>CM069316.1:27772500-28372500 GCA_035609425.1 Epinephelus awoara | reverse complement strand
GTTGTAGTGAATACATTAGCTTATATACATAATTGCACTCATCTGTACATATTGCCTATCTGTACATACTGTACTTAACTGTAATATACTGCACTTCTGCTATTTGCACTTCTGATTAGATGCTAACTGCATTTCGTTACCTGTATTTATACTGAGTAATGACAATAAAGTTGAATCTAATCTTATATGTGGCAACCATGGTTTAGAATCAGTCACTTTGTAATTCGATGGGAACATTAGAGACTTTGATATTGAAAGATTTACACACACACAGTTAGTCATAACAACTTCTGTTAGATGTATGGTAATTTTTTTTTACTATTAAGTCATTTCTTATTTCATTATAGAGTTGCCTGCAGCTCATTTTCTTTGCCCCTCCCTTCCCTGCTCTCTCTCTCTATCAGACTATAAATGAGACAAGAATTAGCTGTTTGCCACAACACTGTCCCTCTGCCTCTTCCCCGCCGCTGTGCACTGCTTTGCCTAGAGAGGAGCGGGCAGCAGGTCAATTTGGCCTGTGCAAATCCCCCAGCTCTGGGTATCACAGTGGGTTGGTGGCCAGTAGCAGTGCTGGGTCTAACCTGTCCAACAATAGTAACACAAAGTTTGGGGTTTGCGCTGGCTGGATTTCGGTTGCTGTGGCCACTGACTGGAGGTGTATTTCCAGAGCTGCTGCCGTCTCTCCAGTCGGAGTGGTGTTCTGTAGCATCGGGGAGTGAGGCGGTGGACACACTGTGATTTAAGGCTCTAGCTAACGTTACATAAACATGAACATGAAACCGAAACCAAGCCTTGGGTTCAGGTTAGCAGAAGGCTGAAATATTAACATTTTCTCTTCATCTTTGAGACACTTTGCCAATACTGAATCACTTGTTGTGTTTATTGTCAGACCCTCTTTTAGACTCTGTTTTTGATAAGTTTTGGTTTACCCTGCTGAAATAGCAACTTTCCCTGCAGGATTTTCTGCCATTCAATCAGGCTTTTTCTAAAGAAATGTGCATGTGTGTCTGCATTTGTAAAAAGCCAATGATTGACCTTGTGATTGGCCAAAGTCTCCTGTCACAAGCTAGGTTTTCTAAACTCTGAAAACAGAGCCAAGAAGAGGTGCAGAAGTCTAGTTTTCTATCACACCACTTGATTTACAATATGATCAAAGTTTAATATGGGATTTTTGCTCCAAAACATCAAAATAAAACTGCCTACTGCAGCTTTAATGGATGTTTTATACTTAAATGTAGGCATAATTTTTATGTCTAATCAGATTGAAAAATTAACAGTAATTTCCCCCAAGCAATCACTATTTATTCTATTAAAGGACGCCAAATATGTCATGTCTAGCACAGTGAAAAAGACCTTACACTGATGAATAAAAGTTGTACTTCCTGGTCAGCCTTCACTATAATGAATGCTAGAATAAACTTGATGCGCCACAGTTATCCTAACGTGAACATATGAGTTTTTTCAACACAAATCTGATATCAGAGAAGATCATGGACATGGACATATTAAAAACTTGAAGCCTCCTTACATTCCACTCAGCTATATGGCACCTAGATTCACGTATAAACACACCACAAGAGAGGAGGCAGATAATGTGTGTAACCCTCGGTTAGGACCATTTCTCACACTTTTTAAAAAAAAATATATTTTCTAGGGCTCTTTAATAGATAGGACAGTATTAGTGTGAAGGGAGTAGAGAGAGGTGATGACATGCAGCATGTGGCCGTGGGTCAGGATCAAACTCTTGGCCGCTTTAACAAGGGCAAAGCCATTGTACATGGGGTGCCTACTCTATCAAGTGAGCTACTGGGTGCCCTCTCTCACCCATTCTTATGGACATCAGAACAAACACGCATCTGGGGCATCGGTGGCTTGGTGGTAGAGCAGGTGCCCCATGTACAAGGCTATTGCTGCAGCGGCCCGGGATTGACTCCAGCCTGTGGCCCTTTGCTGCATGTCACTCCCTCTCTCTCTCCCCCCTTCACACTTGTCTGTCCTGTCAAATAAAGGCTAAAAATGCCCAAAAAAATATCTTAAAAAAAAAAAGAACAAACACGCATCTCTATCTCCAGGCACTCAGAGTCTCCTCACACAAAGCAGGTCTGAAGCCCACTGAGGCCTCTCAGGATAACAGACCATGAGAATGCACACATCATACATGTCCAATAAATTTTCTGCTGAACTGATGCTTATTAGAACTGCTGAAATTTGGTGGGGAGCTGGAACAAATAAATGCTTTGGCGGCAGGCTTTTGATGGAAAAGGAATGTGTGGGTGTGTTATCAGCTATGTTGTGAGGGGGAGAGCAGCAAAAAGCCGGCCTCTAGGAATTCATCTTTTACAGAGAAAGTTGTAGCTTCCTTTACTTACTCAAGAACACCATGAGGGAATTTCATCAAATTTGGCACAATGTCCACTTAGAGTCAACAATGAACTGTGGTGGCCAAACAACTTCGGTCTATTTAATAAACAGTTAAAAGAAAAAAGTCTTCACACATCAACTGTCTTTATTGAGTTTTAATAAGTATTCATGAATGGAGTCACACATACAACCGCATGAACAGTCAGTCAGTGAGTGAGTGCCTAGATGTTCTTCAGCTATGCTATCTTTATAGTTTCCATAACACATGCATGTCAATAGTCAAAATATATAGCACGCAGGTGGTTCTGCAGTAAGCATCCCTAAGACACAACATCTCTTGAGACCCAAAGGGACACTTGTTGTTGGAGCCTCCGTGGCTCGTAACCTTTAACCTACTTCCATTAGGCCTCTGCTGTATCTCACACTGCTGTCACAGTGGAGGTTAAATGAGCAACACATATCATTAGGTGAGAAGTTCAGTTTCATCAAAACAGTTAACCTTAGAACATGGGTATACAACACATGCAGAACACATTATAGGTTAAATATGGGTTAATACCAGAATTTTCCATCACAGAACCAATTAGGTTTTGGTGGTCAAAGGTCAAACGTGACTTTAACCTTACGAAACACGTTTCTGGCCAAAACTCATACGCTTCATGACAAAATTTTGCACAAATGTCTACTAATCTTTGGTGTCAACCTTGAAACTCTGCTGATTGTATAGATCTGTACTGCCGGTGGAAGATGTGTGAAGCATCCATGTTTTAGAATTTGTAGCATCTTTGTTGCAGCATTTATATTTGAAGGATTGTTTACTGTCATGGGTGTGAATAAGTTGAGACAAACATCGATGTAAACTGTAACTTCAACTTGACTGGCTCGGGAGGCATACAACCATGAGGCAGTAATTCATCTCTCTCCTCTCTACCATGGACCCATTTTTTTTTCTTTTGTTTTACGGGGGAAAGGAGATCCTTAAGGGTTTCGAACATAATAATGGAAGTATGTGATGGCCATTGCCATGCTCAGTTACAGTATGTCTCAAGTTGTTGCAGCAATTTTGGAGTTGATACCATTTGTTACACATAGTGCTAAATGTAGGCATTTTTGACAACCTGAAAATTGATAAAATTGATAAAATCCCTCCAAAATATCACATTAAGACACCAAGACCTCAAAAAAACACCATAGAAAAATCCAATGGTGATTGCATGGCGAGCACTTCTGTTCTGGAAACTGCTGAGAAACTGCCTTATTATCAATATAGCCTATGAAAGCCATCCAGTGAATGCCCGAGGTCTCTAGTTTGTGGCTGTGAAGTTTCATGAGGCTGTGATTATCCTAGAGGTCACTATAGGTCATTTTATACAGCGAGACTGAGTTTCAAAACAGTCTCACTACAATGAAATGGCTTCTATGGGGACTAACATCACCACACATGAATAAAACTGGGGTCAGTGAATCCACAAATCTCAGCTTTCCATTCAGACCCAATAGACCCAATTTATGTTATTCCAGGACTGTTCAAAGACCCCAGTATGCAGAAAGAGTCAAGTCAAATATGCAAAAATAAAACATTTGTAATGTATGCAAAAGACTGCATGGTTTTTGCCCCATACTGCGTAAGACTCGGATGAAGTTGGCATGTCTGTAAAGGGGAGACTGGTGGGTACCCAGAGAACCCATTTTTATGGCTCTGCGCTGGCGATACCCGTGGCCGAAGGCATTATTTTTCAGGTTGTTCTTTTCCATTCTTGTGAACATAATATCTCAAGATGCCATGAGGGAATTTCTTCAAATTTGACACAAATGTTGATTTAGACATTATTATGAACCGTTTTTTGGTGATACCACTATCCTCTTCCAGCTGTAAAACTCTGAAAGATAGCAATGTTGGCCGAGGACGCCGGCTTCCCAGCAGAGTGGAAGAGGTTAAAGGGATAGTGCACCCAAAAAGGAAAATTCAGACATTATCTACTCACCCATATGCCGAGGGAGGCTCAGGTTAAGTTTTAATTTGATTTTATTTTTTTAATTTTATATACTTTATTATTCACCGAGAGGAAATTCAATTTTTTCTGTTGTCAATTACACACAGGTCTGAACACACATGCACAAACTGGACCTATACATGCACCAAGTGGAGAGATGTCAGAGTGGGCTGCTCATGACAGGCGCTCCGAGCGGTTGGGGGGTTTGGTGCCTTGCTCAAGGGCACCTCAGCAGTGCCCAGGAGGTGAACTGACACCTCTCCAGCTACTAGTCCACACTCCATATTTTGGTCCGGACGGCAGGGATGGGCAGTATTTCAATTACTTGTATTTAAAATACATATTTCAATTACATTTGAGTATTTTGTAATTTGTATTTGATAAGGCCGATACCGTTTTTTTCCCCATTAAAGGGTTTTTTGGGGGGAGTTTTTCCTTATCCGCTGTGAGGGTCCAAAGGACAGAGGGATGTTGTATGCTGTAAAGCCCTGTGAGGCAAATTGTGTTTTTTGTGATATCGGGCTTTATAAATTTGAAATTGAAATTGATAAAAAGCAAATGTAATTTGTAACAAAATACTTTTGAGTGGACTAATTTTGTATTCAAAATATTCAAAATACTTTCTCCAAAATAATAGGCTACACATTTTTATGGGCTGTTAAGTCTGGGTATTAAAAATATATATACATTATCAAGTTGTTGTCTTTTAATGGCTTTGCTTAGTTACACAATTATCTAGTTCTGTGACTGTTCTGCCTTTTTGTGGGGTTCATCAGAGCTTTGTATATATCCTATAGCCCAAACCTGAATACTCCTCTATACCAAATTGTGAGAAAACAAGCGCAAATTTGCAATAGCTGTGAGCAAATTTGCTACTATCACAGTTCAGAATCATGGTTGTTCTTTCTGGCATAGTTGCTTGTGGTCTCTAATTGCAGCATGTAAATTTTGAGCATTATTGGTCAAGGACTTTTTGAGTTATTCACAAAAAGTTTTGAATCGTTAGTATAGCATCACCTTTGGACTAATCGCGGGCATTCTCTCAGGTATAGTTACTCATGGTCTCTAATTGCAATATGCAGGGACAGGGACTTTTTGAGTTATTCATGAAAAGCTTTGAGGACGGACCGGCCAACCAACTGACCGACCGACCAACAGAGTGACCTATAGCTATAAGAAAAAGAAAAAAAGTATTTTCTGTATTTGAAAATAGAAAATACATGTATTTTATTTTGATACATTTATTTGAGGGGTATTTTGTATCAAAATACATTTTGATGTATTTTTGCCCGTCTCTGCTGGACGGGAACTTGAAGAGGCGACCCTCTGGTTCCCAACCCAAGTCCCTATGGACTGAGCTACTGCCGCCCTTTTTAGAGTCCTTGCATCCCTTGTGGAGATCCCAGGGGAGAGGGGTAGCAACACAACTCCACCTAATGGAGGCTGGCGGCACCTCAGATTCAAACGTCCAAAAACACCATAATTGAAACCACAAAACATCTCCATACTGCTTGTCCATAGTGATCCAAGTGTCCTGAGGCCCTGACATAAAAAGTTGTTTAGAAAAACGTCATTTTAACTGTAGCCTGTAGCTCTAAATCTTTGTACACCGTGCTCACGTGTGTGCGCTTGCGCAAGACTGTGAGACATGGGCACCGCGTTCATGTGTGTTCATGTGTGTTCATGTGTGTTCATGTGTGTTCATGTGTGTTCACGTGTGTTCACGTGCTTTCGCTGGTCTCACACACAAGGGCACACACTTGAGAATCTGGGGCACCTCCATTAGGTGGAGTTGTGTTGCTACCTCCTCTCCCCTTGGATCTCCGCAAGGGATGTGAGGACTCTTAAACTTCACCTGAGCCTCCCTCGGCATGCGGGTAAGAAGATAATGGCTGAATTTTCATTTTTGGGTGCACTATCCCTTTAAGCCATGATGTCTATAGTATTGCTGTGTACTTCTTACTTGTTGTACCCACTGCTGTCCTTATTTCAGTGTTTTCCACATTGATTCATCACTCTGTGCTTTGCTTTCAGAGTTTACACCGACATGTCACAGGTAACAAACAACCTGACACATCCACGCTTCCAGCTGACGGAGGAAGAGGAGGAGGCTGATATCATTTGGAGCTATAATCACATCAAAGACTACAGGTCAGCCGCAACACAACACACATTCACATAGTCCTGTTGGCTGAGTTGAGCTATTTCATCAATGTGACAGAAAAAATACAAGATATATTGAATTTAGCTTAGTTACATGAGTTATCAGTAAATATGACAAAGATGTATCTTAAATCTAATTGAATAGTTCATTGACAGAAGCAGGCCGTGAATACTGCCACAATGTGCTTGAGAGTCCAGCAGTAAAGGCCTTTATGGTTCAGTGACAAAGGGTGAGCAAGTAAACACAGTACAGTTAAACTTAAAATTATCATGTTGGGTTTTCTTTCAGTTGTGATGATTAGAAAGACAAAAAACACTGAGTCCAACTCAAGCTTTTATTAATTTGGCCAGGAAGGTAGAACAATGTACGGAATACAGTCTCTCTAACTATTCCAAGGCACATGTTAGTCCAATCTGAGGGCCCCTTCTTCATCCTTACATGGTCATATCCTGCAGTGCTCATACTGCTTCTTCATGTGACATGTGACAAGGAGTATACAGTACACTGTCATGCATATGTGGCATATCCATCAATCACACATTTCCACCACTGCACTAATACACTATGCACAATACATGCCCAGTAGCTGCGAAGGCTGCCCTCACATGGGGCCGGTTGGAGTTCAAATTGAATGGGAAACAAAGTTCATTGTTTACAAAGCTGGGCATAACTTAGCTGGGCGATGTCCGTCGATAGCTGCCTCCGTGAGAAGAGAACAGAAGGAAGGGAGGGGGGTATCACTGTCCGAGGGCTGCCGTAGAATGGCAACGCGGATGTCAGCAGACCAACACTCACTACCCGGTCCCTGGTTGCGGCGATTTGCGATGCTGGCCAGCTAGGAGTTAACTAGCAGCCAGTACAGTACAGTCCTCTCTCGGCTAGCTAACATTTAGCCGTGTTACTTACTGATCCATTAGAAAGAAAGCTAGCTGGACATTGGTTTTGAAGCCTCTTTGGTCACGGAGCTCCCTCCAACACCTGACTGAGGTTTACTCTTCTTTTTCCTCTTCTTTAATCACTCTCCTTTTTGCTCTTCTTTGCCTCCTCAGACAGAGGAGCTAATTTTCTTTTGCTAGGCCGTTCTTTCACTTGTCCCCAAACTTTGTCAGTCTGCCATTGTGCTTGTGATTCAGCTATCTCATGCCCCGGCCAGTTCCTCATAAGGACCAGCTCCAGTCCCTGTTTTGGCTGACCGACCAGTTTCGCAATACATGACGCGTTTCCTGCTGTGAAGCAGATTTTTTTCCACGAAATTTCGCCCTCGGTGGCAGAAGCTCATTGCAAAGATTGCAAAGCCTGCAAAGCCACTAAGTAACCTATGTAAATGCTGATTTTACTGTGGCCGCTACCCTGTGCAACCCACATTATTTTCATAATGATATGTTAAGGAAAAAATCTGATGCCTCTTTAAACTGTGTTAAAATAAAATTCAATGCATTGAACTGACCTGAGTTTTTATTTGCGTGCCATTATGGTACTTGGGTACAATCGCCTATTGAGAATAATTAAATATGATGTGAAATATGATATGCTGATATATCAATTTCAATTTTCAATTTTATTTATAAAGCCCAATATCACAAATCACAATTTGCCTCACAGGGCTTCACAGCATACGACATCCCTCTGTCCTTTGGACCCTCACAGCGGATAAGGAAAACTCCCCAAAAAAAACCCTTTAGCGGGGAAAAAAACGTTAGAAACCTGAGGAAGAGCAACTGAGGAGGGATCCCTCTTCCAGGACGGACAGACATGCAATAGATGTGATACAGAACAGATCAACATAATAAATTAACAGTAATCTGTATGACACAATGAGACAGAAAGAGAGAGAGACAGAGACAGAGAGAGAGCCAGGACAGACAGTCATGACTGTAGCTTACAACAACATTAATGAAAGTAATAATATTATAATTATAGTTCTATATTTACTCAGATGTTTTCATATTTTTGTGCAGCTGTTAATTTCTAACACAGCTCAAAATCAGGATGGTTTTATTCAGACTATCAATTTGGTGTTGATATGATTTAATTGTGGCGTCAGCTTTAAGTTTTATTGTAGCACATATAACATTAAGACAAAGAAAACCAGTTTATCAGACGCGATGATGTTAGACCATAATTGTAATACACGCAATTCATCTGCGCAGCATTGATTTCATGGGATTCAAGGGTGTGATCACTGTCAAATGTACAGGTAGGCTACAGGTACTGCAGCTACTTGAATCAGTGATGAGTAATTTAACCTACACATAATTTTATTTGCTACCTTGTTTTGTCTTGACTTTTCCCTCTCTCCTCCTCTATTTCTTCTTTCCTTAACCGTTTTTTTTTCTCTCTTCTCTATTATGTGATTTCATTGATGTTTTGACAGGGGAATTTCTTTGATAGGCTTTTTGTGGCTTCTAACCTCTCCGGCTCTCTCTTCTTTTTTTAGTCTTGTAAATTTTATACTGTCTGTTTTTAACATTATGTGCAAATAAACTAATCTAAACTAAAACTAAACATTATTCGTGCGCGTTCACGGCTCTTGATGAAGCAACCCTGGGTTGAGTTCCCGAGTTGATATCCAGCGTCGTGATACCGATTATCCTGATTGCCATTGTTAGGGTTAGTTAACCCAGGGTAGGTCTGGGTAACCAAGGAAAGGTTGATCTCGCTTCGTGATACAGGCCCCTGGCCTCTTTAAGTGGTCCAATTAAATGCAGTGAAGAAGGTTAAGTTGCCCTTGCTTCTGTTTTAACTAGGACTTTCAAAAAATAAATAAACTATTTATTTGGAGTCTACAGTGTGGAGAACTCCTTTGTACCCTGTGGCAGAGGTCAAAAGAGTACTGATAATTTGTACTCAAGTACATGTACTGTTACATTGCTTAAATTGTACTCAATTACAAGTAAAAGTACTGGTGTTTAAAAAAAAATACTTAAGTAAAAGTACAAAGTACTCTTCTCAAAAACTACTCAGAGTATGAATTACTTTTAACCGATGGATGTTTTATTGCTTGAATAGCAGGTAGCATGTGTATATATATATATACAGTACAGGCCAAAAGTTTGGACACACCTTCTCTTTCAATGCGTTTTCTTTATTTTCATGACATTTACATTGTAGATTCTCACTGAAGGCATCAAAACTATGAATGAACACATGTGGAGTTATGTACTTAACAAAAAAAGCTGAAATAACTGAAAACATGTTTTATATTCTAGTTTCTTCAAAATAGCCACTCTTTGCTCTGATTACTGCTCTGCACACTCTTAGCATTCTCTCAATGAGCTTCAAGAGGTAGTCACCTGAAATGGTTTCCACTTCACAGGTGTGCCTTATCAGGGTTAATTAGTGGAATTTCTTGCTTTATCAATGGGGTTGGGACCATCAGTTGTGTTGTGCAGAAGTCAGGTTAATACACAGCCGACAGCCCTATTGGACAACTGTTAAAATTCATATTATGGCAAGAACCAATCAGCTAACTAAAGAAAAACGAGTGGCCATCATTACTTTAAGAAATGAAGGTCAGTCAGTCTGGAAAATTGCAAAAACTTTAAATGTGTCCCCAAGTGGAGTCACAAAAACCATCAAGCGCTACAACGAAACTGGCACACATGAGGACCGACCCAGGAAAGGAAGACCAAGAGTCACCTCTGCTTCTGAGGATAAGTTCATCCGAGTCACCAGCCTCAGAAATCGCAAGTTAACAGCAGCTCAGATCAGAGACCAGATGAATGCCACACAGAGTTCTAACAGCAGACCCATCTCTAGAACAACTGTTAAGAGGAGACTGCGCGAATCAGGCCTTCATGGTCAAATAGCTGCTAGGAAACCACTGCTAAGGAGAGGCAACAAGCAGAAGAGATTTGTTTGGGCCAAGAAACACAAGGAATGGACATTAGACCAGTGGAAATCTGTGCTTTGGTCTGATGAGTCCAAACTTTGGTTCCAACCGCCGTGTCTTTGTGAGACGCAGAAAAGGTGAACAGATGGATTCCACATGCCTGGTTCCCACTGTGAAGCATGGAGGAGGAGGTGTGATGGTGTGGGGGTGTTTTGCTGGTGACACTGTTGGGGATTTATTCAAAATTGAAGGCACACTGAACCAGCATGGCTACCACAGCATCCTGCAGCGACATGCCATCCCATCCGGTTTGCGTTTAGTTGGACGATCATTTATTTTTCAACAGGACAATGACCCCAAACACACCTCCAGGCTGTGTAAGAGCTATTTGACCAAGAAGGAGAGTGATGGAGTGCTGCAGCAGATGACCTGGCCTCCACAGTCAGCGGACCTGAACCCAATCGAGATGGTTTGGGGTGAGCTGGACCGCAGAGTGAAGGCAAAGGGGCCAACAAGTGCTAAACACCTCTGGAAACTCCTTCAAGACTGTTGGAAAACCATTTCAGGTGACTACCTCTTGAAGCTCATCGAGAGAATGCCAAGAGTGTGCAAAGCAGTAATCAGAGCAAAGGGTGGCTATTTTGAAGAAACTAGAATATAAAACATGTTTTCAGTTATTTCACCTTTTTTTGTTAAGTACATAACTCCACATGTGTTCATTCATAGTTTTGATGCCTTCAGTGAGAATCTACAATGTAAATGTCATGAAAATAAAGGAAAACGCATTGAAAGAGAAGGTGTGTCCAAACTTTTGGCCTGTACTATATATATATCGCGTAGTTCACTCTGAATAAAATCACAGCAATTCAGTTCAGTGTGCGGTGGTCTATGTTGATGTTTTTATATATAGATATATATATATATATATATATATATATATATATATATATGGGTGCCCACCTTGAGACTGTGCTGATTGTATAGATCCTCTGTGCTGCCAGGGGAAATATGTGTGTGAAGCATCCATGTTTTCACAGGTTTGGATGTAAACTGTAAGCCCAACTTGACTGGTTCGCAGAGGTGAACAACAGCGAGGTGGTAATTCTAGTTTTTTGACGCAATCAATCATCATTGCATTATCTCCTCTAACAGAAAGCTGAGTGAGGAACACCCTCACGTGATGCTAAACCAGTTTCCCTGTGAGAGCATCGTCACTGTTAAAGACTGCTTGGCCGCCGTGGCTCATAGAGTGAAATCTGATTGGCTACCAGAGACCTTCAACCTCCAGTCAGAGCTGCCACAATTCATCAAGCATTATCAACTGAGACAACAAAGGTTGGAATGCTATACTGTATTTTTAAAACTTTAATATGATCAAAAACATGGTGCTGATGTTGATGGTTTGATCAGCATAAACAAGATAAAAGCTGTCTCGGTGTGTGTTTCAGAGGAGAGGATAACCACTGGATCTGTAAGCCCTGGAACTTGGCCCGTGGAATGGACACACACATCACCAACAACCTGGACTATATAATAAGACAAAGAGAGAGTACACCAAAGGTACACACACATAACGGAACACACCAGGAAACCAGCCTGCCTAAGGCTATGTCCAAATACCTCTATATTTAGCTCCTTCAAAATGAGTTAGTCAGTGTTCGCCATTTACTAACTAATTTACTAAACCATAAATCTCTGTATGTGACATCTGGTACTGTCGCACCCAGTAAGTTGATTGCTATGACACATAAACCATGAGATTGTCTCTTTTTTAAACTACATGTCACTGCCAGTTGCTGGAAACACAGTCATACAGTGGATGGTACCTGACTGCATAACGGGTGGGAAAAAAATTGATTCACTTAAAGGAGTATTTCACTGCTGGAAGGATGGCCTTTTAATAAATCTAGGATGTGTGTGCAGTAGAGAGACACAAATACTTAAACTAGTGCTATGGGACCAGTGAAATAAAGAAAAAGGAAGCTTTTGTTCAAGAGGGAGAAAACCTACAACTACCACAATGCACTGCACCATACTAGACCAATAAACGCCTCCAGTGGCCAGTGATGTACATGACATGCAAAAGTTTTTGGAGCCACTGGTCAAAATTGTGTTTGCTGTGAATAACTAAGCAAGTAAAAGATTAACTGATTTCCAAAAGGCAAAAGTATAAAGATGACACGTTTCTTCAATATTTTAAGCAAGAATACTTTTTAATTTCAATCTTTTACAATTTCAAAATGACAAAAAAGGAAAAGGGCCTGAAGCAAAAGTTTGGGCACCCTGCATGGTCAGTAGTTAGTAGCGCCCCCTTTGACAAGTTTTACAGCTTCTAAACACTTTCTGTATCCAGCTAAGAGTCTTTCAGTTCTTGTTTGGGGGATTTTCACCCATTCTTCCTGCAAAAGGCTTCTAGTTCTGTCAGATTCTTGGGCCGTCTTGCATGCACTGCTCTTTTGAGGTCTATCCACAGATTTTTAATAATGTTTAGGTCAGGGGATCGTGAAGGCCATGGCCAAACCTTTAGCTTGCTCCTCTTGTGGATTTCGAGGTGTGCTTAAGATCATTGTCCTGTTGTAGAAGCCACCCTCTCTTTATCTTCAACTTTTTTACAGATGGTGTGACATTTGTTTCCAGACTTTGCAAGAATTTAACTGAATCCATTCTTCCTTCTACCTGTGAAATATTCCTCGTGCCACTGGCCGCAACACAAGCCCAAAACATAATCGATCCACCTCTGTGTTTAACAGTTGGACAGGTGTTCTTTTCATGAAATTCTGTACCCTTTTTTCTCCAAACACACCGTTGGTCATTGATTCTAAAAAGTTCTATTTTAACTTCATCAGGCTACAGGACTTGTTTCCAAAAAGCATCAGGCTTGTTTGGATGTTGCCTTCTGATGCTGAAGTCTGTGGTGAGGACACAGGAAATGTTTTCCTCTCATGACTCTTTAATGAAGGTCATATTTGTACAGGTGTGACAGTAGAACAGTGCACAACCACACCAGAGTCTGACAATTTATCTGCAGGTCTTTTGCAGTCAAATGGTGTGAAGCACGGTGGCTATTTGTATCATTGACTGGTACGACTTTGGAACGGGCCATTCCAGAGGCGTACCTTAGAACGTCCCGCCGGTGATGGCACGGTCTTAAATCAGCCACTGCGGCACTCGTGTATCAAATGGACAATTAACTTTCACCAGCTATAAATTTCACAAAGGAAGCTAAACTATTCTGTCTAACACTCAGTTTCCTGTCAGATATTAATTTTAAAAAGGCAGAAAAGGTGTCGTTCAGAGTGACAAGGGCATCCGCAGGCCGCTGAAAGAAGGCCCTGATTCCCAAAAATTGTCTCTTTTTATATTCTTTTAAGCCCAGTTCTTGATGAGACAATGGACAGTTTTTCAATAAATTCAAAACAGTTTCTATCCATCAACCCCCCGTAGAGATGTTCGACTCCCTTGTCACCTGCACGTGCATTGATTGTGAGGAAACAACAGTGCAGCACACATACACATACTGCTCTAAATGCTCAACCGCACAAAACCATTAAAACAATACGTGGAAATACAAAAAATATTCAGTCTCAGCTTTATGATAGAGATGAGATGGATATGTGTGACATGAAAAAACAAGCATTTAAAAGCGACATTCTTCCTCAATTAACATTGTTTGTTCACATTTCTTCCAGATGTTGTTCCTTCTAGGCCTGTGGTTTCAAAAGGACTTCCTCTGATGCACAGTGCAGCGCATTGCAAACATGCCTTCCTCTGTCACACAGTACAATGTAATATAACAGAGTGACTATGAGTGCATTATAGGCACCCTTACAGTGCTTAACTAAGTACAACTAGACCCACCAGGAATCTGCAGAGAAAAAGTTTAAATTCCACGGAGCATAATCTTGAATCTGCGGGGAGGAATTCTTGATTCCGCGGCTTGAAAGTTAATATTCCGCGGGCATTAAAAAACACATTTTTTGATGTAAAAAAAATAGATTTTTTTTCTACCAAAACACTGTAAAACAGTGTTTACCGTACTATTATAGGTTTTAAAATAATCAACATCAACATTTTCTTTGTCCCACTTCGGCATATTTATTTGCAGTAAAGCTATTTTTTTTATCTGCCACAAAAATAGAAGGCTATTTGCTGTATAAAAAATAAAATAAAACAACTTGCTGACAGCAGTACTTTGATCCCTGAACAATGGGAAATGTAGAAAATAAAGTTAGCCTACTGTGTACTGTGAAAAGTGCAATACAATATCAGTGCAAATTATGCATTCAGTTTTTCTTTTTTTAAGTAAAAAAAACCAACAACAAAATATAGATATGTTTCAATAAATTGAAACTTGCAGTGCCACAACTTGACTTGCCCATCTCTCAGTGTGAAACAGATACCATTACAGCATCTCATCATCATCACCATCACCATCATTCTCCTTCTCACTAACTGACTCCTGAGCACACTGCGCTTTGAGATTCACGTACAGGAACACCAGTGCTCAGTCAGTGAGCGTCTCCTGGATGATAGCACCAGTTTGTAAATGCTATTAGTTAATCCACGTGGATTCACTGTCTGCTTCTTTATCCGGCCTGGCGTTACTGCATATGTGCGACATCTAGCGGCCGGGAGGAAAATTACATGTAAAATGTGAGTTTTCTGCACCGGGCATTAAAATCTGCGGAAGGTCCGTGAATCCGCGGACAGACGTGATTTCCGCGAAAAATTCCGCAATCACGGAATCGCGGATTCCTGGAGGGTCTATACAACAATACATCAGTCCTTAAAGTCTGTGTAAAGCAAATTCTGCTATTTTCTTCTAAACACATTAAATGGGTCATAAAAGTATTCCTCAAAATGTGTAAAAAAAAAAAAAAAAAAAAAAAAGCCTTTCAACCATTTACATTTGAATTGTGGAGCTAGGCTTCACAAACTGTGTTTCTAGGCTTTTGTGTTCTGGATTTAGTGGGCGGGCCTTGGCAAATTTGCCTATTGCCGTAACCCCTATAGTCATATGAGTAGGTACATTACCTTTAATAATCAGCGCCTGTTGTTCTGAGATTGGTGGGACAGAGCTGCCTGCTGCTCGGCGCACAAAATGGAGGTGAACGGTTTTGAAGCCAAATGCACAGCCGGAACTACATTCCAGACATACAGTACTTGTTGGGCGGGGTGATTTCAAACAGCGTATGTTTATTGCAGTTACTCCCGTCATCAAAACAAGATTGTTGAGAAGAAGCTAGAATATACAGAGGAAGAATTACAGGTTTTGGAAGAAGAGAGAGCAAGAAGAGAGGCTGAGGCTGCCGCACAACCAGGGGCTGAGGGGAGACCCAGAGCCGGCATGGATTGGTGGTGTAAATGTGGGGCTTACTGGCCACTTTATTAGGTACACCTGTGCAATCGAATACAATCCAATACAACAGCTCTGCCACACATTCTACGTTTACAAAGCTTTTACATTTTCAGTTTTTGTTGACATTGTCAAAAAGGTGATTATTCAACTTTATTATTGAGGTGGTGCTGGTGTACTGGAGTGCAATATATTGAAAAGTGTTCCTAATATTTTGTCCCTGTAAATTAGACAAAATTAGGAGATCACCCCAGTACACCACCACCATTCACTATGACCTCAATAATAAACAAAGTAGAATCAACACTTTCTAGACAATGTCAACAATAACCGGAAATTTACAAGCTTCGGGGAAAAAATAATGGTATAGCCATTCTACTGGATTGCATTAGATTACATAGGTGTACCTAACAAAGTGGCCAGTGACTGTATGATACATACATATGTTGATGGTGGGATGGGACGAGAGTGCGCCTCAAAATAATCACCGGAACACGGGGAGAACATGCTAACTCCACACTCATACGGTAAATCACCACAACTCCTGAGGGAACAACAACATAAAATGTTCCCTAGCAGTCTGTTTATTCCCAACAATGAGAAGTAATGCCAGTCACTTCATTATATGCTCTGGGCAAGCACTTATACTTACTTACGTTACAGCAGAGAGATTGCTTAGCAAAATACACAACGATCACTTACCACGTCTGCTCGTTTTGTGATGCTGACAGATGGTATGACAGTATCTTTCAAGAAAAGCGTTTGAACCATTCCTGAGCTTCTGCGCTCAATCCTTTCACAGTCGTCCTCCAGTAAAAAATGGTTGGAGCAAACAAACATTTTCCAGACCATTTCCACAGGCGTGTTGGGGTCCATGTCCAGCACGAATAGCACGTGTTTCATCCTGTCCATTTCTGGTGCGTCCAGCTGATGATACCGCAAATGCAAGGCAGCAAGCAATAACTACGGTACTGTCTCAGGTGCGCACTTTGTCACTCTGCCCAGTGGTTTACTCAAGAAAGTAGTTCCAAGTATTTGCTTCATGTGTCGTAATGTTACTTAATTATACATTATTATTTCATAGCGTGGGGAATGCACAAGCCATGTGTTGTCCACTAGAGCGTTTTGGTCTGTGTCTGTTAACTGTTTGATGGTGTATTTGTATAGTTTTGAGGGAGACTGGGAGCTGTGCCGTTCACCTCCATTATAGCAGGCAGCTCTGCCCCACGTGGACTAAATGGCTGCAGTCTGGAGTCATGAGACAAGAGGCTGCAGACATACCCCTCCGGACACGCCCCCAGCGTTTCACAGCAGAGAAAAGTGCTTGTTTTTCCATTATTTTGAGAGCTAATTTTATGTACTTAGCAATTTTTTTTAATCTTTCAAATTTGGCTCAGTGATTAATGACACATATTTCTGTGATGTGACAAACTTATAACAGACATTTTTTGCTGCTTTACACAGACTTTAAGTTTGCCAACATTATAAAATCATGAAATTTAGAAATCATAGAACTATAAAACATAAGGTAAGATACTACTACTAATAAAAAAACATGAGATAAATATAAAACCTGGGATTATGGGACCCACACTTTGCAAGATGCTGATATGACCTTAAAAGCAAGAAATAAATCAAATCAAATCAAATCAGGCTGGAATTGTCATCTCAACAACATACAACACCAATGCAGGTAAAACGAAACAGTGTTGGTCGTTTCAACACTGAATTAATAAATACTAATACCATAAAATAGATATCAATAAAATACAATAAAACCCTAACGATCCAGCAATATCACAACTATAGCAGTATATAGTTATCTTGGTCTTGCAGACCTCAACTTGACCTTCACAGTTCCTATTAACTGCCATTTCTTTATTGCATTTCGAACTGAGGAAACCGCTACCTGAAAACACTTTGCCATCCTCTAACTCCGTGGATCTGGAGCGACGGAGTGACCGACAGCGCATACCCTTACCCACTGGATGCGTTTCTGGTGCGTGGGATGTGGGAACTGCAAAATCACGCGATTAAGAGCACCATTCCCTCCCATAAATCCTACAATTTCACACTACTTCTTCTCCTTTCGGCTGGGATTCGACTGGGATTTGACTGGAATTTCTCAATTACTGGAATTTCTCAATTGTGGCATTAATAAAGGTGTATCTTATCTTATCTTTGTATCCTTGTAGAAAGGATGCGTAGTGTCATACAAAATACTGTGGTTTTCCAACTTCAACTATGAGTTTCTCCTCGTCCATCTTTCCTCAGACCTTCGCAATGACTGACAACTTGTGCGACAGGATGTGACGTGTCCATGCATTGTGTTGTATTTTGAAATTTAGCGGATGCTGTGTGCGTTCCGTTTCCGGTTTGGTGCGATCTGAGCTTCGTGGCTTGACGTGCTATGGATGCGCAGTCGTTGAAAAATAGACCTGGTGCGACGAAACGGAGCACTGTGGTGCTTCTAGGACGCTCCAGAGCAGCTATGCGGCGTGCGCTGTGGAAATGAAGCTGTTCAGTAGAATGGGAGCATATCTGCTTTGCAGTGCATATGTGGAAATTGGGGGTAATGGTCTTCTCCTGCTTTGTGGGCATCAGTTATTTTAGTTTTCAGAGTGCTTGGCAGCTGTTTAGCAGAGCCCATGGCTGCTGGTTGTATGAACAAGGTTTTAAGAGTCAGAGTATTTGTAAAGCTTTGACTATTAAATTTGCACGACCTGGCCTTTCCTAACAATGACTGTGAACAACCCATAGTCATAACAAGCTAATTATGGTTTTAGACCCTGGTAAAAGTTCTCTGAGATCTCAAATGCCTTGGGTGCCCAAACGTTTGCATGATGCCCCTTTCCTTTTTTTTCCCTTTAATTTGTACAAAACAAAAACAATACACTGATCTTGCTTAAAATGTTGAAAAGCATGTTCCATCTTTAACTTCATTCCAACCACCTCAATCTCTTACAGTTAAATAGTACCTAAAACATATTTCTTAAAACATATGAGGTGAGAATTAGGCAACTCAGGAACAGAATCTTGGTTTATATTTGATCAGCACCGCTGAGGTTTAAGTTTGATTCCAGTTTTTTGAATTAAAAAAAACACCTGTAGCTCTACCCTTTCTGTCCTTAGCCCTTCCCACCATGCACGTGCTTCATACAGTAACCCAGTGTTCCCCTTACATAGATTTATTGAATCTTACTTCACTGATTGTAATTGATTGATTACAGACCGATAGCACTTTACCCCATCATCACAAAATGTTTTGAGAAACTGGTCTTAAAACATATCAAATCCAGCCTCCCTGCCAACCTTGACCAGCACCAATATGCCTGCAGAGCACACCAATCCACGGAGGATACTATTGCCACTGCCCTCTAAAGGCACTCTCACACCTTGATCAGAAGGGGACATATGTGAGAATGCTTTTTACTGATTACAGCTCGGCATCAAATACCATTGTCCCCAGCAGGCTGGTCACCAAACTGCATGGCCTGGGTCTCAATAGCACTCTGTGTATGCGGATCAAAGACTTCTTTTCCAAATCCATAGACAGTCAGACTTGGCACACTTCTCTCTCCCAGCCTGACCCTCAGCGCTGCGGCACCATAGGGTTGTGCTCTAAGTCCCATGCTGTAGTCACTGTACACATTTGACTGCACTACTACATACCCCAAAAGCACAATCATCAAATCTGAAGACAATACAACAGTGGTGGGCCTTTAAAAAAAAAAAATACAAAAAAAAAAAAAAAATACAATGAAACACAGTACAGAGAGGAAATAGACAGGCTGACAGACTGGTGCATGGACAATAATCAATGACCACACTGCATATAAAAAGACAAAAGAAATCATTATTGAGTTCAGGAGACATCATGAGGCCCATGCTCCCCTAACCATCAGGGGAGAGGAAGTGGAGAGGGTCACCAGCTTTAAGTTTCTGGCGACTTACATCACATGGATGATTAACTCCTCTGCCCTGGTAAAAAAAAAAATGGCTTAACAGCAGCTCTACTTCCGAAGGCAGGTCCAAGCACCCGCACCCATACACACTCGCTCTGACCTAGATGATTGGAACACATGAAAGAGGGGCAGGTAAGATCACAGTAAAAGAAAACTGCTGAGGTTGGCCCTTTTTTGTAAAAGATGTAAACATCCTACTCAGCCGTTTTTAACTGGTCCGAGGGAGCTTCCAGGGGTCAGATAAGGTAAAAAATTATGTTGCGACATATGTGAATTAAAAAAAACAATAGTAGTTTTACACACATGATTGGTTAAAAACTTAAGAATCTGAGCGAGAGAAAGAGAGAGAGAGACTGCGTATAAAGGTCCATGCCAGAGGCTGTTAGGTTCAGCTCTGGAATGCATTGACCTCAAAAACACTGAGTATACATTAACAGAGTACACATTGAACTCAAAAACACTGATAATTATAGGTGCTATAGGTACCCGCTTTAGTTCCCATGTGCTTGCACGCAGTATATGACCAAATGTGTGTGTGTGAGTACAAGACGTGAATACATGAAACAATGTGTAAGTGAGTATATTAACTTCAACAGGCATTTCAAACTTAATCACCTTATGCCAGTGTATATCTACTGATTTATTACTTCAGTCACTCTTTGCAGTTAATTCAATGGTCAAATTTTGAATAAAAAGTAACACACCTAATGCCAATGGGGTTTTAATGTGACTAGAGCTGTATTACTAGCATCAGTATCAACAGGTGCATTGTAATTTGTTACCTCTACCTCTGTCTGTCTGTGTCTTTTTTTTTCCAGGTGGTGTGTAAGTACCTTGAAGATCCAGTGTTGATCAACAGAGAGGAAGTGGGAATGGTTAAGTTTGACTTTCGCTACATGCTGATGTTACGCTCTGTGCAGCCTCTGCGTCTTTACGCCTACAACGTCTTCTGGTTGCGCTTTGCTAACAGGTACAACATATATACATACATATACACACATTACATCCAGCTTTAATGGCCAAGCCACAGATCCACCCTCTCGTCCAAATATGGTCACTTCTGGCTTCAAAATCAAAGATGGTGATGGCCAAAATGCTAAATTCGAGGCTTAAAAACTGCAGTCTACAAACCAGTGAGTGACATCACAGTGACTACATCCATTATTTTTTACAGTCTATGACAAAAAAATACTGGTGAAGTGGTTGTTGAAGTGCTCCTCATAGTGATGGCCTGTGGAAAGAAAAAGTTCTTGGCTGTGGTCAAATAGTCTGTTTTTGCTTAGAAAAGGTTTCTAACTGAGTGAAATGATCCGGAAGTATCTAAGTGGCAGCCATGATAAGAGCTGGTTGAATTCTCTAAATTTTGAGGAAAGATGCTTCAGTGCTTCCTTTTCATCTCCTTTAGCATAGGGTACACTTGACCATTCTTTACGGAAGGAAAGGAGATAATTCTGTCCCACAAGTTCTTGCGGCGGCAATATTTAAAGCGACCAAGTGACGCACCATTCACAAACTCAAATGATTAGGAAAGGAAAAGATCAACATGACCGAGAAAGGAAGGAGATCACCATGTAAGTTACCGTTGTTTATGAAGCATTATACATCTCATGCTATAACTTGTTCATATGCTATATGTTTGGAACTTTCAACATTATGTTAAACTTAGACGCGAACTATGAACATTTTGCTACTATTGGTGTAACATCCGTCCACAGCTTTGTTTAACTTGTTTTATAACAGGATTAACAAATATAGCCTATAATGCATTATTTTCATTTTCCGTTTTTCGTGTGAATGAGAAAAAACAGAAATTACAACAATTATTCACCCTGCAAGTCACAAAATGCTGCTTAGGGGAAAAAAAATAACTTATGGAGATCTCTGTCTGCGCTGCGTTCATGGGACAAAGGGACACACAGGCATTTTAAAAAAAAAAAAAAAAAAAAGAAAGTTTGCTGGTGTTGTTGCCCCTTCTTCAAATTTGCATAAAACACTTTTCTGGCCATTATTTATCGCATATCTCAGAAACAGAAGGGGAAACATTTGGTCAGATGCTGAATGGTGACAATAATCTTGGATGTTTGCCTTGAAACTGTGTTGATTATGTAGATCTTCTGTGCTGTCAGGGGTGTGAATGTGTGTGAAGCATCCATGTTTTCACAGACATGGATATAAACTTTTATTGCAAGTTGACAGCTTTTCGGAGGCTTACAACCGCGAGGCAGTAATTCTAGTATATACGTGTATGAAATGTTTTTAATGGCGTCATACAAAAGCTGCCCTGTATTCCGCCATTGCATTAGATGAATGGATGATTTATTTTGGATTGGGTTAATCACAGTGTCAATCAGTGTTAATCACAGCTCAAAGGTACAGTCAGAGTTCTGGATCTGCAATTTGAGAAGAAGTATTGAAATAACACATATTGAGATATATTATGATTTTATTACCTTTTCATCTGGAAATTAAGTCCCATTTTGTAATTTATTGGGCCTCCAAAAGTTCAGTTTGTACTTGTAATATTAATAATTTATGTAATTAAAAACAGAAGAATTAAACAGAATTAAAAATCTATAATTGATGTCCATGTATAGATACAATATTGCCATGCAAAAATATTGGGATATTATGCTGTATGGACAACAGTACAATCATTACAAACTGAAATTTTGACTTGATGATGGCTCTAAAAGAAAAGTCAGGGGATTGCTAAAGTTACAAGGATACATCCTCTGGGAGCCATGGACATCTGTACCAGAATTCATGGCAATCCATCCAGGAAGAAGCGAGGTATTTGAAGCTGCCCCAAAATGGTGGACTGACCAGCAAACTCACATGCCATCTTATGACCCATGCTGCAAACTCTAAACTGTAGGAATTTACACATAACTTGGTTTGTCCTCATTTTGTTTTATTGGTAGTGATAATAACGTGTCTTCATACTGGGGGGCGAACTCTTTCTTGTGCCTGGACCTGATGTCTGTTTCTTCTATCTAGACCTTTCTCCTTGGACCATTTTGATGATTACCAAAAGCACTTCACCGTCATGAACTATAACGAAGGAGTGGAGCTTAAGCAGGTACCTTTTTATTGTTGTTTTTGCTGTTAGTAGCAATATCTATTTTTGCAATCTATCTGTGGTCACAAGAACAAGGTCTCGTCAACACATTCACACTCCGACCTCGTTACATATCGAATTTTGGTCGTGGACTTTCCACGGCAAGATATGACATGCAAGGTACCCTGGATGCGTTGGTTGCTGACGTTCTGGGACACCGGAAGAAAGTAACAAAATAAGTTAAGCTTTATCTATATAGCACCTTTCAAGACCACGGTCACAAAGTGCTGTACAGTAGAAATAAAATAGAAATAAAACATAGTACAATACAATATTACAGTACACATGGCAAACAAGGACAAGATATGCCTGGAATGCACCAAATAAACAGTCCAAATATACTGTATACACATGTACCACAGGAAAGATTATGTAATCACACCATAAGCACCACATCTAAAAAGGCAACAAAAAAAAGGTGCATTTTAAGGCGTTTTTTTTTTTTTTTCAAACTCTCAACAGAGGTGGAGTTTTGTACTGCGGTGTGAAGTTTGTTCCATAATTTGGGGGCCACCACAGAAAAGGCATGGTCACCTTTGGTTTTCAATTAGCCCTGGGGACAGTAATAAGCCCTGCATGGGATGATCTAAGGGGTCTCACAGGTGTGTGAGGACTAAGCAGATCACTAATATAGCTGGGAGTGGTATTAATGTAGACATAAAATAAAATAAGTTAAAATAAGTGCATAAATAGAAATTAAAATTAAAATTTCCCATTCCACAGTCGAAGTTGTGGCTAAGGCGGTGTGTGTGTGTGTGTGTGTGTGTGTGTGTGTGTGTGTGTGTGTGTGTGTGTGTGTGTGTGTGTGTGTGTGTGTGTGTGTGTGTGACTGGATTCAGGAGGTGTTTAACAGTCTTATTGCCGTGGGGATGAAGGATCTTCTGAAATGCTCTGTTTTGCAACATAGTGAGATAAGCCGACTGCTGCAGCTGCTCCTCCTTGCTCCAGGAGGCAGTGGAGAGAGTATCTGCCATTGTCCATTATAGCTTTCAGTTTGCTCAATGTGACCCTCTCCACCACACTTCTTAGGGGGTCCAGTCTCCTGCTGTGCACTGAGCCAGCTTTTTTTAACCAGCTTGCCCAATCGCTTGCTGCTTTGTCTATCAAGCTGCCTCCCCAGCACACTACAGCATAGAAGAGTGCATTGGCCTCCACCATGTGAGAGAACATGGTCAATATCTCAACAAACACATGAAAGGACCTCATCTGATCAGGATCCTACTCGGCGTATGTTTTCCCTGCACATCCCACTGGTAGGAGGCCCTGGGGCAGACCCAGAACACGCCAGAGGGATTACATATCTCATCTGGCCTGGGAACGGCTCGGGGTCCCCCAGGAGGAGCTGGAAAGATTTGCTCAGCCTGCTGCCCCCTGTGGCCCGGCTGGATGGATGGATGGACCATTTTTTAAGTTGGCAAAAATCAACACATTTCTACTGCATGCCAAACTGCATGGTTTTTGCCAAAAATAGCATGGAACTAGCATAAAGTGGGTATGTCTGTAAAGGAGAGCCTTGTTGGCACTCACAGGACCCATTTTCATTCAAATACCTTGAGATAAGAAGTGAAATGTTATTTAGCTCCCTTTTTGACAAGCTAGCATGGCATGGTTGGCACCAATGGACTCCATGAGTTGTCTAGTAGAATGAATTAATAATTTGTGTTTTGGTTATCTATATCTTGAGAAAAGATTAAAGATTATTTCACACTAGTTTCCTT
The DNA here is from genome assembly GCA_035609425.1 of Epinephelus awoara. Taxonomy (NCBI): domain Eukaryota; kingdom Metazoa; phylum Chordata; class Actinopteri; order Perciformes; family Serranidae; genus Epinephelus; species Epinephelus awoara. The sequence continues at coordinate 28,347,992 of CM069316.1, read as the reverse complement.
ACAGTCAGTAACCAAAAAAGGTATGGGTTGAAGCCCAAGGCTTATTTTTGCCTATCCTATATCAACCACAGGATAACCCAGAATATCAATAATATTAAAGAAAGGAAATTTAAAAAAAAAAAAAAAAACTCATTATGCTCTAAATAATGATTGTCTATTATTTTACATTTTAAGGCTTTTTTTGAAACTCAACAGAGAGCAACACGAATTCAGCTCAGCAGAGTCCATTCCACAGTTTGATTCCCAAAACTGAAACATGTTGTGTTTTACATCTGTTCTCACTTTACATGTTTCATAAATAAACAACCTTCTTAAATTACAATTTCCTTCACTTAATTTGAACAGGGTTGCGGATACAGACAGGACGGCTTTTTTCACAACTTGAAAAAGTATTTAATGTTTTTTAAATACGCAATGTCTGGAAATTTTAAGATGTAGGATGCTATAAACAGTTGATTAGTCGATTCATGATAACCAGCTTTATGTATTACTATAAGAGATCTTTCCTGAAGTTTAATTACAGGGTTTATATTTGTTTTATATGCATTTCCCCAAATTTCAGCTCAGTAGGACATATATGGCATTACAAGTGAACAGTACAATATATACAAACATTTCTTATTCAACACCTTGTCAGATAGTTTCCATTTAATATGTGGTATGTGTGGCAACATAGTTTATGATCAACAATTACTACCAAAAACTGCCATGCATTACCAAACTGATTTTATTATTCTCATTTTAATTTCTCTTTATTTTATTTGTGATTATTTTACTGTGTGCATCAAATTTACAAATGTTCACTTAAACAGTGTTCCAAAAAAGGTACCTACGTACCACATGAATACTTAATGTAAGCTAACAAAGCATGGATGGGTTTTCACAAAGGTGCAGTTGATAACTGTAAGTCCGGTAATAAGATGTTGAATTACTGACTCTCTGTCTCTAGGTGCACTACGATGAGTTCATCCCCATGTTTGAGAGGCAGTACCCACTGTATCCATGGAAGGAGGTTGAAGTAAGTGTAAACTTTATCCTTTTTCAACAGCAGAAACTTCTCAAGAACTTCTTAAATAAAGGTGCAAATACCTGCCTTTTAACTCACCTCATTACAAACACAGCCTTTATTAAGTTCACCTCGTCTTTTCTCTAGTTCCAAATAATTTTATTTGCTGCATTACACTTATACTGGGTCACCAGCAAATTACAAGTTTCACCACCTCATGTCCATGTGGATGTCATGTGGCATTATGCGCTTTTTGTTCAGTTTGTTTAAGTGCTTACAAGGATTTTAAAACTACATTTATCATAACTCTTTCCTTCCTTGTCCTCTCACAGGCAGAGGTGTTTAAAGCGCTTAGGGAGTTCTTCCAGGCAGCCTCGTCTCGACCGGCTCCGTATGGCATTTGTCCCTACCCGTCATCCCGGGCGATCTATGCTGTAGACCTCATGCTGAAGTGGAGTACGGGTCAAAATGGTGAGCATTCATTCTATATTGAATTCATCAGCATTGTAAAAAAGCATCAACTAATGTTTCCATTTGATCCTCTGGGGATTGGAGCCCAAATTGTTTCAGAGGCCGTAACCAAACTTTCCATCTCTCAGATGTCGATACTGTTGAGGTTTTAACCATAGACTGTATGTAAAGATGGACAACACATCCCCACTTACCCCCACTATGCATTAGTGAAGCCAAAATATCCCGGACACGGCCACTGCCATCTTGTACTGGTGATGTCATTCGGAGCCAAAGTCTGCACAGTAGCAATCTCTGCGATGGAGGAGTTCCCGTCCAAAAAACCTGTCCGACCAATTGCGAGCAGCGCCATTAAATGCAAGCACACTGATTGGCACACACAGCTGTCTATCCCCATTATATAGCATTAAATAACTACTTAAAGGCAGTGTAGTCAGGTGTAAGTGCACCCAAAAACGAAAATTCAGCCATTATCTACTCACATCCCTTGCGGAGATCCCAGGGGAGGGTGTGGTGCTACCCCCTCTCCCCTGGGATTTCCGCAAGGGATGTGAGGACTCTGAAAATTCACCTGAGCCTCCCTCGGCATATGGGTGAGTAGATAATGGCTGAATTTTCATTTTTGGGTGCACTATCCCTTTAAAACCAAACTTAACAGAAAAACGAATACTTGAACAAACATCAGGGTTAATAAGAACTACCATAAATGACACACAACATCATCTCCTATGTGGCATTTCCATTGACAAATGACTGTCAGGGTTAGGGTTAACACATTCTCGGAACCCATCAGCTGTATTCAGCGTCTGACTTCTGGCAGACGGCGATACAGCCGCTCGGGGCAGACCCCCGATTTTTTGGCATTCCAGTTTGGAGAAGGCGAATTTCCGACTTCCGTGTCCTCCCCCCGCTTCTATAAGTAAATATGCTGAACCATTGCTATGGATGCTATGGATTCAGAGTTTGCAGTTACGCCAATTATGTTCCGCCTCGGTAGTTCACCGCACGGACCGTTTAACCTGGCAACAACTGCAGCCAGCTCAAACGTGATTTGTCAATATCACACGGATTACAAACAGCCTACAACCGGAAACCAGGGCTCTTTTGCTCTTCTTCCGGAGGCAAGATCTCCGGGGTTTGCCTACAGACTCTACATTCACTGAATGTAGAGTCTGTATATAGAGACTAGGGTTAACACCACCCTTGGTGCTGCAGCCAAAAGGTCTTCACGGATGTACTGTATCTGGTCCATAGTATCTGAGACTTTTAATATCTTGTGACTTGGGACACTATATGGGTCTGTTCAGATGGACTACATTTGAATCAGAAATAATTATCCCCAGGGTTTTTACATCATGACTGACTTTCATTGGGTCCCTTTGGGACTTCATACTCATCTGGCTGATGTAGGTTTTCCATGGGTCAAATTTAGAATTGAGAGGACCTCTAAACCAGCACTCTTGCTTTCAAACACCACCACAATGCTAATGAACTGTTCCCCTCACACCAAACCTCTTTTCCTTTAGAGGTGTACAACAAATACATTGAAATTTCAGTTTAAGGGGAATTAATACTATTTTTCTCTCTCCACAAGAAACTTCTTAGGCTACATCCACACTAATATGTTTTGTTTTAAAATGCATAACTATTGCTACAATTACACCTAGCGTCGACACTATACCAACATTTCTAAACCCTTAAAACGTAGACCTTCTAAAACACTGCTGACCCCGTTTTAGTTTGAAAATATCAGGGTTGCATTTTAGTCTGGGTGGGCGAAAACAAAGACTTCTGAAAATGATGACTCAGACACCCATGCTCACTTTGGAATTGGGTCTTATCAGTCACGATATGACAATCCAAAACATTATAGCTTGCTCGACATACCTTTTGTGATTTCATCCTTCTTGTGTGGGTTCTTCTTTCCAATTTCAGTGGTTTCCTCTGGCAATGCATAAAGCAATGTACTGTATTTATACTCCATGTGTTACAGTTCAACCTTGTTGTCTGTCCAAGCAAAGAAATCTCTGGTCTCACTTTTCCTCTGTAGTATTATGTGTAATTAAGCAACCAACCGCAAAGTAGACAATCTGCTTCCTATTTACATCAGCATGTGCATGGCAAGTATATTTGAATGGTCATGTGATGTGTGTTTCAAGGGTGTTAATATTGACGGAGATTATTTCTAAAACTGTATTAAAACACTTGTGTGTATGGAGACCATTTTAGTTTTGTTTTAAAATGAAAACATATTGGAGTGGATTTAGCCTTATGCTGAAATCACAACAAGCAGCAGCAAAGTGCAGCCTGTGGCAAACTGCCATGTAGTGTCTATGGAAAGCTGCAGCAACCACTCCAAGGCCATTTGATTCTCCAGCAAAGTGAGGCAAAACTATAAGTTGGTAATAGTTTCACTTTTCGTGGCGAATTGCTGGGCACAGGGCCATTGTTACATCAGTTCACACCCTACGCACTCAAGTTGACAGGAAACTTTCTTCTTGATGGTGCAGCTGGTGACAATAGTTCAAAGCATTCATTTGCAATAAAATGTGGGATGGAGTGGGAAGTTTTTTGGTTCAACCATGTCTGTATCAGGTGGAGTGAATATAGAGTGGCTGCCCATTCGTTGGGACCTTCCTTGCCTACCCAGTGCTTACACCAAACGAGCAACAAGGCTGACCTTGGTACATGCATGGATTAGATTTGGGGAAATGCCGTTGTTTTTGCACAGTGAAGCGTGGGTAAGCTCCTTATTTTATTGACAGGTGCAACTTTTAAAAGCAGGCTGTTCCAGAAGTGTAACTTAGAACGTCCTGCCGGTGACAGCGCGATTTTAATCTGCTGCCATGGCACTCACAGATCAAATGGACCATGCTAGCAGGCCTGTAGCCCTCAGGGAGCCGATTTGGCTAGATTCTCTGTCCGACATCTGGTTGCCGCCGTGGGCCCCTGCATAGCCTAAGATCAAGGTTATCCTACCCTGAGGTGTAGAGTGTATGGGGTGTGTAAGTCTTTATCAGCTGTGTTGATGTAGTGTGAGATGTGCTGAGCGTGCCTCTCGGGAGCTCAGCGGCAAACTTCCAAAGGAAAACCTCTTCTCTCAGCATTTGTAGTCTCCTCACGAGGAATAAAGTCAGAAAAAAATGTCTCAAGGTGTTAATTTATTTTAATTCTTTAGAGTTTAGTAAAAAACTAAAAAGAAATTACAAAAAATTAAAGTAAAAGATAAAAAAAAAGTTGAACTGGTCCGGAAAGATTTTGTATACCTTTAAATCACGCCAATCTGATTTTTAATTTGGATTTGTCAATAATGTATCGGCTAAATTTAGATTTCTTTATTTTCCAAAAGAGATTAGTCTAAAGCCAGTTGACATTTATTGCTTTAGTTTCAACACAGTAACCGCTCTCCACAAACTTTCACTGGCTTTAGGTTTCACAAAAGAAGTCTAAAGATTCTATCTACTGCAAAGTTTTCTGCCAGAGACTAAGTTTCCCCGGAGCAGAATAGCATTTTTCAGAGAGACACGGGCATCTGCAGGGCTTGATAAGGAAGGCCCTGTTCACCATTAACCAACCCTTTTTACATTCTGTCTAGTCCAGTTCTTGATGACACGACTGTCAGTTTTTCAACAAATACCGAACATAATTGGTTGTCTGACAATATCTGTCTATCAACCCCATGTGGGGAAGTTTGACTCACATGTCTTCTGCACATACACACGTATGGGTCAAACATAAAACCCCTTAATAATCTTTTAAATAAAACAAAAGCAATGTAATGCATCAGTCAATAATTGCATTATGATATAGGTAAACTGTGTATATGTGTAAAATGAAAATACAAACACCCAGAAGCCACATTTTCATCTTTATCTTATTTGTTTACATTCACCTCCAGATGTTACCTCTTAGACCTGTGACTGTAGCTTGACCTCCCCCTTCACATTACACACAGACTGCAAGACGACACAGAGTGACTGTTAGTGTACTATAAACACTTGTGTTATGCTTAACCAAGTACAACAATATATCAGTACTTAAGCTTGCCTTCTTCATAAAATCATAAAAAAAATTTAAAAAAAGAGAGCTTTAAAATAATCATGAGGTAAAATACAAATAATGATAACATAATGTAAGGTGAATATAAAACCTTCATATTCTAAGAGTCATACCGCAAATGCTGATATGATCCTCAGAGGCAAGAAATATATTTTGTAAGATTTAACACACTCTTAGGCGATAGTGTGGGCACATTTCTTAGTGGGGGTAAGCCTCTTTAAACCATTGTGGCTTTTTGTTTTTGGTATTTTCTGTTGTTGTTCCCTCTTCTGGGGTTGGGGAGATAAATCTCCATAACAGCCCACTAAGAGTCTCCTGCTCTGGCTTAACTGGAGTCATTAAAGGCCTCAACAGGTGTTAGTATGTATTTTTACATCTCCACTGACCAATGGATACTTGGTCAAGACCCCTGGGGATCATGTTCCGTTATGACAGATGTAATGGCGTCAGAAGTGCGAGGCTTACTGATGAATGGACAATTTAGACTAATTTTAGTGGGCCCAAGGTCAAGTTAAATGTGTCAAGGCACCATTTTAGGTAATAGTATACATGTCACTCTCTGTTCACACTTATCACATAGCTTCTACATGTAGCCATGTTCATCCGAGCTCGTAATTAAACGTGCATTAAGAAAGAACTCCATGATTGGCCTCATCCTTGAATTCTCTAGATCAGATCATCACAGAAACCTCTATTCTCAACAGGGCCCCGTTCCTCTAAAGTAGAGTCTTACAGACCCCCATTAAGGTTTCTGGTGTCTGACAACTGTATGTGTGTGTGTGTGTGTGTGTGTGTGTGTGTGTGTGTGTGTGTGTGTGTGTGTGTGTGTGTGTGTGTGAAGGTATGTTTATACTCATGTCAGCTTAATGGTAAGTTTATATCTACACACTAAACCTGTATGAGGTCCAATGGCTGGATGTACATGGTAAAGAATAAACAGATGTGCAGACAGTATGACCATGTTTATGTAATGTATGGACAGTGTGTGAGTGCGAAAGGTAAGATGAGATAGAACAGACCTTATGTGTGTGTGGATGAAATATATGGAAGATGTGTCAGTGCAAATGATGAGATGTGAACTGCATCAACTTCCACTAGTTTTCACAATCAGACCACAGTTCATCAGAGATTTCTTCTCCCAAGTCCTCCTCCCACAAGGTCCTGTTGGGGTCTGATGTTTGTGGACATATGAGGTGAATTCTGTTGTAAACCAGTGAAAGTAATCATAGATAGAGCTGGGAATCTAGGAAATCTAGAGCGGACAATGTAAGGAAATTGCTCAACTTCAGCAAACACTGAAATAAATAAACACAAGAAGTTTGTGCTCTAGAAAAGGATCAGCACTCAGTGGAAAACCTCCTAAGCCCTATAATAAGCTATTATGACAAGGCTTATCTATACAGACCAGTGAGCAGTGATAACTAACATGTCTTCGGGAGGGAACCTCCTTTCACCAGTGTTTCGTCTAGTTGGTCCCACGACACCTCCAGGAGGCTAGACAGTGATCTCTGGCATCCCAGAGACACTCCCCTAATGCCAGGTTTCACTGCTCCCCGCACCAACCCAATAACCTCCTGTACCTTACTTACGCATGGCTTTCTCAGCCCAAAAAGCACTGCCACTTTCAACCAAACCCAGGCTCCGTACATGTGAGCTCCAGGTAGAAACAGTGCTGTTACTACCTTTCCTAGCACATTCACCATACTCTATCTCACACGCTACATAGCATAACTCCAATGTAAGCTAAAGTTAAAGGAGATGGATAACTCACAGGATCAGCAAACACACTCTCCTTGCAGCATGGTCTCAAACAAAAGGGATTCAAATAGGCCACTCTCACACTTAAATAACCTTCCTCTTTCTGGATTTCCTCCTGAGAGGAAGTGGATCTCTCCACCTGATCTCAAGGAGTTATGTACTCTGCTTAGTAGTTCCCCCTGCTGGCCCCCAACTGACATTATTTCTTCTCACCTAGATCCATTGGCTTGCTCTACCTGCTTCATCTGACATTTCCTTCACTGTCTTCCTCAAACTCTGTCCCTGCACTCTGAGTTCCCCCAGGAGCAAGACAGCTGATCTTGCTCTGAATCCCCTACACCCCACTTCCACTGGACAGATCCTAGTCTTCCATCCTCGCTGCTCATCTTCTGCTCCTAAATCTGCATATCTAAGCTTTTTTCTTTCATAGGCTTCTTCCACTGAGTCTTCCCAAGGAACTGTCAGCTCAATGAAATAAACTATCCGTTGACTCACTGACCACAACACTATGTCAGGCCTCTGCTTAGTACAAACTATTTCCTGGGGAACAACAAGCTTTCCCCCTAAGTCTACTTGCATTTCCCAATCACAAGCACCTTCTAGGCGCCCACACCCTTGCCTCCTTACTAACTTATCCCTTCTGTATTTCTCGGACAAACTGAATTGCTAAACTCCTATCCTTAACACCTTCTGAATTCACCTGTCTTTGTTTCCCTTTGATGCCTGCAGCTAAACTTTTCATCACCTGGTTATGTCACTATGTTTATCGTACTCATGACAAGCTAACTTTACAGCCTGACAAAATATGCTTTAAGCTTGCGGTACCTGAACACAATGGGCATGATAGGTCCCCATCTACCCACAGTTTTAGGTTCTGGTGGGTTGGTAACACATCGTATGTAGCCCCTAAAAGGAATCTAATACGATTCTCCTCCATACTCCACAGGTCCCTCCAACTAAGATTCCTCTTCTCTACACTTTCCCAATTCAACCACTGTCCCTGTTTAGCCTGGGCCACTACCTTTGCACCCCTTACTATCTCCTCCTGTCTGCGTATCTGTTCCACAACCAGCTTTCTTTTATCTTTGGGCCTGCTTTATTCCATACCGGTTTGCCTGAGCCAAGCCCCAGGCCTCCTCGGCCAAACTGAACATTACCTACAATCTCCGCATGCCGAAGAGCTGCCTCTGACTCCTGAACTGCTGACCTTGGGTCCCACTTCCTCCCCTTGGTTGGATTTGGAACCACACTCCTGACTACCACGTCCTTACTCCCAGATAACAAGAGCTCTGTCCTGACCTTGGTACATTTTAATTCCTCTTTTAAACGAGATACTGGCAGCTGAAGTATCCCTTCTCCATACAATGCAACACTACTTAGGCACCTAGGAGCACCCAACCACTTCCTAATATAGGAGCTAACCGGCCTTTCAATTCTCTCCACAACGGATATTGGAATTTCATAAATTGACAATGGCCACATTAACCTAGGATATAGCCCAAATTGCAAACACCACAACTTCAACTTTCCTGGAAGTTCTGATTTATCTATTCTATCCAATCCCTTCACTCCATCTTTTCTAAATTTCACCACCTGGAGAAAAGTTACAGCCAACGGGATTACTTTATTTGCAAAATACATCTCAATTGAACAAGATGTAGATCACAAACAGTATGACAGAACAGCTCCGCTTATCCAACTTTCAGATGCCTTTATACTGTTGAGTGTGGGCATCTGTTCGTTTGTGTGCATGTCTGTGTGTGTGTGCAGACAGGTCTGAGATTATGACCTCATTGTCCCAATAGGTTTGATTTCTTGGGGAACCTAAGTGTTTTTCTGTTCCATTTGATTTCCGAGAATTGGAGCTGCACACAAACCTCGGTTTATCAAAACAACTCCTTTATCAGAGTTTCCCTAGCATTCCGAACATCACTCAACTCAATAACAACTACTTATAAGGATGCTTTCCTATTGTGAAACCTAGCCTATCTGTTCCAACAGTCAGGTCACCCTGACCCCAAAATGTTCTACTCCATTTGACTTTCCAGAGCTTGACTACACAAGAACTATTCAATTTTCAAAACCACCTCTAAGGAGTCATTTTTATTGCCAAATCTGACATTTGATCAACTTCTTCCAAGACCTTGCGCAACTGACATTATTTTCACTCTTGATATAGAGTAATACATTATCTGCTTCTACAACAACGGATCTGACTTGCAGATATCTGTAGAAATGTTGGTTAGGTAGTGAGTATTTATGTGCAAGCTGTTGAAAGGAAGCAAATACATATCAATATATAGGACCTTGAATCTGCAAATACCTAACCTGGACCAAAGTAAAAAAGAAAAAAACATCATCTACAAGAGAAGGTGGGAAAGTGTGGTTTGAAGCCAGGGGAGCATGAATAGAGAATGCTTGCAATCAAAAATGGTGCTTAAATTGAACCCAGATCTTGAGTGACACTCTCACAATGAGATTTTTAGACAAGACAGAGGCTGCAGGAGCAAATGAGGAATGAACAAGGGCAGTAAGAGACATCAGTTCAACAGAGTTAGACTCCATGCCAATCCAAACAGTAGGTGATATAAAGGTGTTATAGCTCAGCCAGTACTTAAAGATTCTAATGTTAGCAGTCCAATAGTAGAATCTCAAACTTAGCAAAGCCAACCCTCCAAGTGATTTGGGTCTTTGTAAATATTGTTTGCACAGTCTCTTGCAAATAATGACAGATTTAGAAGTGACCAACTATCACAATGCTCCTGGGTTGTAGATATCAATGAGGTGAATTTAGTTTTGTAAAGATCTTTAAATTTAAGCATGAAGGGGAATTAATGTAGGGGAAATTGCTCAGCTCCATCAGCTCCATCATTTATAGGAAGTATCTCACTTTTGCTGAGGTTCAGGTTGTATCCAGAGATCTGACCAAATAAGAGCATCCAAGACGGCAGGGATCAAAACAGACAAGTTAGACAACAATAAAAGCAAATCATCTGTGTAAAGTGAGACCTTAACATTTATCTCATACCTGCAGATTCCAGAGATAGCAGGGTGAGATTGATAGGGGTTCAATGGCAAGGGCGAAGAAAAGGGGACTTAAAGGGCAACCTTAGCGAGTGGATCGGTGCAGGAGAAAATAGTCAGACTGCACTGCATTAGTTCTATCAGATGCCTTGGGAGGTGAATAAAGTAATTTAATCCAAGGGATAAAAGTTTTACCTCGACCAAATTTCTTGAGAGAGAAGAACAGGTAGTCCCACTCAACTCTCTTGAATGCTTTCTCTGTGTCAAGAGAGATAAAGGCTTCCTGGATGTTTGACGTTGAAGGATTATAGATGGTGTTAAACACATGCCTAAGGTTAGTAAAATAATGTCTGTTACGGATAAACCCAGTCTGGTCATCTGAAATTATAGATTGGAGGACAAATTCAAGGGGCTAACTAACAGTTTGGATAATAATTTAAAAATCAACATTTATAAGATTTATTGGTCTATATAAAGTACAAAGAAGTGGGTCCTTGCTCTTCTTTAGTATAAGAGAAATATTTGCAAGCGTAAGGGTATGAGGAGGAAACCAGAACCGAAAGATTCATTACACATGTCCAAAAGCAACAGAGCCAGCTGGTGCCAAAATGTTTTATAAAACTCTGATGGGAACCCATTAGGCCCAGGACACTTTCCGGTTTTTATGGATGACACTGCAGTATTAAGATCAGCAATATTTATTGGTTTCTCCAGTTCCTCACAAAAACATTCAAGTGAGGGAATGCTCATGATAGACGATAATTGTAATACACGCAATTCATCTGCGCAGCATTGATTTCATGGGATTCAAGGGTGTGATCAGTGTCAGATGTACAGGTACAGGTACTGTAGCTACTTGAACCAGTGATGAGTAATTTAACCTACACATCATTTTATTTGCTACCTTGTTTTGTCTTGATTTTTCCCTTCCTTACCCATTTTTTTCCTTCTCTATTATGTGATTTCATTGATGTTTTGACAGGGGAATTTCTTTGATAAGCTTTTAGTGGCTTCTAACCTCTCCGGCACTTTTCTTTTTTTAGTCTTGTAAATTTTATACTGTCTGTTTTTAACATCATGTGCAAATAGACTAATCTAAACTAAAACTAAACATTATTCATCCCGTTATGCGTTGCCACGCATGTTTCCTCCTCCTGCAGCTGCCACAGTGTTGGCCTTTTCTGTAATGTTGCTTTTCGCCTCTTCATATTTTAGCAGAATTAATCTCTGATCCTCACGAGAAATACTGTTTTTTCCTCACATACGGCGCTCTGTGAGGACACTCAGTGACGCTGCGCTTCTCTCATGATTGTGATTGGTCCGCTGTGTGCGCGTTCACGGCTCTTGATAAAGCAACCCTGGGTTGAGTTACCGAGTTGATATCCAGCGTCGTGATACCGATTATCCTGATTGCCATTGTTAGGGTTAGTCAACCCAGGATAGGTCTGAGTAACCCAGGAAAGGTTGATCTCGCTTCGTGGTACAGGCCCCAGACGTTGTTTGGGGTGCATACAGGCATGCGGGGTCATACACACTACTGAGTAACATCATAAGTTGCTGTGATAAAGTTACACCATTTTGTTCAGGATCTGATGTGTCATGTAAGAGTATCCTTCATTTTTTTAGCAGTGTTAAATATAAATATATCGTACTTTCATCTGTGGATGCCTTTATTTACGATACTAACAACTTTTACAATCTTTTTTTTTTTTTTAATCCAATTTGTGTGCATTCCTGGTGCAGGTGAGCGAGTCATGCAGCCTCAGATCCTGGAGATGAACTTCAGCCCAGACTGTGCCCGGGCTTGCCTCTACCACCCATCCTTCTACAACCACATGTTCCAGACTCTGTTCCTGGATCAGCCTGAGCAGTGCCCGGTCACACAAATCGTCTGATCGAGTCAGCGGCACCAGGAGTGTGTTTGCAGTTTGGTGTTCTCTACAGAGATACATTTACTTCTTACTTTTTGTCTGTACTTTTCTGTCATGATCTTTCTCTGTTACTGGTCTACCATCTGCTTTCCGGTTTGATTTTAGGAACTTTGCCTCTGGAGCTCAGGTGCTCAGAAATCTTTAAAGCCTTGTCTTTTTTTTTCATTTCAATAAAGTTATTACAAGGTTGTCCTCAAAACTGCTGCTGTTATGAACCCAGTAATTAAAACCAAAACATTAAGGGACAAATAAGCAATAAAAACTTTTTTGTATGAACTGGAATTGTGTCATCATTGATTGTGAGACAGATCAACTTTGGTGCAATGAACGTTGAGTATGCAGTTACTACTTCTCTCAGCCCACCTTCCTTTTCGTCATTTCTTTCCTTCCTGGTTGCTTTACGTGTCAGTCATCTACTTCTGAGAAGGGTCCAGGGCCTGTTTCAGAAAGCAGGTTTAACAAAAGCCCCATATCCACCAAGCAGTACGGTACAGTTCGCTTTGGTACACTGTGTTTCCATTTCCAGTGTGAAAAGTTGTGGACAGTACTAATGAAACCGTTCTGTACCGTCCCAATTTTTGGTACTCCTTTTGTTGTGGTACCTAGTACACAGATCTAGGGGGTATTCAACCAAGTAACAAAGAATATCCAGACCAAGGTGTAATCTTGAAGTTTGACTAAACTCCCAATCTAGCACCAACCCGTTCCATCAAGTGAAATCAGCTGGCTCCAATTGATGCTAATTCAAGCCTCACCTGTTAAGCCACAACTCATGCCCAGGGAAAATAAAAAGCCCACACTAGTCGAGTGCCGAAAATGTTGTAAAATGTCAAAAAGCAAAGAAAGGAGCAAATGCTCCTTATAGAAGTGTATGAGGACTATAAGGACATAATTACGAAAAAAGCCAATTAATAGAGCAAGGGAGGTAGCGTGGCAGAATATTGCAGACAGGCTAAATGCGCAAGTGAGAAAGAAAATAAAGCATTTCAGCATAATATCATGTTATATAAATCCCGCATCAAAGGGACAAAATATATTTAGCCTAGATAAGAACACCTATTAAATCTAACAATTCAAGTATGCCTAATGAAATTCACCAAATGTGTAAATTAATATTAGTGACAGACTATTTATCACATTTATCTACTGATTCCTATGTACATTTCAGATGATGCATTTAATCAAACTATTTTATGTGAATCATCGCATTTATCACATAGGCTAATTCATGAGAGATCATGACATTTCCGAAATGGTCACTTTATAGGAAATAATCACATGACATTTATCTATTAATTGTAGAAAATGACATGTAGCAAATCCATCAATTCAGTGGAGATGAGGAAACCTATTAAATGAATGCAGGTGAGCTCTATTCCTTATTATATAAAAATAAGTAAAATTCCGCTAGCACACTGGCAATCTGAACCGGTCAGTGGCGGAAAAAAGCACTTTCAATGCAACTCATACGGGACGCATTTGCCCCCATATCTACCTTGCGGCTGCCGGCTGCATCCGCCTCCCTCAATACTGAACCAATTTTAATTCGAGTTGTACCTATGAATCATACGCACACATACACATGGGGAAATAGGGCCCAGGTTGAAAAATACCTAAGTTATCCTTTAAAGGGAATTTTACTTATTTTTATATAATAAGGGATAGAGCTCACCTGTCAAACTTCAAGATTACACCTTGGTCTGGATATTCTTTGCTACTTGGTTGAATACTCCCCAGATCTGTGTACTAGGTACCACAACAGAAGGAGTTGTACCTATGAATCATACGCACACATACACATGGGGAAATAGGGCCCAAGTTGAAAAATACCAAAGTTATCCTTTAAATGTATGGAATGTGCTATAGGATGAGGAACAGACAAACCACAATGGTGTGTGTCCTATTTTAATTTGGTTGGTTTGTGTCATAGTTAATTCATAAACATAAAAGATAACCATATGTTAATGTGATCATCTCAAGCCCTATGCCTGATGTATGGTCATGCTAGAAATAATCAAAATGAATAGAAAATACACCCAGTTGCCTTACTTAGCCTCTCAGAATCACCAACACTATACAGGAATGTACCACTAGCAAAGAACCTCAGTGCAGTACAGACTGATTGCTCAGTGGTCAGAGACTGGCTGCGGCATGTGATCTTTATATTGTGTGGTTCCAGCAAACTGCATGGATACATATGCTTTGCCTGCTGAACTGGTACCTCTCCCACAGATAGGAGTCTGTCTGTATCAATGGGTTGGTCCTGTCCTGGAAGACCCTTGGGGCTGGTGGTGGTTGGAAGGCCCTCTGGACAATGTGGGCCTCCTCATCAACAGGATCCTCAATGAAGGGGCATGCCATTATTTCCTAATTTACTCTCTCTTGCTCTTGCTCTGTCTCTGTGTCTCTCTGGGTGTGTCCTTCTCCTTCTCTTGAATGCACTCCTTATATGGCCGTTGTCACTTGACCTTAATTGGCTGTGAATTTGCTAGCCAATTGGAAACAGAGTGGGGTGAGGATGGGAGGGCAATCACATATTCATGTGGTTTGGTGTACATATACAATCTTTTTTTAATGCCTCAGTTTCATTTTATTATAGTTTTGTTTTTATTAGTTTGATTTTGGCTTTACTGTTGTGTTGTTTTAATGATCTTATTTTTTATTACATTTTAATTAGTTTTTTTAATGGTAAATGTTTTTTGATTAATTATGTTATATATTTTATGATTTACATATTATCATTACATGACAGTTGTAAGTGTGTAAAAGCGCTGGCAGAACTGTCTTTTAGGTGTCTGTTCTTGTCTATTGAACATTTTTTGATCATAGATGGAGCTAATCCAGTTACCATGGTTACTAGGCTGGGATTCAGGTTAACCACGTTGATGGAACGGAAACCGGAGTTTAGCTTGATGTATCAAGCTTAGCCAGAACCATGGTTTCCATGGTTACAGATGCAAGGCTAATCTTAGCCACTTTGATGGAACAGAACTCTGGCTCACATTAGCCAGACTTGGCCATTTAGGCTTGGATTTGCCTTTAGCCTGCTTGATGGAATACCCCACTGGTACTAAAATACGAAGCTAAAAACACTGCAGGCCATTGATTGCTCAACAGAGGACTCAATGCACAAAACGAGAAGGTCTACCAGCTTGTTTGTCAACTAATGGCTGACCACAGCTTCCACCAGACGGCCAAACAGTGTCAAAATGTAAAAACCTCAAACGTGACTACAGAAGGATCTAGGACCACAACAGCTGTAGTGATGCAAACAGGAAAAGCTGGCAGTTGTTCTTTGCCATGGACACTATCTATGGTCACAGGCTGGCACACATTGGAAGAGACGGGGCATCAACTCGGCCACAGCTCTACTCTGTGAGGTTTTTTTTTAAAGATATTTTTGGGGAATTTTCAGCCTTTAATGGATAGGACAGACAAGTGTGAAGGGGGTAGAGAGAGGGAGTGACATGCAGCAAAGGGCCACAGGCTGGAGTCAAACCCGGGCCGCTGCGGCAACAGCCTTGTACATGGGGCGCCTGCTCTACCACTAAGCCACCAACACCCCAACGGTGAGTATTTTGTTGCATTAGCTAACATGTTAGCCTTGTACTCAGCTTGCAATCTCTGTTCACTTTTAGCCCAACATTACATTTCAAACCTGTGTGAAGTCTTTACTGTTTTGGCTTGTTTGCTAACCAGTTATGCTAGTTAGTGAACCCTTAGCAACCCATTGTGTACAGCTGTTTACGCTGTACTTTCTGTATTTGTTATTTCATATAGTTTTGAAGTCATGGAAGTCTTGCATTCTATTTCTGTGGTTGTAGTTAACTCGCTCTGCTTAAGTTGCAACGTTCACAAGCGAGAACAACATAGGCCCCAGTTGTGAGGACTCCACCACCCCTCCCTTCAGTGAGGACTTGGATGCATTCTCCAACGCCACACAGCTCAGAACCAGCAACGTCGTTGACACCGGCATGACCACTGTTGTCTACCACAGATCCAGCACCGTCCACCTCCACAACCACCGGCATCATTACAATGCCACCACGTACAGGTAAGAAATGACAAGTTAGCCATCCTCTATACTGTTGGGTAGATCAATCTACAGGAATGCATCATATACAACACATTTAACAAACATACCTTTTACTGGACAGGAAGGGTATAAAAAAAATTAACCTGCAAAATGACTCATAACTACAGGAACCAGACAAACATATGGAGAGACACGCTTTGTTTAACTGGCGCCTTTGGTGCCGGCTGCGACATCTGCTGGCCGACGGCGGTGTGCCGTGCCCGAAAATGCCGAGAGTGGCGCGCGACAGCGAGGCACATGTGTGTCGCGCCGTGTGGAGCCTTTACGCGTGTATTTACTCGCGTATGTTGTGCAGGGACTATGTGACACGTTGCGGTATAACAACAGTGAAAATGAGCCAGAGAGGGTAAAGTGTCACAATCACGTTTATTCAGTCAGCGTTACAACACTCGATATACAACAATGGACAGGGACCACATCGGGACTTGCACATTGCCGTGGCCCCGTGGTGTGCGTCTGAATACACCAAACTGTCCCTTGGGGGGAGGGGCTTGATTGATTGTGGTCAAGTGGCATGGTCCCATAGTATGGTTGCGCAGTAGCATTCTCATCTGTGACACATCGGGCCGGAGTAGCTCACCAAAGGTCACAGGAACATTTGGGTCCTCCGTTATACAGGTAGTTAAGGTTCAGGGTGGAGGCTTACACTGGCCGCGTGCTGCACGGGAGTACGCTGTACGTGTCTCGTCGGATACCGGTACAAACTTTCAAATCCCGGGTCTACATAGCACGAGATCATAGCTAATAGAACATCCACGTGGTGATAGTGTGTTAGCTCGATGTACATTGGTCTGCTGAAAGACCCACCTGCGGGTCCTATCATCACATGCCGTTGTTCGATAATGACACTTGAGATGTTAGCACACTGAAGCTCTCGAGTCTCATAGTGGGTTAGAATCCTGTCCCTTACCAGGATACAGTCGTACCAAGATGCCATTGTCATAGTACCCCCCCCCCCCCCCCCCCCGCTGTCCTCGATGGTCTCTAGGACCTGTGTCGGAAAAACAAATGGCCTACACCTACGTACATTGACAGTGAAGACCACACGAGGCACCTATATGTGTGCCAATGCACTGTGACCACAATCATCAAGTGTGAGGTTGAGATACGAGCTAAAGGTATTCTTCACCCCCCCCAAGATATTTGTGGATCACTGTAACATATTAACCTATCTGAATGATTTGCCTAGGTTACGGGTCCTGTAAGCGAGGCACGAAACGCATGGCAGCAGAATATGCACTAAACCTTGTCAACAAGTTGCTGGTTGACATAACACCAGCCCAAGGTCTTCCGCATACCCAGGCATAAAGAGGACCCCATAAACATGTACACCACAGTGAATACAGCAGTGAACCATTCGAGTGTACGCAACAGCGAAGAGTTGTGCATATGGAGTGTGGCTATGAATTTGACAGTGGCCGTGATGGAATACCATCCACGGGCTGTATTACATACATGTGTTATGCACAACAAAAAGACGATATCGCAGCCTGCCTTTGATTACAGTGTAAAAATGGCTGAATTCAATAAACATCTTCATATGTGATATAACTTCATGTTGTTATAGTGTCTTTATTTCGTATAGCAAGACATGCTTGTAACACACTTGTAATAAAACCTAAACTGGTTCACGGTCTGCCACGCAGTCATCCTCCTCAGCTGCTAGCGTCCATCCGGGCTCAGTGTCACACGGCTGTCTTCACGGGGTCTGTTGGTCATGTAAAGTAAGAGTGAGTCACAAAACCGTGGCCTCCCGTAGTCTTAATGTAGCACATACAAACACCTCTCACCTCCTATTATTGAAGGATCGTTAGCATTGACGGTGTATTGTACATGTACA
The DNA here is from genome assembly GCA_035609425.1 of Epinephelus awoara. Lineage (NCBI taxonomy): Eukaryota > Metazoa > Chordata > Actinopteri > Perciformes > Serranidae > Epinephelus > Epinephelus awoara. The sequence continues at coordinate 28,329,807 of CM069316.1, read as the reverse complement.
TGGTGTGAGTGTCACACTTAGTGTCAGCCGATGAAAACTCGACAGGTCCGCATTCCACGTCACGCCTCACATCGTCCAGTGCACACGTTGTGGGACCATACACGGCTCCGCCAGACAAGAAACATGGTTTGTATATGATTGATGAGCGTGTGGTGTATAGTCTGTGTACAAGCAAGGCCAAGCCAAACACAATCATCAGAGGAGCGGCTATTAAGGTGACCTTGAGCCAATTCTCATTGTCAAAGATCCACCAGTAATTGCTGTAATATTCATTGTGGTCTACCATCATATCTATTTAGCGTTCCGCTGAAAGTGCCTGCCTTACGCACTTATAAGGCGAGACATCTAGATCCACTATTAGGGACATAATATTACACTGCACACAAACTGTTAGTAGATTTGACTTCGGTTAGTTGTACAGAAGTTTGCATACAGCCTTTGACATGAATGTAGATGTAACGCTACTACACACAACACCGGATTACTTTCTGTGGGAGCCCTGCTACCGAGGCCAGATCTGCAACTAAATCATGTCGCTCAGTGTATGACAGGATCAAACACATCATGAACACTGTGTGTCTGCAGTACCTCTGGAGTCTGGAGTTACTCAAACATCCAACCGATGATGCTTACCTGTCCCAACTCTGGGTATTTCAAACATCCGACTGCGTGTACATATGTCCAACCCAATTGCAAGCACTCGTACGTCCGACCAAAGGTAGTCGAACGTCCAACCGGCAACACCCAACGGTCAACTAGCTGGTACTCCAATGACCAGCCGTGGTTCATACTGGATATCATTTATCCAACTGAGGCAAAGGTAAAATTAATAAAAGCTAGCTGGATGCACAAGACGAGGATATTTACAATCTCAGCCCCCCAAAGTACACAGGCATGGCCGTACAGTCGTACCTGCTGGCATGGGACCAATGTCATCTGAGTAAGACATTCGAGGATACGACATTTGTCGGGTTTCTGAGTATTCCATACAGGCAAGCCAAGGTTGAATACGGAGAACGTTTCGCTGACCAACATCTGAACCTATGCACTGTTCTTCGTAAGGCGCTGATAAATAAGGTCTTGGTGGACCAAACAGAGTCCCGTACAACTAGACAGAAGGCGACAGTTTGTTCAACCCCACCGCCATCTGCATCGCCGAGTGCGGCAGACCGACCACGCTCATGCCCACCCGCACCACGGAAAAAGATGCACACGGACCTAGATGATCTAACACTGGGCGTCAAAAGACTATCTGTCGGGGATACTCCGGGTGTCCGTAGACGACTCTTCCCATCCAGGCCTCAGGCTGCTGATGATTCACATGTTTCACCACGCCACACCAGAGTCTCTGTGAAGGCTCATTTGGGTGGTCCTTTAAGGACTGGTAACTGGCAGCGGGATCACCAGAGGGCGAGATGGCCCACGAGGACCAATAACGGGCAGCGGGATCACCGAGGGGCGAGATGGCCCACGGGGACCAATAACGGGCAGCGGGATCACCGGGGGGCGAGATGGCCCACGAGGACCGATAACGGGCAGTGGGATCACCGGAGGGCGAGATGTGGCTGCGGGATCACCTTCGTCAAGCCCCAGGTGCCAGTGGCTACCCAGGATCTGACACGGTTATAATCACCTTATGTGTGGAATTTGCCATGTGAACGATACTGAAATAAATGTGCCGTCACCAATGTATTTCTACAGTGTGTTTATTTGTCTGTTACATAATACATAATCAATACAGTCAACCTATGACCTAGCCATACATACTCTGAGGCCATTACGGCAATGTCAATATTCGTCTTCACTCTCAACATTGGAGTTGTAACAACCTTGCCCAAAGCCCCTTGTCCTAGCTTTGCCACCCTGTCTTTCGCCTGGTATACCGATTGCTTGACACACAGTAAGGTTGGGATACAATTTATCACGGTGTACAGCATTCCGTCTTCTATGTGTGTGCTGCTGCTGCTGCTGCTGCTGCTTTTCCTGCTGCTTTTGCTGCTGCTGCTGCTGCTGCTGTTGCCATTGTTAATAGTGCAGCTGTGGTGGCGGCTGTGCTCCTCCTGGAGTTGGATGTTGTTGGAATGGTTGGAATGTTCCGCTTTGACAGCTGCCTTCTGCGATGGGCGGAGCCAAAGGGTAGTTGGTACACGCTTTAGTCTCAAGCCAGCTCCCAGGTATGTCTACTAAAGATGACTGTCTCGTAGGAGTCCAGTTGGACGCATGAACCATAGGACAGGCTGTACTCATGCAGTATCGAAACAACAGATATATGTAATATCTGGACAGTTTACGAGTGTCCATGGATATCTGAGCAGGGATAGATGTCTCGTGATACGCCCCACACGCCATCACATGGAGGGCCTCTAAATCTGCCCGGGGTACATACAACTCATCAGCTCTCTGCCACATATCACGCAGGAGCTGCAAGCTGATCTGGAGCGAACCGACATCTCTCAGTGTAGTGTTGTGAGAGAACCCTGTGGCGGGTGCACCTGACACTACCAGACACTCAAATAGTACTACTGACGCGTGTTCAGAGAACGCGATATCTTTACGGGTTGGGCCCCGTTGGACTCTGGTGTGCTTTGTAATGGTGAAGGCTAGGACCAGTATAGACAGGTTGTTACAGCTGGTAGAGCGTTACAATCTCTATCACGTTAAGACCCTAAGATACACCGATGTTCAGGGCGTACTTCGATGACTCCAGGTGGGAAGTGGTTTTACGGTTGATCATAACGACTCTGTAACGGCGATCAAGCGATGTGTCAGGCTCAACAGTCTAGGGACGGTTGGTGTGATGGATCTGTACGACGAGCCCCAGATTGAAGGAAAGTCCCGTCTTGTTGTAGGCATACAACGCAACTCCTCCCTTCAAATGAGCACCGAGTGTAAATATGACTCGCTTATACTGTTCCTGGTGATTCAGTGTACGCCAAAGGCTCCGTACTCTTGCCAACTGACAATCGTGATCAGGAACATACAGCAACGACTCAGACAGCCCACCCCTCATATATTCCCCCGGTTCTCACGCTCCCCCGATCACGAGGCTCACCCATCCCTCAGCAGCAGCGGCCCGTAATGGATGGATACCTACCCTCACGCTACAAGACAACCGCGCCCAGGACACCTGGGCTAACAGTAGATAGATTTGGGCGATTGTACGAGTGTCTACAGTCCACGGTGCAAGCTAATCCGTGGAATATATACACTGACACAGGTATACCCATAGATAGGACCTGTGACATCGACTTAGAGGCTTTGATAACCACACCAAGTAAAGTGTTGGGTCGAGGGGGGTTTGGGGTAACAATCGAGGTCTGCGATCGCCTTGTTGCTAAAACCAATTTATTTCCTGAAATGGTAAACTGGAGCGTGCCCTACATTCAGGAGGAATTCAATCGCTACGCGCACATCGCATCGCAGATGGAGGAGGTTATGATCGACGTATCGATAAAACATCCCAACATCCTACACACATTCGGTGGTTTCTGGTGTGACATCCCCGGCTACCAATTTGGAGGTAGAGCTGTGCTCATCATGGAACGGGCCTTGTGTTCCCTACAGGAGTTCATGTGGCGTATAGGGAATACCTCGATTGTACCAGCGGTGGAACTGGACACACTCCAGGGGCTGGAGTACCTGAGATCTAGAGCCATACAACACAGAGACTTCATGTACAGGAACGTGTTGGTGTGCTATGATCCGGACAGGAAGCCCCAAACCGTTAGCTTTAAGATCAGCGACTTCGGTACGTCTTGCAACTTCTCTACCCCAGACCAACCACGAGGGAACCGCACTAACATGGCTCCCGAAATACTGTGGTGTTTGAACTCAGCCACAGGGAGCGATATATTCAGCTGGTATTGTGTAATGTGGGACTTGCACAGCGGCTCACCCCTGGTCCAATACAAGAATCCACAGGGGCAGGGTTATTGTAAAAAGACCTATGCTGCCAATCTATCTGCCCTGGTTGGAGTGTACAACCTGGAGCAGGTGGCATCCTTGGACTACGGGCAGCATATGAAAGCTATCAATGCTCGGGACCTTCACACAAAGCACAAGGGTCGAAGGCCGACAGTGGATGCTATAATGGGTAGCCTGGAACAAATGGGTCGTAACATAAGGGACAAACGGTTCGTCTCAATGGGTGTGCTATGCATTACACTGTTCCCCCAGGAAAGGTGGTCACCTTGTGCTTTGCTGTAGCCCACGATGTCACACCGGGGCCATCGTCTGGTAGTCACATCGTAGATCGCCCAGCTGCAGGTGAACCTATGTCAACTGAACTACCATCCATGTCTACTGTGACCACCAACCTTGACTGGAGTAGTAATAACGCTGTTGAAATGTTGACCTGTAGCGATGTGGGTGGTATATGCAACGTTCCATTTTCCGCTGACACTACTACACACAGCCTTACAGAGGATCCTTGTGTATGCAGTGACTCAGTACTACAAATATCAAGACAACAGAGCCTCGAATCGAGTGCCCTGGATGACCTGTCATTATGGGATGTTTCATCATCGGGTGAATGGGATACATCTTCAGGGAGCCGAGACTTAGAGTCAGGAGACACAGAAGAACAGCACATATCATCGACGAGGGAAAAAGAGGATACAGGGGAAACAGCTATACACCCACCGGCGGAGCTTGAAGCTGCACAGGGGGAGGGTGGGGTTACTCAAGTAATGGATCGAAGAGTAGGTGAATCGGCCACCTCAGCCTCAGATCCCCCGACTCTACCTTCGGGTACTGTGATTACCAGGGGTAAAACAGTAGAAGGAGAACTAGACACAACCATGGTTATTCTCAAGAGTTGCGATGAGAGGGAAATAGCTCTGTTCAAGGAGAATGTGATCCTATTGTCCCAACATGTAACCCGAATGCACCCACTTATATTTGCAGGCCCCAGAGATGGCATGTGTAGGTCTTCCAGGCGCAATGGAGTGTTTGTGTTCCAATACCCTCAGTTATTCGGAGGTTGTAAGTGAGTAATCAATTGCACCGAGTCCGAGTCCCGTGAATCCGGCACATTGTTTTTACATCAGGTCCTACTCACGCTAAAGGCCGCCCTAGTTGTGCAAATGTTACCTACGCACATGTGCGACCGGAGAGATGTTTTGGTAGGTAACGGAGCAGTGGTGATCGACATAGTACCCTACCTTAGTAGGAATTTCACAAAGCCCGGTTCGGAGATGTTCGGTGATCAGTGCAACAACCTGATCGTTCTCTGTGAAGCCATTGTAGCAAGACACCTACCCGGGTTGAATCTATGTTAGTGGCTGCGTGAGCTACACGCGTTGCCTGTACTTGTGCCAGCCTCGGATGTGCTGCTCAGATCACTTGAGATGTTGGGGGTCCGCCATATTACACGAACGATGCCGCGAATGCTGACCCTAGACGGTAACATGTCCACATTCAGAGATTACACGTCCGACATACCAAACTGGTTAGACCGCCTGGGCAAGGAAGAGGACTCTTGTAACAGCAGTAGCTCCAAACTACTGGTGTATGGCAACCCCAGGCCTTTGACAGGCACTCAGCGTGCAGCTGTTATGGACATCAAACTAAATTCACTTGTTAGGAACATAGTGATGAGAATGAGAGTTGCTGTATTTGGATCCCATAGGGTTGACGTTACGACGCTTGACTGCACACAGGGTCTACTAAAGGTGACCCTTGCCAAGTCGGCTCTCTGTGGGATTCCCAGCATCGATCAACTGGACAGGGCAAGGCTGTACAGCAATAATGTAAAGTGTTTCGCGCACGATGTCATTGGGAGCAACTCTAAGTGGGCCCCTGTCGTAATGTTCACGAAGCTTAAGAGACATGGTCCTCTGCCGGAATTCACTTTCGACTATTATGGGATGTCACTTATCGTGGTTATGTTACATTCGCAGGGCTCGGTGCGTACACTTACAGAACTGTTTCAGAACATAGACATTGGTGTGGGGGATTACTGAACCATACGGTTTGGAGGCCTTGGACAGCTAGCCCAATCAGGCAACATGCACGGGTTAATCAATCGTGGCACACATTGCAGTATCAACAGTGTGATACAGTGCCTGTACGGGACACAGGAACTACGGAACTGCGTTAGACAGGTCCGTGGTCGGCCGTGTCAGCCTTCTAACACGGTTGCTATAACGCTCGAATGTCTTATCTATGAGATGTGCAAAGATGGCCGAGTTGCATGTGATCCACAACATGTCGTAGACTCATTGAGTATGTACAGTGGAGTAGGTTTCGACGTTCCCCAGAACGCTAACCTTGTGTTCACCTGCATCCTCGAAGCACTAGTTGCCGATGGTGGACCTGCGCGTCAGATTGGACACCTATGGACATTCGAGAGAGAAGACTGCCGTCGATGTCTATGTTGCGGTGTATTCAGTTCTACCATCTATGGGGTCAACACACTCCCTGTGAGGGAGGAGATAACTTTCCAGATGACCTGCAGGAATATATTAAAGGATACACAGTCAGCACTTGGACACGTTGTGATTACCGGTGCCCGGACTGTTACACTGACACGCAGGCTGAGATGTCGAGTGTGCTTCTAACTTTACCCCGGGTTATGTGTATGTATATTCCACAATACACAAGTGTCACGATCGAGACTACTCACACGACCAAGAGACGTGCCGGTGTCACATTCCCCAAGATCCTCGATTTCTAATACGCACTGAAGACCCCCACCGGGCCTGCGTTATATGATCTGTACGCTGTTGTGGCTCACAGTGGCAGTCAGTATTGCGGCCACTACACAGCATATGTGCGAGACAACGACGTTTGGTATATTGCAGATGATACCCATGTGTCGACGTGATCATGGGAGGACATAATGAAGACTTACAAAGCTGTCTCAGCTCATGACAGTGTAGCGTACATGCTCATGTATTGCAAAACGTAACTATTATGCTATGTATATATATATATATGTATGTATGTATGTATTGTAGGATGTGCTTCAAAAATAAACCTGGCTGCATGTTTGTACCTGCTTGATTGTTGCAATATCCAAGATAGTATCACAGGTAAGATGACACCATGAGTCCTGTCATCATTACGTGTTGGTTGTATAACCTATGTAACCAGAAATAAAGACGGACACATGCTAATCACCATTAAACATATCTTCGCGCAATACACAGTGGATGAGGAGATGGGCATGTCCTACAAGGACCAGGGTTTGACGCGTACCGCAAGTGACTCGGCAACGGAGCTCGGATCCTTGAGCCTCGATAGTGTCCGGCGGTATAACGACGCCAGTATGGCCTCCCATTCTACACAGGAGTTACTCAAGACCCCATCTAGACTCATCCAGTTTGACAATAGCAACAGTGAGGAGAGTATGTCAATACTGTACTCCGAGGCCTCAGAGGACTACAGCGCTGAGCCGTGGCAAGGCAGACACCTCCGCGCGTCTAGAAACATTACAAAGGGGGAGGCCGATGGTGTCAAACCGCGAACCGCTCGCGTTAAACGTAGATGCATGCGATGCGAGGCATATGATGCATACTGTAGGTCTGCGGCTAAGAACTACAGACGGGTCCTACTCAGATACACGAAAACCGTATCCGAGCTCATGACAGGCTTCAGGAAGGTCCTGGAAAGATACCCTGAGCTTAGGGTTGACTCGAGTGACGAGCATCTGTACTACATGGTACAGGCGGCACTGGACCATAACAATCTTGTACAGGAAATGATTCGCCTCGCTGCAAAGCGACACGTGTAAGCGTCGGCCGGTGTGGACGAGGATGAGAGTGGGGTTGGAGCTAGGTGCGACAGCAGAATCATTTCCGTTCACGAAGCCTTGAGTGCGTGCTACACCGATAGTGAGGCGGTTAGGATGATCCTACAGAGGTACATCAACCTATATGTTAGGTATATAGAGGTATGGCGACAGATGTGTTCCAAGGTGGCAAAGGATATCACTGTTATGGAATTTGTGAACCTGACCCAGGCGAAAGCCTATGTTGCACGCATGCTAGCCAAGGTGCGTGCACTCATCCCCGGGTCCATAGCCGCAGAATGCACCCTCCTACTGAATAGCGTAGACCTCGCACTATCATCGGTCCCAGTCGAGTTCGATAAGCGTAGACGGGCTGTCGATACAGCTATCCAGGACATCCGCAATCACCTGGACGAGGGTACTCGACGATGGACATGGGATTCACACATGAATGACCTGCAGTTTGAGATACGCAGCGACCTCACGGTGTTAGAGGCCCTTGTTGGTGTGGGTGAGATATCGGTGAAGACGCTGCTGTACGAGCGCTCCATGCTCGTATCTCAAGTGCGACGGTTGACCAGAAACGAGGGTGCCCTCGAATTAGAGGTGGCTCAGACTCGATCCAAGCTCAGCAAATCTATGGCTCGCTGTCGCTACGCCAAGGCCAACACGGTGTAGTGACTGGATCCGGGGGGGGTACAGGCCGACGTGGTCCACACTACACGCAGGGTGCCGTTTGACGAGGCTGTAACGGGGCGTGTGGTCCCATACGTGGAGGTCCTCGATGTGACAACACAGACTGAACCTGCACTCTTCACCGAGTCCAACACACCCTTGTACTCCGTGTACGACAGCGACATTGTATCGATCCGCGGTGCAATACATATGCAAGATGTGTCTCCGAACGGCACCTGGTTATCGGCACAACCAACGTGCGACACGTCGTTGGCGCGATTGCAACGCGCGGGTCTTGCGTGCATTCATCTCCCCGCGGTAAACCGGATAGTACTCGAGCACAAGAACGAGTGCTCTCGAATAAGCCAAACATGAACCAGGGACTGGAACTGTACGGACCGTTCGTTTGCAACACTATGCTTGCGCCTGTGCTTCATAGGATCCTGCGGTCTGAATTCATCAACACGCGCAAGGCAACACTGGAAGTGAATAACGAGTTGAAGTTAGGATGGGCTCAGGAGTTTTACAGCTGGACATGTGTCCCAAAGCGAAACATCGGCACACTGGTATTTGCGCAACCGCCCAGGTGTCCGAATAGCCCCGATGAGCATCCCCACAATATGGTCGTAACACGAATCCTGGACAAAATGAGGTGGTGCGGGTGCAGTCCTTGCTTCAAGGCGGATATAGAGACTATCGCGTGTACCGAATGCAAGATGAACACATTGGCATCTTGTGTCTATCTCGAGGAATGTGCCGCGGTGGAAGCGTCCAGAGAGCGAGATTGGCTGGTGCGGAACGAGGCCGTGGTCCAACTCTGCTGGCTTCTATATACAATCCACAATTCTTCAGGCGAGGAAGCCTCGGACACAATATCAGCCTGGTCGGAATCGACCGTGATACACTCGATTAGGTTCCACGAGTACAGCAAGGGTGGGGGGGATCTGTCTAATCCAGAGGCTGTCATTGTCATGTTCGCCAGTGATCATTTGCCAGTCGCATCCAGGAAATGTTCACCCAGCCCCAGCCGTGAAGATGTTGTCCACATTACAACTGCAGTAGAAGTGCTGACCAGTGTCCCCGTTGCGATGGAAGTAAGGGCTCAACAATTGCACGTCGTAACACGAGCTCTCATCTTGGGCTTTCCTAGAGTTGCCGCATCCGCTATGGATACTCTTACGCTGAAGGCACCTACCACGCGCAGGTGCCTCGGTGTATGGCCTGTGTTCGTGAACGCTACCAGGGCATGTCACCCGCTGTACAAAGGCCTAGCCCTACCCGTGACCCCAAGTCCGGTTTACGTAATTGAACTACTGGTAAGAGGGTGGAGATGTGTGCCACCCCACGTACTGGAACACTTCATACCTATGAGCAATGGGGGTGTTGTCAGGATCAACTGAGACCATTATACAAAGAACATGGTGGGCCCGGTGGAAACGTTAGCCGCTCTACATCTAATAAGCACGTCGGAAAGGAATGCCATGACGGACGCGTTGACCAGGGGCGTATTACCATGCTTTGCTTCTGAAGGTGATAGCATACCTGATAGACTCATCAGCTCCACCGTAGCTTTATCATTTGCAGCCTGTGTACTGGGGGTGTTTGATGCTGCACAAGAAGGACAGGCTGATGAGACATACTGCACTGTGACACCCGCGGGCCTATTGTACTACGCGGCATGGTACGTACTTGTGTACATTGGAACACTTCACATGCAGCCCACACTAAAGACACGTGTAGCTATAACCGGTTCGGATGCAGACAAACACGTATGCTCGGCTTGTCCAGGACACAGGTGACTCACAAGGTTTCATAATCAAATGGCACAGGGTGGGAGAAATTGTGCAAGCTCTACAACTCGTGTTTGGGGACATACTTGACAGGACTACCATCCTACGGATTGCAGAACTGTACATACCGCAAAGACGTCGGGTCGCGGTCCTCCCGGTAGTGTGACGAGCTCACTGGAGAGCAGGGACATGTGGTTCGCTATGGTGTACGGAGATGGTCAACCTGTCGATGAGCCGCCCTTTGTGTACCTCGGAAATGTGGCACATGGATTGCACAGTAGCATCAAAGGTACATTGGCAGAAGGCCATCGTAGTCCCATTGCTCAGGCTTTACACGGTCCGGAGAGTACATGTGACACGTGGTATAACGCGCTAATGGTCCAAGGCTTCAGTGACCTAGACGTGTGTGTCGATGATGTGCTACGCGAGTGCTTACACGATTTACACTTACAAGAGATCTACACAGACCCAGACGAGACTGACATGTCACATGAGCCTCAGGAGTCCAATGAGTGTATCAATGGCAGGTTGTCTTCTGAGGATGTAGGTGCTAACCCAGCGAGACCCCTTGTAGCTGTATCTGCTGAAGCCAAGGATCAACATGCAGCCGACCCAGCGGAGGTGCAGACGGAGTCGGCTGAGAGCCCGTGTGAGGCACTGGATCAAACGGTTGCACAGCCGACGATGGCAGCTCACGTGTCAGTGCGTCGCTGGGCGTCTGTAATAACATAAAGCATTTGGTTGGAGGTCTGTCTGTTTGCTGTTAACGTGGAACTTAACGTCAGAGGGTTCACCTATCACATCGTCAATGATCACTACCACGGACTATGGGCTCCAGGGTCAATGTGCTACACTCGCAACGGCTAGGGTGTGGCCAACAATGTCAGGGTACCAGTTGAAATACCAGAGGAGTCACGCACCAAACATTGTTACCATGGTGGCACGTTAGGGGCCTACATTAGGCTTAACAATTTGAAGGTTTGTGAGGTGCCATCTGATAACTACTGTGGTTTTCACACAGTAGCTATCTCATTGGGCAAGGATTGCAGCGATAGTGTTCGTGACAAAATGGTCATCACAACTGCTACATATATGATGCAACACAAAGATGACGATGATACGATTGATGTGTACCTAGACCTAATGAAGGTAACCACCGTTGGACAATTGTACAAACTTTTCATGCTACGCGATAGGTGGTTGAGTGTTGACGAAGTGACATTCGTACTCAGAGCACGTGGTAGGTAATCTGCTGTCACATCCGATACCACATATCCCATCTACAATTCTGAGTATACACATTTCCTTTTCAAAGGTAACTACTTCGAGCCTGTCGTGAGTATGGCCTCTGTGTAACGTACCACTGCTATATGTGACATTACCCGTGCCCCAATACAAGGAATGGTAAAACCACTGCTATATGTAACTCCTTCAATAAAAGGAACGGTGAAACACATTCACGTTTGAGAGTCTTTATTGTATACACACACACACACACACACACATTTTATATACACACATTTTGCACAACGTATGAGATCTGGTCAGTCTACAGTGTAGTACATACACACTGCGGACGGAGTCCCCTGGGCTGTGATATTCTTGGTCAAACGTGGCTCCAGCGATGGCCATACCAGTGGCCACATGGTCGACACCAGAGTCTTTATTATATACATATATAGTATATATATATATATATATATACACACACACACATTTTATATACACAACGTATGAGATCTGGTCAGTCTACAGTGTAGTACACACTGCGGACGGAGTCCCCTGGGCTGTGATATCCCTGGTCAAACGTGGCTCCAGCAATGGCCATACCGGTGGCCACATGGTCGACACCAGAGTCTTGATTCAGACTTGTACCACCCGATCCGTCTCTGGCAGCACTTGCCGATGGCTCTGTATATGTGCACAGCTCGAGTATTTGCTTACGAATAGACTTCGGTGGTCTCTTCACATTTCGTGTGAGGCCACTACCTGGAGCAGAGTTACCCTTGTATACATGTACCATCTGGGCCAACTCTGGAGGTCTATCTAGGATCGGTTCTACCATTATGGCCTTATTCCATTTGAAGGTCTGGTTGTGTATTTGTATGGAAAAAGGTCCGTAGGGCTGAACAATCGAACCACCTGTACACAGCAGGTGGTCCCTGTACTGGGCTGCACCCAGTTATGGTTTCAATGGCACAGTCCTCATCGATGCTTTGCTCTGCAAACGCACAGATGTTGTATACATTGTGTAGCAAGTGTTCACCATCAGGAAAGAGGACCATGTCACTCTTTTCAGCTGCTGCAGCTGCAAAGACCAAGGCTTGAGTCGCAGGAGGTGGCAAGTAGTCAACCAACTCCAACTGTTGCAGAGTCCAATGGATACTGGCTAGCCCCGCTAACCCGCCACACATGTGTGTTGCATTCCGCCACATGTGTATAGAGTCAATCAAACAGGATACAAAGTCTACCCTGAAGCCTGTCGAACATCTCCAGATTCGAGCGGGTTGTATACACGACATAAGGCCTGTTTCCACCGCAGGAACTTCGGGGTAGATTTACGGGGCCGGGGCCGTTGGTGCGTGTCTCCACCGCAGGAACCAGCCCCGAAGGACAGAGTTCCGGAACTTTTACAGGGGCTAAACAAGTCCCTGCTTCGGGGTAGGTACTCAGAACGGCCCTGAAAGACTCCTGGGTGGGGCTTGGGGATTACTTGGTGCTGATTGGATTTACTCAAGGCGGAATGTGACATTAACAGAAAGCAACAAAATAACCGGCATTTTTAAAACTCAGCAGACGAGGGTTAGCTCGTTCATAGCTTCCATCGCCATGTAAACAAACTCAATAACCGGTCCGTGAAAAACATATTTTTCCGGTGGATATCTTAGTTACAACATGATTGAGCTAGCAAAGCAGTTTTGTGTTGCTATGTGTGGTATTTATTCAGTTTTGGGAAATCACGATGTCTAGAAAGCATCAGTAGCTGCAGCTGACAGGGACAGCTAACCACAGCAGCAGCTAAGATCAGGACGTCATCTGTTTAAAGCCTCCTGTTGTCCGATACGACATGAAACTACTGCAGTCAGCTCAATCATGTTGTAACTAAGACATCCGCTGGAAAAAAAAAATTTCACGGGCCACTTTGTGAGTTTAGTGAGTTATTACAGACACCGCTAACCGCTAACAGCGTCCCTACGCCGCTACGTTGCTCCGGTCAAAATGGTCGCGTAACGATTACATCACATCCAGAGCCTGGTAACTTCACAGGAACCTTCCTTCTACTCCGCTCTCTCAGTGGAGACACGGCAGTTGAGAGGGCTGAACGAGTGGACGTTCCTGTAGTAGTTCCTGTCCCCCAAATAGTACCAGGAACTTCTTCGGTGGAAACGGGCCTATAGTAAACCCGAGAACCCTGAGAGACAGTATCTGTACTCTCAGCAGGCACTGTAAGACATGATGTGCAAGGGTATACTTCCCAGTCTCCGACATCATATTCATGCCATATGCACTGCCCTAATTCCAGCTGCCTACAGATTCTCCTACAAATATTCCAACCGCGGGCCTGTGTGCAAAAGGAGTCTTCGTCATTTGTAGGGTAAACACCCTGGGCACAAACGGGTGTATCTGTAGAGAGGTGTGAATGTCTAATATGTATCACAAAAGATCCACGTTCTCAACAAACACCCTACGCAGCAACAAGACGCTCATGTCCTGCACGGTGCATACCGCGCCTAGATACAAGGTGTCCGAGCTTCTGACCATCAAATGTTGTGGTCTATCGGGTTTAGACAGAATGGGAAACTCGTTGACCACAAGTGCCTCATGTTTATAACCATTACAAGGAGGTGCAGCTAAATTGACAGCGTGGTATGTCTGCGGTGCAGTTTTGCAGCTCAGAGTATCACATGGAATACGGGTCCTGTGGATGGGGAGGCCCTTGGGTTGCATCAGGGTTACCGGGTGTTTCCTGGGGGATTCCACTCCCATTCGCCAGTTCAACACGTGGTTGAGGGGATCGACGCATGTTACGCCTCGAGGTACAACCGTATCAGTCGCCGTGGTACATATAGGTGGCAGCGTAAGCCCTGAACACGGATCGGGTATAGCCATAATGTGGTCTGAGGTATTTTGGATGGAAACATCCTTCAACCTCTTGGTAGTGTGCTCACATGTGATATACGTCATCCTATGGTATGGCGTATAGCCAAATGCCAACAGTTTACCGACATTGAAACCTGTTGACTTCCACCGACTGTTAAGTTTCACAAACTCATCCTCACTAGGACTAGCCTCCTTATCCTCGTCTAAGTGCATGGTTTGACCTGCAACAGCTCGAGGTGTTTCATCTGGTACAATGTGACCCCCCGCGTCGTCCGTCTGTGCCATCTGCATTACCTCCGGGTGAAGTGTATCACGCTGATCCCTATGCCGAGCAGCCTCTTCTACTACAACTTTATTCGTCCGCGAGGGTGCAGGCTCCATGGGTTGCTGTTCTACTACAACTTTGTTCATCTGCGAGCGTGCAGGCTCCATGGGTTGCTGTGGCAATTGAGCAGTGGGCTGCGTACACTGCGGCACACTGGGTGTGTTCATAACATCAAGGTACTCGCCTAGAAGCCTATGTAATATATCAGGATTGCTCTTGTACTGCTCCTTGTATAACTCATACATTATGTTACGCATGTACAAGGTCTCAGAACCCGAAGTATCCGTGTGCTCGAAAGGCATCATGAACACATTCCCATCGTCCGATGGGCCTGGTGTAGCAGAAGACCTTTCGGGGTTCACGAAAAATGTGTTGCTAAACGCCAGGTCCGTGTTAGCTGTAAGGTTTAGCCCTGTGTATGTGTAACCCACATAGAAAATGCGCTTATGGTGGATAAATGTTACAAATATTTATTTCCTACATTCTCCCGCGTCCTTAAACGCACCCTTGAGTCACGTAGTTACGTGTGCACGCACGCTGAGCACCTTGCGAGCCTGTTAGCCAATCGCGTTCCTGTAGTCCTCTTCAATTGTGTGTCCTGCTCGGTTGGCAGACAGGCAAGGGGAGACGGGCTGCAGGGACGGCTGCAACAGGTACGCGACTCGTTTACACGCTGTTTCTCGCATAATAATATATTGTGTGCACTTCTAACTCCAGCTATGCGTTGTACACTTTTAGAAGTTTGATACCAACCGCGTGCTGATGCTGGGTGCTCGCTGTGTGACTGTCTAAGAGCGGAATTGGTGAGTCTGCTTGGTCTAGTTTTATTTTGCTACACGCCGTTAGCAGGACCTACATCCGATGTGCAAGTATAGGACGTATCATCGGGCCGACTCGTAGCACTATGGGACGACACGTGCACATCCGGGTATACAGCAGCGTGTGCATCTGGGTATACGGCAGCGTCTGTTTCAATGAACACTCTTGAGGAGGAGGAGGAGGAGGAACCTGCTGAGGAGTTGGCCAGTTGTTGGGACAACTCTCTGCCCATGGCCTCCAAGGTTGTAAGGGCAGCAGCCGTCTTATCGCGGTGACACTTACGCAGAGCCTCAAGGGAAGCTCCAATAGACCGCTTGTTTCGGTGCCCGTATCCAGTGCACATACCCACGCTCACTACAGAACTAGTTGTACAGCTCGGTTCTGTCACCCTACTAAGGAATCCCTGATGGAGTGCGTGTGGCCCGCGTACCCCGTGCACTCCATGCGCGGCTGAGACTTCGCTGTCCCTAAGTGATTCCACAATGCTGACACGCAGGGGTTCCCGTAGGCCCAGCTCAAGCAATTTACCCTTAATGGCCTCAGTGGTTCGAGAGGTCTCGCTTAGCCAGACGCGAGGCACATCAACATCAGTTATGACTCTCAAACCGACTTCGGTAGGCTTCAATGTTGTCCACGCAGCATCGTCTATCAAACCGGTCATACAAAACATACAGCCTTTGACAATAACCGAAGCTCTGTCTAGCCAGCTGTCCATCCTCGTAGATTCCACACGTGGTTCACCAAAGCCCGGGGGCATCACATGTGACCCTGAGCCCCCTGTCAGCCACCATGTGTCCAGTGTACTCTGCTGCTTCTGTAGTGTATCATTATTGTCCTTGAGGTGTGCATACAACACACGCAGCACCAGATTCGCACATGCTACACGGAACGCCTCCTCATCCCTGGCCGTGTTCGAAGACCTGCACATCCTGGAGAGGGACACGTATGGCAGCAGGGATAATACCTCTCTGGCAGTGTTGACAAAAAACACTGCAGCAAGGGTAGCATTCCTATAGCCTGTGGCCGCGTACAGATGCCTGGGCGGTCTCATGTCCTCCAGGCACATGTCTCTAAGAGAACCCGTTAACCCTAGGAAAACCTTATGGACCTTAAAGGCTAGCTGTTCATCCAGTGTTTGACCTTGCATGTTTCTCAACCACGAAGTCAGGGGTTGCCAGCTAGAATCCAATGCTACCACCACATGCATCATCACGGCCTCGGCGTTGTCCACATCCTCATAAATGAGACAGTCAAGCCTGGGCTCCAACGACTCGCTACATTGCAAGTGTTGTATAGCCCGAGCCGGTCCACGGGGTAGACGATGCCTATCACTGCACGTCCTGGTAGCAGAATGTAGAATGTCCTCCACGTGCAACCTGGGGACCGGGACTCGAAAAAAAAATGTAGACATCTGTCCGATGGTCAGCGAACGCACTCCTGTTGACATGTCTCTGTTCGCACACAACGCATCGCCGCACTGCCATATTTCGTGGCACAGACAACAATTAGCCAAGTACGTGTACAAAGGCTCAGGTTTCCTGCTGACAAATCTGTCTAGCCTGGGGGTCCATATGGTATCTGTGTGCAATTCAAGATATGAAGGGGTAGCCAGCTTCAATTCCCTAGAACCCCATCTGTCCTGAAATCGCCACCACAGACGCAGGAACCTGCAAGCGTCGTCTCCCTGGGGCAAACGCACAGTTTTGTCCGTAAGCTTTGCAAATATGCAGTTGGGGATACTGTAGTCATTGCTCCTCTTACTGTGAACCCCGTAACGTTTGATTCTCACTAGGTCCAGAAACAGCATCATAAAGTAAGGGCTGTGCATAACAGCCATGTGCGTTAAGCGCCTCAGAGTCACATCGACCCCGGGCCCCTGTGGCTGGATGGTAACTGAGGACACATTGTACTTGAACTTGAACCTGCCGAGCTCCAATGATACGGATATGTATCTGCACAGTACACAGGTATCAACCTCCTCAGGTCCGAAAAACCTACTGAGTCCGATTGGACCTGGTAAGTGTGCAGCGTGGTAGTAGAAGTCTTGATGGGTACGTGAGCCACCGTCGCCGTGTGCATCCTGTTTGGTGTCCAGTGGGTTCTGATAGCTGGTTCGATGCTGAATCACATCCTCTGTGGTCTCAAACATACCACAGTGGTCAAGGGCCCCCTGGTGTAGAGCCTTGGCCATAGCCTTCCACTTGGATACGTCATCCTGGTGATTCATTGTAGACACTGAGAAGATACCAGACAGGGGTTTAAGGATGATAACATGACAGTTCGCCCTTGCATATACACTCGCCACTGGGATATGAAATCTGTATTATAAACCGTAAGTATATCACATGACACACAGGATATAAATGCTATCTGTCTATACCCTGAATGAACATGGGTTGGTGTAATGGCTGATGTTCAAAGTTTAAATATGTTCAACGTGGTGTCGGCATCCATGACTGTGTGAGATATCATCATTTTGTACTTCCTCTCGCTAGCAATGTAGTACAAGGTCTGTTGCACAGCAATAGCCAAGCAACTCGTCCCGTCCTTTTCCAGAGCCCATTCCAACAGTGACAGTTTAAAGACGTCTGCAACCGACGCGTGTCCATGTTGGACCCCACAGCTAAATGGCGTGGGTTGACTGTGGCCCATATCGGGTAATGCATACCACATCATAGGCAAGACACGTTGGAACAAGGGGATCCCATTCTACTTCTAGTCCCAGGTACTTCACCAATTGCATTTGTGGCTAATGTCACATCGCCCATAAAGTATGTGTGGAGGAAGAACGATCTCTCTGCACATGGAGGCCTAGGTAGGGTCCCGGGAAACGTGCCCATGTCCATCAGTATGTACCTAATTCCAAGTGTCTCCCGTTTGTAGTCTAACATCTGCACCTCTTTCGGCAATTCGTTTGACAGTCCGAAGAGCCATGTCAGTACTTTACACTCAACGTCCTGGAAGTTTCCACTGTGGTTGGACCACAACACAGCTTGCAACCCTTGTAACCTTGGGATGGCTTTGATACACGCCGACTTAGTATCAAATCCCTTCCACCGTAGATCGATTACACAGGCTCGGTCTGTCCTCATAGCTACATCGTGATGCTCACATGCAATGGCAGTCGGGCTTGGGCACGGCTCCACGATCCCCAAAGCCGTAGCTTCGCTGTACAGCCTGTTCCCATACTCAGGAACCGAAAGTGTAAGTCTGCGGCTTATCACATACAGAGCACTAAAATGATCACGCCCTGGGAATAGGTCAATGGTTATCATGCTGGGTAGTCGTTCATAGCTTCCGAAGTGTTCAGATACACTGACAAAGTTGAACTGATCCACGACTGTCAATGGTCTCTCTGCTGTACAGCCGAAATGAGCTGGATGTGTTCTGTACACTTACAGTCCCGGGGAGAGACTTTGCGATTTTTTCAGCTGATATACGATAACGGCGTCACAGCACTTGGGAAACCTAACACTTCGAGTTTGTATTAGCCAAGGCAAAATCACATGAACAATTAAGAGTCTTCACACGTCGGCTGTCTTTCTTGAGTTTTAATGAGCATTCATGAATGGAGTCTCACAAACAGTACAAACCGCATGAACAGTCAGTCAGAGTGAGAGCTGGCGAATGTCCTCCAGCCCTCTATCTTTATAGTTACCCAAAACACATGCCCACCCTTAGACACAACATATGGCGCCAGAGAACCTGTTGTCCTAAGCTGTACCATCTCCTGACACAATAACAGGGTCATAACTCTGAAGGCCTCTCTGAAGGCTCACCTTCGGCCCTGCTTTCAGCCAGGCCTCCGCCATATATCTGATGTTATCAAGTGAAGGGTTACAGAGCATGGGATGATTTTGTAAACTTCAATAGAGCAAGTCTGCATGACACCTTAAGAGGTGAAAAGAAGGTCAGATGTCCCAGACGCCCATCTCTTGTCAGGCACCCATAATTTTCCATCACATTCCTCCCTTTTAGCATTCTCATGCTAATCCACAAACATGGAAAATTCACATCAATCTTGCTACCCTATGTCCTGTGAGTTCTACCTGCACCAGCCAAACGCTGGTACCCCCAGTCCTCCCTGAACATCAGAGAAGTAGAAAAACAGGCAGAGGTCACAGGTCATTGAGTTTGACAGCGTGGGAAAATCTCAGCGGCCTGTCATCCCAAACCGATCTTCGCTGTTTTCAAACTTTCCCTTAACTGGATTAACACACCATCTGGACCAGCATAAACCACACCACCATCAAACTTCACCATGATCCACTTACCGAAGCTGAACCACCGCAGCGGGCACAGAAATGGGCCTCTGCCGGTAAGTGTTGATCCCTCTTTTATCAAATATCAACTATCTAATCCACTTACCGAAGCAAAGTCAACGCAGCAGGCCCAGAAATGGGCCTCTGCCGGTAAGTGTTGATCCCTATCCACCGCTAGCCTACTGTAGAGTCTCTCTCTGTGCTGTCACTACACGCTATAGCCTACCAAAGACCTCCTTACTGGCCACAGCTGTGTGTTTTTTCCCCCCCAGTACCCACCACCTCCGGACAAGTCATGCCTTCACTCACCTCATCTCCAGGATGCGAAGGCTGTCTCCACAAATTGCAGGTTATCACCGAGCTGGAGGGCAGAATCTCCATTTTACACCAGATCCGAGATGAAGAAACACTTATGGACTCCATGTATGCTGGCGCCACTGCAACCATAGTGGAGACAGTTTCTTCAAATGACTCTGTTGTCATCCTGGGAAAAGCGCCTGCTGCTGTGTCAACTGAGGAACTTGATGAGACTGTCTCCATGGACCCCGCCGCTGCCCCCGATGTTTCCACTGACCACTGGGATCACCTGGGAGCCAGGCCGAAGGTCCTGCTGAGACCCATTTCCACCCCGTGTGAATGGATTGCTGCTGGCAAGGGCAGGCATGGTGGAAAGCTCCTTGACCGCCCCCATCCACCTGGAGCCCGCAAGCTGTCCACGTCCAACACGTTTTCCAGCCTTGAGGAGCAGGATTGTCATCTGCCCCCATCCTCCCTGGACCTGGAACCTGCCGGTCTCTCCGCGGAGCTGCCACTCCCCCTCCCGGTCCTGCCCGGTATTCCCATTTCTCCCGTTGTCCGGCCTCAACGACGCACCTCAGCAGAAATACACTTTACCCCCTGCCCCAAAAACAAAAACAACTCCCCGACTCAGCCCCCGTCGGAGTTGTTTCAGTCCTCTGACCATAAAAAGTCACAAAATCACCCCCCCACACCATCTTCATCTGGCCCTGGACAGTCCTCCCCCCACCCCACTACTCCCCCCACCCCAGCTCCGTCTTCCAATGCGTCTGGTCCTCCCATAGCTGAACATTTGGCACAACCGTCTGCTCCAACTCCTCTTTTCCCTCCGACGGCACTGATTCTCGGGGACTCGCTCGTGAGAAACGTCCGTTTTTTCAATGCGGTCACCCACTGTATGCCCGGGGCCACAACCGTAAATATCCTAGAAAAACTTCCCAGCCTCTTAACTTCCCTGCCATCGTCCATCACGAAAATAATTGTTCATGTTGGCACATGTGACATAACTCGCCGGCAGTCTGAGTTTACAAAGGCCAATTTTATTGGTCTTTTTGATCTCCTCCTCAACAGCGGAAAATCCATATTCATTTCCGGCCCCATCCCCACGCTGGGCCGTGGGTCAGAGCTTTTCAGTCGCCTTTTCTACCTTCACACCCGGCTGGAATCTATGTGCGGCTCCCACAAGATTAACTTTATCCACAACTTCAACTCCTTTTGGTCCCGTTCATCTCTGTTTGCGCCAGACGGCCTCCATCTAACCAGGTCCGGTAGCCGCCTGCTTGCAACTAACATACAGCAAGCTGTAGCGTCTCACCTGTCCGCCGGTGTGTGACTAACATCATCATCACCTCCTGACCTCCCCGTGCCCCTACCGCCATCCACTCAATACGAACGAGCATCATCAATTAGTGCTGGCTCCCTCTCGCGGAAGGATGTCCAAACCACTAGTTGCTCTTCCTCGCCTTCCTCTTTTTGTGAACCAGTAGTTATTACCAGTCTCACTAGCTCCCCCTCCAGGAAGTCATGTTGTATTACATTCCCCATCCGCAGCATTTTATCCTCTTGCAGGCCTGCTTTGCATCCACTTAGACGAAATTCTATTAACCCAAATAATCTTATTAACATTAAATGCAACTCAGTGCAGCCTCTGCATCCCCCCTGTAATGTTAGCCCCTCATCTGCTAACCTCTCAATCTCTGCCCCTGCTGAATCATTTAATCCCTCACAATCTGGTGAAGTCAGGTCACTGGAGGAGTTTCGGTCTTGTGATGGGTTGAAATTTTTACACTTGAATGTTAGAAGTCTATTGCCAAAACTTGATTACATTGATGTGTTAATAATTGAGACTGCCCCAGACATATTTGTCATCACTGAATCCTGGCTCTCTGGAAAAATCTCTGACTCTGACGTGACCATTGATGGTTTTAATTTGTTTAGATTAGACAGGAAATCAAAAGGGGGTGGGGTAATTATCTATGTTAGAGAACATTTGGCTGCATGTATAGTCCTAACCTCTTCTATACCCAAAAGCTTTGAATGTATTGTCCTGGATGTCTGTGTTGGGGGTGACATTCATATCACAGTCAGTGGGATTTTTCGTCCCCCCTCTGCTCCTAACTCGGCTCTAGATGAGTTAGGCAAATTACTGTCAGCATGCATTTCTTCAGAGCTAATTGTCCTGGGTGATTTGAACTTGGATTAGCTGTCTATAAATTCATCTAAATTAAAAAATGTATGCCTGGAATTAAATTTATGCCAACTGATCTCCTCCCCCACAAGACCTAATAACATAGATAATTCCAAATCTACTCTGATCGATCTTATTCTGACAAATAGACCCCTTAAATATCCGTGCTGTGGAGTCTTTGCTCAAGATATTAGCGATCACTGCCCTACTGCTTGTGTTAGGATGGTCAAAGGTCAGACATCTAGAGGATGCATTATCAGGAAGCGAAATTTTAAAGATCTTAATGAGCAAGCATTTCTTTATGACTTATCTCATGCTGATTTACAAAGGGTTGGCCTAATTCCAGATTCTGAGCTGGCTTTTAAGCATTTTTCACAAATTTTTAATTCTCTTGCAGATAAACATGCCCCCTATAAGAATTTTAGAATAAAAAGCCGATGTAATCCCTGGTTCACTACAGACATTACTGAAGCTCTTCGACTTAGAGACTTAGCCTGGTCGAACGCCAGACGCTCGAACAACCCTTTAGATTGGCCTCATTTCAGGAGATTGCGCAATAATTGTACCAAAATGATAAGAAAGGCTAAATCTGACTACTATTTATCTTCCCTTACAACCACTCAAAACAATACTGCCAGCTTTTGGAATACTATCAGTTCTCTAAAAACTAAGCCTAGCTTCACTCTCCCCGCGCAAATTAGCAGTGAAAATGCCTGCATTTTAAACAAAACAGATATGTGTGATACTTTCAATCACCACTTTTTAGCCTCTGGACACCTATTTGACAGTTTACCTCATAATATGGTTCCAGTTGACCTTGTTCCTGGTTCTGCATCTGGAAATGCACCCAATCCTTCCTCTCCTTCTGGCAGTTTTTCGCTTAGACATATAAGCAATGCTGAAGTCTTGAATGCTCTTACACATCTAAATCATAAGAAATCAAAAGGTGAGGATAATCTTGACCCATATCTCCTGTGTCCTGAGTGCCCGCATTATCGCTTCACCGTTAGCTCATATTTTTAACTTAACTTTCACCTCTGGGAAAATCCCAGCATTTGTGGAAAGCCGCACAGGTTGTTCCATTACTTAAGGGTGGTAGCTCAAGTGACCTAAATAACTACCGTCCAATATCAAAGCTATGCTGCTTGGCCAAAGTTTTAGAATTCATAGTAAATGCTCAGCTGCGGGTTTTCCTGGACTCACACAATATACTTCAACCACAACAATCAGGATCCAGGCCAGGTCACAGCACTGCCACAGCTACAACACTTGTTGTTAATAATATTATAAACGGCCTTGATAATCACCAGCACTGTGCAGCTCTTTTCGTCGATCTGTCTAAGGCATTCGATATGGTGGACCATAATATTTTATTAGGCAAACTGTCATCCATTGGCCTAGACAGTCTCTCTATCAGCTGGTTCTCTGACTATCTTTCAGGTAGAACACAAGTGGTAGTTGCAGATGGTGCTAGATCCAGCTCTCTTTCTTTGGACAAAGGTGTTCCACAAGGATCCATCCTGGGCCCACTTTTATTTACTCTTTATATTAATAATATTTTACTCCCCTCACCACTTTGTGATGCTCACTTTTATGCGGACGACACAATTTTATACAGTTTTGGCCCCACTCTTAAATCAGCCATTGCAAGCCTACAATCTGCTTTTAACTGTTTTCAATCGTCTCTTATTTCCCACAAGCTTGTCCTGAATCCCAGTAAAACTAAAGCTATGTGGTTCACAAGGTCGCAACTAAATGACTCCTGTGTCAGTATTCGAACCCTGTATGGTGAGTCAATTGAAACTGTTGAGTCTTATAAATACCTGGGCATTTGGTTGGACACCAAGCTTTCTTTTCAAACCCATGTGGAACACCTTGCAAAGAAATTAAGAGTAAGAATTGTTTTTTTTATACAGAAATAAGTCATGTTTCACCTCACCCAGCAAGAAGACCATCGTACAATCCACAATAATGTCTGTTTTTGATTTTGGTGATGTCATATACATGCATGCCTCAGCTTCCACATTGAAACCTCTTAATGCAGTTTTTCACAGTGCCTTACGTTTTATCACTGGGGATCGGTATCTTACCCATCACTGCATTTTATATGAAAAAGTGGGCTGGCCCTCTCTCGAAGTTCGCAGAGAACAGCACTGTCTTTTATTCATTTATAAAGCCTTGTGTGGAAAGCTTCCCTTATATTTAACCTCACTTTTAAAACTTTGTACTTCTGGTTATAATACACGTTCACAGACACAGCTTAGACTTCACATCCCACGTATGAAATGTGAACTAGGAAAGATCGCCTTCAGTTTTTATGCCCCTGACAGATGGAATAGACTCCAGGAGTCACTTAAATTAGATAATCTGGTTTCCATCGAGTCCTCCAAGGTGCTACTCGATGAGGTTTTACTTAGAGATCAGTCTTGCTCCTGTTATTTTTAGTCTTGTCTGTATCTACTATGTTACGTTTCTTCACTTTTACGTTGTAAAGACTATATTTTTTTTGTATTCTCTACTCTCATGTTTATGTATCTTGTATTTTGTAATTGTGTGTGTTATGTATTGCATGCAGGGCGTCCTTGAAAAAGAGAGCTCGTTCTCAATGGACCTCCCTGTTGAAATAAAGGTTAAATGAAATAAGCATGGACAAGCCAAACATCCCCCCCTCCCTTTTGACGCAGGAGAAAGGTAAAAGACTTGACCATCTAACTGCACTATCTAATAAGGGAAAAAACCTCTATATGGTGAGGGTGAAAATCCCTTATACTACATTCTAAGCTGAAGCATAGCAAGCATAACATATAAAAGGTTAGCAAAACAATTACGGGAACTTGACTGTCATGTACATGAATGAGTGAAAGGCAAAAAAGAAAAAAGAAAAGAAAAGGTGTGTATTTGCGGTGAACGTTAAAGGGACATTGTTTAACATTTTCAGTTGTTTATTGGCAAAAATTGATATCTGCATTCATAAATATGTCATCACTGGTGTACTATTACCTCCACCAATAATCTGACTTATTCACGTAAAAGGAGAATTTCGGATTTGCTTGTACATTGTGCGGGTAAGTCGTCTGGGGGTTCCATTATGGTTCGCCATCTTGAGAATACATCCACCAGCAAGGGACATACAGCACCGCCTTCGGCGTTTTCGTTGAGAGCCAGGCCAGCACTGCGTGACTGAGGAGCCGAAGGAGAGGAGCAAGAGGCGCTTCGCTACTACCCTGGCACATTTGAAACTAAGTCTCACTCTTTGAGCATAATGCAGGATCATGCATATGCAGCATCATGGGAGACGGAATCCTTGTCGCCAAGAAAGCGCAAAAGGGAATAGAAAAGGCAGCGTGACCGGCGAATTAACAGAACAGAACGAAGGCCCACATCCAGGTAGCCTTTCCCAGGTAGAGAGAGCTGCTGAGCGAGGATGGTAATGCAATCACAGGCCGGCGCTGCTGTTTGCTGTTAGCCCGTGTTAGCGGCCAGTCGCTAACAGCCTAATCCCTCTCCTCCCATCACTGCGCCGCCGTTAGCCGGTGTTAGCCGTTAGCCGCGATTAGCCGTTAGCCGGTGTTGGCCGCGATTATCCGTTAGCCGCTGTTAGCGCTGGCCTGTGATTGTATTACCTTTCTCCTTCAGCAGCTCTCTCCACCTGGGAAAGGCAACCCCAATGCTGACCCTTGTGTTTTTAATTCGCTGGTCACGCTGCCTTTTTGATTCCCTTTTGCACTTTCTTGGCGACGAGGATTCCGTCTCCCGTGATGCTGCATAATACATGATCCTGCATTATGCTCAAAGAGTGGGACTTTGTTATGCGGCAGTAGTGCTGCTGGCCACTAACAGCTGTTTCAATTTACACCCGCCCCAACAGTCCTATGTTGTAAACACAGCCAGCATGGTGAGGAGGGGGTTTGTCAACTCGCGTCGCATGTGTCTGTGTAGCAGCCTGAATGAATACTCCATGTAGTATCGGATGACATGGTTTCATCAGTGTTATCATAGCTTTTTGGTCCACAGCGGCTACTGTTGTTGCAATACGTGTTTGAAACAGTGAGGCGCTAGAGTGCGCCATCTGTTTGAATGCAATATATGATTTCAACGTTAGATGGGAGAAATTCCTACACACTGTGGCTTTAAATAAATGTGATATAACAAACGTGAATAATAATGTGATTAATATATAAGAGTAATTAATGTGTAATCAGCGTGATGTGGTTAAATGTGTGTTGAAACCACACTCCTGGAGACTCAATTTAATGGATCATGCATTTTCAAACCCAAATAGTTAACTGTAAATGAGGAAAATTTAAAAGAGTGTCTCCTGTGAATTATAAGGAGGAATTCACTGATCCACCTGCATGTGATCCATCTGCACGTAGCGCTCTACAGCAGACGAGATCATTGATGTGATCAAAGATTTCACACAAGGAACAATGCAGCACATAAAAATACAGCAACAGAACAGGTATCACAGGGGCAAACAGACGCATTAATGACGCTTTCCATCCAGTCAGAGAAAACCATGACCACAGGTCCACACCTGTTCCAACTTCAGTGTCACGGCATTTCTCCAAATGCAGCAGGTCATTAAGATGAGCAACCACATGTGTCATGTTGTCAGTGATGTTGGGAATGTATGTGCAGCAATCTGTACCCACAATGTGACAAACACTTGGCTGGCCAGGATTAAATCCAGAGCCATTCTGTTCTGCAGAGCCACATTTCTGAGGCCCTGTAATGTCGGTGTGAGTGCGCTGAAACCTGTGGCCATGCTGTCTGTGAGATTCTCCAAGTCCATAGCTATAGCATCAATCTTGTGTGCATTGTTCACTGTTCCCCACCATGGCAGGAAACCCCCAAAACCTTTCTCCAGGGGGGGCACCCTCACCACATCTTGTTTCGCTTTGTGCGGTGGGTAGTAGTGATCACAGTGTGTGTGAAAATGAGTCAGATCAGGAAGAATCGTCACGGCAGGCAACAGCTTATGAGTCCACATCACCCCACACGTCGCTTCAACTACCTGCGCACAGGCAGATGTCCCCAGAAAGTGATCTTTTGGCATTGCACAGTCTCTAGAGAAACAAACAACTCCTTTCTGGCTTGTGGGGTTAGGGGCTGATCGATATTTATATGCAAATGGGGCTGGTCCAAAACAGGGGGGGGTTCCCGAACTTTTTTTTGAGCACTGGGGGGGGGGGGGGGGGGGGGGCATATGGTTTTTATTTTGGCTTCAGGGGGGGTCATGCAACTTTAATTTGTTCAGTTTTGTATGATTTTTTGTTTGTTTTCCATTCGTATTTTACTCAGAGGTTTTGGTTTATACTCTGCTATATAAAGTTACCCTGCATGGTCCACAATGGTATTTCCCACTTGCGCACACGTCACTTTCAATGCACACGTCACTGATCGGAAAAGCCAATAGAGTAGCAGAAGAAGACGACCGCAGAACACAAACAATTCAAGCATAATGGCTGCTGTGAGGAAATCAGTGTATCGAAAGGAAAGTTTCCTTCATGCTAATTTGAGAGTGTCTTTGCAGACCTTAAAGCGGATGAGACACTGGACAAATTTAATTTTATTACAGAGTCGACAAAGAATAAGAACTTGCGCGACAAACTTCTAGCTCTGAGTCGGCTGCTGAGTCGGCTGCTGCTCCCATGCAGCCACTGGTGAGAGCAAACCTTGAGGATGGCTGGACTACGAGTATGCGTATCAGTGTATCATTCGTTCATTCCATATCCGTTTTAGAATCCAAAATCGGAAAACGGATAACGACTTGTTATTTCATTTCTCGTTTTCAAATCAAAAATCGGAAAACGGATAACGGCCTATTTTTCGCTGTTTTGATTTTGTTTTTAAATTAAAAATAGAATATGAGAGAATGGAATTAAAAAAATCCGTGTATCATTCGTTCATTCCATTTTCAATTTAAAATCAAAAAACGAAAAATGAAAAAACGGTTTGTTTTTCCATTATTCGTTAAATAATCAAATTCAAAAATACAAAAAATGGTTTGTTTTTCTTATTTTTGATTTTATGCTCACATCAAAAATAGCAAATCGAAAAATGGGCCACGATTAAAATTTGAGTAGCTGCAGTGCGCAACAACAACCAGCAGGTGGCACATGTGAGCAGTAGAGATACAGCGTCCAACTGAAACTGTTTGAGAATTAGCAGTAGGCCTACTGATAATCGACATTTATACTATGATATTTCCACAGCGGTCAGTGTTAGGTCCCCTATTATCCTAGTGATATCAGTGTCATGATGTAGACCTGCAAATGTATGTGTGACATATAGGCAGAGTTGGGTATAGGTATAGAGTTGGCAGTTACACTTAGAGTAAAGCTACTGAAGACCAGCAAAATGTTTTCATTTATTCTTTCAGGTGGGTAAATGTCACCTAAGCACCTTCAGATTTTATCAGTAGTGTACCCTTAATAGATAGCTTGTTTATATGGTTTGTATTGTGCTTCGTGATATTGTTTGAGGGAACTGTAACCTAAGGTAACTGCATATGGGGCCGTTCACATGTAGCGTCTTTTACGCGCACAAATCCATTAGTTTCAATGTAGATGCGCGCCAAGCGCGCTCACAATTCTTGTAGCATGATGTTATTAGGCTAAATATTACATTTCTAACAGTGTCTGAGCTGATTTGACACAGCATGCTTGTAGGCTGCTGTAACGTTAGGTTTACAGAGGAAATAACGGGATCGTGTGAAAATATCGTTAGTGAAACACATAAACATGCGTTCGTTTGGGGACAAGTTAGTGGTCACGTTACTTGTTCCACCGGCGAAGGACCCCGGACACATAGCCTACAGTAAATACACCGGTTCTTAGTAACTTTTAACAGAGCCTATGTGAGTCTTTGCGACTCTTGACTCTTGTCCCCTAACTAACGCTTGTTTCTGTTTCACTCAAAGATTAAGTCACATCCCGTTATTTCCTCTGTAAACCTAACGTTACAGCAGCCTACAAGCATGCTGTGTCAAATCAGCTCAGACACTGTTAGAAATGTAATATTTAGCCTAATAACATCATTACAGCAGTAATAACGTCAGCTTTAGTCAAATGGCTCTAGCTCTCCCGGTAAATGTCATCAACTCTGGACACATTTTCCCTGTGTGTTGACATGATAATGGCCGCGTTTCCCACATCGCTCTTAGCTTAAGAAGATCTTTCATTAAGAAGGAGTTGTAAGATCGAGCTGACCCACTCTTAACAGCCTTCTTAGCCACCAAACGCTCACAGATCCGGCCGCAGCAGGCACATTAATATTACACTGAGCAAGGACAACAGTGCGCACCGTATATATTTTGATCTATTTTATACTTCAGATTTATATTGTTTGCCATTAATTGGTGACAGAAAAGAACGATTTTCATTCTGCAGGGAAACGCGTGTCCTTACTCTATGTGCCTGAGATGGATTGATTTCAGCACCACGGTAGTGGCCAGCTCCTGTTAAGATATAAACACAATGAAAGCGGACAAGCCTACTTATTTATCGTCTTATTAATATTTTTCTTCCGCCAGATTTCAGTGCGTAACTTGTGCCACAGCTCTGAGCGCACACAGGGTCTTCATAAAACATAGATTCATTATGCACAGTAAGGACACGCGTTTCCCTGCAGAATGAAATTCGTTATTTTCTGTCACCAATTAATGCCAAACAATATAAATCTGAAGTATAAAATAGATCAAAATATATACGGTGCGCATTGTTGTCCTTGCTGAGTGTAATACTCCGTCGTAATTTACAATATATATACATTATAATAAAGATATGGGATATGGTCAAGGTGGCACCACCCGAGTGGCAGCTGGTTACAGTAGTTCCGCCCCCCTTCGTGGATGTGCAGTATGTGGTTCTGAGCGAAGCAGTGGCCACAGTGACACCTTTCCTGATCTCATAATTACGAGATAAGGTGTCTAATTTTTTTTTTAAGCGCTTGTAACTCCCTTTGGGAAGGTGTTATACAAATTAAGTTATTAATATTTATTATTATCATTATTATTATCAT
Organism: Epinephelus awoara; assembly: GCA_035609425.1. Classification (NCBI taxonomy): domain Eukaryota; kingdom Metazoa; phylum Chordata; class Actinopteri; order Perciformes; family Serranidae; genus Epinephelus; species Epinephelus awoara. The sequence goes on along the minus strand of CM069316.1, from coordinate 28,299,593 downwards.
CATCATCATCATCATCATTATTATGTCTTACCTTTAAGTCGTTAGCAGGCTGCGAAGGAGTTTGCTCTTCTCCGAGGCAGAGGCCGTACCGCTAGCTGCACTTGCTGTGGCCTTTGTCTGATAAAGCACATCAGATTATGCTGTTTACATGACCACTTGAACAATCAGGTATCTCCAGAAATCAGATAATGATCGGTTTGTTAAACGTGCTCATTGTTTCACACTGAGATACAGTATGAAGATGGCGTGTTTATCAAGCGTCAACAGTTGTGACTGTAAACACTTCAGTATAGAGGATTTCTTATTGCAACTTTGACATTTTCTGTTGCCTTGCCTTCAAAGATCACACTGTTGCTTCACGAAGCAGTTCTCTCTCTCTCTCTCTCTCTGTGTCTTTCTTTAGGCTTAACCACTGGTAGTTTGGGTACAGGAGCAGACAAACCAAGAGCACAATCTTTTTTGTCCATTTTATCTGGAACAAAGATGTTGGCATGGGGATTTAATTCATTTGCACCACGAGAGTTGTTCCTTTCAAAATAAGAGTTCATGCCGTTTGAATGTTTTGAGCCGCACTGTGACGAACTGTTTTCCAAGACTTGAAGCTTTGCCTTTGTTGCTGCCAGTTCCGTTTCAAGCTCAAGTTGTTCCATTTCTCTCCTTAGTTTTTCCTGTTGCGCTTCTATTTGATGTTTTCTTTTTTGCGCAGCGATGCGCTCCTCAAGCGCTGCCTTATCTGCCTCAGCTTTAATGCGTGCAGATGATGTCGAGGAAATCCGTGACAGCTGAGAGTGTGTTTTTATAGAGTTTGCTTTTACACTTGAAACATTGGATGCACTATCTTCAGGATTTATTCCATCAGCAACACATTGATCATCAGGATCATCTTTATTTGGCTCAGCAACATATGGATGACCCGCGTCAGAGAGCCAGCTTTTTACCTTTTCAGTGAATTCACAGTACATTGTCATTTTTTCCGTAAAGTTTTTACTTTGCCTTTCAACTTCATCTTTGGGCAAAGGTAGGCTCATAAAGGATTTATGGGTGTCATTTGCGTCTTGGTAACACTTCATGAACACAGCAAGCTCATTCTTTATTGAATCAACATTTTCTTTTGCTGCCATCAGCGCATTCATGTGTTCCATGCACCTTTTGGCTTGTTTGCACTTTGCACTCCTTTTTTCCTGGTATGATGTTACTTTATATTCCAGACCTTTAAAAGACATTTTAACTATTCTTTTCGATGACGGCTTTTCAGCGTCCTTTGCAGCAACATCAGACATTTTCCGTTTCTTTTAAACTGTTTTTGTTACACAGTCAACAATCGCACAAAAGAGCAGTTTGCAAACACACGATGATTATTGACCAACAGATCCTCTTCATCCAAGAACACACAGAGCGGCAGGCTTTTTATGAATGAATGAAGGCGCCATGGCTGTGCGTAAAAGTAGACATGCAGCGATTCAAACCATCCTCTCACTGAATTCCATGAAACTTGCATTGTGAAATACTGTCTGTCAAACGCCACTCGTTTGGCCGTTTTCCATTACAGCTCTACACAGTTATATCACATACCAATTTTTTGAGAAGGTTGAACGTCGATCTGGGCCAGAAGCAGCATGTACGCCGACGATGAATCCAAAGAGGGGTCAAACAATCTCAGCTGTCCATTCTTCCATAATCCAAACGATGCAACAAGTCCAGTAGTGAAGCGTATTTCCTTTGAGTCCAAGGGCAGGTTTTTTACTTGTTGTAATGGCCGTTTGTTCGATTAAGTAATCCAAATCAAACTCGTGTCAAACAAAAACAAAGGACCACTACCGCACAATGGGCATGTAGTGTACGCAGGCAAAAGAAAATCATTGTCCATGCAAAATTTCTGCGTTTCCAGTGGTTTATTCAACCAAAAACAAGCAAGCAAACAAAGAACAAAGAAATTCCTGCATGCCTCTCCCGCTCTGGTAAAAAAACCATATGCCCCCAGGTGCATTCTGGTCGCCTACCTGCTTTCCTACATATAAACTTTGGTGCCCAAAACAAAATGAAATCGTGAACAAATACTAAACAAGAAACAACTCAACTAAATAAATAATTAACAAAACACAATACTAGCAAACATAATCATAATAAAATCAAATATCTAGAATAATCAAATAATATTAATTATTAGCAAAACAACTAAATACTATCAACAAATAAATAGCTGCAATAGATAGTCATAATGTAATTGTAGATATCTATAATGACAAACCCCATACACATGAATGGCAAAAATAGTTTGAATCTTACTTGTTAAAAACTGAAAACTGAATTACAGATATCTGTCATTCGGTTTTTACAGATATCTTAAATTAAAATTCATACTAGTCACAATGACATTACTACTAGTTAAAATGACGTTATAAATATATATAATGGTAATTTCGGATAGTCAAACTTAGTGATTAAATGTTAAAACGGCTTGCCATACCATGTAGACATCTTTAATTAATGGTAATTAAAGATATCTTGAACTTGAATTAAGTCAGTTTTGTGTCAGTTTTCAAGGTTCAGTGGGTAGCTACAAGCCTACTTTCTACTACAATTGGAGGGATGTGATAAAGGTATTATGTAGAGACATGCATGGAGAAATAACTTTCTCACCTTAATGTTTTCCACCGCTGCTGTCAGATCATTAGGTTATTACACATTTACAAAGTATAGAAATATATCGATTAAATATACGTGGCATTAAAGTAAAAGTACTCATTGGGCTGAATACCGAAACGTGACCGTTATATCACATACATGTAATTACAAATTACTTTAATAAAAATAAGTCTGGGAACCACTGAAGGTTTAATCTTCATGTATAAACCAATTATGCTATTTGATGTAAGAAATTAATCTGAAAAGTAATAACTAAAGCTATCAATAAATGAGGTGAGCCAAGGTTCCTGTTCCTGCCTCCCTCTTTATTGGTTTGCACTTAGGCAAGGCAAGTTTATTTGTAGTGCACAATTCGTACACAAAGTAATTCAAAGTGCTTTACAGAACAAGAAAATGCATTAAAATCACAATACAAAATAAAAACACAAATAATCATTATAAAACGAACTTTAAAAGAGAAGAGTGCAGATAAGATCCTTTCAGTCATATGCACAGTGAAATAGAGCTGTTTTGAGCCTAGATTTGAACATTGTCAGAGAGAGGCCTGTCTCACATCTTCAGAAAGACTGTTCCAGATTTTAGCTGCATAAAACTGGAACCCTGATTCCCCATGTTTAGTCCCGACTCTGGGCACCAGCAGGAGGCCGGTCCCTGAGGTCCTCAGAGTCCGAGATGGTTCATATGGCACTATCATGTCAGAGATGTACTTTGGTGCCAGGCCGTGGAGAGACTTGTACACAAGCAGAGCTGCTTTAAAGTCTATTCTCTGAGCCACAGGAAGCCAGTGTAGAGACCTGAGCACAGGACTAATGTGCTCGTACTTCCTGGTTCTGGTCAGGACCTGAGCAGCAGCATTCTGGATGTACTGCAGCTGTCTTACGGCCCGTTTGGAGAGGCCAGTGAGCAGGCCGTTACAGTAGTCTAACCTACTAGAGACAAATGCGTGGATAAGTCTCTCCAAGTCAGGTTTAGACACTATACCTTTGATTTTGGCAATGTAAAATTAAAGGCTGCTGATGTTATTGATTTGATGTGGCTGTTAAAGTTCAAGTCTGAGTCCATTATTACCCCGAGATATCTAACCTGATTTGTAGGTTTTAGAGAGAGAGAGACTGGAGGTGACTGCTGACACTTTCTCTTTGTTTCTGTGGAACAAATATGATGACTTCAGTCTTGTCTGAATTTAGCTGGAGAAAGTTGTTTTGCATCATCATCATGCAACATTTTACTATTTACTGCAAACAAATGAATATCGGTTCTATGTTATCACGTGGACTCTGTGTGTGTGTGTGTGTGTGTCTGTGTGCATGCACGCTAACTTCAGCAACCAATGTGAAGTTGTGTGTGTGTAGGCGTCATTAGTTCATTTAGACATGCATTTACAAAGTATAGAAATATATCGATTAAATATACGTGGCATTACAGTAAAAGTACTCATTGGGCTGAATACTGAAATGTGACTGTTATATTAAATACATGTAATTGCAAATTACTTTAATAAAAATAAGTCTGGGAACCACTGAAGGTTTAATTCTTCATGTATAAACCAATTATGCTATTTGATGTAAGAAATTAATCTGAAATGTAATAACTACCAAAGCTAACAATAAATGAAGTGAGCCAAGGTTCCTGTTCCTGCTTCCCTCTTTATTGGTTTGCACTTAATCAGGCTGGATCAGATGTACTTGAGAGAGAACATAAGACATCATTAGTTTAGGTCAATGCAGGTCACCCTCAGGCTTATTTTTCCAACATGGAACGTACAACGTATGGAAAAACATCAGTTAACTTTACTTGGCATGTATTGTAGAAGTACCCCTTGCGACTCATCCATCACTTAACACACGGTATAGTGCTGGGTCATTAGGCCCATTTGACCAACTTGGAACGTAAACACAACCAGCACATAACACACGGTTCACTGCTCGGTCACCTGTAGATGTTTTACATCAATGCATTTCAGCTGCGTATGGTCCGTATGGCGCTGTATAAACCAATTATGCTATTTGATGTAAGAAAATAATCTGAAAAGTAATAACTACCACAGCTATCAATAAATGAGGTGAGCCAAGGTTCCTGTTCCTGCCACCCTCTTTATTGGTTTGCGCTTAATCAGGCTGGATCAGATGTACTTGAGAGAGAACATAAGACATCATTAGTTTACTGTTATTTATCTCAGTGAACTTTTATAAATGCTGCTAGAAGATCCCTGAACGTTTTGATTTTAGATAATTTAACCTATTGCCGAGACTCAAGTTCCAGTACTGTACAGTTCAATTTTCAACTTTGATCTTATAAAAAAAATCAGGAAGCCAGTGACCTTTAAGAGATCTCTGCACTTTTTGTTTTTTTTTATATATATAATAAAACAACCAGCCATTTCAACCAAGACTTGCGTCGGACTTTGTGTTATTCTAAGGTCTTTTATTACATATTTTCAGTGTACAAAAAAAAAGACAAACAAACAAATGGTCTCTCTCTCTCTCTCTCTCTCTCTCTCTCTCTCTCTCTCTCTCTCTCTCTCTGTGTGTGTGTGTGTGTGTGTGTGTGTGTGCACTCTAGCTTCAGCAACTGATGTGAAGTTGTGTTGTAGGTGTCATTAGTTCATCTAGACATGCATTTACAAAGTATAGAAATATATCAATTAAATATACGTGGCATTAAAGTAAAAGTACTCATTGTGCTGAATATTGAAATGTGACTGTTATATTAAATACATGTAATTACAAATTACTTTAATAAAAATAAGTCTTGGAACCGTCACGCCGCAGCGCGTCACATGCGCCGGCACTGACTGGACATGTTTTGGGGTGAAGAAGAAGAGATTCTCCGTGTGTGCTGAGACCTAAATGAGAGGTAAGGAACGAACTACGAACGGCTACTCACCAGGTCGCGCATCTGTCATGATAATAGTTTTGTTGAAACAAAAAGAAAACACTATTTTGCAGCAGCTGTATGTACTTGCACAAGACGAATGTCAACTCGGGGGTTGAAATCTGTCATCAATTTCCCTCACGCAGTGCAAATGGAAGTCACACCAGATACTGACTGGTTTTCTGACGCCTCTCCACCTGGCCTTCTGAAAGGTAATACTGTTAGACAGCCTTTGTAAATAAGAATTTGTTCTCAAATGCTTACCTGGTTAAAATTGAGATGAAAAAAAAACAGTATTATTTGTCACATTTGCATTAACTGATCATAAGCCTGTCTGCCTCTCTGTCTGTCTGCCTGCCTGTCCTTTTTATGTACTTTCAGTGAGTTGAACCCTCTGAAGGCAAGATCCAGCCAGCCCTCCAAAAGGTCAATAATAGCCTATATATCTATATCTGAGAGTGCCAAAAGTAAGAAAAAACAAAGAATCCAGCCAAAGACATTATGTGATTGTGTATTTGTGTAATTGCACAGTTTAAAACACTATTTATTTTACTTTTTATTCATAAATAAATGCTCAAAGTTTTTTTTGCGCAAAGCCGAGGGGTTCCATACATCCTGAAGGGCTTTACTTATTAGTTATTAGTTATTAGTTATTAGAGTGGGTCGGTGTGGTGCTTTGTTGAAGAACTGTACCTTTTGTTATAAACAGGAATCTCTCAGGACTAGCTCTCACGCATGTTCACAACAACATCAAGATCAACAAGGACAGCGTACTCAGGCGGTGGGATGCCTCTCCACCTGGCCTTCTGAAAGGTAATACTGTTAGACAGCCTTTGTAAATAAGAATTTGTTCTCAAATGCTTACCTGGTTAAAATTGAGATGAAAAAAACAGTATTATTTGTCACATTTGCATTAACTGATCATAAGCCTGTCTGTCTGTCTGTCTGCCTGCCTGTCCTTTTTATGTACTTTCAGTGAGTTGAACCCTCTGAAGGCAGGATCCAGCCAGCCCCCCAAAAGGTCAATAATAGCCTATATAGCTATATCTGAGAGTGCCAAAAGTAAGAAAAAACAAAGAATCCAGCCAGACATTATGTGATTGTGTATTTGTGGAATTGCACAGTTTAAAACACTATTTGTTTTACTTTTTATTCATAAATAAGTGCTCAAAGTTTTTTTTGCGTAAAGCCGAGGGGTTCCATACATCCTGAAGGGCTTTATTTATTAGTTATTAGTTATTAGTTATTAGAGTGGGTAGGTGTGGTGCTTTGTTGAAGAACTGTGCCTTTTGTTATAAACAGGAATCTCTCAGGACTAGCTCTCACGCATGTTCACAACAACATCAAGATCAACAAGGACAGCGTACTCAGGCGGTGGGACACCTCTGGATACAGGAGGATCCACCTGGCCTTCCGAAAGGCAATACTGTTAGACAGCCTTTGTAAATAAGAATTTGTTCTCAAATGCTTACCTGGTTAAAATTGAGATGAAAAACAAACAGTATTATTTGTCACATTTGCATTAACTGATCATAAGTCTGTCTGTCTGTCTGTCTGTCTGACTACGACTACGATGGCTTGTACCTGATGGGATAGTTCAGGGCTTGTGCCCTTTTCTATCCATTGATTGAGCTAGTGGTGGCGCAGAGGTGGGAGGAGCTGGACTCTGGAGGGAGGAGGACGCATGTGGGGCAAGGCATGAGAGAGAGAGAGAGAGAGAGAGAGAGAGAGAGAGAGAGAGAGAGAGGAGGGGGAACAAGAACAGGACAAGATAGACAAACAAACAAACAAAAACAAAATAAAAGGACAGTGTATAGTGCATGGTGTGTTAAATGTACATTTGTGTGTGTGTGTGTGTGTGTGTGTGTGTGTGTGTGTGTTTAGTGCAGGCCTGTGTATATAAAGTGTAATCTACATTGTGAATAGTGCGTTATCTACATTAGTGTGTGTGTGTGTGTGTGTGTATGTGTGTATTCATGTGAGCATGTGAGTGGTTGGTGTTGTGGTGTACTCAGTTACTCAGGTCCAGGTCATGGGGGGTTTGGAGGTGAGGTGGGGTTGGTCAGTTGGAGGATGAATGACAGGGGTGTGTTGGTTATAAGGCGGGCTTCCTTGACGGTTTTCTGTAAGGCAGGGTTGGTTGTTGCGGTCTTGAGATATTTCAGGGCTATGGTTTGGTGACGTTGTCTTATGGTCTGGATGTCTGTTATTGAGTTTATGTAATGGTTACTGATGAAGAAGGGGAGTCTATGGGCCAGTTTCAGTGCTTCGTTTTGTATTGTTTGTAGTCGTTGTGATTGGTTGTCAGAGATGGTGATCCAGGCGGGGACAGAGTATTCAAATAGTGGTCTGATGTATGATAGGTAGACTTTGATAACTGTTGAGGGTGATGCGCCATGTTTTCCACAGAGGGCTTTGAGGTGATTGAGTCTGTTGTTTGCTTTTTGTTCCAGGTTATTGATGTGTTTGGTCCAGGTCATGTTGTTTTGGAAGGTGACTCCGAGGAAAGTTGCTTCTTTACTGAGGTGGATTGGTTGGTTGTTAAGTGTCAGGTTGATGTTGGGCTGTAGGTGTTGGTTTTTGGTAAAGAGGATGCATTGAGTTTTGGCAGGGTTTAGTTTGATTCTCCAGAGATTTGACCAGTTTTCTATTTCAGTGATGCATGTGTTGAGTTTTTTGGCTGCTAGTTGTTGGGTTTTTGAGCTTGACCAGTAACAAAGATCGTCGGCGAACTGTGAGACTTTGGCTATGGTGGCTGGGGGGTAGTAGATATCGGAAATGTATAGAAGGAATAGGAGGGGACTTAGAACTGCACCTTGGGGAACTCCTGCTTGGGGGGTGAAAGGTGATGAAAGGGTGGAGGCAACTTTGACTTTTATTTGTCGGTTAGTGAGGAAGTTGAAGATGATGGACTGGGTGGGTTGTGGAAGTTGGAGGTTTGAGTCCAGAAGTCTGTATTTGAGTCCGTTATGCCATACTTTGTCAAATGCTTTTTCAATGTCGAAGAATATTGCCAGGGTTATTTGTTTATTGTTGAAATTTCTGTGGATGTCTTCTGATAAACGGAGGATGTTGTCTGTGGTGGCTCTTCCTTTTCTGAATCCAGCTTGGTGTATTGCTATGAGGCCCATTGATTCGATGTGGTTATTGAGTCGTGATGTGAAGATTTGCTCAAACAGTTTTCCAATATGACTGAGGAGGCTTATGGGACGGTAGCTGGTGACATTGTGGGGGTCTTTTCCTGGTTTATGGATCATGGTGACAAGTGCAGTTTTCCAGGGTGAGGGGAAGTGTCTGGTGGTGAGGCAGGTGGTGAAGAGTTGTCCAAGGTGTTGAAGGTAGGTGATTGGTGCTTGTTTTATTAATACAGTGTCCACAGTGTCTTCTCCCGGTGCTTTGTTCCTCATTTTTTTCAGGTGTAGTTGGATTTCTTGGGTGGTGACGGGTTTGGTGAGGGGGTGGTGCTCTGTGGTGGGGTTAATTGCATTTCTCAGTGATGTGACATGTTTTGTGATTTCCCTGTCTACCAGATCTTTCCATGTGCTGTCGAAGTGGGGGTCGTTTGGGCATGAGTGAATATTTTCGAGGTGGTTGCGGAACAGTGTGGCTTTTTCTTTATTGTCAGTGATGATTGTTCCAGATGATTTGAGTGGGGGGGTGGTGTTGTTCTGTGGATCTCCATTGATGCTCTTGATTTTCTGCCAGAAGGTTCGGGGGTTGGTGTCGTGATCCAGTTTGTGGCAGAATGATTTCCAAGTTTTTTGTTTGTGGAGGGTGAGCTGTGATTTGATGGTGCTTTGGAGTCTGTTTATTTCTGTTTTGGTGTGGGGTGATCTGAACCGGATGAAGTCTCTGCGTAGCTTTCTTTTTTGTCTGATGAGTTGGAGGAGATGGGGGGGTAGTGTTTGTGTCGGGGTCTTGGCTGTGTTTTGGGGTATTGTGAGAGTGGTGGGGGTGTATTTCAGTTGTTCTTATATATGTGATTTGTATGTTTCCCAGTTTGCTGTCCTATAGTTATATTTCTTGCTTTGAATGGCTTGTAGGTGGAAGGAGAATGTGGTGAGAACGGGAAGCTGGTCACTGTTGAGATGGTTTGTGGTGGAGAACTGGTGAAGTTTTGAAGCCAGGTCGGGGGTGCAGAGGATCAGGTCCAGGATGTCGGAGTTGCCGGTTAGGGGGGATATGTGAGTGGGTTCATTGGTGTTGATGATTGACAGGTTATTGTTGTTGAGGATCTGTTGGAGTGCTATGCCGCTTGTGTTTGTTTTATTGCAGTAAAAGTTGATATGTTTTGCATTGAGGTCTCCCATGATGAGGGAGTGTCTGGGGTTGGAGATGGCGGTGAACAGGACAGGTGAGGGTTTTGTTACCGGGGGGCAGTAGACACTAGTGACTGTGATGGGGTGGTGTGAATGGATTTTTGTTTTTATTGTGACATATTCGTTTCCTTGTAGTTGTTCTGGTGGTAAGTTGTAATCTATTTCACTGTATTCAATGTTTTTGTGTATTAAAAGTGCTACTCCTCCTCCTCGTCCTGTCTGTCGTTCTTTTTTGATGATGTTGTAACCGGGGATATGGATTCGTGAGTTTTTTGACAGAAGTGTTTCATTAATAGATGCTATGGAGATGTCTTTTTCTTTGAGTAGTTGAATGAGTTCCTGTTTATTTCCTCGTATTCCTCTGATGTTGATGTGTAAGAAGGTGGTGAAAGCCAGTATGAAAGTTAGAAAACGGATGGACAGGTGTATTGCTCCTGGTGAAAATGTTGGGAGGTGGTTCATACATTGAAGTTTGTGTGTTTCCTGATACTGCGGAGTACTTGTTCTATTTGCTGTTCATCCATGGTGAGTTTTCTGAGATCATCGCAAAGGTGGGTGAAGTCGGTGTCATCTTCGCGGTGCTGGTTGGGGGGGTTGGTGGTGGTGGGCCAGCTGGAGAGTTGGTTGGGGGGTTGAGTAGCGGTGGGCTGACTGGGGGTGGTGGTGGTGGTGGTGAGTTGACTGGGGGGGTTGGTAGTGGTGGGCTGAGTGAAGGGTGTTGGTTTCCTGGTTGACGGGGTCATGTGTGAGAGGTAGACGGGGCAGGATTTGGAGGCAGCAGAGTGATCGCCAGCACAGTTGATACATTTGGCTTCCCTTTTTTGTTTTGTGCATGATTTGTGGTGGTGATTTTCTCCACATCTGAGGCAGACGACTGGGTTGGCGCAGTGGGTGGATATGTGATTGAACTGTTGACATTTGAAACACTGTTTAATAGTGGGTGGAGGCCGGGCCTTCTCCACTCTATATTGGAAGAGGTCCATGTAGAATCCTTCGTGGAGAAGGCCAGCAGACTGTTCGGGGTTGGTGAGGTGGAGCTTGATAAATGTTGTTGGCTGTTGGGTGGCTTTGCTTATGATCCGGTGTATTCTGAGGATGTTGATTCTTTGTTTTTCCATTTCCTGTTTGACCTGTTCTTCTGTGATGTTGGTGTGGATGCCTTTGATGACCAGTAGTTTTGTTGTGGTGTCAGATGGGGGGGTGGAACCTTGTTTTCGTGCCAGTCTGCAGGTGAATTGTGCTTGTGAGAGCAGAGTGTTTAGGGAGTGGATGTCCTTGGGGAAGATGAGGATATTGCCGTTCCTCATGTGGACCAGTTTTTGTAGTTTTGCTTGTGGTTTGTGTTTTTGTATTTCTTGGAGGATGGAGTGGTTGGTTGAAAATGAGTTCTGGGGGGTTTTGTAGTTTTCTATGACGATGGGGGTGATGTTTTGGTTTTCTGATGATTCCCTTCTCGCTCTTTTCCTGGATCCAGTGTTGAAGTTTTGATATCTGTGCATGTTGGTTGTGACGATGTCGGAGTAGCTGGCAGAAAGGGGTGGGGATGGGGTGTCTGGGTCTTGTGGAGAGAGAGAGAGAGAGAGAGACAGAAAAAGAGTGCTTATTGAAACCAGTGACAGTGTGTGTGCTTAGTGACAACCGTGAGATTTAAACAGTAAGGTAATGCCTTGGTGGCCACATACGCTTCTACCTCGTTTGGCTGGTATGTCCGTGGAGGAATGCGGGGAGGCGATGAAGGCTGTGTCCAGGGGGGCCTGTCCTTTTTATGTACTTTCAGTGAGTTGAAGCCTCTGGAGACGGGATCCAGCCAGCCCTCCAAAAGGTCAATAATAGCCTAGCCTATATATCTATATCTGAGAGTGCCAAAAGTAAGAAAAAACAAAGAATCCAGGCAACGACATTATGTGATTGTGTATTTGTGTAATTGCACAGTTTAAAACACTATTTATTTTACTTTTTGGTTTACATGGTTTGTACCTCACTAGTTTCATAGGCCTGGTTACGGCCCTGAGTGTACACTGAAGACTCTGTGTCTCTCCGAACATCCAGCTGGTCCGCATAGTTGCTATGAGGGGTCAAACGTTTCACCCAACCACACTACAAAGCGTCACTTGTGCCTACTTAGGACACGTCAGATCTGATCAAACCGCGTGAGTGCACGGCTACATTTTACATAGGGTTACTATGGAGACACGAGTGTTACACACACATCCGCTACGTGACGCGCAGGCGTTGTTCGCTCCACATACATGACTATGAGGGGACGCGCTCACGCGACTTATCAGTACGCGTGCACAGCGCGTTACAAACGCCACACATACACTACACTTACGTGTGCGTGTGAATCTCACACACACATAGTGCATGTACACATCATTAACACTCGAACGCGTCAAATAAGCCTATTTTAGCAAACTGTCTGTCTCCATAGTTTACATGTGCAGGCAGGTGTGTGTGTGTGTGTGTGCTTCGCAAGAGTGGAATGAATAAATGAATCAAGTCACTGCACACATACGCGTGCGTATACACACGCATGATTTTTTTAATCTTTATTTTATCCTCACAGATCAGAGCTACTGACCACCCTCGATGTCTGGCTGTGGTTTAAGAATATTTAGGCCTAACTAAGATAATATATAGGCTACAACAGCCTAATTGTGAATATATAGCTTATTATTGAATTTGATCCTAAATGCTTGTGAACCCAATCGAGATGGTTTGGGGTGAGCTGGACCGCAGAGTGAAGGCAAAGGGGCCAACAAGTGCTAAACACCTCTGGGAAATCCTTCAAGACGGTTGGAAAACCATTTCAGGTGACTACCTCTTGAAGCTCATCGAGAGAATGCCAAGAGTGTGAAAGCAGTAATCAGAGCAAAGGGTGGCTATTTTGAAGAAACTAGAATATCAAACATGTTTTCAGTTATTTCACCTTTTTTTGTTAAGTACATAACTCCACACGTGTTCATTCATAGTTTTGATGCCTTCAGTGAGAATCTACAATGTAAATAGTCATGAAAATAAAGAAAACGCATTGAATGAGAAACACAATATACACAATAGAAAACATAGTATAGCATATTATGTATATCACACCTTTGTGCACATATTCACTTTTCCACCAGCTGTGCTGCAAATATCCCCTGCTGCTCATCCCTCTGTATCTTTTTTCAAATTATCTTGACCACAGTCCCATTTTTATACTTATAATATCAATACCAAAATTAATTTCAGTGTTTATGTAAATATTGAAAATGGTTTTTTTTTTACTACTTTTGAGAGATCACAGCATTCAGTGTAATAAGAATAAGAACAACCTTATTAATCCCCAAAGGAAATTTCAAAGAAGTCTGTAAGATCATCTATTTAACAAAGAATTATGAAGTCTGATGGCTGTGGGTATAAAAGAGAGTGAGTGTGTGTGAGAAATAAACTCAATCAACAATCAAGCATTTTCTAATAAATGTATTAATATGCTACACTATGTTTTGTATTGGTATATTGTGTTTATACAGTACATATATGTATATATATATATATATATATATATATATATATATATATATATATATATACATATATATATATATATGTATATATTCCACTCTGGGGTTGAGGTGAATAAAATAACTATGTTGTGACCTAAATAACATGCTGTTGCTATTTGCATAAAGTATTAAAGCATGAAATCCCGCAATTTGAATGTATGAAAGCATCCTGTATCATAACTACATGTGTGCCGTTTGTAACAAACCAAACCGCATGACAATCAGTTGAAAATTCAGCGAGTTATTCTATTTTACTTATGCATACAGCTCCTTCCTCAATAGAAGTGAATGCACTGTGGAGGCGAAGCGAGACCCATCCAAGATGGCGGCCGGCTGGGACGCGCTCAGACAGTCAATGCGGCGTCTATGTATTTATGTCTATGGGGGTTGCCCTCGGAACACCGGAAGTGGTATTTAAAAAAAATGAAAACACGATCGGCAGATATGCAAACGGTAATGTTATGGAAGGAGAGCCGAAAAAAAAAACCAGATAGATAAAAAATGAAACATTACATTAACAAGGACAAAGTATGACTTTCTTGACCTTAAAATTGATGTTTTAAATTCATTGACGACATATTTAGATTTCTTGTCACAACTCAAACGGGAACAAAAGATAATATTTCTCTCCTCATTCACTGCCATTCACATTTTTTCCGATCTAAGGTCCCATGAGCTCTACCGGAAGGGGCGTGACTTCGGCACTCAATAAACTGTCCCGCCGACCCCTTCTCTCCTTTTGACGTTACTGAACTTTGAGACTGCAGGGAGTCAAGCAGGAAGTGAAGCCCAGCATACGGGGCACTGCTGATATCTAAACTCGTCTAAACTGGCTTTCCTTCTTCGGACCCATGGGCATTTATGGATAACAACAATGGGATTTCAAGCTTAAACCGGTCAACATCCACTAAAGTAAAAATATGAACGTTAGAGGACGTTTGCAGCGGTTTTTAGGGAGCTTTGGGAGTGCTGAGAAACGGATTTAATAAGGTGAAATGCGAATAACTTATACGGTAAGTAATGTTTACCGTTAGAGAGCACTTCGACATTTGTATTGTTAATTTTAAAGTATGTTTTTTGTCTCCTAAGTTTTAATTAACGGTGACGAACAGTAAGTTGCACTATGAAGGCATTTACTGTGTTACGTATGTGACGCAGTTTAAGTTTCATTTACTAAAAACTGTTTGGCGGTAACGTCACTTGGCATAATTTCAGAATACGCTACCTTTTTCAGAAAATAAAAAATAATATATAGCATTCTCAAAACTGCTTAAGAAAAAGTAAGGTAACGTTATCTTGTGTTGTCTTGTTATCCTATTTGGTCCGTATAACGTTAGGCATTTGTTGTCGGTGACATTTAAGTTCATAAACGAGACAAGAACTGGGCGTTGGCTTTTTTAATAAGAATGATTCGATCGACAGAGAGTTGACTGAAGCCATGTGCAGAAGTTACCATGTCCTCTCTTCGTCTTTGTTTGCTGCAGCTGGATTTTTTTCTCCTCTGTGACCAGTTGGTTTCAGCTGGGTATCTCCAGCCTCACCATACACACGATGAATATGGCCGTGCAGGAAATCACTGACGAGCAGGGCGTAGTGAGTGAGTGAATGATTTCGGACACAGTCTTTGTG
The DNA here is from genome assembly GCA_035609425.1 of Epinephelus awoara. NCBI lineage: Eukaryota > Metazoa > Chordata > Actinopteri > Perciformes > Serranidae > Epinephelus > Epinephelus awoara. The sequence continues at coordinate 28,284,580 of CM069316.1, read as the reverse complement.
TAGTTAAGCTAATGGTCCTTTTCCACTCCACTCTTGGCCGCGCTTAGTCATGCCATGCCGCCCTTTTTGCGTTTCTATATCTATCGATATCTGCTTTATTTTACTGTTTCATGTCTGTTATCAGCCATATTAGAAGTTGTGTGAAGCTGCTGCTTGAAAACTCAACATTTCCTTATTTTGCTGCTTCACAATAACATTTTTGTCACAAAATATGGGGGGACTTATTAAGAAGAATCTAATCGGAAATTAAATGTGTTAATCGCTGAATTAGCAGAATTTTGTCAGGTATTTTTCTTCAATAAGGGAGACTGTAATAATACTGTAGAGAGGAAAGTAAAAGTAGAAACAACCGCAGTGAGATGTTAGATGAAGAGCTGTCTTATTGCACCTCTGCAAACAGCTCACCTCCAATGGGTAAACTTCTTTTACCTGTCATGCTTGGTGATGGAAAAACACATGCAGTCAAAATAACAGGGAACTTTAGCCATGGATCAGCCCACTGCTTTTAAATGGCACTCAAGACAAGTCATCATCAGTTAAAGACACACCTTCAAGTGGGTATCCCTGTTGTAATGGAATTGCAAATCCCCTCCACACTGGGATGATGGCCCAAACCAAGACATGCCAAGCCAGGACAAGGAGTATAACTGTGTGGTGCTGTCACACAGTCAGAAGATTAACTACAATTTGCTGTAGCTTGGTTGTCATTTCAATTTCTGCACAGCTTAACATTGACTATGTAAGATGTGGATGTAGCTACCGTGATGTGACCATTGGTTTGTGGACTCCTGCTTTGAAGCCTCACGTTTGACATTTTGGCACTTGCCATTTGGATTTTTGGAGCCAGAAGTGAACACATTTGGACAAGAGGACTGAGCAGGAGAGGAGTTACATTTTTGCATCATTATTCTCTTTTTTTACAAAAAAAACCATATCCTTTTTTAAGATTTTTAGTTATTTATTGCGATAGTCTGTACCAAAAGAGATTTTTCTGAAGTCTATAAAATACCATTTGTAGCCCTAGGCATCTCTGCAGTACCACAATATTTAATCTGGATTTGGATTTTGACACATATTTACACCTCTATGGTACATAGTATGATGTGAGTTGGGAAAAAATGTGGTTTCTTGTTAAATATAATCACTATTTTTTTTTTTTTTAAAATAGACCAATTTTTGAGGGGGTCCATTACTTTAAAGCAACCTTGTACCATAATGTTAAGAAATGCAAAAAAGGGGTAATGTTTACATTTTTATACAAAGCTCATGGAAAATGTTCAAAAACCTTTAAGTTTAAAAGTCATGCCATTAACAATTTAAAAAAAAAAGAAAAAAGAAAAAAAAAAAGAAAAGTCTTTTCATAAGTTGTTTGCTGGGTTGCTGTTGGGTTGCCAGCAACTTGTTGTCTTCCAAACTACTAAATTAGGATTCATGCTCACTACCCCCAACAGGGAGTGTAAATTCTGTCCTCCTTTTCTTTAAAGAGTCAGAGAATAATATTACAGTTATTCTGTAAATTGAAGAAAAAGGTGTTTGAAATAGAAGCATGCAGTATGCTCTGCAGAGAGGAGTCACAGAGTACACTGTTAAAGTAGACTGTACAGTGCCACAGCCTTAACTATATCAAAACTAACATTATTAAATTTATCTAGGTTAATTTGTCAAGATAAAAAGAAAATTATGATGACTATTATGCATTTGAATGGTATATTAACCTATTAGCTGTCATGGTGGGATTTCAAAACAGTACAGCGTTGCTTCAAGGTAACAGTTGCATTTTAACAATTTTCTAATATTTAATTATCAAATAAAGTACATTAAACATTCAAAAATTAAACTTCACTCCTCATATTTCTGTGAAAAGATGTTTCCAGATCATTTTTGTGGAGAGAGTTAATGGAGCTGAACCATGCAGAGAAGGTTCCAAAAACAGAGTCAGCACAGCCTCCAGAAAATCATATTACAATGCAAACAGTTTCCTTAGGGCCCTGGCTCTTTGTCAAAGTTTTGCAACACAATTGAGGATGTATTGTGAGTGTAGACGGCCAAAATGGTTTTGTTACCGAGAGGCATCACAGTATCATAGAGGGTTAAACACAAACTGTACCTCCTGTGATTTGGATGTTACACTAGTTCATATTGCAGTTTTCATAAAATTCTAAGTAATTGTTGGATGCCATGAACATTGCTATGACTACATTGTGACTTACAGGTTGCTGGTAGGGTCTTGTCTATCACAGGGTCACACCCTAAAGCTTATCCTGCTTTGTCATCTATTTTACTCTAAATGGGGTCGTGATTTATGAAATGAAAGCTGTGTTGTATTGAAGAAGACTTGAAATAAGTGACTGAGACCATATTCATTAGGAGTATGTGCTCCTGTATTATTTCATCCTATAAAGCAGCATCTCCCCAAACCTCTCCCGGAGTACCACATGTCCTGCATGTTTTAGATCTCTCCCTGCTCCAATGAAATGAAATGAGCTTGAAATGATCAAGTCTTTACGAAGTCCTGAAGCTGCTTGATAACAAGCTTATCATTTAAATCCGCTGTGTTGGAGCAGAGAGAGATCTAAAGCATGCAGGACATGAGGTGCTCCAGGACAGGTTCCTGAAATGTCTTGCTATTGCTGCCCTCCAGTGGTGGAAGTCCTCATTTTTCAGCATTGTATTAGAAATGTAGTCTGTGTGTTCACATACTGACCTCACCAGTGGGTGTGATTACAGCGCAGGAGAGCACAGCTCAGACCTAGGTTGTCTCACTAACCTCTGTGTACAGAAAGTGTGCACTGTAATTCACGACAACAAGTAACATTATTAAGGTTAAAAGGAAATGATATTATAATGTATCAGATGAAGTGAAAATCAGTCAGAGGGGTATTCCAGGTAGGAGGTTCAACAAACGAGTTGACTTACCCTGAGATGGGAAACTTTGAGTATCCGGTTCCAAAACAGCTAATTTTAATTAGTTCAGTCAACTCTGAGTAGGTACACCTTGAGTTAAGCGCGTGCACAATCACAATAAAAGCCATCATCAATGGAACCCCGATACCTTGATTCACCATGGCAACTGGAGAGAAAAGGCGATGAACTTATTTTACACCTGTGGAATTGGAGGTGCTCATGAATGCCTACAGTGAATATGAGCATTTATTTCATAAAAAAAAAGTAACACCGTTAAAGCTGCCAAGGAGAGAGAGGCAGCATGGGAGAAAACTGCTGCCCGAGTCAACACGTAGGTAGTCCATTAGTTTAATATTTAACCACACTTAATATAAATCGTAGCATACAGGTAAGAGTGGTGGAGTGATTTTGAATAAAATCTGATTTTCATGTAGGTGCAATCTCACAGGGGATCTCGCATTTGGAAGCAGCTTACAATGAAAAATAAAAACATTTAGACAGGTACGGCATATTTTACTTGGCCATGATTGTACCTTTCTTTAGTTTTATTCATATTTGATTTCTTAACCAAAGTAGCTTAAATAAGCTATCAGGCCCACAAAACCTCACCAATATCGTATAAATAGCTACCATTCACAAAAAAATGTAGTGCGATGATATGTGTGGTCGGAGAATGTTGTTGAGGTAAATGATTGAGTTTAATGAAAAACGGTATCGTTCAAACGGATATTTATTGGGGAATGACGGCACATCTAAGGCGTAAGGCATTGCGAATTAATTCTGCCTCTATCGATCTTATTTCCTACATACATACAACCCATGTCTGTCTGACAGCTTGCTTCAGGCTCGGCAGTTGGGAGGAGACAAGCTGAACTCAGGGTTTCTTACAGAAAACCTGCCAGCGAGCAGATTAGGTCAGTTGCCATGGTGATTGACTCAGAGTTTGACTTACCTCTCTTTCTGGAACTGAAAACCCAGAGATTCCCTCATTTCAGGGTTAACGCACTCAGAGTTTTCACTAAACCCGCTTTCTGGAATATCCCCCAGGTCACAATTTGATGCTTTCAGCTCCCCTACACTCTCCCCAGCCAGCTGCAACGTCATATAGGTTTTTGTTGTGAAATATGAACCAAATAGATAGTTCCTTATTTCAACTTAATGGATGAACTGTTCAGTGTGAATTACAGTCCTTTCAAAGCAAGCAATAGGAATAAATTAAAACACTGCATCCAAATAAAGTTCATCTCAAAACAGCGCTTGCAGCCAATTGGTAAACATCTTTTGTTTGCTTCATATCCAAAATATTTTCATATTTGCACAGTTTTAGTCCACTTAAGGATCATATCTCCTCATGCCATCCCCCCAAAAACACATGAACTTTCAAGTAAACAAACAATATGCGCTGCTCTCCCACCTCTACTGAAATTCGGTCTCTTGCACGTTGTCAACAAAGGCCTGAGCATGGTAGAAAATTGCACACATCCTGGTAGACCCTCGTGGCTCCATAAGTCAGTTTATAAACATAGCAAGTTGATCTCACTGTCATATTGCTGATTATTAATGCAACATGAGTTGGATTTAGCGCTGTGGCGCTGTTGGCACAAGTTGCTGATTTAGGCTTATTTTTAATTGGCCAGAATGTGCCATAATGACAAAGGCCAGTTCAGCTAATTCTTATAAAATCAAACTGGTTTAAGGTCGAACACCTGACCAGACCAGCAAAACAATAATCCAAGTCTACTTTTTTTTTTTTTTTTCAGAAAAAAATTAATATATCCCACTGTATTTGTTTTTTTCCCCACTGCACAAATGCCAAATAGGAAAAAATGATCACATGATGAGAAGTTGATGCTTTATTTTTAGATCTGTTCAAAGCATTCGATACAGTCAGTCAATTTTTTTAAATATAGGAACTTCTCACTTCTCACCAGGTCCCCTGGTGTTTAGGTTATTTATCAATGATCTGACTCAACAGTGTCATGATGTAGAATTGCAGATGTATGCCAGTGACACTTGTATGTATACACACTCAAGCAAACCCAGCTGAGTTAGCTGTTGCCAAGCTAACAGTTGCCTTGGAAACACAGACTGTGCAAAATTTGAGGATGTAGCTACCATAAAGTCACCTAGTGGTTTGCAAACTCTCGTTTTTAAGACTTGGGTTAAGCATTTGGCCGTCGACTTGATATTTCTGAAGGATATATTGTGTTTGAGTTTTAGGGGAGTCCGTCTAGGCGGGGTTTGTCAGTGTAGGTGTAGTCAGTGGGTGTGGTCTGGTTTAAGGAGAAGTAATCCAGGGGTTTGTGCCAGGTTTCGGTGAGGCAGAGGAAGTCCAGTTTATTGTCAGTGATGAATTCATGTAGGATGGCACTTTTGTCGGTCAGTGAGCAGGTGTTGAGTAGAGCCAGTTTCAGGTGTTGTTGGGTTTGAGTAGCACAGGGGGTGGCAGGAATGCAGAAGGTGGGGCACAAGTTTTTGTTCACAGTCTTGGTGCAGTAAGGGCAGGGTGGTCTGTGCTTCATGATGGACTGTATGGGGAATGTCTCAGGTGGGAGGGTTAATGATTGATATGGTCGGATGGGGGTGCTGATGAGCGGGGCTGTGCTCTGCTGCTCTTGGCACGGGGTGAGGAAGAGTGTCGGTGGAGGGGACGTGTGATGTAAATAGTCATGCACGTGGTGTGTAATGTACAGCATGCTGAATATTGGCTGCCAGCGTGTGGCTTCCCAGGGTGGTAGGGTGAATGCCATCGTGTTTGAAGAAAGAGGGACGGTTCCAGAAAAGATTAAAATTGTCAGCGAAGTTGAAGCCTCGAGTGTAGCAGGCAGGCTTGAACTAGGTGTTCAACAGGAGCAGTCTGGAGAAGCACGCGTCCCGGCGACCAAGTTTGGGAATGGGACCGGAGATAAAAACAGACTTTCCACAAGTGCGTAGGAAGTCCAGGAGCGAGGTGACAGCACTTTTGGTCAGCTCAGAGGCACCCTGAGCCAGGTCGTTGGTCCCTACGTGCACCACAATGCGGGTAATAGAGGATGGGAGTGACTACCGGGACTGTGGCTCCGGGGAAACAACAGGTGGTGGCATTGAAGAAGCGGATATTTCTTGTGATGGAGTCTCCGATGATCGGAGTGGTTGGAGGGAAGACTGGGCTTCCTTCAGGAATTTGCAACGTGAAGCAGAAGTAGTTGTCCAGGAGGAGAGCTGGTGATCCGGGACCGCAGCAGAGCCACTCTGGGCACTGGCGGGTGCTGGCAGGGAGGAGGGCTCCACATCACACATCAGCGCCGGGCTGCAGGGGGCAGTGAGCTGCGGCGACACCGCCAGCTGTCAATGTGAAGCCGGCCACAATGATCCCAGAGGCAGGGCAGCTGGAGCAGGGAGACGGTGCACCAGCAGTCGCCGAGGCACTGGGTACAGCGGGGCTGTTGGAGCAGGAAGCCGTAGGGCCACCATCAGCCACAGTTGTTGGACCAGCTACCCCAGACGAGGACCCACCTGAGCCCGAGAGCGAAGCACCAGTGTCCGCAAGTAGAGAGGGGCCAGCGGCCTTTCCAGAGCCAGGTGTTGCACAACCACCAGCAGCCGTGTGCAGAGAGCTAGCGACGGGGCCTGCAGGCACTGGGCGAAGATCTGGGTTGTCTGCTAGCGCCTCAAAGCAGTTGGAGAGGCTCAGGCAAGGAGGAGAGGCAGTCACATCCTGGAGTCTCTTTCTGTCGCGGATCACAACTTCAGTCCAGGATGTCTGGAGGCTGGGTGTGGAGGAGGAGGAAGACCGCGGACAGGTGGAGGTATCCCATGGGGTGGTGTCCTAGAGGGTTGCTTTGAGGGAGACGGTGTGCAAGGACTGTTTGTGAGCCAGGTCCAGGCAGGAGGTCAGCATGGCCCATTTATCTTGCAGTTCCTGAGAGAGTCGGCGGATGTCTTCCTTAAGGCCCGAACATACTCGGCAGGACGGACTCCGCCGAGGTCCGCGCGGACTCAAAGTGGACGTCCGCAAGTACTGTGCGCGCAAAGCTCAGATTTTACGACCGCGCGGACTCCGCTCCGCACACCAGTGACAGCTCGGCATGTATTTTTCACATCACAGGGATTTTTCACAGACATTTTTACAGGAAACTACAACGCGGAAGTGCTCTCTCAACTATGAAAGCCCGAATGACTGCGGACATTCCCCGCAGAGTCCGCTCTGTGTCACAGGCCAGGGATGTAGCACGTTGACTAGCTTGAGGTATGCTAACGGCTAGGTGCGAGGGTAGGAAGTGCCGTTAGTTAAGGCGGTGGGTAGATGCAGAACTAGGACAACAGTCAGTAGAACCCAGAATAGACGAGAATCCAATATTGTGGAATACAGTAAGCAAAACATATGAGGATCAAACTCTATTCGTCAAGACTCATATCTCATTAGCAAAACAGCTTTTTTGTTCAGCAAGCAAAATAAGTGGGTTAATGAAGAGTTTGTTGGAGTGGAGGCTTGGATAATCTCAACAGCTAACGTCTCTCTTGTTGTCTTATTTATTACTGTTTTCTTTAAACCTAATTTATGGTTGGACACTCAACACTTTTGATGAGTGATGCTCAACAGGAAACATTTTCCAATTGAATAACTTTCCTTTTTTTTCTGTAAAAGCCACAAGGTTAAACACCCTGCCTGCATTGTATTGCATGTGTTGTGTGTTCTATTTTTTTGTATCACGTCATGTTGTGTTTTTCTGTGTACTGTTTCTTATTGTGCAGTTTTTTTGTTTTGACCTGTCAAGGGACTACAGATGTGAATTAGAAAATGCATTTCCTGATGAGAATGCAGAAATATGAAACAAATTGCCTGAAAGATATAGAGCTTGAATGCATTGACTGTGCTGCAGATAAACCTGGAAAATAAGTGTAAAACTCGAATTAGAAGCTGAACTGCATTTCCTTGAAGAAACTAAGAAATTAAGTACATTGCTAGAAAAGGTGGAAGCTAAACTGTAATACCATCAATTGTTGAAAGTAACTGAGTGAATGGAACACTGTTGCAACACAACATTTTTGCTCTTATTTGCACAGGTTAAATATCTAAGATTTCTTTATACTCAATTCTCTGAAATTTTGGACACAAATTTGTTAAAATCCTGTTAGTGAGCATTTCTCCTTTTCCAAGATCATCCAGCCACCTGACAGGTGTGGCATATCAAGATGCTCATACAGCATGATAACTACATACGTAGGTGTGCCTTGAGATTTTTTTTAAAAAAAAGCCCACTCTAAAATGTGCAGTTTAATCAACCAACAGATGCCGCAAGTTTCAAGGGGGCAGGTCATTGGCATGCTGACCACAGGGATGTCCACCAGAGCTGTTACTTGTGAACGTCTCTGATGTTGGTTCTGTGACTTAGGCAGCTCATCCAACCAGCCACACATCCATAGACAACGTGTAACCACACCAGCCCAGGACATTCCAGCTGATGCAAGAATTGGTTTGCAGAACCAAAGAACGTCTGCAGAAATTGATGCAGGGAAGTTCATCTGCTTGTTGGCCTCACTAGGTCTTGACTTAACAGCAGTTTGTTGTTGTAGCTGACTTGACTGGGCAGCTGCCCACCTTGGATGGCATTTGGCACTTTGGGGAAGTCTTCTTACCACAGATGAATCTTGTAAGGATTTCCTGGAGGCTGAAAACATCCCAGTTCTTGCGTGGCCTGGACACTCACTAGATATGTCACCCATTGAACATGTTTGTGATGCTCTGGATCGATCCTGCCAACAGCAACTTTGCACAGCCATCGAATAGGAGTGGGCCAACATTCCATAGGCTACGACCAACAACTTGATCAACTTTTTGTGAAGGAGATGTATCCTATTGCATGAGGCAAATGGTGGCCACACCAGATACTGACTAATTCTTTTAGGTATCTGTGACCAAAAAATGCATTTCTGTAGTGCTAGTCATATTAAACCGTAATGAATGTCTATGTCAAGATAAAACTTGTGGATGGATTATGTGCTTGCCACCTAAATTTGAGAGAAATATCTGAGTGCACAATTAGTGTTAGGTGCTTAACATAAATTTGTGAAAAAATGAAGGCAAAACCAGAAGTGTTGTTTACCATACAAACTAGAGAAAAAAGTGAAATGTCTTTAAATACAATACTTTTTTCATGTTGCGCACATGGAGAATTTTATTATGTTGCAGATATCATCATATTTTGTTGCACAGTGGGGTTGTTAGTATTACTATCATTATCATACCATGGAAAAAATAGTTTTAAATCCACACGGACTCCGACTTACATTCAGTGTCTTTGTGGTGTCTCAGCTCCTTAGCTGTCCTGGAACTGAGAAGACAGTGAGCAGACAAACTGCCTTCACTAGGCTGACTGACAACAGACATTTATTGAACCATTTTTTTTTTGTCAGCTCCACGAGTATAAATCAATAGTGTTTTTATATTATGAGGTATATCTGCCGCTCACAGACTGAAAGCTGCTCAGCTAATGAATATAAGGTCAGGTCATATTAGTGAGAGTTCTCACTAAATGTCACAGAAAAAAACATATCGATGAAATAGTTCTGTAGACCATAAAGAATACAGGGGGTCTCTGGTTACCATGGAGACAGCTGAAACCTTTCACCAAAGCATAAATTGAAAACGTTAGGCTGCTCTTTAGTTTCGGTCGAGCGACATTCTTCAAAAGTCTTGGCCAGGGGTGCCCAACCTTTTTTGACCCAAGATCTACTTTTCAAGTAGCCAACCTCCCGAGATCTACCAGTCCAGTGTCAACATCGCAAACTCACACACATCGTTTCCAGCCTGCAGTAACTAATCTCACAACACTTTTTCTTGTTGTCACACAACCACTAGACATCACATCACAAACTCTCAAACACACACACACACAGACAAATTCCCCTCACACAGTTGCCAGTTTGCATAGTGCGCTGTAGCACAAACCCGCTCTCTCTGCTCCTCTCTCTCTCTCATACACACACACACGCCAATCTGCATGATGAGCAATAGCCATAATTGACCTTAATATGAACCAAACAGAAAAATAAACCAGGTACAAAACAGGTATGAAAAAAGGAAATCACTTCCTACCTTAATGGGAGACCTGGCACTGGGAGGAGGAGGCTAGCTTCAGGAGTGTAGGAGCTGGTTGCAAGGCGTAGGCAGGCTACAAGGTGGTCATCAGTCATTGTTGATCTGTACTTGGACTTGATGATTTTCATGTGCGAGAAAGCAGACTCGCACAAATAAGTTGATCCAAAAAGAGCGGTCAGGTTCAAGGCACATCTTCTGAGATTGGGATACTTCTCCACCACCAGTAGTTTCCAGAACACTACATGCTCTCCAGGTTGATCGGATGTTGATCTGGCTTTGATCTCAATGTCATTTTGCAATGTCAGAATCTCATCCTCGAGAGCGGAGCTTTCCAAGTCAAAAAGTGATTTGACTTTGGCAGCAATGTCACCAACATCAATACTTGCACCAAATGGATAACACATATAGCTGGCTACAGGCTCGATGGATGCAAAGTCAGTAAAACACCTCTCAAACTCTGACGAGCTGACATAACGTGCACTGTCAAGCTGTGTCACACCTTTACCTTGACGTTGTAGTTCTGCTTGCATGTGAGGGAAATTACACAGGTTACCACGCTGCAGCCTGCTTGACATCAGCTGTAGCTTGCTTTTAAACCTGTTCACTGAACTCATCATGTTGACTACATCTTTACCCTTACCCTGCAGCTCTAAATTCAATTCATTGAGCTCGCCAGTGAGATCAGTGAGGACAGATAAATCTAAAAGCCACTGGTGGTCCTCTAGCTTTGGATGGTAATCCACATGTTTCGAAAGCTTCAGGAAGTCCTTGATTTCAGGCAACAGCTCCGTAAATCTGGCCAAAAATTTACCTCTGCTTAACCACCTAACATCCGTGTGAAGCAGCAGGTCTGTGTGCTCAGCATCATTCTCCTCCAAGTGAGCACGGAAAAGCCTTCTCTGCAGACTCCTGGCCTGAACTGAACACACAATCTTCATCGCAATATCCATCACTTCTTTCATATTTAAAATCTTTCCACACAACGCTTGCTGGTGAATTTTACAATGATAATTCAGGATATCCCGGAAAGATTCACTTTCTTTGCACAGTGCAATGAACCCACTGGTGCGGCCGGTCATAGCAGGTGCCCCATCAGTTGTGATGGAGACCAGCTTGAAGAGCGGCAGTTTTGTCTCGGTAACAAATCCCATGAAAGCATTAAAAACATCCTCACCTCTGGTGTGTCCTTTTTAATGGCAAAATGGTGAGTAGCTCTTCCTTAGCGCTCATGTCATCAAAAACCATCCTGATGAAAACACACAATTGTGCCACATCCACCAAATCAGTCGACTCGTCAAATTGGAGGGAAAAGCACTCACACGCGTCAATATCCTTCCTCAGTTGCTCCTCCACATCCACAGCCATTCCCTCACATCGCCGTGTAGTAGTATTGCGGGAGAGTTGCACTTCTTTGATGGCCTTCCCGATCTCTGTTTTATTTTTAAAGTCGTCAAAAAGGCTATCCGCTGCCTCGAAAGGCTTCCTTCACAATATCGCCGTCTTTGAATGGCTTCTTGTGTTTAGCAAGGACGTGACTGACGCGAAAGGAAGCAATAGTTGCGGCCTTACTCTGGGTCTTTGGTTTGGTGAAGATTGACTGCCGTGCCGCAAGCTGTGCTTTCAAATCCTGCACTTTTGTGGAGCGTAAAAGCGAATGCCACCGTTGCATTGCAGATCAGACAAACAGGCTTTGAATGAGAATAAACAAAAAAGTAATCTTCCTCCCATTCAGGTTGAAAATTGTAGGTCTTGGCTCGTTTCCCCTCAGCCATGTTAACGTTTAGGAGTGCGTAACCGCTCTGATCGCTAGCTGCTAGCTACTGTTGACAGCTGTCAACTTCCTGTCATGCGTGTCACGTGCTACCGTAGGTCAAAGGTGACCTACCTTTTTTTTTAATCTTTTTTTTTTAATATCAAAAAAAAAAAGAGAAAAAAAACGTGTTTAAGAGACTGATGCACAGGCAATGACTCATGATAGGCTGCAGTGTACATTTAATATAAAATGTAACACACACACACACACCCCAAAAAAACTTTTTTTTTTTCATTTTTTCCTACACCCCTCGCGATCGACTTTGGATCAGTCCGCGATCTACCAGTAGACCGCGATCGACTGGTTGGGCACTCCTGGTCTAGGCTTTACAGTCTCCTCCACATTGATTCAGAGCTGTGAACTTTGTGGATGCTTTTTTGCATTTACATGCTCTCCCTTCGTCTGGGTCCATCCAACCTTAGTCTGTTGGAGATGGCATATTTGGTGCCACCTCAAGTGCTTGTCTGTTACCATGTCCTCCTTGGTACACTCTTTTGAGGTTCTGCAAAAATGTAAAATGTTGCTGAAAAAAATCCTAGAGGAAACACTGCACTCTATACGCCGCTTTACTTCCCACAACATTTCCTACATCACACCCACACGGCTACCGTCTATAAGCGAAGGGCTGGCCGGTAACAACTGTGAATATGACAAGAAATGGTGTGAGACTGGGTTTGGCAACAGGTCAGTTGCCAAGGTGCTCAGTTCTATTAAAACGATGCGTTGGTTAAATGGCCCATTTGGTTGGTATTCGGATAATTGGGGCTTTACTAGTATAATGCAATAGCATCACCCAGCGGTGAAACCCGTGTACACGTTTACAAGAAAAAAATAACCCACTTGAAATGTTTACAGATTTTTGTACACAAAGTCATCCCTAGTAAGGACCTTGGATTGCCAAAGACTTGGCAGTCTCACAGGCACCTACCTGTCTGAAGTTCTTTCCAGTCCCAAATGCGTGGGTCATTTCCACTTTAGCACCTAGTGGTCTATCATCTCATCCCCAAGAAACTGATGAGTTCACCTTGTAGGCATGAAGAGACAGATACAGAGACAATACTCCATGTGGTGGATGCTGCCACACAAGGATTTCAAAAGCTCACGCTGCGCAAACTGGACACAGGTCTTGTGGTCCTAGCCATTGCACATGTCAGAGCTGGACATTCGGACATACTTGCCAGACAAAATTGCCAAGTCTTTGGCAATCCAAGGTCCTTCCTGTGTTCCAGGCCTTCACTAGGTGTGACACAGTAACTGTATTTGCAAAGAACGAAGACAGCATTGGACACCTGGAATGGGGATGATAAGGCAACAGAGGCCCTCCATGGCTATGGCAAAGGCTCCAACAAGCCTTCCAAAGAAGGCCAATTCCATTGTGGCGTGTGTCACAACCCTGTGATCGCACCAGCAGCCAACTCATCATTGATCAAGCTCATCTTAAGTTGTTCACAAAGAAAGTAGGAGGAATGGAGTAAATCCCCCCCCCCCCCAACTAAGAATGCGCTGGTGCAGCAGTGTACCAAGGAAGATACTTTTTGGGACATACACTTAAGGGGGCACTAAATCTGTCATCTCAAACAGACTAAAGTGGCGTTCACACCGAATGCGAATTCGCAAATTCACGCATCAAGATTACATACAAAGTCAATGCAAAGACGTGATTGGACGTGAATTCGCACGAGTTGAAAATATTGAACTTTTGAGGCGAATTCACGTGATGCTGAGCCGCGAAAGCCAATCAGCGTTGAGATTCTCCCTACGTCACTGGTTGACGTCCAGTTGTTGACACAACAATAAACTCCTACTCACCGGAGACAGATGGACAGGCACTCCACAGCTGAAATGTAGCACCTGTCAGCTCGAAGTACCGCTGACAGCGGCTATCATCCAGGCGGAGTTCCTGGAGGAGGTGGTGAAACTCGCAGAGTTGGATACGCTTCTGCAGGGTAGGGTGAACCCAAAAACGACGGCATTTCAGGGCTCCAGACTAACTTTTTCCACTGGGAGCACCAGCGCTCCTTACTGAAAATTTTAGGAGCACCAGCACAAAATTTAGGAGCACTATCTATATCGACACAATATGTTCATAATTTTGTCGAGATTAACTGCATTACGTATAATTTAGCAATAAACACAGACAACCCTGCAGGGTTCAACGCTAAGGTTTTTTTTTCACTTGCCCGAAGTCAGTTTTTACTTGCCCTATAAAAATTGTTTAATTTAAGTGGCTATCAAGACTGCAGTTATTTTTATGTTATGTAATCTTTATTCACACTGTATCGTTCTCGCTCTATAATTTTGTGCCCTACTTGAGCCATGCCCACCTCTCTTTATTTTTCCCCTCTCTCCAGTTCCGCTGTATTAACACCGGGTTTAATATATTTTGCCTCCATCGCTCTGCCCTGCTCTACTCTACTTCAACACTACTTAGCTCTCTCTGCTTTACCAGTAGACTACCACATCCACCTGCTGCACAAAACGCACACAGCAGTGTTTTCCCTAGGATGGAGTTGTAGCAGCAGAGGTGAAGCACACACATGAAAAATAATTTTCACATGTGTGAAACTCTTTTGTATGCTTGCAAAGCACAGCCTGCTGGGATGTTTCTATGTATACTGGCACCAGAAGTGCTCTTTAGGACTAAGTACATACAGTACATGTGCACAGTAATGAGCAGGTGAAATGTCTGTCTAGCTTACATAGGAGGTGGCTCAAGATTTAGGAAAATACAATTTTATTGAACATAATAAAATTAAAGTCACTTGATATGCTTCTGTTTTGTGCTATGACCTATTTAAGTGCTGGAAGTGGTTAATTACGTGACAACGGCTGAACGCAACACAAGCTCAGCACTGAGTGTCGTGCTGCGCTGCTGCGCGAGTAGCATGTTTGTCTCTGTGTAACAACAGTCTGTTCGGGTCAGGTTTGGTCAGGAAAATGCGGCCCGAGCCGTTCTAGCGTGCTCACCTGTGTGTGTGTGTGTGTGGCGGAACTCCGCCGTGCGCAATACAGAGAGCAGAGGATAAATGTTAACGCATGACCATGTAGAGACAGAAATGACACAATGACAAATGATAAATTTTTCTTGTGAAAAACGAATCTATAGTTCGTTTCATAGCGTCACTTTATGGTCAAACGACACAGCACTTTCTACTCGACACCGGCTCTGTGACCCCTCTCTGTCTAACCCCGCGTACAGTACACACGTAGGTACGCTACTAACTGCTGCACGTTGTTATGGTTACTGGCGCCCCCCTCGCAGTGCGCATCCAGACATACACACAGACACTTTCTTCCGCTCCTCCATGAAATGCAATTATAAAAAGAAGAAAAAAAGAAAGAAAAGGGGGAGAGGAGTGGATTTGTAAGTCGCGCGGGTGCTCCTAATTAAAAAAATAGGTCGCACGGCCTCCAAAAAAGGTCGCAAAATGCGACCAATTAGGCGCAGTCTGGAGCCCTGCATTTGGCCCTCCGACGCATCTGGGACTTCGAGAGCAGGTACAAAGTAGTGATGGTGGTTATCTCAGCCATGGTTGAGGAGAGAATGGCAGACAAGATGTTGTTATCTAGTGAAAATGGGCGGGCTCGCTACTCGTGCGACTGACGCGATAATGCGAATTAACAAAATGGTCCGGCGTCCAAACGTGTTACACGCGGCGCGTTACTCGCGAGTAATTCGCTTCATTCGCGCCCAGTGTGAACGCACACTTAGGTTGGACCTATGTTTTCAGATACTGTGAGTTCCTTCATAGGTCACCAAATTCATCCTTAACTATTCACCTCCACAGTTTGTATGGAAAAAATTAACATAATTTTCACATATCACCTGGATTATTGGCGAGCCTCAAGGGCTTCATAATGAGCAGATCATTATAATTGGTAGATTAGGGAGAGATCCAAGTAATGCAGTGCAGTAGCTTTCCAGGAGCAGGGTTGGGTGCCACTGATCTGGGGATTTTTATTTTGAAAATCTGGACAACACCAGTGCAACCATAGGCAATTTTCATGGAAGACATTTTGACCTGTTCATGAAATTTATGATTTCCGAATTTCATTTAGCTGCTTTTTCCCAGGTTCCTGGTCTCTTGTATGTTGGTTATGGTCACTGTCACACCAGAACAGAACAAAGCCATCGTTGTACTGTGAAGTCAAAATGTCTGCTTTGAGAGAGGCCTTTACCTAGTCGTAACCAAGGAAAATCTTTGAGAGGGAAAGGTCATGACATTAGTGACAACCTTTGAGGAGCCAGACTTTGGTGTCAGTTCTGTCGATGTCAATGGGGCAGGCAGGGCAAATCACACTATAACCCATCATATCTTATCTTCACATCATATCTTGAATGAAAAATCCTTCCACCAGATCATAAAACACACATTACATGATGTCAACTGGCTTTTTAAAATCTAAATATGAGCTTTTGTTGTCCTTGTTTTTGGTCTCAAAACAGATCATCGCTCTGTCAGTCATCTGCATCTTGAGCCACTGTTTGGTTCGAAATAGCTAACGTTACATCTTGATGCATAAACAAGCAGGGCATGTCTGACCAATTTAACACTGACCAGACTGCAGTTATAACCAGATCCATTTTTAATGGGTCTAATTTTTATTCTGGCTGGACTTAATGACATGGCTTGTCAGTTAGGTAAAAATCTGCCAAATTAGGACTACCATATGCTATAATGCCCTGCAGTTTGCAATAGTGATTTATATTCTTACTAAGCCACAACAAAGTAGTATGGAAGTTTTATGATTAAGAACATGGCTGTCTGTGGCGAGGCAGGGCAGCGTTTTGTCCCACTGTTTTGTCCTACCTAATGTTTGTCCTACCCCTGAAATGTGCAGCAATATCCATTGTTTTTGAGGAACTGAGTAAGAAGTTGTTGTCCCTGCAACTGTGTACAGCTTAATTCATCTTTTGTCAGGAAGGAGTCTCTTCTTCAGTAGCAGCTCATGATGAAATTGGGTGGGAGGGGTAACACATTAGGCTTGTGGCCTATACTGATCAATAGTTCAGCTGCAGTAACAGCAACATCACACTGAGATACAGTACCAGGTTACAGCAACAATGCACTACAACAAAACTAGAGAATTAGGCTAACTATAAAAATGGTCTGATGGCGAAATCTCTCTCGCTCTCTCTCGCACACTCACACACACTGACTGTTTTTCGCTGTACACACAGACAGGAAAGGCAAAGAAAGGAAATGAGTAATGCTCCTTCAATAAGAGGTTAGAGTTTGGGCCTATGTTATTTGAAGAGAAGCTCACATCGATGGCCTTTCTGGGATGCGAACAGGTTAATCACCAAGTCATTGAAGTCTGATGATTTTTGGGTGAGGTCCCGCTCGATGGACAGCATTTAAAATAATTTGAGTCTCGCAATTTGCAAGACCAGTTTTTCTATCCAGAGCCAGTTCTTTTGTCGGTCGAAACAGGAAAATCGGTTCCAAATTAAGCACTGGCCCAGAACCAGCACTGGAACTGCTTTGGTGGAAAAGGGGTATCTGTCTGTCTTTCTGAGGCCCAAAGACAGATTTTGAAGCAGTCAATCATTGATTTGCTCAATAAAGTGACACAGGCTTTCAGCAGGTCCATTATCGCCTGATGAAAGTGATACGTATATTGGCGTGTCATCTGGATAATTATGGTCAGCTACGTTATTATTTTGTATGATCTGGCCTAATGGAAGCATACAGAGATTAAACAAGAGTGGTCCCAAAATCGCTCCGTCTGGGACCCCAGGTCATGCCCATCTGCTCTAACTTATAGTTGCCAATCGAGACAAAGTACTTCCGTTCATGAAGATATGACTTGAACCATTTAAGAACAGCCCCAGACAGGGGCGCCGCCAGGGATTTTGGGCCCCATGAAAAGAATTTTTACCGGGCCCTATACACAGCTGGCTGTGAGGCCGTCGAAAATTTTTTATGTTATTTTACATAAAACTATACATTTTGATGGTATTTTTGACTATCATTCCCATATTTGTGAAAAAAGAACAATCTCTTCCTGGAATGCCACATTCCTCCCTGACAAACCTGAAGAGGATCCTGGACCTGGCTCTGTAGAGTGTATGTGACATAGCCTACATAAATTATATAGTATTTCCTATAATGTAGCCTAACTATTCTAATAGCATCATAGCCACCGTTTCAGGTGGCCTCCCACCATTTTGTTTGCTTTCAGTGATTTGACCAAAAATAACAAAAGAAAATGTGATTTTCACTAACAATCCCCCACTGCTCACTGTTTCCTCTTGTAGGTCTAATTTATCTCCAAAACTGTAGACTCACAGGTGACATACTGTCGACCCTTTGCTTCTTTCTCCTCTCCTAGCTTCCTTTCTTTCTGTTTTTGGCTACCTGATTTTTGAGGCATATTGCCGTCGCCTCCTTACCCGCTGTCTGTGACAAATTACCAGCGCACTGCAGCTGATCCAGTCTGACTGAACCATTTTATGTAAATAGAGAGGGCGGGTGTTAATGTTTCCAAAAGAAGTAAAGTTGTTGTTACCAGTACATTGTAAATAAAATATATTTGTGATTATTAGTTAGTTAATAACTTAGTGTCATATTATTTTTTGTCAGTATTATAATTTTATTAGGCCCCTCTTAATCATGGACCCCTAGAATCCTTCTCCTTTTTCCCCCCTTTTCGGCACCCCAGTTTTGAGGCATACTGCTGTGTCCTCCGCTTTGCCCGCTGTGGCGCTGTCTGTGACAAATCGCCTGTGCGCTACCTGCAGCTGATCCAGTCGGACTGAACCATTTTACGTAAATAGAGGGGGGGAAGGGGGGGCCCTGCAGGGGTTGATGCTTCCAAAACAAATAAAGGTATTGTTACCAGGACATGGAAAATAAAACATGTGTGATTATATGTTAGTTAATAACTTAGTGTCATTATTTTTTTCTGTATTATAATTTCATCATCATTAGGGGCCTCTCTGGGCCCCCCTCCATCATGGGCCCCTAGAATCCGTCTCCTTTACCCCCCCTTTACGGCGCCCCAGGCCCCAGAGTCCGACCCAGTTTTCTAGTTTTTGTCACAAAATAATGTGGTCCACTGTGTCAAAAGCAGCACTTAAATCCAGCAGCACTAAAACAGACATTGCCTGGGTCAGTGTTCAGGGGAATGTTATTTATTACCTTCATGAGTGCAGTGATGGGGCGGAATACCTGACTCAAAGTAACTGAAGCAATTGTTCAGCTTCAAAACATTGTTAAGTTGCTAGCAGATAACTTTTTATAGGTCATGGCAATGCCCATGAGTGGGACCATTCTAATCCCATACCTTACTAGCTAGCATCTGGCTTATGAATCGAAGAGGTGGGACAGGGGAGGAAACAGTTGTTACAGAGTCCGAGAACTGTGAGGATACAGGTGAGGAGGTGGAGCAGTGTTATTGTCATCCTGCAGCTTGCTCTCACTCTACAGGGGAGACTTTGGCCAACAGAGAGGGATGCTGGAAGTTTTTTGGTTTCTCAGACAGTGGAGAAAATTGTCTTTAGTTGCCTCAGTCCATGTCCATTTAGGTGGGGTCCCTTTCCTCTGAAGAGGTTGTTCCGTTCCCAAAACAAGTTGAAGTTATCAATGAAGTTTCCTTGAATCTGGCTTGAGACTCACAGGCATTAGAAAGCCCTGTATTGAGTGCAAGTAGGCAGCTGAATTTATTTATCCTTATGTCAGTTATTGGCAGAGGCCCAATGATTAATGATTATCCTCCCAGCTTGCTTTTCACATTGGCTAGTCATCCTGTTTAATTTGTCTTCTGATTAAATCAGAACTGTTGAAACAAGTTGTAGGAAGCCTCTGCAAGTAATTGATTGCTGGCAGACACTCTGTGCTGCAATAAAATGGTTAATCAGCAGTGCCGTGCACTGTGGAGCCGATGTGCTGCTGGTTCTGTTGGAGAGAAATATACAGACTGATATATTAGCCTACTGAGGTAATGAGAAAGTTACCTGCTGGGGCATGCTGAGCATAGAATGTCTCACCGAGCTCTGACCGGTGGTGCCATTAAAATACAAACCAACCAAAAAAAACAACTTATAGCGTCACTGGCCCGAGTGGGCCTGTGACGGGTCAGTCAACTTGCCTTACATACTTTTGGAGTGGCCCCAGGCCATCAAGCCATTGCTTATGTCGAACACTGCTTAACACCAAGTGTTTGCCAGGCAGCAGTGGGATCAGCCTGTGAGGGTCCCACTTAAACAAGTTTCAGGAAAGACACTGTATGATCCAGATTAAGGATATTTAAGGTATAATTGTGGTTGACACTAGTGCTGCACGATTTGATAAAAATGTGTGGCAGATGGCAGTGGTCTGCAATCAGGGTCCAAAACTAACTTTTTATTTTTTACCAGTCAGGCAGATGTTTTACCAGCCAACCAAATGATTAATAGTTAGCAGCAGCAACATTAACCTCCGTCTCTTGGTCGTCTGTCGGTAATATCTCAGCCTCAGCAGGTTCTTTTGCTTTTTGTGGGAGGCTCCGCAATACCTGGCCAGCATCGCCACATGATACTTTTGCTTACTTCTTCTTCTTCTACGGGGGTTCATAGCATGGAGGTACAGTAACAATAGGTTCGTTAAAGATGAGCCAGGCCTGTGCAGATTCGATCACCGGCGATCGGCGCACAATGCACGCCAGTTAGTTTTGTGTCTGACTTCATCCCGACTTCATTCAATCAATCAATCAATTTTATTTATAAAGCCCAATATCACAAATCACAATTTGCCTCACAGGGCTTTACAGCATACGACATCCCTCTGTCCTTTGGACCCTCACAGTGGATAAGGAAAAACTCCCCAAAAAAAACCCTTTACCGGGAAAAAAAAAAGTGGACGTGATAAAACCGCAAGGGCGAGGCGGCCGCAGTTTTTAGAGCCAGGCGGTGCAGTTGCTCTCCACTGACTGCACCGCCTGGCTCTCACCTGATCTAACAGCTGATTGGTTCAGATGTTGACTCAACAAGATGACGTTTTAGATCAACTTTTCATTTTTGTTGAATTTTAGAGATTATGATTGTAGTCTGATTTGCAGGTTTATTCTGTGACAGAAAACATGTTGTGTGACTGATGGTGAAGTTTAGTTGTCAAAGACTGAATACATTCATCATTAATTATTAGGGGTGACCCCGAATAGTCGATAATTCGATGATTCAATTTGGAGAAGTCTGATTCGACTGCCAGTCTCGCCGTCGAATCGTCGCAAAATGTGGTTATGAAACAAGACCGTGCCATACTATAACTATATGGGGGTGCTCACTGCTGCTGAACATCTTGATTTGACATAGAATGTATTTGTTTTCTAGTAATTCATGATATATAGCCTATTTTGATACAAACATCAGCCTAATTTCTGTTAATAAAAAAAATTGAAATTAATCAGTAGGCACAATCATTACTACGCATGAATAAATCATCCAGTTGCTCGATCCAAAAATAGCTGAAGTGAGTGAGTGCGCTGCAGGACCATCAGAGCAGCATCAAGGCCTACGGTGATTTAAAGTTAAAGTCCACCTGATTGTCACACACCTGAGTGTGAAATTTGTTCTCCGCATTTGACCCATTCCCTGAGGGAGCGGTGCGCAGTGCGGTGCCACGGTGATTTACGGTGGCGGAGCGCATAAACACACACTTTGGAGAAGGATTATTCGTTTACCTAAAGTGTCTTGAAACGAATTTCACCGCTGATTGTTTTCTTGATAGACTCTGGTTATTTATTTGGCTATTTTTTTGTCCGACGTGGCAAAACAATTGAGAGCGGTGACGCACGGTCCGTGTGGATGAACTTGTATGAACCTGAGTTGATTAATGAAGTAACTTGAAGTCGGGAAGAAGGAAAACTGTTTCTAAACCTTGTGATGATGTTTATTGTGAATGAAATGGCAAGTTCTGACGAGTCAGGAACAACTCCTGTTAAAGACATGGATGAGGCTGCAGCGCTCTGCGCTCAAAGCATCATACCTTGATGAAGTGAAAGGAATAAAGATAAAGATAAAATGATAATCTTTTGACTTTTTTTACTATTATCTTATTATGCCAACTGAAGAATTAAATTTGTTTATTTGGGTGTTTTAGCTCTTGGAGCGGAAAGTGACGCAAATGAGCTAATTAATTAATGAGGGAGAAAACAACATGATTTGACGATTAGTTGGCTAAAGGAAAAATCTGTCAAATCAGATTTGACTATGAAAATTCTTAGTCGGGGACACCCCTATTAATTATACAGAGACTACTGTACTATGTTAATATTGGACTTTTTAAATTATTGAAGTATTTATCCACACAGAGACTTGTGGTCAGTGATATGTGAGGATTCTTAAAATAACATCTGTACAGATGTGAAGCCCTGACTGTATCTGACTGAGCCTTAATGAAATCTGTTGTCTTGTATTTTTTTTTTCCTCTGAAAATATTAACCTTATAGTCAAACACAGTTTATTCAGCCTGTGTAGCTGAGGGGACAGGTCAAACTGATATGATGCTGATTTACAGGAGATGTCAGATGGAGGATAAACCATGAACGTAAACTACAGATCACCTGTAAAGCATTTAATGAATTAATCTATCATGCTTAAAACAACTGGAGACTGAAAACAAACTGATATATGGGTCTGATCACTTTTTTAATGAATTGACATCATTCCAGACAGGATGTAAGTGTGTCTGTGACTTCCTGTACCGACTGACGGCTGCTGGAAACTGTCGGGAAACTGTCCGATTTCACCGGAGCTTTTTGTCACCGCCCCCCGCTGCGGCCGCCTGCTCTCATTTCTAATGGTGGCTCACAAACCACGGAAACCACGCACATACACAATTGACTCAGGCCTGGATGCGTCTGCCACCAATACCTTTGGAACAGCCTCGTATGAGTGCATAAGAGGCTTTTTATCCACTTTTTATCCGCTGGTGCCTTCAGCCATGTTTTCAGAGGCCAAACATTGCAAACTGCACGTGTCTGAGGGACTACTGCTGCTACTTTTCCAGGCAATGAGCAGTATTTCCGTTTTTAAAGTGCTGTAATCAAATACGGTTTTAATGAAAATTAAAGTTTGAAACGGTATTACTAACCATCAGGAATTTTACCGGTAATCATTACATCCCTACCTTATATACAAAATGGCATGGTGGAATAATGGCGCAGTATTCCTGCCTTGAATAGGCAGTGTAAAAGGTGCCAAGGACTGAGTGCAGTGGCACTGTCTGAAGTTTGTGTGTTGAGAGACAGGATGAGAAGTGGGCGGGCCTTAAATCATAGCCGCGTTACGTAACAGAGCTATCCCTGCTGCAAACACGCCCCCTGAGGCTGTAGCAGTATAAATACACACTCTTGTACAGTAGGTGGTGGTATGCTCCTGGAAGTCGTTTGCGATCCGCCAATAAATTGAGAGAAGAAGAAGAAGAAGCAGCGGTAAAGAAAACCAGCACCAGTATATATGCACTATATGCATATATATATCACATTTTTCACGTCACTATATCACCGTTTAGATTAATCTGATGTTTGTAAAGTCTATAAACACAATGATTGAACAAACATTACTATTTGTGTGTGCACATTTTGTAATTAACATGGTTATTATAGATTAGCTGGGCTAACCGTTAGCTGTTAGCAGTTAGCGGTGTCTGTAGTAACTCAATAAACGGTCCGTGAAAAAAATATTTTTTCCAGCGGATATCTTAGTTACATCATGATTGAGCTAGCAAAGCAGTTTTGTGTTGCTATGTGTGGTATTTATTCAGTTTTGGGAAATCACGATGTCTAGAAAGCATCAGTGGCTGCAGCTAAGGGAGACAGATGGCTAATGTTAGCAGCAGCAAAGCTAACATCAGGACGTCATCTGTTAAAAGCCTCCCGTTGTTGGATACGACATCAAACTACTCCAGTTAGCTCAATCATGTTGTAACTAAGACATCCGCTGGAAAAAATATTTTCAGTCAGTGGAGCCGAACCAACACTCTCCCTCCCTGGATTACATCCCCCCGTTCCGCCGGCTGCCGGTGCGGGGTTACATCTTTGTACAGTACACGGAGGATGCTTCTCTCCCGCGAGTGGGCGTGGACTGAATGGCTGCAGTCTGGAGTCATGAGACAAGAGGCTGCAGACATACCCTCCGGATATGCCCCCAGCGTTTCACAGCAGAGAGAAGTGCTTGTTTTTCCATTATTTTGAGAGCCAATTTTGTATACTTAGCGATTTTTTTTAATCTTTCAAATTTGGCTCAGTGATTAATGACACATATTTCTGTGATGTGACAAAGTTATAACAGAAAATAGCAGAATTGGCTTTACACAGTCCGTGTAAAGCCAATTCTGCTATTTTCTTCTAAACACAGCACCAGTCAAAAACCAAGAAAAAAATGGATGTATTGAGCAACTAATATTACTGCTATGTGCTCTTTGAAGAGTTCTGGTGTGTATACATAGGCATATTAAAAGCCATCCAGAAACAGTGAAGAGAGTTTGCAGTGGCCACTGCAGTGATGATATGTCAAGACTGAACGTCATAATTTATTCGCTGAATCTGTTTGCATTACACTTAGTCACATTTACCTTTTATTAATATTCCATTTTCCATCTTTTTGTGATATGCCAAGATTTTTTTTCCAAATGTTTGGCGTTTCCACGCAGGTATTAATGCCTCTGTGCCGGTGATAGCCATGGCTAGAGGCATTGTGTTTTGGAGTTGTCTTTCTCAGTAGTTTCTGGTTGACATAGGTCAAAGGTCAAGGTCACTGCTACCTTGTCTATCTCATTCTCTTGAACGCAGTGTCTTGCCATGAGGGAATTTCTTCAAATTTGGCACAAAGGTTGACTTGGACTGGAGGAGTAACCTTCATGAGTTAGATTATCATGGTCAAAGGTCCACTTGGACTGGAGGAGTAACCTCCATTAGTTAGATTATCACGGTCAAAGGTCAAGGTCGCTGTGACATCTTCTTCTCGTGAACACAGTATCTGATGAAAAGTGTGAGGGAATTTCTTCAGATTTGGCACAAATATTCACTTGGTGTCGATGACCTGATAGAGATTTTAGTGGTCATGGGTCAGGGATTAAAGTCAACTTGACCTTTTTGTCTCATTCTCATGAACATGATAGTTCTAGAATACTATAGGTCTGTCTGTGTGACCTCATCTGTTTCATTCTTGTGAACATGACATCTCAATTGATTCAAACATCCAGTCTTAATAAACTGACCTACCAAAATATGTTTTTGGGAAATACTTAGTCAGTTTACTTAATTAATGACACTCATTTTGGGTGCCCACCTTGAAACTGTGCTTATTGTACAGATCTTCTGTGCTGTCATTGGGACAATGGGTGTGAAGTATCTAGGTTTTCACAGACATGGATGTAAAGTTTTCGAGAAACTTGAGTGCTACGCAGTATAAGGAGGCTTATAACCGCGTGGCAGTAATTCTCGTTATTTCTCACCTCTTTCCAAGCATGTGAAATCGTAGTGTGTGCATTAGAGTAGGGTGTACATGAAAATAATGAAAACTGTAGCGGTAGTTACAAGAACCATCCACTTTGGTTCTGGGTGGTGGTCAATACACTGTTGTTAAAGCCACAAATTTAGCTAACTTATTCTGGTTGTTGGTAACGTTACAGGAAGGACTGTGCAACAGGTGCCAGAGCTCTGCAAGGACATTTTAGAAATTGCTTATTTAACGTTGTTCGATATCTGTTTAAAAAACATCTGAAAAGTAAGTTCCCTTCCCTTTTAAGAGTATCTGGAACTTGAATTTAGAACCACCACCTGAGCAGCTCTCAAATTAAGGTTGAGGAACCCGCCCCAAAAGAAGTAGAGTTTAGATTCTCGGCCCGTACCCGAGCCCGGGCCGGGCCGGGCCGAAAAGCCCTAGCTGTCATTAATGTTGCTTTGTTCTTGTTTGTGTTGTTTTTGTGATCTTTTCTGAATAAACGAACACACCAGATGGCAGGTTCATACCTCGTACTTGTTCTATTATTTAATAACTGTGAACATGGGCAATTCCTGTGTGTTGTTCAATAGTTAGAGTACACTGACAACAGCATAGTGGTTGCTGCAGAGATGCGGGAGAGTCAGGACCCTGAACAGCTCCGCCGCCGAATTTAAACAGCCCACCACGGCACGGATTAAAAAAAAAAAAAAAAAGTCGGGTGTTAATAGGGCTCGGGCTCATAATTACAGTTAATATGTCGGGCAGGGCCGGGCTCGGACACTACGTGCATGGGCTCGGTGTAGCGTCGGGCCGGATTTTTTAGGCCCGATCTAAGCTCTAAAAAGAAGGGGTTGTTGAATGCAAAGCCTCATTTATGGTCAGGACACTTGATACTTTTGATGAGTTTTACTTGATAGAAATTTAACAGTCACGTGCCATTTTCAATCTATGCTCAAGTGAAAGATTTAGGGTCGTCTCTTGTAACCAGAGACACCCTGCATTTTTTTATGGTCCAAGACTCTTTGTAATGTTAAGTGATGCATAATCTGCACCAACAACTGTTTAAATCACACAAATATCCGGCTCTATTTATTTTTTTTTAACAAAGCCCTATCTACATTGATTGATCAATGCTGCGGGGGGCTGGGAAATAAAATACATGATTCAACCATGGCGCTGACAAGAAAAATATTTTGGTTCAGTTAATATCTGCTTCCAGTCAGCCTGGTGAAGGAAATTTGACCAACTGTTGTCTTCTCAGCTTACTATGAGCTGCAGCTGACTGAGGAATTCTTCTGGGGACAGATATATGAAAAGCATGTCAGATTTGGTGTGAATTGGATTGAAAACTACTATCTCCATGGCGTTGTGAGTAGCACTGCAAAAATGACTATGTTTACAAAAAATAACAAACTTTCCAGGTGTGTGATATGAAAGTAAAGTGTCAAAATTTCATAATTTCTGTTGAGCGACACTCATCAGTGGTATTAAGCATGCTAGCAAAAATATGGCTTTAGGTTCCCTGCTTAAAAAAAAAGCACATAATGTAGTGATTATGACACTAGTTGACCACTGATTTTCCTTTATTTGTTTTCTAGACCTGAGAAGTGAACTGAAGTTATCGCTTGAAAGATTGCTCTACATGCAATGCGATCTGGATTTCCACACAGCCAAGGAGGGGCATATTCTGCGTTCCAGTGCCGGGGTAATGTTGGTGTTCTCCCATCAGCTCAGGACATCAGTACTGCACCTGTACCAGTGGTTCAACCTGAAAATGGAATACAAAACAATATGGTAGCCACTCAGTATCCTGGGGAACTTACAGTGGCTTACACTCGTGCTAAGTTGCAGCCAGGCTATGCACAATCACAACAAATGTTCCAGGAACTCCACCACCATCAGGAGTCACAGGCAAGCAAAGTAAGCACTGGGGTGCAGCATCCGTTACCCACAGATAGTAAATATACTTCTTGGAACAGTCGCCACCAAATAAGCAGAGAAGATAATGCTGAATTTCATGCATCAGCACATGTCTCTACACAACGCAGCAGTCACTTTGGGACATTGGGGAATGAGAACACTGTAAGACAATCTGTTTATAATAGCAGAAAACAAAGGGAATGCCACAGGCAAAATTTTAGTAGACATTCCCTGGCAGGGTCAAATTTGAACACAAAACCTGGACTACGGCAAAGACATTTGAATTCTGCTTCATCAGCCAGTACCACTGCCACTAAATCTTCTCCACTGCTGACTGCCTTACTGAAAGGAAATGATTCAGATTCCAAATACTCCACCACATCGTCTTCTGCATCAGAGGAAACTAATGCCAACAGTGAAGTCATTACTATTACAAATCCTTCAGATGGAAGACACTGCAAAGCTCAGCAAGTCAAAGGTTCATTGCTAAAGTGTGGATGGACTAGAACACAAAACCTAGATAATTCAGGAGGAACTCCTTTGACCCCCCAACAGCAGCAGGTTATGTTTCCTTCTCACAGCAGTCAGTCATCCACAGAAAATGTCCGTCCTAGAAAAACAAAACCGCCTACAGATGACGATATACTTGACTTTGTTCATAAAAGTATTGCAGAATATCAGACTATTTTAACTCAGAAAAACAGAAAGTATGAACATTCCAATAAGGACTCAGACAGGGTCTACTCACCGCAGCCTGACAGCATCATGCCAAAGGTCGATAGTGTGGCCCATCTCCCTACAACCTCCGCCCCTGACAAAGAAGATGCGGAATGGCAAAGTCTCAACTGTGCTGTGACTGAGCAGTACACCGCTGCAGTCAGACAAGAACTTGAAGAGGACAGTTCAAAGGGCAGCAAAACAAATGCCAAATTTACCAAGAGGGTTGAAGAGACAGGTGACTGTGCTACATCTGCATCAGAGAAGCATTCAACAGGTACACTAGTCTCTGCTGTAGAAAGCTCGAAATGTGCTGCCAAAATTGAACCTGTTGAGAGCGCATCGGGAAAGGAAGCATTCTCCATGAACACTGTCAAAAATCTGCGTTATGAAGACATACATCCGGCCACAAAACCCCCAAACCCAGAACATGTGGAAGTAAGCTTTCCAGCACATTCTGAAAACCCAATGTATGAAGATGTAAGTGAGGATGAAAGTCAACAGATGGAGGATATCGCTGGTGAGACATTGTCACATACACAAGCACCTGAACCCAACGTTAAGCAGTCACTACTTGAAAATGAAAGTTATTATTGTGCTACATCTGCATCAGAGAAAAATTCATCAGGTACACTAGCCTTTGCTGTAGAAAACTCAAAACATGTTGCTACTATTAACCCTGTTGAGAGTGCATCAGTAGGTTTTAATTTGTCAGTAAAAAAGTACTTGGATGTAATTATGCCTGCAAATGGCAATTGCAAACTTGTTTATTCAGATGACTGCGATGATAAAGCACTTGTTGATAGCAATGATAAAAGTTTCTATAGTAAATGGTGTTATAAGTACTTAAAAGATGGCATGGCCACTCTTCAGTATTCATTAACTGCACTGAAGGAGCTCATTGCTAGTCTGGAGAGTGTAGCGACCATTGCAGAGATGGAGAATTTTTCTGAAGTTATACTGCAACAATTTTGAAATGGAAATATAGATAACATTCATCTTTTTACATCCACAGAATATCAACAAATAATGAGAGATGTTGCTGTCACCTGCACAAAGAATGAAGATGAGAGTCGAGTGGTTCTCACATCCATGCCTGTAGTGACCCAGGTTGATCTGACAGAGAAGCAAACCAGTTTAACGCTCAACTGCAGCATGTCACAAGAACAAAACAATTCCCTTTGGACAAATTCCAAAGATTTGGACACAAAAGTTGAAGTGCCTGATGACAGAAAACGATACATGCCAGAGCGGCAGAGTGGAGCCCTAAAATCAGTGGAGGCAGAAGGGCTGGACAGTGTGCACAGTGTAACTGACATCTCAGAGGATCTTCAATCCAAGTCAACTTCAGTCACACCTAAAAACAAAACATTCCAATCCACATCACTCAGTAAAAATCTTATCGCAAATACAAAGAAAAAGAAAAGCATTGATGATCAACAACATTGTGGTGTTACCAGTAAAAAAGCAACTGCTCACTCCAAGTTAAATTCATCACTTGATAAAACTCAGATTCAAAATGTAGTATCAATTCCTATAAACCAAAGTGAAGGGCTGAGCACCCGAACACGTTGTGAAGATCTAGGAGAGGACACAGGGTGTGTGGATTCACAAACTGATTTCAGCATGTCACTCTCTGAAGCCAAAAAACATGCTCCTCCATATGAAAGCGTGGGTGAGGAAGCATTCTCCACGGACACTGTAAAAAATCCACTACATGAAGACATATCAGATAATGACATGCCACAGCTGGCCACAAAACTTCCAAACCTAGAGCATTGGGAAGTAAGCTCTCTACCATGTTCTGAAAACCCAATATATGAATATATAAGTGAGGATGAAAGTCAACAGATTGAGTATATCTCTGGTGAGACATCTTCACAAGCACCTGAACCCAACCTTAAGCAGTCACCATTTGAAAATGAAGCTTATGGACTCGTGCAGGGTCAGGCTCTGACGATGACGGATATCATTTCAGATGAGGAACTGATTCCAAAGAAGCAGGTTTCACCAAAGATAGAGGCACCTACTGTAGCACAACAATATTCTAAAACTGATCCTGGTTTTGAAGGTCGGTTATGTCCAAAATATGACAGTGAGCAACAGGAAAACCACTCTATTTCATGTAGTCCTTACCCCATTTTGAAAGCTGGAGAGGAGACTGATGATGAGATGGATGATGACTGGTTAATAATTCCCGTAGTTGTGTCAGACCTTAACTTTGACGCAAATGAGCAAGACCAGGATAGCCCACAAGAAAATGTGCTTGATGTTTGGGAAACGGGGGAACAAGAACGGCAGTGTGACATAAGCCCAACACACTGGCCATCTCCAAATCCAGAAGCTTCTGCTTTTTCCCCTTTAGAGGTATTTGACACACTTGCAACCTTACAACAAAAGACGGCTATGGACATTAAGACGGTAGTTGAGTTGGCACTAGGGAGGAGCACACCTGAGCATGAAATGGACTCTGAGGGAGAACCACTTACACTCCAGAGCAGGAGAGAGTCTGTAGACAGCTGTGAAACTGAAGACAGCCTTGATTACTCACCCGAATTAGAGCGCAACTTTATGACAGTGTCCAAGAAATTGTTGGAGAGCTCGGCACCTCTGCCCTTAGAGACAGATGTGGTTGTGTCTGCAAAAGAGGGTGTAAGCTCTGAGGTGACAAATACGCAAAAAGTTCGAACCAGCTGCTTTAACAAGTCCAGCAGTTTGCAAAGACTTAGGGAGCTGATTAAAGTCAAAGCTCTATCTAAGCGTGTTCATCTCAAAACCAATGGAAAAAATATTTCAAAAAAGGATGAGGTATTTATCAGTGGTTCTGATTTGGAGGATGAATGTGAACAAAATTGCAAAAAGAAGGCAAAAAGGAAGAGATTTTTCTCTTCAAGCTCAGACGACGACAGTGAAGATGCTGGGAACAGTCGGTGTGAAACTGTTGGAAAGAAGTTTCAAAACAACGGCCTGCCATCTAGAGACTTACCAGCACAGCAGCATCAATCAATACATTATTCATCGTTTGCAGACCTGTCACATAGTACAGAGGAGTGTGGGCAGATGATTGGCACCAAAGCTGCCTCTGAGCACGTTCAATGTAACGGACCAAGTGTTTCAAAAGAAGAAATCATTACAATCCATGACACAGACTCAGAGGATGACAATTACCAAAACAATAAAAAGACAAGCAGGAAAAGTTATTTCTCTCCATGGTTGGATAGTGATGAAAGTAGTGTAGAAGAAACGAGAGAGACCTCTCGAACTGAGGACAGTGAGTGTGAAACTGCTGAAGAAGAAACCCAACTCTCTTTTACAGACTCAGCACTGTCACAGCACCCAGCTAAACTTTATGTTACACAGTATGAAGAAGTGATGCAAGATGCATGCTCTGACATGTCACACAGTGTGAAAAAGAGTGGACAGCTGATTGAAGCTAAAGGTGAATGTGAGCATGTTCAAAACACGACCAACAGACAAAGGACCGTAAAAAAAAGAGTAACTTTCTGTGATTCTGACAAAGTGGTTAAAAAAAGCTGTTTTAGCCAAAAGAAAGCAAATACACAGGAACTACTCTTGTCAGAATCAGAGGACATTGGTGATGACTTAGTTTCTGCAAAAAACAGACCTTCAACTGAAACTGTGGGGCATCTCTGTAGAACTGTTCATGCCCAGCCTCACAAAAACAGACTGTCATCCAAAGACTCACCAGAGAAGCAGCGCCAGTCTGCGGACAAGGAGTCCAACTCCACATTGGATCCTAATCATTTGATTCCTCGCTTTCATGTTGTGAAACCCTCCCAACCTGCTGAAAGAATCCACAAGCAGGATGGAAAAGGAACTCTGCCTCCAAAGACCTCGACAGTATTCAGCAAAAAGCTGGACATCTGTGAAAAGAATAAACCACATTTGTACAGAAATAAACAAGGAAGATTTGTGCCCAAACCACAACCTGACAATGATAAACACCATGCAAAGGAGAATAACATTCAAGCCAAAGTACCAAAATCTAGAACGGTTTCAAGACAGCTTCCCTTACCTAGCCAGGACAGCCCATCCACCTCCCTCAGGAGCCTGCCTTCCACAAGTGGACAACTTTCTGAAGCCAAACAACGCTCAGCCTACTCAAGAAATATGTCTCTGCCTGGAGAAACCACATCCTCCTGTAGTGCTACTCCATCTAAGCAGAGCTCATCTATTCCTACACAGCATTTGTCTTCACCTAAACTACACCGATCTCACAGCACCCCCTCAACATTAAATCCTTGCACTAACACAAAAGGCCCATCATTTTCGGAAAAATCTTTACGAGAAAGACTGGTGAAAAGGTGGAAGGAAGGTTATACCCCAGTTCACGTCCGGACCAGGAGAAATGGAAAAACTAGCATGCGAATGAAGGAGGACTTGAGAACTTTGAATGATTCATTGAGGGAAGCTAGACCAGGACCAAGTCACCGTGACAAGGTACACAAACATAGGCACAACTCACACAAGACCACACCCCTCCTGATGAAGAGGAGCAGGACTGAGGCCATACAGAGGACAAATGACATACATCGGGACCCCACAGTAAAACGTGTGTTCTTTTGAGGTCACTAAAATGATCATTATTTGTCGCTAATAAATTCATATAATAGTCAAATTAAGTTGTTTTAAAATGTCTGATTAAACCTATGTTCCTAACTTTTATTTTTACAGAAGGCTTTGTTGGTAAAAATTACAAGTGGAAAAACAGTGACAATGCCAATGAAAGGTAATACTTAACAACAATTGTTTTAAAGCCAACAGACACATTGTGTATTTTTCATCTGGTTTTCCAGTTTGAGAGATACAGGCATAATCCATTGTTCTGCTTTCCTGCTGTTCTTTGTAGAATTGAGCTGGACTGGGAAGACAAGTAGACCCCTCCGAGACCCAGTCATTGAGGGAAAAGGCGGCAGCTTCTACAATTTGTTTCACTCCCAAACTGACAGGTGCTTGATGAGTGAAAACATCAGTTACTATTGTTGTAATTAAGTGGATCTCCTGATTTTCCTAAGCATTTTCTGTATTTTAACAGTTTGTGTGTGTGTATTTACTGTATGTGTATCACTGTCAGATGCCTGTTGGAATGGCTTTGTTTCTGAATGTTTAGTTGTCAACAAAAAAAAAGTTATTTTTACCAGCTACCTCAAAATGTATGAATATTCTGCATTAAGTTGTTCAGTTTTTTTGCTTTGAAAACAGTTCATATTTTAAGTTTTTCACCTTTTTCAGACGTTTCGATCCTTTTTTTTTTTTTTTTAAATACATCATATTTTCGGATTTGTTTTTTTTTAACTTTTTTACTGTGAAAACTCTGCTCTGGTTGCAGTATTTCTGTGTTGCATCTCTTTTGAAAAAAGTTAATGTGAAAATGCATAAAAGGCCTTAAACAAACTATTTGTCTTGTGCTCTTATTTTTCAACACTAGACCAGTGCCTGTGTTAAACCATATATTGTACCTGGTTACATGTGGAATTGGCAGCTTCAAAATTTTGACTCCATAGCTTTGAGATTGGGGGTGGAATTAGCCTACATGAAGTCAGTTTTTGGCTGCCTGCATGCCTTAAGGTATAGGCTAAGGCAAGCAATTTTAAAGTTAAATCAATAGGGATGACTAGTAGCGTTTTCACTAGTGGAAATCGTTGTGGCAATCCTGTCTCAGACTGGGGCCAGATTAGTCCAAAACAGCTGCCCAACAATCTACAAAAAGCCACTTATAACTATTCAAAAAGAGACCACGCTGGATTCCCAACCACTCTGGGGATGAAAAAAGTCTGATGCAAAAGCTTCTTGTGTTCTCTAAGAAAGCAACACCAACAAACTCAAGCCTGGTCCTGGGAGCAGACTGAATTGCTATGAACACAGCACTCTTTATGCAGTTTTTCTAGGGGCTGGAAGGTCCTTCCTTCCCATTGGTCACTCAACCTCCACTCAACTCTAATGGTGTCTGGCAAATAAGAGAAACTATATAGTCATAACTGCTCATTCCTGACTGCGTCTGCCACCAGTATCTCCGGAACTTCCTCTGAATATTTTTTTAATAAGGTTAGCATTGACATCATAAATCTGGCCAGTATACATAGACATAGTAAATGGCATCAAAGATGTTCATAGATATAGGCCACCATCATCCTGGTACAGGTCTCTATATGCCTAGTAGCAGGTGGAATGGCCAAAGGGAATTATGACTACACATAGTGGAAAGGTTACATATCTGTTCTAGTCACATCTGTTCCTTGCCTAACACACACAAAGAATATGAGATATATGACATAGGTTACTGTGTACTCCTGTGCTCTAAGCAGTGTGATTAACGCTTTTTAAATCAGGAGAGACACGTTTTTATAGTAAAAGAGTATTTATTAACGTGAACAAATGAATAAGAATGTGGAAAGTTTTTGGTGATTAGCCCCCGTAGAGATGGTTTGATTTAGGGAGAGTGATGAATCCATAGTCCAATAGGGAACACAAGTCCGACGTTGGGAAGTGAAGCAAGGGAGCTGGGCTGGGGAAGCTGGCCAAGGGGTTCCAGAGCGGAGAGGTGAAGAGGGGCAGATGGGGTCCAGGTAGTTACTTAGTTTAGCAGGAGTTTCCAGCAAGGGGAGTGCTGATGTGATGGCAGTGATTACCAGGTGGAGATGGGGTGGAGCAGGAGGCAAGAATCAGACCGGGATAATGCTGCAGACACAGCAAAACAGGTATTAGTAGCGAATCAAAGCACAGGACAAACAAGGTGGCTGGAACGTGACTGACTACTTAGCAGAGTCTACAATCTGGCAACGTGCTGAAGTTGGAGTATGGTATGTAAAGCAGAGTTGATTGACAATGATTAGCAGCTGTGGTCACGCCTGGGCATCAGACACCAATCTATACAGAGCCAAGTCTGAAGGGGGTTGAGGAGGTCATCAAGGCAGCCCGCACAGCATCTAGCCCAGGCCCCAGTGGTGTATCCTACCTCGTCTACAAGCGCTGCCCAGAGATTCTCCGGCACCTGTGGAAGACCTTGAAGGTGATTTGGCTTAAGGGGGAGAGTTGCTGACCAGTGGAGGTGCGCAGAGGGAATTTGGATACCTAAGGAGGAGAACTCAACATCATCCAGTTTTGGACAATCTCACTACTGAGTGTTAAAGGGAAGGTGTTTTTCAGAATTGTTTCCCCGGAGACTGACTGAGTTTCTCCTAAAGAACAACTGAATTGACCCTTCAGTGCAGAAGGGCGGGATTCCTGGAGCTCCCGACTGCCTAGAGCACACTGGTGCAATCACACAGGCCCATGGAAAAACAGTGGCAACCTAGTTGTGTTGTGGTTGGACCTGACCAATGCCTACAGGTCCATACCACACAAACTGGTTGAGCTTGCTCTACACCTTCACCATGTTCCCAGCAAGATCAAGGACCTGATCCTGGATTTTACAACAATTTCAGGCTCAGGGTCACATCTGGGTCAGAAACATCAGACTGGCATCACCTTGGGAAAGGAATAATAGTAGGCCGCACCATCTCTGTTACCCTCTTCGCCCTTGCAATGAATATGGTGTTCAAGGCTGCCAAAGTGGAATGCAGACGGCCCCTAATAAAGTCAGGTGTACGACAGCCCCTGTAAAAACCTAAATGGACGACCTTACCATCACAACAACATCAATCCCAGGGAGCAGGTGGATCTTAGAAGGACTTGAGAGACTCATCACATGGGCAAGGATGAGTTTCAAGCCCTCCAAGTCAAGGTCCATGGTGCTGAAGAAGGGGAAAGTAATTGACAAATTCCATTTTTCAATTGCAGGAATTGTAATCCCATCCATCACTGAGTAACCAGTCAAGAGCTTGGGGAAGCTCTTCAACTCTAGCCTAAAAGATTCTGCTGCCATCCAGAAGTCCAATGAAGAGGTTGGAGCTTGGCTTACCGAGGTGGACAAATCCGGTCCTTCCTGCTAGATTTAAAGCCTGGATCTACCAACATTCCATCCTGCCCGGAGTCTTGTGGCATCTGCTCATCTACACAGTCCCAATGACGACAGTGGAATCCCTCGAAAGGAAGATACCCTGTATGTACACCCTGCAGCTATCCTTCAGTGGTCTCACAGAAGAGTTCATGGTGGCACGCACGAGACAAGCCCTGCAGTACAGGGATTCCAGGGACTGTAAGGTGTCATTAGCCGGCATTGAGGTGAGGACAGGAAGGAAATGAAGGCAGAGAGGTGACGGAGTCACACTAAAGGCAAAAGGCACTGGTGGGGGCCTTGGTAACAAGAAGTGCAGGCTTGGGCTACTTCCCAAGGTCAGGAAGGCCCGGGGCAAGGAGAGACACCAGCTATTTCAGGAAGAGGTCCGGGCTGGCATGGAGGAAGAACAAGTGTGCAGGGCAGTGGGACTCCAGCAGCAGGGGATATGGATGAGGTGGGAGAGCACGTTGCAGCGCAAGGTCACCTGGTCTAACATCATGCAGGCAGACTTCCATCACATCCAGTTCCTTGTGCAAGCAGTCTATGATGCTCTGCTAAGCCCAGCAAACCTCCATGTCTGGGGGAAGAGTGAGACACCATCCTACCTCCTTTGCTCCGGAACAGGCTCCTTAGAACACTTCCTCAGCAACTGCCCAAAGGCCCTGGCATATGGCCGCTATCTTTGGCATCATGACCAGGTGCTCAAAGCAATTGCTGAGAGCATAGCCTTAACCATCAGCACCAGCAAACACCATCATGCTCCAAAGAAGGCAATCCCGTTCATCAAAGACGGAGAGAAACCCTGGGCAAGGGCTGGAGGACATTCTACAAGCTAGAATTTCTAGAAGTTCGATGTAGAGGCTTTGCAGGACGCTTACTATGCAAAGTCTTCGGCCGATTGGGCGTCACAGAGGCGGCCAAGAAGAGGGCCATCCAGTCTGCAAGTGAAGCTGCAGAGAAAGCCACAACGTGGCTCTGGATTAAAAGGGCTGACCCATTGGTTGCTGCTGGGATGCAAGTTAGGGCCTGATCACCCCTGGCTGGGTCGTCTGGGTGAGGGTGTCTGATGTTGTGAGACACGAAACACCTGATGACCCCAGGATACATCACTGAGGACGTGTCCCAGTTTTTGGGCCCATGCCGGTAAGTTTCCCTTCCTTGATCTTCCAAACCTGCTTTATCTGTTGCCTCTACCATCTCAATGCAGAGGACTCCATCTGGAGTCCTCACGTGTAAGTTTTTATTCGCATCCCCTGAATCTTCACCAGCTAACTAGCTAGCAGTTAGCTAGTGGCTATAACTAGCAACATAAGCAAACACCCTTGCTGCCGAAGCTGCACCACTCACCTCACCATCTGGATGTGATCGCTGCCTTCAGCTGAGCCAAACTATCGCTGTGCTGGAGGAATGTATATCCAATCTTTATCATCTCCGTGATGAGGAAGAGTTCATGGAGTCGCTAGTCGTTGGGTGGGGGGCACTGGTGTTGCAGTTGCTGGAAGACACTAGGAATGCAACGGTCCTCTGTAAAATATTGAACTGCTCGGTCCACCCTGCACGGATCTCCACTCCGACATAAAGAGTTGTTTCGAAAAACATTATTTGAACTCTGTTTTTAGACTCATTGTAGCCTGTACCTCTAACTGCCTCTCTGTACACCACACTCACGTGTGTGCACTTGCGTGCTAGACCAGCAAAAGCATATGAACACACATGAACACGGTGCCCATGCCTCACAGTCTCGCACAAGGAATTTTAATTTTTGGGTGCACTATCCCTTTAATATCTCCTCCTGTCTACATATCTGTTCCACAACCAGCTTTCTTTTATCTTTGGGACCTGCTTTATTCCATACCGGATTGCCTGAGCCAAGCCCCAAGCCTCCCCGGCCAAACTGAACATTACCTACAATCTCTGCATGCCTATGAGCTGCCTTTGCCTCCTAGACTGCTGATCTTGGCTTCCATTTCCTCCCCTTCGTTGGATTTCGAACCACACACCTAACTTCCACGTCCCTACTCCCACATAACAACAGCTCTGTCCTCTGTTAAACTAAATACTGGCTGAAGTATCCCTTTTCCATACAATGCAACATTAGCTAGACACCTAGGAGCGCCCAACCACTTCCTATTATGGGAGCTAACCAACCTTTCAATTGCCTCCACAACAGATATTGGAATTTCATAAATTGACAGTGGCCACATTAATCTAGGATATTGCCCAGACTGCAAACACCACAACTTCAACTTTCCTGGAAGTTCTGATTTATCTACTCTGTCCAGTCCTTCAGCCACATCTTTTCTAAATGTCACCACCTGTTCCTCATTATTCAACTCCACATTGTACCACCTACCTAAACTCTTTACTGACTTTTCCCTATTTGTTGGGATTTCCTCATCATCTATGACAAACCTCCTATCACTTAACTTCCCTCTATGAATTGAGATGCTTCTAGACATTCTAGGCTTGATCTTCATGCTGGTCCACTTGAGGTTCTTACCTACCTTCTCTAGTAGCCTCTTTGTACATGGCATTGTTGTGGTCACCAGTGTCATGTCATCCATGTAAGCCCTAAATGGTGGAAGATGCAACCCGTTCTGCCGTCTCTCCCCACCTACTACCCACTTGAAATCCCTGATGATTACTTCCATCGCCACAGTAAATGCTAATGGAGAAATTGTACACCCTGCCATAATACCTATTTCTAGCCTCTGCCAGCCTGTTGTGAAATCTGCCATACTTAGACACAACCTGAAAATATGCTTTCACTAAGTTAACAACTACCTGTGGCACTTTGAAGTAGTCAAATGCACTCTAAAGTAGCTCAAAGTTGTCCATAGGGACTTGAGTTGGGAATTGGAAGATCGCCTGTTCAAGTCCCCTTCCAGATCAAATATGGAGCATGGACAGGTGGCTGGAGAGGTGCCAGTTCACCTCCTGGCCTTGAGCAAGGCACTGAACCCCCTAACTGCTCAGGGCGCCTGTCCATGGCAGCCCCCTCACTCTGACATCTCTCCACTTTTTGCATGTATAGGTCCTGTTTGTGCATATGTGTGTCTTTCGGACCTGTGTGTAATTGACAAAAAGAGTGAAAAAATTTCCCCTCAGTGAGACTAATAAAGTATATGAAATTACAAAAAATAAAATTAAACAGGCAATGTGGTACTGAACCAAACGCATTTTGAAGATCTAAAAATATTACATGCAGGTCGCTTTTTTTAATCTTCGCTGCCTGAATCTGGTGCTAAATCATACCAGTATGCTCTAAACACCCTGCAAAACCTGGTATTCCTGCCTTCTGCACTGGAGTATCTATTAAGCTATTCCTTTCCAAGTAGCTAGCTAATGTCTGCGCTACTACACTAAAGAAAATCTTCCCCTCTACATTCAAGAGAGAAATTATCCGGAATTGGCTATGGTCCAGGGACTCCTTCTCCTTAGCAATGCGGACACCCCCTGTCCTAGGCCATGCTCTTGGGATAATTTGTTTCTCCCAAATTATTCTTAGCTGTTTCCACAAAAATTTAAGGATATCAGGTGCACTTATATAAACCTGGTAGCAGACTCCATTATGCCCTGGGGCCGAAGAAGCCTTTGCATGTCTGACCACCTCCCGAACTTCCTTCCACCTAGGTGGCCTGACATCCATCTCATGCTCTATCCCTCCTAATGGAGGGATATCCGGTGGAAAACCTACTATCCTATTCTTCTCTAAATCTGAATATTAATTTCTCAAATATTCTTCAACCTCTACCCTTGCTGCTTTAAGCTGCCGTCCCTTTTCCTGGCTAGACAATCCTTTAACAAACTTAAAAGGGTCCCTGAAAAAAAGCTGTCCTCGCATATTCCTTCTTCCTCTTCTTTTTCCTGAGATGCTCTGCCCTTCTAAGAGCTGCTACCCTGCTTCTCAACTCCTCTTGCAACACATTAATTCCCTCCCTTTCTTCTGTAGCCTTTTTCCACTGCTTTCTTAACTGTCTCCTTTCCTTAACTAACTTCTCTATTTCTCTTTGCCGCCTAGACTTACCTGACTGTACCCTCTCACTCCTCTTTCTCTCATGCACCCCATTGCATTTCCTCTAAGCCTGCTTAAGATTGCTGACAAATCTCTATTAACTATCTCCCAGTCTTTACTGTCATTTGCCCTAGGCCATCTAACTCTAACTTTTTGCTCCATGGTTCTCTCTCTGACTGGCCTGCTAACCTTAGTGTCACCTGCATCCCCTCTTACTACCTCCTCCTCCTCAGTGGCTGTGTTACTGATATCCTGCGAATTGTGGTTTTCTACCTGTCACTGGACTTCATCTGACTCAACTGACTTCTTAAGAAGTACTGATCAATACGGCTGCTCTGCCACACACTTCTTCTTTCCTTGATGAGTTCTGAGGCCTTTTATTGATGTTACTTTCTGTCAGCCACATGGACAAACCTGAAGCATCTTGTTCTCAATTGTGCTACTTTTGTCCTCTACAGATGCGCTCGCCTTGCCCTGAGTGCTGCTAATTCTAGCCCAGGTGGATAGGTCCGTGCCTCCATCCTTCACTGAGTCACTGAGTCCAATGCATTGTCCGTTCCAATGTCTGTTACCGTGTAATCCACCTGTGAGTCATCTTCCACCCCTTCTCTGACTCTTCGGGTATTTTCCCTATGTTGGCTGTAGCTAATTTTGGTTGTAGCAAGGCTGCTAGGCCTCACCACTGCTGCCATGGGTTGCTAGCCCATGCCAGCACCTTTGGGGTCTTTTTCCTCCTGTCAGCTGTCTTTCCAAGCAGTCACATGGTCTTTCCCTTGTTGTCAGCTGCCCTATTCACAGCAGTCACTAGCTGGGATAGTTCTCCTTCTCTGAGTTGATGTTGACTCTGCCTCTGAGGAGAGAATTGTACTAGATTAGCACATTGGACACCCTAGCACCAAAGCGTCTCAATGAGGACTTCAATATAAAACTATTCCTTTGAAACCTGTGATATGGGCCATATCATTACAGATAGTAGAGTGACTGGTCAGATCATTTATTCTGGATCAGAATGTTTGTTTGTTTTTAAAATATGTTTATACAGATGTGAGGTGGATCGGATCATGCAACTGTTGCAGCTGATTGCCATGTGATTTTGATTTTATCATGTGATCTATGTTACTTAAGATGGCCTCTCACAGCACCTAAGTTGTCTAATGAAGAGCACACGCTGCCTGAAACTTGTCCCTTTTTTTTTTTTTTGTTGGGATGTGCTAAATAAATTTATATTGCACTTCAACTGGGAGCAAAAAGTGTGCAGACCTTCCTCTTCTTTTCTGACTGTCGTGCACCAAATGCCCATGATGGTTTTTCCCAACCCCCAGCCATGACCGACAGGGGACCAAGCACACAGCCACTGGGATCCAAAAGGGCTTGTGTACAGGCCATGGCAGCCAAATGAGCTGAAGGAGGTTGCAGAGGAGTTGCCTGATCCACAAAAGACTGGAGGTGAGGAATGGGTCACAGCCATGCAACAGTTATTAGCCTTGTATAATCAAACCATGCAGGAAGTGGAGGCTGTCTTTCGCAGATGTTTCAAGCTCCACCTGGTCCACCAGGCCAGCAGTTGGATCAAGAAATTTCACCACGATGGTGGACAGGTTGTATGATGCAGTACACACTTGAGGGTCTATTTGCCTGAAATTCACAACACCAAGCAGAAGGAAGGTGAGTCAGTGGCTGATTATTGTACACGTATTGAAACTGTTTTTGCTGCTCACCCTGGCCACAAGTTGAGGTGTTACAGGTGCGAGGGCTTCAGGCATATTTCATGTGATTGTGCTACTCCTTGGACTGAGAAACATGAAGGACAAGATCAGGGGGACTCCTGGCCACATGCACCACCTCAGGGGCTTTCTGTTCATTCTCCAGGATTGTTGTTGATGCAGCCACAGGAGTCAGTGGCAGCAGATCAGCACATTGAGCAGCAAAATAATGCTTCCTGTGGTGCCTGCCCTGTCGGCGACTCGCTACCTGGTGCTGTGTGTTTCAGTGTTTTTCTTTGTTTTTCGTAACTTCTTTTAATATCCTTTTATCTGTTACTGTAGTAGATTTGTGGTTCAATACAAAGAGTAAGATGCTGGGACTGAAAGAGTGCGCCTTTGGACTCTTCTTGTGGCTTTTTTGTGGACTGAATTTGTTTGTTTGGCTGTGCAAGCTCAAGTGATGACAGCTACAGCGGCAACCACGTACACCTACAGCCTGGATGAACTGTACAACATTCGGGATGCAATGGTGATTTGTAAGCCCTCATTGGATATACCCCCGGAGCTGAAACAGAGGAAAAGAGGCCGACGAAGCAGCTTACATGTCCAGGCCAGGCTGAGGAAATTTACGCCTGTCCTGCCTTCGGT
Organism: Epinephelus awoara; assembly: GCA_035609425.1. NCBI lineage: Eukaryota > Metazoa > Chordata > Actinopteri > Perciformes > Serranidae > Epinephelus > Epinephelus awoara. The sequence goes on along the minus strand of CM069316.1, from coordinate 28,242,390 downwards.
GATAATGGGTAATGTGCGCTCCTTAGCAACAATGTTGACGAGCTTGCAGCGCTTCTGAAGTATGATCGCCTGTTTCGGCAAAGCAGCCTGTTTGTTTTAGGGAGTTTTGGCTAAATGACAGCATTCCTGCGGCATACACGGAAATGGATGGCTTTTCAGCGTTCCGATTGGATAGGGATTGTGAGAAAACAGCCTGTATGTGAACGAGCAGTGGTGTCACTCTGAGCATATCACTGTGAAGGAAAGTGTGTGTAAGGAGAACATTGAACTGCTGGCGGTGAGTTGCAGACCATACTATCTCCCTCGTGAATTCTCTAACGTTATTGTCATGGTTACATACATCCCACCATCTGCTAATGCCAAACTGGCAAATGACACAATAGTTAGAGTTGCTCACAACCTTCAAAGTCACACACTGGACGCTCTTGTGATTATAAATGGAGATTTCAACCACTGTACCCTCTCCTCCTCACTGCCTTCTTTCAGACAGTTTGTCACCTGCCCAACAAGACACGACAGAACTATTGATTTGTTTTATTGCAACATTAAAGACAGTTATTCTTCCACTGCTCTGCCACCACTTGGCAGCTCAGACCATAACCTGGTGCTGCTAACGACAAAATATAACACACTGGCCCATAAGCAGACAACCTCCACTGTGTGGTCTGAGGACAAATGTGAGGAGTTAAGAGCCTGTTTTGACTGCACAGACTGGTCTGTTTTTAGTGATGAGGACAGTTCTAATGGGATTGATGAAGTGGCTGAATGTGTTACTGATTATATTAATTTTTGTACTGCTATGATCATCCTGTGGAAGTGTTTTCAAACAATAAGCCATGGGTTACTAAAGAAATCAAGAATGCTATTAATATCAAGAAGGCTGCTTTCATGAGCAGAGATAAGGAGGAAATTAAATTGGCGCAGAAAAATCTTAAGCGGGTCATAAGACAGGGAAAGAAGAATTTTAAGGAGAGGGTAGAAAATAAACTACAGGTATGTGACTCTAAGGGTCTATGGATGGGCTTAAAGTCTATGACTGGTTATGGTCCTACTAATTCTAACCTCAGAGGGGGAACTTTTACACCTGATGTGGCTAATCAATTCTTTGCCCGTTTTGACACCTCCGACCTTTCACAGAAGGTTTCTCTAACTCACCCCATCCTCTTCTCGAAGGGTAGGCCCACTCCTTGTCCCCCTATAACTGTTACAGTTGATGAGGTACAATCCCAGCTTAAACGGCTTAATATAAATAAAGCTCCCGGTCCGGATGGGGTCATGCCACGTGTCCTTAAAGTATGTGCTGATGAACTGTGCACAGTTTTCCACCACTTGTTCTGTCTTTCTCTGTCCTTGTCTAAGATTCCAGATATTCGGAAAACTTAATGTATTGTGCCTGTGCCTAAAAAAACAAATGCCAGGACACTTAAAGATCTTAGACCTATTGCTTTAACCTCACATGTAATGAAGTGCTTTGAGAGGACTGTCCTGGGGCATTTAAAGAAGCAGGTCTGTGCCTTCCAGGACCCGCTTCAATTTGCATATAGAGCAGGTTTAGGTGTGGATGATGCCCTTCTGTACCTGCTACCTGGGGCGCCGTAAAGGGGGGGTAAAGGAGACGGATTCTAGGGGCCCATGATGGAGGGGGGCCCAGAGAGGCCCCTAATGATGATGAAATTATAATACAGAAAAAAATAATGACACTAAGTTATTAACTAACATATAATCACACATGTTTTATTTTCCATGTCCTGGTAACAAAACCTTTATTTGTTTTGGAAGCATCAACCCCTGCAGGGCCCCCCCTTCCCCCCCTCTATTTACGTAAAATGGTTCAGTCCGACTGGATCAGCTGCAGGTAGCGCACAGGCGATTTGTCACAGACAGCGCCACAGCGGGCAAAGCGGAGGAGACAGCAGTATGCCTCAAAACTGGGGTGCCGAAAAGGGGGGAAAAAGGAGAAGGATTCTAGGGGTCCATGATTAAGAGGGGCCTAATAAAATTATAATACTGACAAAAAATAATATGACACTAAGTTATTAACTAACTAATAATCACAAATATATTTTATTTACAATGTACTGGTAACAACAACTTTACTTCTTTTGGAAACATTAACACCCGCCCTCTCTATTTACATAAAATGGTTCAGTCAGACTGGATCAGCTGCAGTGCGCTGGTAATTTGTCATAGACAGCGGGTAAGGAGGCGACGGCAATATGCCTCAAAAATCAGGTAGCCAAAAACAGAAAGAAAGGAAGCTAGGAGAGGAGAAAGAAGCAAAGGGTCGACAGTATGTCACCTGTGAGTCTACAGTTTTGGAGATAAATTAGACCTACAAGAGGAAACAGTGAGCAGTGGGGGATTGTTAGTGAAAATCACATTTTCTTTTGTTATTTTTGGTCAAATCACTGAAAGCAAACAAAATGGTGGGAGGCCACCTGAAACGGTGGCTATGATGCTATTAGAATAGTTAGGCTACATTATAGGAAATACTATATAATTTATGTAGGCTATGTCACATACACTCTACAGAGCCAGGTCCAGGATCCTCTTCAGGTTTGTCAGGGAGGAATGTGGCATTCCAGGAAGAGATTGTTCTTTTTTCACAAATATGGGAATGATAGTCAAAAATACCATCAAAATGCATAGTTTTATGTAAAATAACATAAAAAAATTTCGACGGCCTCACAGCCAGCTGTGTATAGGGCCCGGTAAAAATTCTTTTCATGGGGCCCAAAATCCCTGGCGGCGCCCCTGCCTGCTACACAGAGTATATAGTCATCTGGAACTGAGTAGTGCATGTGCATGTATTAGAATAATGTTTTTTGACTTTTCTAATGCTTTCAACACACTACAGCCACAGATCTCAGCAAGCAAGCTCTTTAATGATAACCTCAATAGCTCCACTATTGCTTGGGTCACTGATTACCTCACAGGTAGGCCTCAGTATGTGCGGCTTCATGGCAGCAGATCAGAAACTGTTACTACAAGCACTGGGTACAGTTTTATCTCCGTTTTTATTTACGCTGTACACATCTGACTGCAGGCACAGCACTGATTCTTGTCATTTACAAAACTTTTCTGATGACTAATAATGAAAATGTAGCCTATCAAAAAGAAGTGGACAGCTTTGTCAGTTGGTGTGAGGAAGCCCACCTTATTCTTAATGTAGACAAGACAAAGGAGCTTATCATTGATATGAGAAGGAATAAACCTGAAGCAACTCCTATTTTGATTAAAGGACAGTCTGTAGAGATTGTATCTTCATACAAATATCTGGGTGTGCATTTGGACTGTAAACTGGACTGGAAGATGAACTCTAACGCTATTCTTAAGAAGGCCCAGTCCAGATTATTTTTCTTGAGGAAACTCTGATCATTTGACATCAGCAGATCTCTTCTAAATGTTTTTTATAATCTCATTTTAGCAAGTGTCCTTTTTTATGCGGTTGTTTGTTGGGGTGGCAGCCTAACATTGGAGGACAGGAACAGGATCAACAAACTTATTAGAAAGGTGGGATCTGTTATTGGTATGAGCCCTGCTTCTCTGGAGGTCATAACAGAGCAGAGGACTAGGGGGAAGCTTAGAGCTATCTTGTCTCAGGATTACCCCTGCATAGCACTTTTGTTAGAAGTGGTAGAAGTAAGCGGCTTCTTTTGCCCAGATGCTTCACAGAAAGATTGAGGAGGTCCTTTGTTCCTGCAGCAACCAGGCTTTTTAATTTGGATTGCTGATGTCATGTCTTGCTGCTATACTAGTCCTTGAACATTGCACTTTAAACTGTAACTGGGTAGTTGACATGAACTCAAATCAAAAGTGGATTTTTTTTTTCTTCTAAAATGCATGTCAAATTACATATCGTTGTATTACTTAATATGTCTATAATTCAAAACTGAGTGAGGCCCCATCCATTTCCTTATTAATTTCACTTTATATACACTTTTTTGTGTGGTCGTCCTAATAATTATCCTCTGGTGTGACGCAAGTTGTAATGATAATATTTAATTCAGGGATTGTCAGACAAAGAAGAAAAATATTCTTGATCATTATCAATTTGTCCTGATTATATTTCCACAACAATAGCAATCAATTTAAATTCATAATCACATTATTCTCTCACTGAATGGTGTACAGATATGGACTTTTCATAGAAGTTTGAGTTATATTCATTATAATTAGTGTCAGACCTGATGGAGATAAAAAACTATCTTTACATCTGCATAGTGATGATATTACTATTCTACTATTCAACACTTTTCTCAGGTATTTGTGCACCAAAAGTCATATTTTCTTATTTTTCTGTTTGTCACACCACAGGACATTATGTCACACCAATGGACACGGCAAGTTTTGTACAAAATCTTCTTTATTATTGCTCTCTGGGGTCAGAGAAAGATGAAAATCAGAACCAACACTAATTTAAAAAAAAAAAAAGGCAAATAGACATCATTGTCTAAAATCCCACCATCATAACAGCATGTGACATCATAACATTAAAGGGACATTGTGTAACATTTTCAGTTGTTTATTGGCAAAAATTGATGTCTGCATTCATAAATATGTCATCACTGGTGTACTATTACCTCCACCAATAATCTGACTTATTCTCATAAAAGGAGAATTTCAGATTTGTTTGTACATTGTGCGGGTAAGTCGTCTGTGGGGTTCCATTATGTTTCGCCATCTTGAGAATACACCCACCAGCAAGGGACATACAGCACCGCCTTCGGCGTTTTCGTTGAGAGCCAGGCCAGCACTGCGTGACTGAGGAGCCGAAGGAGAGGAGCAGGCGGCACTTCGCTACTACCCTGGCCGATTTGGTAGAGAGAGCTGCTGAGGGAGAATGGTAATGCAATCACAGGCCAGCGCCGCTGTTGGCTGCTAGCCGCTGTTAGCGCTGGCCTGTGATTGTATTACCTTTCTCCTTCAGCAGCTCTCTCCACCTGGGAAAGGCAACCCCAATGCTGAGCCTTGTTTTTTTAATTCGCCGGTCACGCTGCCTTTTTGATTCCCTTTTGCACTTTCTTGGCGACGAGGATTCCGTCTCCCGTGATGCTGCATAATACATGATCCTGCATTATGCTCAAAGAGTGGGACTTTGTTATGCGGCAGTAGTGCCGCTGGCCACTAACAGCTGTTTCAATTTTCACCCGCCCCAACAATCCTACGTTGTAAACACAGCCAGCATGGTGAGGAGGGGGTTTGTCAACTTGCGTTGCGTGTGTCTGTGTAGCAGCCTGAATGAATACTCCATGAAGTATCGGATGACATGGTTTCATCAGTGTTATCATAGCTTTTTGGTACACAGCAGCTACCATTGTTGCAATACGTGTTTGAAACAGTGAGGCGCTAGAGTGCGCCATCTGTTTGAATGCAATATATGATTCCTACACACTGTGGCTTTAACATATTCGGAATTGTATTGTGAAGAACAATGGATAGATTGAAACCTGAACAGTTACTTCCTTGGTCAAATTCATTAATACACTTTATAAGATTCACTGACAAACTCATTTATTAGACATAAGAACTCACTTTCAATGTCAAAATTCAGTTACATCTGTAGTACTACTCAATGTCAACATCCAGCCTGGAGTCTGTGGTGCTTGGGCCTCGCATCATTTTTCTACATCCTATCAGACCTCAGTGAAATATCAGCGATCATTTATGCTATCATAACAGCATGTCACATAACATTAACATCAATTGTATTTTGAAGAACAATGGATAGATTTACAACCTGAACAATTACTTTTTTGGTCAAATTCATTAATAAAATGTATAAAATATATTGATAAAACTCATTCAGTAGAGATAAGAACTCAAACAATTTCATTTTTCAGTAAAATTCATCTGTAGTACTACTCAAGTAGTACAACAGTATCCACATCCAGCTACAGCCTGTGGTGCTTGGGCCTTGCATCATGTTTCTACATCCTTTCAGACCTCATTGAATAGTAGCCAGTCATATTTAGTGAGCTGTGCAGCACGCTGGTGGGGCTCTGGCTCGGAGATGATGCTGATGATTTGGTCTCTGGGGTAGAAAATGCAGTCTGGATTATCAGGCCACTTGAATACATTTCTCTTTCCATGTTGAGCCATGCAGTTGACTTCAATGTTATCAGCATGTAGTTTAGTGATCTGACCAAAAAATGGCTTGTTGTCATAGCTGACAGTGTACTCTTCCCTGTCATCTTTATCAGCAATGAAACTATCAGTGTTGGTCTCCTTGATTCTCTTGGGATGCTCTTCACTGTCATCTTCATCAGCAGTGGGACTATCAGGGTAGGTCTCCTGGATTCTCTTGGGATGCAATTGATCAGAATTTGCATTGCTGAGCCTCATTTTAGTTGGTGTAAAGCACTTGCACATCTCTGGATAGCAGCAGAAGCAGCTGAGATCCCTGTAGTAAATCTCTTCTGGAGAGAAAGAAAGTATCTGGTGAGTACGAAGAATCCCAGGGAATTTTGGGACTGATGGTGGCAGCATTACATTGAAGACATTACTGTCACTTTCATCTATCCATTTGAATCGGATGTTCCCGACTTCTCTTTTGATCAGAAATTCATACAAGTCCTTTGGACTTTGTAGGTCTTTGCCCCCATGGACATGGTTGTCTGCCATCTGTTTCACTGCTCCCCCAACCCCATCGGGAGCACCCTTACCATGAGCCCTCTCTGAGTAATTCCAAGTGATGCGCTTGAACCCCCAAGTATAAGGTACACTGCTTAGGAGGTAACAGTTTGCCTTATTCCGATATTGTGTGACTGGGTGTAGTGTAATGTTTTATGACTAATCAGGTAAAGGCCTCTACTCTGCATAAATTGATTAAGTTTGAATGAAATCATTTAAGGATCAGATAAATATTTTACCCTGCATAAGTTGATTACGTCTAATGATTAAGTTGTGTGATATTTTGAGTAACCACGAAAGGTGAATCGTTGTTGTAACCACACACCTGATTAAAACACATCAAGTCTTGTATGGTTTAAAGCACACACACATAAGACATTATGCATCACCTGAAAATGTAACACTAGACACACACACACACTCTATCTGTATTGAAAAGGTCTGTATTACATGTAAGCCCGGGGGATCATATTAAAGAAAAGATCCCCAGGGCTCACATGTCTTTTAAAAAACAAAGTGCACAACGGCTTGAATCTATTGGTAAAAAAAGTTCGGTACTTTCCAGGGCCCTCAGGTCAGCCTTGGACAAAGGCCAGATTGGTAACTACCATTAGCTCATGCTCAGGGCAGATTTGGACAAAAAAAGAAATGTTTTCTATAAGGAAAAGAGGTGGAGATTCAGCCGAATCTCCACAGGCTTAAAAGAGAGTGTTCTGTAGCGAATCTTCAGTCTTGTCCCCGGGCTTGACTCAGAGTTGATGTGTCTTGTTGCTTGTAAGCACATTAAACTCGATTGCACCTGATTCTTCGTGTTTCCAGTGTGTTCTTCAATTCCAGCCTGCTGAACCTAAGATATTACAGTTTATCCAGAGTGTGAGTTGTAGTAAGACGAGAGGAAAAGACGTTGGGACCCATCTGGCCCTTCAAGGCCCAATTTTTTGCCACCTCATGGGCCATCACTCAATCTTGTGCGCAGAGTTTTGGATCATTTCATGTACCACAGGTTTGAGATGGGCCCACACAGCACGTTTATTGTGGGTGAGAGAGTCAGAGATTGAGGCATAACTCTGTGACCCTGTTGATGTATAAGCTACTACTGTATGGATGGTTGCCTGCTGCCGGTTTCCTCCAAAATGAAATGACTGAATCTCTGTGTTCAGTTTACAGGAATTTTCAGAGAAGTCAACATGCAGGACTAGTTCGTTCTCTTTCAGGTTTGCTTTCAGATGCCTGAATTGCTGGGACCTGGTGAAGCCAGTTGAAATGGTGGATGCCAATGTCCTCCAGCTCTCTATGGAATTCCTCAACAAGTTGTCCCATTGTACCAGTTTCTGTTTTCTTCACCCAGTTTTTGTATGTTCTGTCCCCAAACCCCACATCTTCCTTTGTCCAGTGTTCCCATCTGGCTCGATCATCTGGATTGTACACTGCAAACTGGACTTCATCAAAGCAGCACTAGGTGCACATTCGGTTCATGCATTTGATGTCTTCAGTACTACATGTTATGCTGGAGAGGAGAGATGATAGGCTTTTTGAAGGTAGTATACCTCTCTGTGACAACGTATCAATAAGGAGCCACAAATTCTCATGTTGGTAGCAGGCACATGTATTGCGATCATTTGATCTGGCTTCTGTGACATAGAATGGCTTATAGCGTACAAACTGTCTGTAAGACATTGCATGTTGTGCTTCACATGTCTGGTTGTACTCTTTGTGCAAGTCAGCTAAAGATCTTGCTAGTACTCTCCTCTGCATTTTTTCTTTCCTACCAATAGTGTCTTTTTCCCCAGGAAGAAGCCTGCTATTCTCATCTCTTATCAAGAAGGATTTCACTAGTTTTTGTTTTTGTTGAGCACTGTCTCTTCTTTTGGGTTGTTTTGTTTCTGATGGATTTTTCCCACCAACATTCCGTCTTTGGATGAGGCGTTGATTCCATCTTCTAAACTTCTCAGCTTTTTGTGTTTCTGCCTTACGTTTCTTCAGTAACTTCTCATTTTCCATCATTAGCTTCTTCAGCTGTTTTTCTCAGCTGATTTCTTTTTCTTCTTCTTTTTCACTTCCTTGTGTTTCAGTAGTTCTATCTCTTTGGTGAATTTGTTGGTGTGCTGCATAAAACAGGTACTGGGTCTTCATTGACCTCTTCATGATCAGAGGGTTGATTATGAGCCTGAGGTGACTGTGGAGTTAGTTCAAGTATAGCCTTAGTGGCCTTGTCCCATGCCCTACATCTTCTTTTCGACTTTCTCCATTTTTCTCGTAGCTTCTTTCTTGTTGCTGATGACACAGATTTTAAACTGATGGTAACAATTTGTCCAAGTGCTTTTTTCTCCTGATATCTACAGAAAAATAGACAAAACCTTAATTATTATGACATTGCCTAAGCAAGCATTTCTGATCATGTAATGAAATGTTATCGTGCTTATATCATGTTTGGTTGCATGTTAAATGTACTTTGTGCGCCTCTCTCTCAAGACTTCCTCTCTCCTCCTAGGATCTGCATTCAGCCTCTCCCTGTACTTTCTGGTTCTTTCCTTACTTGTCATTATCTGTCTGGCTCTCAGAACTTCTGCCTGGATCTCAAAATAAAAGAAACATGTTAGGAAAGTTTTACTTGTGGTGGAATACAATGTTGACATAAAGGGAGAAAAAATTAAAACTTGAAAGGAAAATATACAAAAATCACTACAGTGGACAATTTGCTATTATAGAAGTAGTCTATTTAATTCAAAAATGTATTTACCTAGGCCTTATTTATGCCTAAGTCCACTGGTGTGACAGCCATTTCCACCAGTGTGACGCTGATTTCATGTCACACAAGTGGACATTTTCAGTCACATGATCAGTTTTTGGCCTAGCTGTATGACAGAGAGACTTCCATCCAACTGTACAGTGTAAGGTTTCCATTATTTTAATAAGTCAAATAATACAAATTTATAAATATTTTCATATCAACACTATAATTACGTCACACTAAAGGACTACATAATTGGTCCCATTTCTAACAGTGCACGGAAATGGCAATATTCTGATAAATATTTGTCCAGTCCATGTTCCTCCAGTGATGTCTACTGAACTTGATGGATGAAGAAGGATCCCTTACAGTAATAGGGTGCCCAAATTAATGCCTGTTCTATATTCACAGAATGCTGTCACACTAGGTGGACATCAGTTTTGCTGACAAAATGTAATGCGTCATAATCATTTGGAGTGGGGACGTGAAGACTTACAACCTACAGTATCATGAAGTAAACATTGCTATTATATGTATAAAAGTAATTTAATGCATTTGGACTAATTTTTTTATTTAATTACAATAGTTGAAAGATCAGCAATGTTACCCGGGACAGTCACACCAGTGGACATTGGTCATGTTTCAAACAAAATATTAAAATACTTAAACTATAATGCTCATAAATTACAGATGGGCTAGTTTTTCAGTATTAAGTTGTTAATAAAAACAGAGATTTTGATAACACATGAACAATTTTTATTCATATTTGTCACCATGAACAGAAAAATGGAGCATCACGTCAACTACCCAGCTACACTCTCTTGCTGTCATGTCTTGCTGTTATACTTTTCCTTGTACATTGCACTTTAAATTGCAGCGACACTTTCTGCTGTTATAACTTGCTGCTATTTGCTTGTACATTGCACCTTAAATTGCAGCTATAGTCTCTTGCTGTTATAACCTGCTGCTATACTCGTCCCTGTGCATTGTACTTCTTCAATTGCATTTGTACTCTTTATGTTATTTTTTTTTTTCTTCTGGTCATTTTGCTATTGTTGTATTGGATCACTGCACTCCTAGGTGACGTTGTTGTATATGTATGTTTTGTCTATGTCTTGTTGTTGTACTGTACGTTGGCCATGGTGGCAATCCAGTTTCCCCCTTGGGGATTATTAAAGTTAATCCAATCCAAACACAGACACATACTCAAACACTCACACAAATGCATTTATGGCATTGACTGCTGAAGAGGCGACATTGGGTATCAGCGGTGCCTGATACCCTGTGGGCTCGAAGCAAGTTTGATTTTGGGACTATAAAGGGTGCAACTCCTGTTATTGTTCAGCCAAAGTCAACTTTTAGACAATGTTAAAGACATTGTCCACTTAGCCAAGAGGCTATTGAAGGCATTGCTCCTGTCATAAATTACTCATAGATCAAGGTGCCATTGTGGACTTTACCATGTAACACCCCCACCCTGCCTGTAAAGAAATCAAATGGGGCGTGGAGACCAGTTCAAGACCTCAGGGTAGCAATGGGCCTGTGCAAGACTCAACTCCCACTGTCCCTCTTTTATTAATGCAAGCCTACAACATTTTTGAAAAAAAAAAAAAAAAAAGAAATTTAAAAATTACACTTTACACTTTACACATTAACACTCTACATATTATCATTAACATAAATACTTGTATTTTATATATTTGTTTTGTATATTTGTTGTTGTTTTTTTACTTTAAAAACTCAGCACTATTCCTATGTTGCATAACTTTTTTTAAAAGTTAATGTGAAAACATTAAAAGTCTGAAATGATTGGTTTGTCTCATGTGGCCTTCTATTTCAACACTAGAGGGAGACATTGCATTGAAATGATTAAATTGATGATGAAAAATTGATTTGAAAAAACTGGATTTATAATAATAGTGATGTAAAGTGTAATAGTAAAATATGCTTTATATGATAATTAGATAGTAGAGGGGAGAGCTATGTCAAATGTTTTTTTAAGCACTGGGGAGGGACTTTTTTTTTTGTTGTTATTGGGTTTTTTTTAAATAAAATATGCCTTCGGGTTTGATATGCATGTTTTCTTATCATTAGATGTCCAAATTATACTTATAGTGCTTGTGGATACTTCATATGCAACGACCGTTTCTGTCAGACAAAAAAACAAAAACGAAACTTAACCATAAAAACTTTATCATAGCCAAACACTGTATAAAGACAAATTATCATTAGATATTTCCGATGGTGCTTGGAGACATGGTGTGACGAATGCTTTTGTCAGAAAAAACAAACAAATCTGAGCTTAAACTAGTGATATTTCACTGACTGACTGTCTTCTACGTCTATAAAAATTTAACAAAAAAATAATCAGCATGCATGACAAGAGTGAAAAACTGAGGCTTTTTCAACTCCAAGATTTTGTCTTTAACTTTTATCTTTTAACTTTCAGACATCGAAAAATATATAATATGCATATATATATATATATCCATCCATCCATCCATTTTCAACTGCTTATCCTCTTGATGGTTGCTGGGGGGCTGGAGCCTATCCCAGCTGACATTGGGGCAAGGGGCAGGGTACACCCTGGACAGGTTTAGATTAAGTTAGGGTAAAAGCGCAGTGCTCTAAAGAGAGCACTCCAAGGGGCACGGGCTCTCAGGGGCTATATATATCCATAAGATATTTAAATTGTCAATGATTGTTATATTTAATCCCACCCTTCCTGCTCCTGGACTTATCCCTCTGATGATGAGCAACAGATTGAAATTGTGAAGTTAGGTCACAGCTGACAGTCTGCAACACTACCATCTTACTTTAAACACAGTCAGCAGTCTGAGTTAATGTCACAGTTTCACCTACTCTCCAGTTGTTAGGGAGATGGATTTTTGGCCATTTGGGAGAGAAACAAAGTCCATCAGACTTGCAGCACTGCAAATGAGACTTTGGTGCCATCTGTTGGCAAAAGTTTATTAGTAATAAAAAAGTAAGTCAGGTTAAAAACACTCCCATCATGTGGAGGTTTTCTAGATAACATTCTACATGCATCATATGTAATCACACACTTGTTTTTCTAAGTAAAATGCAATGGTGAGGTATAAAGCATAATCTGCTGTATTTTCTGCTCATCTTGTGTTCAGACCCCAATGTCCTGTAGGTGGTGAGAACAGCTCACTGTGGAATTCATCACATGCTGTCAGAAGGGAGCAGATTTGCTGTGTGATGTTGGATCTTGACAGAACGAGGCAACTTCCTCCGTGCAACTGAAGCTTTTTATTCCCAAGACCCTCTGGTGTCATCACAGCAGCACAGATAGACAATCAATCAATTCAGTCAATTTTATTTATAAAGCCCAATATCACAAATCACAATTTGCCTCACAGGGCTTTACAGCATACGACATCCCTCTGTCCTTTGAACCCTCACAGCGGATAAGGAAAAACTCCCCAAAAAAACCCTTTAACGGTGAAAAAAAACAGTAGAAACCTCAGGAAGAGCAACTGATGAGGGATCCCTCTTCCAGGACGGACAGATGTGCAATAGATGTCGTACAGAACAGATGAGCATAATAAATTAACAGTAATCTGTATGCCACAGTGAGACAGAAAGAGAGTGAGAGACAGAGAGAGAGAGAGAGAGAGAGATGCAGGACAGACGGTAATGACAGTCGCTTACAACAACATTCATGGAAGTAATAATATTATCGTTATAGTTCTGGCTACTGTGGTACAATATGTTGAAAGTATATATTAGTATGTAGAAGAAGTAGTAGAAGTATGACTAATGACTAATGATGGCAGCAGCAACAGGAGGCCTCTGGCAGGACCACGGCAACAGCACAACCACACACGTCGCAGTGTTCTGGTGGGATAATAAGGCACTATGAGCTCTCTAAGATATGATGGAGCTTGACCATTTAGAGCTTTATAAGTTAACAGTAGGATTTTAAATTCAGTTCTGGATTTTACAGGGAGCCAGTGCAGAGAAGCTAAAACAGGAGAAATATGATCTCGTTTCTTAGTTCCTGTAAGTACGCGTGCTGCTGCATTCTGAATTAGGTGGAGAGTTTTTAAGATTTACTAGAGCTACCTGATAATGGAGAGTTACAGTAATCTAGCCTTGAGGTAACAAAAGCATGGACCAATTTTTCTGCATCTTTTCGGGTCAGGATAGGCCTAATTTTCGCAATATTACGCAGATGAAAAAAATGCGAGGTTTCTTACGGTAGTGCTAGAGGCCAGAGCAATGCCATCTAGAGAAACGATGTCATCAGATAAAGAGTCTCTGAGTTGTTTGGGGCCAAGAACAATAACTTCAGTTTTGTCTGAATTTAACATCAGGAAGTTGGTGCTCATCCAGGTTTTAATGTCTTTAAGGCAGTTATGGAGTTTAGTTAATTGATTACTTTCTTCTGGCTTCATCGATAAATACATCTGTGTATCATCCGCATAACAATGGAAATTTAAGGAGTGATTTCTAATGATGTTGCCTAAAGGAAGCATATATAGAATAAATAGGATTGGTCCGAGCACAGAACCATGCGGAACTCCAAAACAAACTTTAGTACGTAAGGATGATTCATTATGAACGTGAACAAACTGAAAACGATCAGATAAATAAGATTTAAACCAGCTTAGTGCAGAACATTTTAGGCCAATTAAGTGTTCCAGTCTCTGTAGCAGAATTTGATGGTCAATTGTGTCAAACGCCACACTAAGATCTAATAAAAGTACAAAGACAAAGAGTCCTTTGTCTGAAGCAATCAGAAGGTCATTTGTAATTTTAACTAGTGCTGTCTCAGTGCTATGATGCACTCTAAATCCTGACTGAAATTCCTCAAATACATTATTATCATAGAGAAAATCACACAGCTGGTAAGTAAATAGGAGTAACAACTGCTTCATAAAGAGGCCTCAGGACAAACATCTTTGGTTTCTTTTCCCTTTTTTTGGTGATGGTGTCCCAGCACAACTGTTGTCACACTGTTTTTATCAGCACGTTTTTAAAACTAAAACTAAGAAGACATTTGGTATACTGTCCAAGAATAACAGCATGTGAGCCACTGTGTGGTCATTTTTACTTCAACAAACTGAGCCTCCAAAGCTCCTCTTGACCTCTCAAACACACTAATCATAAAAACTCTGTCCTTAACTTGAGTTTGAGGGATTTAACTTTTGTAACACATTTAAATCAAAGTTGTAAAATTTTTCATTCCTTTTCCCCCTCTGAGTGTCTTAAAAGTAAGACACAATCAGATAAGTGACTTTCTAAAGGTTATGAGTCTAAAGATCATTTGATCTGTAACACTGTGTGAGGAAAGAGGTTACACAAGCTTCAGCATCAACATACTGTTAAATTACTGACATAAAGCAACATCATTTGTTTGAATTAAAAGCATTAATGAAACATATTCCAGAGTTGGTCTGCAATGTAAAATTCAAAATACTGGATCAGAGCCATCAAGCCAGTTTAAGATAATTAAGTGACTTCATGTGATATTTTCTGAGATCTCCCAATGATCTGTTCTTATTTTATTCATGACTATAACTATAAAGTAAATTTCCAAAAGTGGTCCTGTAGGCCTAAACATAAACTGACTGTGTCTTTGAATTTAAGATAGAGAGAATGGACATGTCCAGATATGAATGTAGGGAGCTTTAGACAACTGTACCAAGCAAAGATCTTCTCATTCAACAATCAGATCATCATTCAGTAAAATTATTGCAACTCCACTGCTGACTCTTGGTCAGTTATATTTGGTACTCATTTCAGATTACAATTTAATGTTACTTTAATTTTACTGAGTTATTTTGCTTCTTAGTTATTTCTTCATTTAACTGTTTTTAAATCTAGGCAGAAATTCTAAGATATATTGCCCCCTATATTGTTATGTAAGCTGTGACACAGTTGAGTAGTTTTGTTAAGCGTTAGTATGTCATAAAAGTGCAGGGAAAAAACATGGTATAGTATTTCATAAGAAATTCATAAAAATGTCACATTATGTCATAAAAGTCATATTGAGTGCACTTTTCCTTTGAGACTTTTAGAACCCTTGATCTATATTTTTTGTCTAAAATGGTTAGTTAAATCCCCACAGTGTTAAATAGGTAAATGGTTATGACATCTTGCTATTTGAGAATACAGGAAAAAAACTGAAAATGATTTGCACATATGAACCACAACTTTATACAATAACAAGGTGCACTGCAGCGGTCTGGCTGCACGTGCTCATCATTATACAGCCAGACGCATCAGGTGCTGCAGGAGTTTCTGCAGAGGCAACACAAGATGACAGACATCACTACTCTGTGCACTCACTTGAATCCAAACATTTAAATCATCCATAAACTACGTTGTGCGTCAGTAAAAGTCATGGAAACAGAACGGTGGAGTTACCGAGGCCCTATAAACGCTGCAAGACATTTCTGAATGTCACATTTGCACTCGGACTTGACTCAAGTTTACCTGCAAAACCTTCTGCTGAAAAGCTGAAATATTGGAGACAATTTCTACGGAACAAACTGTTGGATACCTGATCTGAGACTCAAAACCTCACAGGTGAGAATCTTATTGCTCCTTCAGGGGCGCTGCTCTGCTGCTGCCCTGCTGAGTTTCAAAATGCCTTTGTGACTTGTTGCAAACTGATTTCTCCACGGCCACAAATTTAAGTATCTTTCTACACAGCCACAAATTAAAGTGTCTTTCTACATGACCACAAATTAAAGTATTTATCTATCTATCTACCAGGAAAACTACATCTGCTGTTGGAAAATGGCGTCCGGACCCCCTGCCGTGGAGCCCCTGCTGTCCAGAGTCAGGCGTTGGATCACCTCCTTTGCCGGTGTTGCACCGAACTCTGTGACCTTTGGAATCTGTGACCGCAGGGGGCGACGTTGCACATTGTCTGCGTGTGTGTCGCCATCAACAGTAGAGAAGACGAGTATTTACGTTAACGGCGTACGCATTGATCCATCGGCATAAACTTCCAAAGATACTCTGCACTGTCGATTCTATGGATAATTTCTCCCAAAAGTTTGATTGCCGTTGCTCTGTCTGTGATCCACGAGTAACTGCTGTTTGTTAAGAAACCTCTCGTGACCATAACAACCATCACAGACATAGTAACACGTTATCTGGCAATGGAAATTAGATAGCCTTAAGGTAGATGTTGTAAATTACTTTAATTATAACAACATTTTGTGTGATAATGTATGCACTGTTTAATAAATGAGTATACATCGACACAGGTGCTCTGTAATTGCCTCAATATTTGGACAGATGTATTTTCATTTCAAAGTTCAACTGTAAAGAGCTAGATGCACAGCCATCAGAATATGTGACCTCACTGAATCTGCATAACAATGAGTTTAAACCTCAAAATAACTGTTTTCAATCCTTCTGTCATCCTCTCACATTAATGTGGACACATATATTTGTATTTGGGATCATATATGTTTATATGGGGAGATTTTTTTTAAATTAAATGTTAATGATGTTAATTACTGTTTTTTTTTCCTGGTACAGTCAAATCAACTTTATCTGTATAACAGAGTTGATCCAAATGTGCTCTTAGAGCACACACAAAGAAAAACCAAAACAAAAGAAAGAAGATAGACCCCAAAATTTGAATTATAATAGCATGTTTACAATAAACCATACAACTGAACAATACCAAAACATACATGTTTAAAACAACAATGATTACACAAATAATTACAAATGTTTGTGTTAAAAATGATACATTTGTAAAAGAGTAAAATGAAGGTCCTTGTGCTACATAAATCCTCTACTCCTCTAGATCATCTAAAGTGGACTGCAGTAGAGCCACGCCCCTTTTCTTAACAAGCATGGTCAACCATGAGGAAAGGGAAGTGCCATGCATGTTTTAGTCTATTAATGACATTATTAAAGTACATAACTTGTGTTTAAACAGCTTTTAAAGTAGGGATAATATCAGTACATCATCAGTATTGGCTGATATTGGCTTTACAGTGAACTATTGGAATTGTCCAACATGCTTTTTCTCATTTTGCACAGTGAATGAATATTACATACACTGTAGCTGTATATTTTAGGAGCCAATCTGAATCACTCTCAAGGACCCACTCTTCTCCCAATGCTCTATGGGTCCCCCCACCCCACAGGCCCCAGTGCAACCACACTGCTCGCAATATTTATATTTACGCCCCTGGTTTCATGTAATTACATGATCCTGTATCACATAGTAATGTTTAGGCTGCTAAAAATGTTTCTTGGTGTAACATAAAATTATTGTGATAACATGAACATATCTCGTAAAAACATCTTGTTATATCAATAAACTTTTCATCTTATTAGCCTACCTAATACTGATATTTTTTGTGTGTTTTGTTTTGTTTTCTGGCCTGGCAGTTTTACACTTCTGTAAACTAGGAATAATAGGAACTAGGAATAAAAAATTATTAAGCGGGATTTATAGTTGTGCGCAGACCCTACACACGTAACCTTCGCACGTTGCCTACACTGTTGTGAGCATTTATTCTCCAAAGCACTAGTAAGCATTGGAGTTTCTGTGAAGTGCTGTAAAGTTTAGTTGATTCAAAACACACATTAAACATGGATTAATAGAGAAAATTTCAAACGTAAGTACACAAATTGGCTTCGCTATAACTCACAGGATTCACAGACAAAACACTTGTCTTTTGCCAGACACTTTTCCCCACAAATACAATATGTAAATGTTATTAGCACTATGGCATTTTACATTGTATATTTTAGCCTAGCAGCCGGCGATCTTTTCCTCTTCTCATATTACACCAGTAACAACGGCAGCATTTAACAAAAGTAATGGCACATACTTCGAATTTACATAGTATAAATTAGCCTGGCAACGAGTGGAGATTTTCTCTGCTCATATGAAGCCAGGATAAATCCCAAAGTATAAATAAATATAAATTACACACAAGACTTAAAATGCTATTTTTGTGGAGGCTTCACTGTCTTCATAATTATTGTTTCTAAACTGTAAAATAAAAGTAAATAAAGCTTCCTTTCTACAGAGGCAAATGATTTCAGCTTGCAAAAATAGACAGAGGGGCTGCAACTAGTTTACCACTAGTTAGCCTACATTTCTGGGGAGGTGCACATCAGGTTATGGCATAGGCTGTACATAGAGCTACAGCCCAGCCTGGATTCAAAGCAGGAGTAAATTCCCTCTTACTAGGGGCTGATTACCCAGGGCCCCAGCCCCACCTTTCCCTCCCTGTGACGCCCCTGTGAAACACATGTGTCCCTCTGTCTCAGTGAACAGACTGAATGGACTGAACGGAGGACTAGATTTGAATATCCCGCCCTGACAGCGACTCCTCCGAACGCCACCGAGGCGGAGATTAACTACGCTCTCCAGTCCAGCACATGCAGCTGTGTTTCGGTAAGCTCTGCGGACACATTCACCGAAACACAACTAGCACTGGAACAACATTTAAAAGCAACTTCGGTTTACTCTAAAGCTTCAAGTTGCTCTTAGGAATCAATACGGAGAAGCAGCGTTTCCGAGTGGAGCCTTTTATCCAGTTTTTCCTTTTTTTCCTGGAGATGTGTCGCTTGGAGAACTAGTAGCGGACAGCGCTGCACACTGAAGCCGGGATGAGTGGGAGCTCCGCGGTGTCCGGCGCGGCGCCCTGCCGCTTCGCCCACTACTTTGTTATCTGTGGGATAGACACAGAAACTGGACTGGAACCGGACGAATTAGCAGGTATGAGCTCACTGTCCTACGACGTCTTGTTGGCTTGAAAGGAAAAAGAACAACAGCCCTCCGGCTGAACACATTTTAGAAATATTGTTGACTAAAAATATCCCTCCACCGCTATGCCGTTAAAGCATGTGTATTAAATTCAGTGTTATATTATGATATATACCACAGAACCCCAAGGTCAGGGACCTAAACAGATAACACCGTGACACATACACCAAGTAGGCTACCTAACTGCTGGCTCATTGTTTCTGCATAGAGTACATACACTAACACAAGGATAAAGAGTTAGAGCAAGTTTATCTCAGCAGCACCTCTGCCTAGTGAGCTGGTGTCATTTAAGGTACTGTTCTTTACTTTACAGCTAACATTTGTATGTAGGGCCCATGTGGGTAGTGAATAGGTTTAAAAATAGGCTCTATATGGGATGTTCAGGGGTTCCATAATGGCTCCATGCCCATTAATCACAAGGGTGGGTTTACCTAGGTGAGCCAAAATGTCATCAAAATCACTTCATTGTATGTCTTATTTAAAATTTGGTCAAAAACCATGAACTAACCAACAAGAGTGAAAATCTGAGGGTTTGTTTTTTTTTTTCAACTCCTTTTTCAATTTCATCTTCAACTTTTAACTTTCAGAAATCAAAGGGTAGCCTAAGTTTTTAAAAATCTAGTCACTCAGGAAGGCTCCAAGAAAAATATTTATAGCTTCAGGGTCCAAAAACAAAACAAAACAACAAAAAATAAAAAGAAGTCACCTCACAGCTACTCCCCCTCCTCTGATAAGTAAAGAACAGTCGCTAAGGTAGATGAGCTTCTTGTGTATCAACAGTGGCAAATCATCTCTATCTTTTCTAAATGTTGCTGAGCAGTACAGCAGAGCAAGCTTCCTGTGCTCTGCTGTACTGCTCTGACTCTGTTAAAGTGAAACTACTGTTCATAACGGTTGTTTTTACTATTTTTTTTCCTTAAATGATTTGATATTATCTGTGGGTTCTCCTCCACGGCCAGTATGTCTTGTTTGAGCGAAAACAGAGTTGCATTACAGCCTGTCACGAGTGTGGTGAGAGGTGGAGATGCTGCTATCACAGCTGGAGGGACAGAGAGCAGTGTTGATTCAGGGGTTGCAGATTTAGAGTTTTGATTAATACCTGTACATTTGACAGGATGTTGTTGTGTTTATTCAGAAGTATCTGCTCTTCTCCTGCCACTACAGCTGAGGTGGTGCAGCATGTTTACTCTGTCACCAGATACATTCACTCATTGGCTCAGTTACTGTACTCCCATCCAATAACAGCCTATTCATATCACCTCAGAGTGGGGTTTTGAGAAGCTTTATATTCTGGATCTGGCTCTAACAGCATAGAGGGCTGCATGCTTTGTTGCTGAGGTGTTGCATCATAGTCAGATTGGTGGCTTCTGTCTGCGTAACTGAGCCTCTTGGCCAAAGTTCAGAATAGTAAAGTGTTTATGTGTCAAAAGTGAGCTGTGATTGCACAATTTTGACCCGATATCAAGGGGACTTCTTTTAAAAAATGTACCAGTGGAAAATATGTTTTATTTGAGGGAGACATTTCGCAGATTCTTTGGGTGTTCTTTTGGATTGGAAGGATCGTGTGTGTGTGTGTGTGTGTGTGTGTGTGTGTGTGTGTGTGTTGCCCTTAGGCTGTTGCATGTCTCAGAGGAGACACTGATAAGCCTCCACCATACTGAGTCCATATGCCCTGCTGTCTGTTCTGATAACACCAATCACCCCAACCCAACTTACTGAGCACAACTTGCTGTGTGGTTTAACTATTATACATATTAATAGTCAGCGAGTAAGTCAAATTAGGGGTGTAACTTACCATTATTTTCAAAGGTGACCTCTTCAAATATCTTGTGTTGTCCAACAACAATTAGAGGAAAGAAACCACCAAATCCTCATACCGGAGAACAGAGAATTAAGGCCTTATCTCTTACAAAAAGCAATTAATTGACAATCAGAATAGTTGCAGAATAATTTTCTGTTGATTGATTAAAGCTAGGTTGAGCAGAAATCTGTAAAAGACAAGAAAGAGGGCAGAATGTTTTTTCATTGTACAGATACACGCAGCTCTTTTGCTGAGCACTTCTGCAACTCACTCTTTGTTTATCAGACCACAGTTGGTCTGAGTATTAGCTGCTAGCCACCCTACAGTCCCTCTGCGTCACTCCCTGCTGCTGTTGACTGCTTTGCCAGAAGGAGAGCGGAGACAGACAGTTGGTCGACAGCATGTCACAGCAGACCAGTCGTCAGAGGCAGCGCTGGGTCTAACCTGTGTAACGGCAGCAACAGAACGTTTGCTGATCCGACAGGGAGTAGGGTCCGTCCGGTCCTCTGGAGCTGGGGTTTGTGCTGGCTAGATTCAGGTTGCTGCTGTTGCTGAATGGGGGTCTCTGGAGCTGCTGCCCACTCTCCTCCTGGTGAGGTGGTCTGTAGCAGCGGGGAGGCTTTAGCTAACGTTAGCTACTTAAATATGAACTTGAAGCCGCAGCTGTGTGCCTTTGGCACTAGTTAGCAAAAGGCTAAACTATTGGCAACAATTTATCTCCATTCCTTAAACATTTCACCGTGCACACATCTGCACTTGTAAGTTTACCACATATTTCTTTATTTGTGGCAGCCTGCCATGATTAAAACATCCGCTTCCACATTTTGATTTTGTATTTTTGGAGCTGGACCATTCATTATAAGTGCTGTTGGAATACTATTCAGTTATTCATTGCACCATGCTCTCGGAGTGCAGAGTGCACTCTGGGCACAGATAGAGCAGCAGAACACCAGACCAGTGACATTGAAACTTTACCGTTCATTGTGCTGGGTCTACTAAAAGTTTGCATTCACTTAAAAACAGCTGCTCCTCTCATCCATTGATCTGATCTGATCAGCTCTAATTGGATCGACTCATCAGTTATCCACCCTGCGAGTTTCGCAGTGTGTAGTTTTCTAGTTTTCTATCAGACCACTTGATTTACAATAGGATCAAAGGTTATTATGGGATTTTTTTCCCAGTGTACTAAAATGAAACTGCCTACCCCAGCTTGAATCAACTAATCATTACAGCTCAAGGTTAAACTTATAAAAGAGCTGTAGTTATTGAGATATCCATCAATCAGTTATCCACATAACATACAGTAACCATTAATCAAATGGTTTTGGGAAGTGTTGATGATGTCATTATTGTTGTAGTTGATGAGATCATGTGAAATGACACATCTTTAAGCGGGGTGAAGGCAGTTCTCACCAGACATGATTAGCTGCTCATATTGCGACCTGTGACATTTACAACTCCTTTTTCCTCTGATGTGTCCTCAGCATTTTGATTGTTTTGATCAACACAGAATAATTATTTTTGCTGCTATTGTATGAAAGTAGAAGATCTATTCACAGAGCTGTTTGCCTTGGAAATGTTTTCATAGCAAGAACTCCTGGGTGAATTCTAGGGGTGGAGGAAAACACTGATACAGCATATTATTGCAATTTTTTTAATGTACATATTTTATTTCTGTGTGGCAATATGGTATCGTCACACAGTATCCATCTTTTTATTCAATAAATTATTAATATTACAAATACAAATTAAACTTTAGGTAGCCCACTAGAATAATAGAAGTTGCTTTTTCAGTCCTCTAAATAATTTTGTTGCTTCAAAAAATGGAGTTTTTTCCTTTGGGGACATAATTCACAGTTGAAAAAAGGTCATAAATTGCAATATATTGAATTTTTTTATCATAATACTTAGCATATTGCCACATATTTAAAATCACAATAATATTGTATCGTGACTTAAGTATTCTGATAATATCATACGAATATATTGAAGAACCTTCACAAGTTTTTTACCCATGCATACTGAGGTTGAGAATGTTCTGGGAAGAGGAAAAGAAATGAGCAGAATCACTGTTTGATGTCCTCTCATTCTTTAAGGTTCTACTGGGCAGTGAAATTCAGTTAATTGACATTTTGTTCTGACTCCTTTGACTCCTGTGAACAACTCTGAGGACCTTTGGATCCCAATTTTCTGTTTTTCCTCAACCACGGCCCTAAACGTACTAAAACCTGTACAGTACTGATTAGGATGTTCTTGGAGTCTCTGAGGCAGGCTGTGAACCAAAAGCCTTGTAATAAACAGGAAATTACAGTTGTAATGATAATTAGATGAATCAATTGTTTAATCAACAGAGAATGAATCTGCAGCTATTTTGACAATCAATTAGACTTATTAGTTTTAGTCCTTTTTTTCCATTGTCTGGTTCAAGCTTCTGAAATGTTAACATTTGCCGCTTTGTTTTGTCTCATGTGTTAGAAAATTGAAAATCTTTGAATATTTAACTGTTGGTTGAAGAATAAATGCATTTTGAAGATATAAGGACATAGTCCATAAAAATATGATCAAAACTTGTTGTAATTAGGGATGCATTGATATACCCGTTTCAAGTTATACCGTGATATCAGAGTTGACAGTTATCATACAGTGTACATTTGCTTATCTACAACATTTAAAAAATGGACATTTAATCTCCCCTTCATTTTAATTATTTTCGAGACGTTTTACACATACTGTATTTTTATTAAAAAAATGGTTCCAAGTTGCAGTTATAGTAATGAAATGTTTGTTTCACCAACAATAACCCTTCTGTTTTCATTCTTTTAAGGGTCATTCTGACTGATAATATAAATTCTGTAATACTGTGAAACCGCAATATTGAGATGGCTATTGCACCATGAAAATCTCATACCATTGCAACCCTACCTGTAATACATCCATAGGTGTGTGTAAAGCAAGCTAATTAGTTTGAGCCAGCTGCTGTTGGAAGGTGGGTTCAGAATACAAAAAGAAAAAGCACATTATCAGATATTTAAAAGAATACTTCCCCCTCAAAATGGACCATTTGTATATCAATTAGTCATGTGTGTTTTGCTGAATTGTGAAGAAAACTTTCTGGCATTCCTTCATGGTGAACGAAGAATCCAAATAAAAGGAACATTCTTAATGAATTGAAGTTGTAGGGATCCACATTCAACAACAGCAAAACTATATCAAAATATTTGTTTACAAACTCACTCACAAATCGTGCAGTATGATCAACATAAATTTTTGCTAAAGTGTTACAAGATTTACACTTCCACCTACAAGTAGCGCATGTTGAGTGTGTCCAGTGCATGTGAGCTCCATGTAAGAGTTGAAACATGTCCAGGCATTCAGTGAAAACGCATGTGTTTGGGAAGTACTGAGTTTAAGTCTGCATAAATGAGACTTGGATTATACTACATGAATTGTGTGAGAGTTTGTAAATGGATGTTTTGATAGTTTTGCTGTGGTTTAATGTGGTCCCCATTTTTGTTTATTCATAAAGAATTTTTTTTTTTTTCACCATGGTGGTATGCTAGAAAAACAACATTTTTTTCATAAATTCAAGGCAACACGTGTTGAGTAATTTTGCGGGTTAAGTATTCCTTTAAAATCTAAAAACAGTATAAAATTTGTGGAAATATCTGTGAATGAGCCCATGTCCACTTCACAAACTGATGCTGTCAAGAGGATCATTATTGCAGTTTGATCCAAGTTGATGCATCAGGGACACCACTGTCCTCTTGTCATGCAGCAAAGCAGCCTATGGGATGTGTCCGGGGTGCAGCACAGACATTAACTGACATGTTGCCTTTGTGTTTTGGACATGAGGCACCAGGAAAGCAGCTAAGCAAAAGTATGTGTTGTACCAGCTGATCCATGTACATGTTACCAGAATACTCAAGAACACTATGAATGTAAGTTTATATCCCAGCTTTTGTCTGAAGCAAACATAAATCAAGCATTAGTAGAGCATTATATCCCCCTCCCTTTCATTCTTCCCCAAAGCTGCCCACCCCCATGTCTTTATCATGTGCCTCAGTTTGCCCCCACCCTTCTACACTTCACTGGAGATAATTTACAATTCTGATCAGGCCTGTTGCTGTCCTCCCCCATGATGCACCATCATCCAGACGACACTAATGCTGCCATGATTGATATCAACATGTTGCCTTTGGTGCTCCATAAACCATATTTATTTATTTATTTATTTATTTTTGTCAAGCACGTCTTCACCACATATTCCTGCACCCTGAGTTTGAGGTAGCCATAATGGCAGTGACCCACATTAAGCAGTGTTTTATGCCTTTGCTTATTTTATGCTGTGATTCCCCTCCTCCCCGCTCTTTGTGTGGCAGTGTGGCCTTATTTCCCTCAGCCCATTGTTCTACTCAGAGGGCCAGACTTCCTGTAGACCTGCCTCGGGCTTCTTCATGGTTTACACAACCTCCTCTTTCTGTCTGTGTGAGTCTACTGTCTACAAGATTAAACAGTATTTAACTCATTTATTTCAGCTCATGCCCTGCTATAGATGCTGAGCTCTTTGCTCCCCAGCTTGTAGGCTAATGAGCTGCTTTAATTCCTCCCATAGCTGGCCTCTTTATCAGTCCAACCACCCAGCCCATACCATGTCATCCAGCCCCAGTGGTATAAATACACCCTGGCTGGCACACAGAGCCTGAATTAGTCCCTGCATTCTAACACCAGATGCATTTAGGGTCAGCAGCAGCATTGTGGAGTGGAAAGGTGAGAGGAAGAAGGAGCTAATTTAGGGAGATGTTTGGCGTGCCAGTTGTAGATGGAGATATGAGGTTAGTGCTGCCACAGCATAAGATGTGTATCTTCTACCCCTGCTCTGGAGATGGCAGTCATCCAGTAAGGACACACCAATGTGTGTGGAGTTTGCATGTTCTCTCCATGTCAGCGTGGGTTTTCTCTGGGTCCTCCGGCTTCCTCCCACAATCTTAAAACATGCAGGATAGGTTAACTCTGTGCTTGGTATGAACACACCATTACTGTTGTTGGGATTTCTAAATTTTCGTGAAGAAAATAACCCAACAAATGTTTATATTATTGATTCATCTGTCTGTTATTTCTTTGATGTAATTTTTAGACTACAAAATTTCAGAAATGTATAAAAAACACCTTCCACCATGTTTCATCCACAGTGCTATGAAACACTGGAGCTAACAAATAATTGACATTTTAGAAAGATAAGTGACTCGCATGTTTAATTGATCATCTGAATGGCTGGCAATTAATTTCTGACATCAGCTAATCACTTAATCAACCATAATGTTAATCAGTAATAAATGAGGAAAGTGGCAATGCTAAATCACTGAATAGCCCATTTGAAATTATTAGATACAGTACATTAATCTACATGAGGAAATCATGTCTGTTAAAGAAGAGATCAAAAACATTCCCTTTAAAATCTTAATTAATGAGAGGCAATGACACTGTTGGAGTGGGGCAAAAGGTTTGTATGCATTTGCATTTATCGTTACTGAAATGCATGCATGACCACACACAGATGTGTGTACCTTCACACACATAGACACACGGTGGAGGCTGTGATGATGATGATGATGATGATGATGATGATGATGATGCACTTCTGAAAACAACAGACTCTCGGTTTCACTTCTCATATGAACTGTTCTTTCAGGTGCTCAACTTGCCAGCACTTGCCAGTTACTATTTGCTCTAGCAGCTTTAGACTTTCTCCTCCTCCTCTTCATCATCTTCCTCCTCCTCCCCCTTCATATACTCCCTCTCTTCCCCTTTGTGTCTCACACCTGCCACTCCTCACACCTGAGCGTCACCCACTGCTCTCCCACAGCAGTGATCCCCTGCTTTGGTCTAACAGACAGGCGGTTGTCAGCGTCCTGTCCCAGGTTAGTCATTGGCTAAAACTTGGATGTAAATGAGTTAATATCACCTCAGGGAGAATTGGCTGAGCTGGTTAAAGCACAGGGATTTATAGCCACCTCCACTTCCTCACCAGGTGCCAGTAACTTGCCTTAGAGCAGTAAAGGTTTCCTCTCTTCCTGCAGGTTTCGGCATGTCTACTTCAAGGTGAATGTCTGTTGTAACAGCTAGACTTCAGAAAAACCTTCATGTAAAGATTCAGCTGAATCAGTGAGAAGACCCTTCTGTCCGGTCTGTTCAGTAACATCAATGTCCAATTTTTACTTGGTTACAGCATCAAAGACTAACCATGCAGCAGAATGACCTGTGTTTTTTGAAGATGCATAATGATGACAGCCTTGCTGGTGTGCAGGTAGTCATGTATCATTCTTACTCAGCTGTCATTCAAGTCAAGAGTTACCACCAAGTGTAAAAAGCAAACAAACTAGATTTAGTTGATTTGGCCACATCAACCAGCCCTATGTCAATGCCCCAATGAATAACCATTGTTAGCATGAGGGATGCTCACTTCTCTCCTCACAGTCAGTTTCCTGATAACGTATCTCACCAGTTTCTTCATTTATTAGAGAATCTGCACACAGTCTGACAGTGCCCAGGCAAAAAATGACATAAAGCTGTTTAAGTCCCATTTCCTTTCATGCTACATGCCACTTCAGCCTATGAAAGTGTCTGGCATCCAAGGTTTACAGTGTTTTCTGGATTATTGAACTGATTTTTGATGCATTATGTGCATATTTGACCTTCTTGTGCTGCAGCCTCTAGGTTCATCTGGCAGCATTCATTTCAGACTTGTGTCATGTTTAAAGTGATGCAGGAATATTACTAGGTCTGATCTCGTGGGATGCAGCCATGACTTTTATGTGAAAATGACTCAGGTGGCTATTTAGACATGAACTGTTGTGATGATGCTGTTTTGAAATAAAAGGAGTATGCTCATAAACATGACTACTTTGACCTGTTCTCCTGAGGTTGATGTGATAAATGTATAACCCTGAAACACACCTGTGTAACGCTGGCCTGACAGTTTAATGTAAACAGTCTGGGTCGTTTGAACCTCCTCTGGGAGAACTCCCACCAACAGTGGGCCAGTCTGATCCTGCTCCTGACTATTAATATTCAGATTGTTCAAAGAGCTCCCTTGCTGCCATTGGGAGCTGGGAAGTTGGCCAGTGCAGCTTTAAATTTGACTGGAGCACAGAGGTGTGTATGCTGGGGCTGAGGTGGGAGTGTCCTCGGGCTGCAGTGGGATACAAAGGGATTTGAGCAGCTAAAGCTCCCCTCTGGCCTGGACCATCTGTCCACACACAGACCAGCCTGGGAGTCAGTCAGCACAAA
This sequence comes from Epinephelus awoara, assembly GCA_035609425.1. Lineage (NCBI taxonomy): Eukaryota > Metazoa > Chordata > Actinopteri > Perciformes > Serranidae > Epinephelus > Epinephelus awoara. The sequence goes on along the minus strand of CM069316.1, from coordinate 28,214,157 downwards.
GGCTGCACACTGACACTACCCACTGACATATGCTAATGATGACAGGGACTAACAACAGTGACGCACGCCCCTGTTGACTTATGCTAACAAAAGTATGCTTGGGTAATGGGCAGATAATAGTATATGGCATGTACAATGATAATGCTCAGTAAAACAGAGCAAACCACTGCACACTTATTGTGAAGGAGGAATTATCTTGTTTATCTCATTCTGTATTCAACAGAATGACAATGTTGTAACCTCTCTTTGTCACATCTGTTAGTTTGTTTTTTATTTTATTTTTTTTGATGAATGGGCTTTTGCCAAGTCTGCTTTTGTTAAGCGTCTTTCTTTTTTACTCTTTCTTTCTTTCATAGCTCATCAGTTCCTTCCTCCTCTCTTCCCCCTGTGGTGATTTCCTCCATCTCTCTGCATTTTGTCCCCAGCTCCGTCGCCTCGTGCGCCGTCAGCCCAGCCGGGCTGCTGCTAAGCCTGTTAGACTAATCCATTCAGACAGTTCCTCCGGGCTACACTGAATGCATCGCTGTAATGTAACACACGGCCAAGCCTCACGACTGTCTCCTCTGCACACACATGACCAACGGCATCCTCCTGTCTTTCTTTATAAATCAACTCACTGTTGGTCAGCTTGGTAATGGCTCTTGATGTTTTGGCCTCACTGGACAAGTTATGATTTTGTGATTAAGTTTTTTTCTGGATTCTTTCAATAAGTGGAGTTTAGGGGTCTCATTTATAAAACAGTGCATAGGACCCATACTAAAAATGTACGTACAGACAAAAGCCATAAATGGCATAAACCAAAAAATATTTGGCAATTTCTACAATCCAGCTTCCACATCACTATTTGCGTCACAAAGTTCCTGTCTCCAAAATGTTCATAAGCATGGGTCAAAGTTTCTCCCATCAAGTCTGTTTTTATATATCACAACTTCTGTGTTGAAAGTGGCACACACCTCTTTCGGACCTTGTTTTTGTGTATGCAATGTATATTAATGAGATCCTGGTCTCCAAATTTCAAGAAAGAAGCAATGCACCTGCACTGCACTTAAGTTAATTAGAAAAAAATAAAATATATGTGATTCCTGCCCAGTGGAAAGGAGTACAAGTTGGGGATTTTGTTCACGAGTCAAGGTAAAACGTAGGATGAGATGGACAGGTGGTTTGATGCCACGTCAGTAGTGTTGCAGGCTTTTCTCCGGACCAGAGTAAGAGGAAGCTGAGCTGGAAGGCTACATTCAAGCCCTTATGGTCACAAGCTTTGGGTAGTTCCCGAAAGAATGAGCTTGTGGATACAAGCGGATGAAATGAGTGTTTCCTCCATAAAGTTGCTGGGCTCAACCTTAGAGATAGGGTAAGAAGCTTGAATATCCAGAGGGAGCTTGGAGTATAGCCACTGCTCCGTCATGTCAAATGGTCCCAAATGAAGTGGTTTGGGCATCGAATTAGGATGCCTCCTGGGCACCTCACGTTAGAGGTTTTCCGGGCATGTCCAAGTGGAAGCAAAGGGTAAAACCAAAACATACTGGAGGGATAATATACCTCATCTGGCCTAGGAACACCTTGGGATCCCTCAGGGGGAGCTAGAAAACATTGCTGGGGAGAGGGAGGTCTTGAATACCTTGCTGAGCCTAATTTGCAACAATTCTGACAGGTGATTAGTTGAATGTAAAGAAGTTCGGTATTTTGCATGTTATCAAAGCCGTGAAACTCACTCAGAGGTGTTTGTTGGTGTTCTGACATAAAAATCATAGGAAACTGTGGTTTCTGTGATGATTTATTTGACATTTTGTCTACCCTATGGTTTTCTATAGAAGCCTCATTGTCCGTTGGTAGTAATCTGCCGGCAGAAACAGAAAGGGGGTTGTTTACATCAAGGTTGTAGTCATTGTAGTCTTTTAGCTCAGCGAAAGTGCCAGCCTGACCGTGCTGTGTGTGCTCCTGGAGGAAGAACGAGAACGAACGAAAAAGTTTTGTAATAAGTTTAAACAACTGCACAATGGATTACTCGCTTGTAAACAACCCTACGATGCCTTTGAAAACAATGCCAACCTTCTTCTTCTGCTTCTTCTCTGTGTCCCATTACCACAACCAGTTACTACGATTTTTATGTCAGAACATCAACAAACACCACCGACCACTAAGTTTCATGGCTTTGAAAACAAACGTTTAGGGTGGTTTTAGGACAGATTCACACATGGCCATAGGCAGCAGTATTAAGCCAGGCAGGGGAAAGCCAAATTCTCTGAAAATGAGCAATCATCACTATTTTGGTCTTAGCCACTCTATTTCATCATAAACAACCCAGAAATGGGGCTCAGGTGAAGTTTTAGAGTCCTCACATCCCTTGCAGAGACCCCAGGTGAGAGAGGGGGTAGCAACACAACTCCGCCTGTTTGGTCTCATCCTAGATTCATACAGTGAAGGACAGGCTGCCATTTGCTGCTAGTCAAAGTTGAAGGATTGGGGGGGGGCAATAATGATGAATCGTTTGCCTGTGGGAGTCAGCGGGACCCAGTGACCTCAGAAGACTCTGCTAGCTGTTGCTGACTGATCATATCCCTTTGCAAATGCCTCTGTGTCTCCAACAGCAAAGAGAGCAGTTGATCTTGGGAGGTGTGAGGAGCCCCTCCCTCAGAATGACCTCTGACCTTGAGCTCCATATGTTCTCTCTCTATGAGAGACGAAGGAGACAAAGGAACCAGGGGGAGTTCGGGGGCTTGTTTTGGCTTATCTGAGAGGCCTTGACCATGGAAAGTCAATGTCACTGTTCTTTTGCATGTTTGTGTGTAACTTTATGTAAATTGTGCTTTTTAAAAACAGGTTTGGATTTGATTGAGACAAACTAGTTGATACAGACTGTCATTCAGCCATGTCTAAAGGCCAAGAGTGTTTATAGCTGTTGTGAACAACCACTCTTGAAGGCCTGATGCCAAAGAGAAACGCGAGACTAGATAATCAGTTAAATGGGGATAACTACACACAATTTGAGACAGCCTTTTCTAAATGGTATTCATGGCGTTCAGAGAAGAAGTTACAGAGATAGTTGCATGAAGACTGAAAAAGACAGCCTGGGAGAAAAGGTCAACTCTGGTCTACCCTCTCAACAATGGACACCTGAACAATCCGGTGAAGTGGGCACGTTTGTTTGACTGTCAGCTTTGGAAAATGTTAACAAAAAAAACATTGAATGAGAATGAGCCTCCAAATTTAGACTTCAGAAAGGTGTACCATGGAAGTGGCTCCAGAAGCATTCTAAACCCTTGATTCAGCAACTTTTTACATAACGAAAGTGGATCAGAGGAAGCAGTGGTCTGTATAGCCTTGAGGGTGTGCTAGAGTCTGCATGATGTAAAGTTAGTCGGCTGCCCATATGTGCATTGACAAACATGCGCTAGAAAAGCAAAATGGATGCCTTATATGCAAAACATCTTCCAGCGTTCTCATTTTACCCAGTGCAGCGTGTGTAGCACCAAGTGCACATTTTCCGTCCTTATGTGTTTTTATGTATATCAGCGTTCTAAGTTGTAAAAGGTCATTAACCCCATCCTGAAAACCAAGTTTGTTGTTTCCCTGTGGTGCCATCTCAGAATGTCAAATCGTGTTCTGCAGGAACTCAAGCTTTTGTATTAAAATGTCACTGACATTTCCCTCATAGCTTGATTTGTTCAAGGTTGCTCAGATAAAACAGTGTATGCTCAGAAATGTGTTTAACTGTAGCTAGGCAGCCTACTACAAAAAAAAAATCTATCCTGAGAATCTCTTTTAAAATTGGTTTTCAGTTCCTGAGTTTGGGCAATAATGCCAAAGCTACAGCTAAAACTGTTGATCAACAGAAAAATAATCTTGTTCTAGCTTCTCAACGGTAAGAATCGGATCATTTTCTATCCCTATATTAATAATAATAATAATACAATAATAATATTTTAAGAAATTTAAAATCGTAAATTGAATACTGTACTAAACCAGCTTTTACTGGAGATGTCCCAAACCTACCTTAAGGGTCAGTTTTTTTGCTGAGCATATTTTAATTGATCTAGACATACCTGAAGGCAAGGATTGGGGCTGCAAGAATGTGACATTGTCAGTTAGGCAGTTAGTTCTCATCAGGATTTACTCAATTTGAACATCAAACCAGTCATTCAGGGTTTGCAGTAAAAGCGGCTTATTTTAAGTAATACCCCCAAAGGTTGTGGGTATACAATACGTACACATTTAGGCCTATCACATAATTACGTTGCCATCTTATGGTATTTTACATAGACATGACCATGATCATTTCGCTGACCTTGATATTGCCAGTTGTGTTTACATGAGTCTTTGTTTGTTTGTGTTTGTTCGGTGGTACATTAATGAAATATTTATGGGAGCATAGTCTAGTGTTTGGGCTTACACAATCTCTTGTCCAACACCAAGTATTTATTGTCTGGATGTGTTTGTTTTTGAGTAACCAACATTTTAGCCAACATGATGCCAGAATAAACAGCAGGGCTTTGCAGACCATTGTAAGACTTCCATGCGGCAATTCTACCTTTTTTTCCTCTTTTCACCCCCGCCTACTGCAACTCTAAAAAATATAGCAACTATTTCATATATTGTCCAAAAAAAGTAGTTAACATCAGGGACCTATAAAAGTTCCATAGGTATTTCAAATCTAATATAACTGAAGTATACCACCCATACTGTCATCTTATTCGCTATTTTACCCTGCCTCCCTGCTCGCTGCCCTTTCCCATTAGTGCAAAGTTTGACTTGTGTTTAATTTGCTGTGTTTACACTGAGGAATCAATAGAAGATGTTTATGTAGTGTGATGACACACTCTTTGCTCTGTATGTTAATGTGTGAGTCTGTACCCAGGCCATGCTAACACTGACAAGCATTTTAACCAGCAAAGAGAACTTAGCCTTACATATAGAGAAGGGAACACAAGGAAAAGAGTTGCAAAAAGGAAGTTTTATAAAAAGTAAACTAACTTATAAGTATTTATGTGCACTCAGAGGGAGGTAAAACAGAGATGCAGGGTGGCAGTGACTGGGGAAAACAAGCTGTCCAGATTTAAGCCACAACCGAAACAGCTATGATTAATGAGCCTGAATTAATTTTTATTGATTGCTGAATGTAATGCCGTAATATAATACCTCTTAGCCCCCAGTGACACACACAGGCGACATCAGCTCAAATGAACCTCATCATTGTAACAGCGTGGAGCGTGGTGTTATGTCAGGCAGGCTGTAAATCTTCTTACATAACTGTGATGGGCTGCACAGCGGTAACTAAGGCCCCTTATGACAGATTAGAGCCGCTGTGGTACAGGGGCCCTGCTGCCTACTGACAGGCCATCACCTCACTGTGAGACATGCTGGACACACACAGCAGACGCTGGATTATACAGAGCATTACAGCTGAAATGCATTTATTTCTTATATAAGTGCTTTTCAGGCTAATAATAAGCAACAGTGTGTTTGACGGAGATTGCAGGGGCATGAAACTTGACAAATATACAAACTTAGTTGCCTCCTCTTATGCATATTGCTGTTTGACAAGCTTTATTTAAGATCAACACATAGTGCTCTTTGCACATAAGATTAGGTTTCACTTGAAGGCAGACAGTGACATTCATTGGAGGTAAGGATGCATGATAACATCAGCATGCCATCAGTATTGGCCAAGATTGACTTTAAAATGAACTATTAGAATCAGCCAACATGTGTTTTCTTAGTTTGCACAATAAATGAATATTACATACATTGAAAGCATTCTATTTCATGTCTCCATCTGCTAGTGAGCCATCACAATAAGAGTATGCATGCATAATATGATATTAATGTTAATGTTGATCACTAAAATTAGGTAGAGAAAAAAGTGGATATATTGATATTGCTTATCAGCCAAATAAGTTGTTAGATATCAGCAAAACATACAATATTGTGCATCCTTCATTGGAGGCTCAATTTTGGCAAATTGAGTTATGAGCTTTATGTGAAACCCTTTATTTCACAAAAAATGACAAAAAGCATTCTGATCTCAGCAAACCCATTGACAACACTGGATATATGATCAAACATTAACGTCTGTGTTTTCCTGACTAGTAGCTATCCTGTTGTGGCTGCAGAACAATTTCTCAGATTCTGAGTCTCAGATGCAAAGGCAGAAGTAGCATGAGTGATACTTTGATACCAAGTCAATGCCAAACTTTTAAAAATAATGACAGTACTTGTTTTTCTCCAGTACTGCAATTACTACAATTGTAATTCTTCTGGATATGAGGGGGCGACACAGTGGGCTACAAATGTACTAGTCTGCCATTAAATGCTAAAGGAAGAAGAAAAACACATTCCAGCACAGAAAAACAACAACACATTGAAGATGGCAACCACAGTTGTCAAAAAGAAGTGTAGAAGTGAGCGCTGTGTATTTACACTCTGCTAAAAAAAAAAACAGCAATATGACAAGGCGCTGAGCGTCTATTCTACACTAACTGCTGCACATTTGGTGTTTTTTTCTAGTTGCTAAAAAGTTGAAAATGTTCAACTTGGGGTAAAATGCTGCACTTGTCACTATCACTTTTTACCCGGCCGTCCAATTAGAATGACAGTGGTGCGGGACAAATCACCTGCCATAAGACCAACTGACACATCTTCTATGTACAAGTGCTGAACAGCATCAATAGTAGATGAGAAGTATGTTCATATAGTATAGGCTGTAAAAATCATTCTTTATGCTTTATTCAGGATTCCCATTAGTTGTTACCACAGTAACAACTACACTTCCTGGGTCCACACATGAACCCATATAGACTAGTACTTTGCCTTTTAAGGCGGATTGGTGTGTGGGTTGATTTTTGTGGTGTGTGGAGGTCAAGGACGGGTCATTGCATTCCGATAGCTAAGGAGCTAAAATGAGCGTGTTCACCCAGGTGTTGTGTTCCCATTAATGACGGTTAGAGCCAGAGACAATAAATACTTATGACTACTACAGAGTCTGATTTGATTTGGGTGTGAATTCAGATTAAAACCTTTCACATTGCATAAAAAAGCCAGGTGGATTTTTTTTTCAGTGGTTTTGTATTTGGTATTGAGAACTATGGAAATTTCACTGATATTGGTATGGACTATTAAAGTTTTGGTATTGTGGTATTGCATTAGGGTTGGGCTGGTGTAAAAAATCTGAAAAAATGCGCCTGTCTGTATAATGAAGACATTTGGTTGTCTGGCCATACTTATTATAGAAGTTTGTTTGGTGTGTGTGTGTGTGTGTGTGTTGCTGGCTGTTTAATTGGACTTTGATCTCTGACTGATTGAGTTCCAACTCATCGGCTGATCTCTGGTCTGAGTGATAAGGCTGGGTAAACAAAGCATGACCGCTATCCAATAAGTCCATGTCATATTGTCCCTCGTGTTCCAGACTTTATTTATTTGTTCTAAAACAGAGAATGGATTGAATTATCTCATTTTTGCCTTCATCTTGCTCTCTGGTGTCTATCTCATTGTTTTATCCTCTCTACCTCTTTTTTTATCCCTCCTCTGCTACATCTTCACCACCCACCCCCTGGCAGAACACACCATTAGGCTGAACACCCTGTACGACTGCACAAGACAGTGAATGTAGTGAATCAAATCAGTGATGTGTGTAATGAAGCCACCTAGTCATGACCTCCCTCTGCTGCAGCAGAAACATCCAGGCTGGAGGCAGCTCAGCTCAGCAGAGGCTCACAGCTCCCGAGTGGCCATCGCATATATACACACACACACACACACACACACACACACACACACAGAGCAGTGATGTAAGGCACCGCTGGCAGACACAACTGTCTAAAGTGTAATTAAGGTACCTGATGGAAGCAGATAACCTTGATGTGTGTGTGAAGGGGGGATTGTGTCAACTGCTGTTTGTTGGACTCCCTGGAGAAAAATAAGAATTAGTAGGCAAAGAAGTTTTTTGTTTTTTGGCAAGAATGAAATTCAAGGTTGTTTGCATTTCGTCCTGTTTATCAGGCCTGTCACAATACTTATGTTATCAACTTACTATACAATACATGGACATGACCTTGATCATTTTGCTGCCCTTGACATTGCTGGTTGTGTTTAAGTGCATGTTTGTTTACATAAGAATGTCACCTCCCCAACCCTGCCTACTTGTGTGAGTCTAAAGAAAAACAAAAAACTCTAAAGACACCGGGACAGCTTACCGGTAGCCTGCAGCTGCACTTTTGGAGTGGAAGAGGCAAAGTCCTGACAGTCATTAGCTTGCCAACTAGGGCTGGGGCGACGCGTCGACATCGTCAACATCATCGATGTCATCGACTACGTAAACATGTCGACGCAAATTATTAGTATTGATGCGTCGGTTCAAACAAACAAAAAATGGCGGCGTGCAACACAGGCTCTGGTCAATTGACTGTGTGCACAATGCCGTGCTGCGGGTTCGGGCCTGGCTCGGTTAAAATTGTCTCACTCGGGTCGGAAAATGCAGCCACTCACCTGTGTGTGTGTGTGTGTGTGTGTGTGTGTGTGTGCGCGCGCATGCGTGTGCGTGCGTGTGTCGGTGTGTGTGTATGCGTGCATCCGGGCCGAACTCGCCTTGCACGTTACAGAAAGCAGAGGAGAATTGTAAACGTGCGACCATGTAGAGACAGAAGTGACATAAGATAAATTACATAAGGCAGTCCCTCCAGAAAATCGTGATCTTGCAATCACAATAATTAATGCAAATTCAACGACAGTCCGCAATACTTGTGGGGGCTTGCAATTTTTGAAAAGTCCCTTGATTTTTCTGCGTTTTATTAATTTAAATTAATGTTATTAAGAAATGTTTTGGTATTCATATCGTTTAAATTGCCTTATTAATCAAATAATGGAAAAATAATCAATAATCGAAGGAATAATGGTTAAACTAATTGAAAAATTAATCGTTAGATTAGTCGATTAATCGAAAAAATAATCGCTAGATTAATTGTTAGAAAAATAATCGTTTGGGACAGCCCTATTGCCAAGCCCTGGCAGTGAGCTAAAAAATGCTGTCCATCCCTGGGAGCTGACTGCAGCACACCGGCTGGATTATGGAGCTAACTGTGATGTCCCTGGATCTTAGCTTAGCTTCTCTGTTAGCAAGAGGCATCACTTGGTTTTGGTTTTGTTGGCCAAATTTTGTGTGAAGTAAGTTTTGGCTACTCCTATTAAGGTACTAGAATTTTGAATATACTTTTTTGTTTATGTTACCAGGTGAAAATTACTTTTAAATAAAAATCATAAGAAATAAAATTTCATTGCTCTTTGAAATGGTGGACTTCTGTTATAATGCTATTATATTATCATGTTATCAGTGGCATAAAATGTTCAAATGGTCTCAAAATGACAATAATATTGTTAATTGCAATTTTTTTCTAGGACAATAAAATGTCCAACAAAAGTAGTAATCGTGACAGGCCCATTATTTACATCAATGGTTCCCAACTGGTCCAGCAAGGGGGTCTAGATTTCTTAGGTCAAGGTCCAGTCAGTTTAATATATTCAGTGTCATACTTGCATTTGGCCATGTCTCAAGCAAGCTGTCTCTGTTAAGTAGCTGTTCATCATTGACTCACTCTACAGCAGTGTGGCATGCGGCTTTTTTCTGCTGGGGGGCCTCTGTCATTGGGGAGTACTATATCCATGAGGGGGGGTACTTGGTCTGCAACGGAGTTTGAGAGGGTGGAACATGTCAGGTGGTATCCACATGAGTGCCATAACCAAAGGTTTCCCAGCAGAACAATGCATTGGAATGAAATAATTAAAGTTATTCACTTTACCTGTCAGTGGTTTTAATGTTTTGGCTGATCAGTGTAAAAATAAAGTGTAAACATATCAACTTTTACAAAGTTGAAATGAGCATTCATTTATATGATTTACTACAAGGTGGCTACTCTGCATTGGGCTTTTTATAATCATTTGGTACATTAACTTTGCAGCATTGGTGGTGAAAGCAAATGAATCTGTCCAGAGTTAAAATCGAGAGTGGGTCGGGCCTATCGGAAGTTGTTATATTTGAAGCCTGAAATTTATATGGAATCATTAGAAGTTTCAATATTTATTACCTATGAGAAAAATATTTACAGAACAGCCTCAGAATTGAGCTGCAGATTATTATTATTATTTTATTATATTATTATTTTACTATATTAAACATAGCTACCCAATGAGGATTTTCCTTTATCATGAGTACAGATAATAACACATTTTACTTGTATGATAATTGTACTCATAAAAAGCACATTATCTGTACTGTATAGGCTGCTTGTTTCATATGAGTATTCTGCTTAACCATAGTCGTCGTATTCAGATTACTGATGATTAATTATCAAAAACCACATTGTGTGAATATTTTGTCTAAGTACCAATAGTAAACTCTACAATATCACCTCAATATCAATATCCAATTATTTGGTCAAATACATCGTGATATTTGATTTCCCTATATTGGCCAGCCCTTTTTTCACATTTTGGTGTTGAGTTATTCACCATGAATGATGCTGGGGTTGATGGCAGAGTCTACAGGACAGCCTGCAGTCGTTCCCAGAAACCTCAAATGATCTATGATCTAATGATTTTTTTCTAATTCACTCATTTAAATCCTTCCTACAAACACAATAACAATTTGCATCAAATTGAAATGACTAAATAAGAGTTACAGATTAAATCAGTTAGCGTTATTAGCGTTATTAGCGGGAGCTCAGGGCAGCAAGGGATTAGCTCAGTATGATTATGTCACAACACACAGCCGCTTATTGTGAATCCTCCAGAATGTTTTTAGCACACAGCCCAAATCTCCTCCAACACCACCACATAGTCACTTATTAGTCACTCTGTTTTTGTGTGTATGGTTGGACTTGGGTCACATTCGCTCCAATCCAGAAGAAGCCCTCTCTCCTCCCCTAAAAACAACATCAGGTTATGTAATTGGGCCAGCGGTGGGCCTGTCATCACAGATTAGACAGACTCTGTGGCTATTTCTGAAGCAGTGCCTTCGATTGTTTATCACAGTGGAGTGAAGGGTAAAATGTAACAGGAGAGCAGACATTAGAAATGGGAGGAGTAGGTGTCCAAATGTGAGGACAGGGGAAGAATGGGATCAGTTTTGATGAGCCCCTTAGCTCAAAGGAAGTTTGATGTTTTTATTTGAAGGAAATTGGACAGGGTTTGATCATTGTAGATACAGACTGAAGACCTGGTGTGTTTGGTGGAGTCAACTACTGGTCAGCCTGGGAAAAAAAAAAATCAAGTCAAATTTACAAAATAAAAGGTCAATCTTCTGAAATTTATGCTGCATTAATGTGTTCCTTGGATGGTCCCATTTTCCGAGTTGGAAAGTCATTTTCAGTTAAAAAAAACAACACTGAAATAAAAATAAAGCAGTCTTGTCCTTACTTGGATCTTGTTTACACCTGGTATAAATATGCATCTTTGGGGATCCAGTCACAAGTGGACAATACAAATGTAAACGACCACCAAGATGATCGTGATCTGATCACTCAAACTACTTGCAGAGTGGTCGGGGACACATTTTACCGCATATGCTTTGCAGTGCAAACGATGCAGCATGCTAATGCTCTATAGTAAGACGAAGTGTTGCATGACCATTCATCGTGTTTCCTTATGGAAGGAGACATGTTGGATTCTGCTGACAGCGATATTTCCAGCCGTACTAACCTAACTGCTAACATGACTAGCAAGTATGCTAGCGAGAGTGTAAATGTTGTTATGCCCAGTCTAGGGGTGTCTGGGACACAACATGAAAGGCCCCATCTTCCCCAAGTCCCAAGTAGCTACAATAAACAAATCTGCTTTTTTGCACCTCTCAAGTTTTGCCAAAGAAGGGCTGGTCACAAAGTCATCCAAAGAAAACTCCATAATTCCCCCCACACCAAAAAAACAACTGCCAACCAGAGGGAAAAAAATACTCACCAAACTCACCCTAAAAGAAGTGCGAAAAGAAGACGGACGAGCCCCCAATTCATGTTATGCCCAGTCTAGGGGTGTCTGGGACACAAAATGAAAGGCCCCATCTTCCCCAAGTCCCAAGTAGCCACAATAAAAAGGATGTGTGGAACGGTCAATAGAACAAATTTATTTACAATAGTCGAATGACAGAATTAACGGAAATAATAACTTCAGGGTGGACTAAGGCCAAAATAACTAACGAAACAATTCTATTTAGGGAGTAAATAACCTAACCAAATAATAAGAAATAAATGACAAAAATCTTACCTCCCTAACTAAATAAACAGGAGAAAAAAGGTTTGCAACAGAAATGGCAGTCCACCCCTACTATGCACTATACAAAAGATCAAAAGGCTGTTCAACTACAATATGAAACAATGACTTGTGTGGCCGGTTGGGAGAAGAGGAAGGTGAGGTCTGCCTGCTAGCTCGCCGCGACTGCCATCTTGGCCCTTTAAAAATCGCGAACGCCCTTGCCGGCAGCCAATCAGAAACAAGCGCAGATCCAACGCACCAATCACCGCTGGGCTGTGGCACACACCTATTTACATACGAAAAACACAGAGCACAGAGAACACGTGCAGGAAAATATACACAAACATAAGAAATTACGACAACAGTCGTAACAATGTATTAACTTTGTGCAGGGCCCTTTGATCTTCTAGTGACGTAGAACAACATATCCTCATACAACAGTTCGTATGATATTCTACTAATACCCCAAGAATGATATTACATCCTTGGTGTTAAGTTATGTTATTAACCAAACCAAGTAAAGTTACAGCGGTTAGAGTTACGTAAAGAAACATGCTGAGGACTTAAAGTCCACACGGTTACAAACTCCAGTCTACTGGGGAAAATCCTGGGGGAACCTCCTGTGTTTTGTGACCAATCCACTGCCCCAGCCTTCCCCCAAACTAGACTGCTTGGGACCGCTTCGTTCTTTACTTCCGTCAGTGCATTGGTCACATGATTGCTGCCTTCCAAAATATGTGGGATATGTATGAATATTGGTGAATTCCTTTTCATAGGAAAACATATGAACATACATGCATGAGAACAGCCTGCATAGGAAATAGTGAAATCCAAATACAAGTGGTCATGTTCAGACACATTATTGACACAGGTGTAAAAATCAATGTGTCTTGGTAAACCAGTCTCACTCCTAAGTTGTCGAATACCCAAGCTTGGTCAGTGACCTCTGGTGTTAGCCACTGAGGAAAAAAGCTGTCCTTTCACGTCGGCATGATATGCGTCCTATTGCCGGGTGAGAGGGGTGGTGGATGGGTCCAACAACCACCAACTTTCCCCCTGGAAGCCAGTGTTGGCTTCCTGTAAGATTGTAAAACCAAACCCTGTTCTTTTTTCCTAAACCCAACCACATGTGTGGTTGAAAACATTGTACCGATGTAATTCATTTATTTTGAAAGAGACTGTATGCAAACTGTACATTTCCTGTGAAGGGAACTGCCTTTAGAAAACAGACAATCCATGTCACAGGCTGAAATTGACACAATGTCCCAGAACATCAATAACCAACAAACAGGGTACCTTGCATATCATATCTTGAGGTGGAAAGTCCAAATGTTGTTATGTGACGAGTTCAGAGTGAGAATGTGTTGGTCTCAGCCATCTACTTGTGTTCAGATCACTGAAAAGCATGTTAATACCGAATACAGATATTGTGCCTTGACATTTATAGGAATAGTCATCACTCTTCTAATTTTGGACTGAAACTGATCCCTGTACACAGGTCCAGTGCTCCCAGCTGTTTTTATCTGAGCCTCAGTGTAAAGCAGAAGATGAGAGTCAAGCAGATTGGCTATTTGCATGAAATGCACCAGCGAAGTGTGTCCCTGTGCTCCGGTGTATCTCTGTGGTTGCTGTCAAGGCAGCATACACTAAACATACCCACCTGCATATACATACATACCCACCCACACATATCCACACATTTCAGTAGTTCATTTGTCTCCCTGGGATTTTTAAGGTGAGGTTGTTATACCATTATCAACTCTAATATTTTGAGTGTTAAAGTGAAGTTTGCTTCATATTTTGCAAACAGTTTATATATACAAAGATTTGCATGATTTTGGTTAGGGCTGCTGAAAAAATAACATTGCAATATTTTTTTCTACAGTATGTATTGCAATAGAAAATAATACAGGAATTTGCACCAGATGACTTAAATGGCTTAATTCAGAAGTAATTATTTTAAGGGGGCCTCCCTAGTGTAGTGGTTAGAGCACTTGTCTCTAGGGTTCAAATCCTGCTGGGGTCGACATCAATAAAGGCCAAGTCCTCAACGAGGGCATTTCCAAAGCCAGTCGTAGAAGGGAGGTTCCAGCTGTAAGAGCAGATTCATTCAATTATTCATTCTAAGATTATTAGTGTGATTTAGGAATGTCCCGATCCGATATTCAGATCGGTATCAGCTGCCGATATTAGCAAAAAACGTGCATCGGAATCGGATCGGACAGCATGGAAAAATGCCGATCCAAGAACTCTGATCCAGTTTTTCACGGACTCAGATCCAGGTTTTCCGGCCGGCCCAGTGCTCTGCGATTCAAGCAGTTCATTCCAGTGATCTGCTCCAGCACTTACTATCAATCCACCACGCCAGCATGTAGACACAAATGGGGGGAAGGGTGGGAAGAGTAGCGGTCAATTTAGTTAGTTATTAACTGATTGACTATTTGTTTTCTGCTCTGGTTTTTTTAGAGTGATATTCTTACTGTTTAAGTAAAGAGCACTGATGGCATTGTTTGGGCACAATTAGTGAAATTGGAGCCATGGATGGACTATTGCTTGTTTAAACAGTTGTACAATATTGTGTGTGGTTTTTTGTCCCTTCTGTTGGTCCCAGGAAACAGCAGCACCAGGCTGGCACTGACACTAAAATAACTGAAAAGGAAAGGCTGCATTGTTTGTTAAATGTCAACTATGTTTTGTGGTGTTAATCTATTTTTTATTTATTAGGGGGCCAAAGCACAAGTGTGTGGAGTCTTGCTGCTATTTTAATTTCAGTGTTAGACATTTTAAAGCTTTCTTGTGTTGATTTATTTTCTATTTATTAAGGGGCCAAAGCAGCCAAAGCAAACCAGCTTTATTTTTTATTTAATGTTAATGTTCAAGTTTAAAGTTTGTTTATTTAACCCTGTTAACAATAAACAGGTCAGTTTCTCATACCAACTGTAGTGGATCATTCTAACTAACCTGATTAAGTAGTTGTTCTTGTTAGTGTAATATATCGGCCAAAACTTAAGGCTGGATCGGAAGTGAAAAAGCTGTATCAGGACATCCCTAGTGTGATTGACATAGAAATTAGATTACAAATAATGACGGCTGTAGTTTGAAAATAGTACACAAACCGGCACTTCTTTGGTGATGAATGGTCATAAGATGTTGTGATAATGTTGCATTAAACAGATGCTTTGTATCTTCTGTGTAGCAAGCACAAACCCTTTTTACAGTTGTTAACTGTGGACCCTGAGCATATCTAGACACTTTCTGCTGACTACCGAAAAGCATGAGCTTCACTGTGTCTACAGCACTTGTTGGCCCAGTTACCATACTTTTCTACACACATGCAAGAGAGTCTCACTTCTCATAACATTAGTCGCCACACGACATCACATATACATGCAACCTGTCTTAAAGGGGAAGGCTTGGCAGCTGACATCATTCACATAAAATAAGAACCCTGTTATTTTTTCCTTTTGTATCAAGCAGCAAAAAAGTTGTGACATGAAGTGTTTGAGTTACTTGACAACACACATCCTGTGATGCGACAATTGCGCATGCGCGCTTTGCAGTGTTAATGCTAACATGTTATATAATGCAGCCTTAATCTTGGTGCACTGCCACAGCTCAGCGGTCAGTCAGTCAGAAAAAGGCAGCTGTGCAGCCATGATACAAAATTCACTGTCCACTGGCCAAATGGCTAGAAAGTCACAGAGATAACTAAGAGCTGGCCTCTAGTTTGTTTTTTCCTCATCCCTGCTATCTGCACATCTGGGTGATGTTAGTGTATGTTGGCTATGTACGAATATGTACAGATATGTACATCCCCTACAACTGCAGAGCAATGCTGGCACCCGCTCTTATCCATAATTCTCTCTCCCATATGGGAACCGGCAGGTGGGTCTTCTAGCTCCAATGTATTAATTTGGGCTCGTCATAGTGACTTGAAACAGGAGGTGTAACTGTGATGCACCTAATTGTAATGTTAAGCACACACAGTTTATATACGGTCAAAACATCAGTGTGGTCCTGTTGTTGAAGTGACTTAAACTTTGGTCTCTAATCTCTCCAGAACCTTCTGCTATCTTCAGCTTTTACTCACCTCTGTGAGTTTCGGAAACAAAATGGCATCCTCTGCTCCCAGTGTCTTTTTCTTTTCATCCCTCCATTCACATTATATCAGCCGTCTTGCTTGAAGGCTGCAGTATGGGATGTACGGCTGAAGTAGCTTATGCAACTGTCCTTTATATCCTGCTCATCCGTAGGGCTATTTTAATAAACATGTCTGTCTCCTCCCTTTCTGTCTGCATCTCTGCTCTGAGCCTTTATCATTTCCTCCCCTCACAGCCTCCTTAAACCTGAGGCCCCCTCACCATCCTCTGGGTTTTATAGAAGCCAGAGGGGGTGTACCCATTCTGAAGTAACGCTATTGTCTGCTGCTTGTCCATCATCCACCCTACACTCAGGTACCCCTGTGTGATGAGCTGAGGGGTCTGTTCAAAGGCAATGCAATTACCATGCGCCTGGGTTCAAATGGGATGATGTAACCTCCATTAACAGCAGCCCTTTAGCCTTTTCTGTGTGCTACAGGATGCACAGCGGTTGCCGTGGAGACCGCAGAGAGCATTTAAGCAAGACAAATTATTTCGCTGAAGGGGGTTGATGAGCTAAAGAGAGCTCCTAACATCTCCACACCCCCCTCTGCTGACTTTCTCTCATCCTTTCTCCTTGTGATTATGTGCAGTCACTTATGTTGACTGTCAGCTGGCAGTGTTTGAAAGCATTTAGCTTTACTGTGTTTCTGCACCTTCTTTTCTAACACAAACACACAATATAAAGGCTGTACATCTCCATCAAGTGTGGTTGCCATGTAGGATGGGAGAACACCATGTTTCCTATCTGTTCTCATTGTTCAGTGTACAGTTGAACAGTGCAGCTGCTGGAACATTATTGGACTTGGAATAGTACGCTAAAGAGAAACTTGCAAAGTATTGACAGGGACTTTATCAGCTAGTCAACAAATTTAGTTTCCCCGATGTGTTCTGACAAAACTCAGGATGGAATCTGTTTGGGATAAATGTGTTTTCAATAAGAACAACATCAGAATCCGATTGTATAAGCATTTAACAAACCAGAACTAACAGTGAGATAAGAACTACAAAAATTTATACATTTTTTAAAAACACGGCTGGTATTATACTGTGTTTTATTGTCAACAAATCCCATGAAAAGACTGTAGGCAACAGTGTGTTAGTCTGTCACTCAGTACTCTGTGACTTCCCTATCCTGTCTCTGATTCTCAGCTCTAAGCCCATTGGTTCCTACCAGGCACGGGATGAGATGAAAATGTCATGATTATCCTGGCCAACACCGCAAATTGACATTTTTTTCCTTCAACACCAAATGCATGTGGTCACGTTTAGCCAACACACGCATGTTGTTGGGCTTAGGCAACAAAAGCACGTGGTTGGGTTTAGGAAAAAAGAACAGGGTTTGCCTTCACAATCATACAGGAAGAGAACACCGGCCTCCTGTGTGAAAATCGGTGATTGTTGGACCCATCCAACTCCCACCCAGCCTTACACAGTAATGGCACCCAGCCGTGTGAATGCTGACATGAAAGAATGGCTTTTTCGTCTGTGTCTGGTGTGGGAAGTCCCTGACAAGCGCAGGTGTTTGATGACTTCGCAGTGAGATGGGGTTGGTTTGCATCATGAAACTGGAAAATAACTGTACACTGTATAACAACCATCAACTTTGATATCATGGTATACCTTGAAACCGGTATATCGCTTCAGCCCTAGAGAGGGTCAGTGACTGCACTAAAAACACTGGCTTCATTCCTGCCACCTCCTTTCAGTTTCCTTTCATTTGTAATGGTGAAAAACAAAACAAAAATCCAAGCATTATAATACTGATTCAGATATTGATTACTATAGCAGCGATTAAAGCTTTGAAGCTTTGAAGCATTCTGGTCAGCTCAAAGTGTAATATTCTATTAAAATTGGTTCAATGGTAAAAACTGGTTAGCTAAAACTATTACTTTACTTTCTCTTTGAGCTGTTTGATTAATATGGGTCCAGACATGCAGACTGCAGGAGAAGCTGTGTTCTGGGGATTCAGTTACTGTGTTGTCATGTCGGCTTTAAAAGAGCAGCTCTGTTTCTGTCCTGTGTAATGAAATGTCCACAGCTGTCCACTCTCCTTCACTTTCTCTTCCACCCACCGTCTCTTGTTCCAGCGGTCTTGTTTGTATTCCTATCCTCTCTCTCTGTCATGCTCTTTGCTTCATGTTCGTCTCTCACACCTCGCTGTCACACATCTCGTTGTTTCTCAGCATCAGTGCGCGGCTTGCTGCGTCTCAGATCTGTCTGTTGGTCATCCCTTGCGGTGGATTGCCACATCTATTCATGTGATGCCCGTTGCACTGCCTTCGTCTTCTGTATTCATTCAGACAACACAGGGGCTTCGTCATCGCTGCCAACAAAGATGATGTTTATAACCCCCGTCTGTCTGTCTCTGTTAGCAAGATGTCTCACAAAGTTACAGATGACTTAAAGGTTTTCTTCAGCCATAATGCAAAATATATTCTACTAGGAAAGTTCAACATTTCAGAAGTACTATTACCATATTTTCTCAAATAAAATCTAGTTTTAAAATAATGCTGCAGCAATAGAGTTATGTCATAGTTCTCTTTTCAACAGAATTAGGCCTCTATCACAAAGAAAGTGTACAGCAGCTGGAGGCGGCTTTTTGCAATTGTTTTTAATGAGAATGAAGCTTTTGGCTCCTGGACTACTGGTGGTACTCCCCATGATCAACCCTCTTTTTTTGGGGTCTCATGTACCCACACAGATCTCCGTTCCCTATGCCTAACAAACTATTTGCTGACAGCCTCTCACCCTCAACCAGAGCTACCGCAAGTACCCTCTGCCTGTTCATTTTAGGAACTAGCTGCTAATTATTGTCAAATAACCAAAATAAATAAATGAAGGGTGGATTGATTACGCGGGGAGGTCAGAATAAGGAGATGATTTCGTGGTTGCCTGGCAACAATAAAAAGGCGCAGCAAGCTTCTTCTCTTTTCACTTGTGGCATTCAATTTAAAAAGGGCAGCATGGTGCACCCCGTGTTTTGCAACCCGCAAAATGGTTTCCATGTGATTGGGGCCTTACTGTTCTCTGATCTATTTCAAAAGCTTGTTGTAAACAAATCTCAACACTTTTAAAAATGTTTCACAATAAAATAGGGTTCCCAAGGTCATAAAATTAATTATGTGATGAAATTGGAAATTAATAGAAATCTGAAAAATAGTCTTCCAGGCCTGGAAATAGTTTGGAATTAAAAGAATATTTTGGAAAAGTTTTGAATTTACATTGTGTTGGATATTATTCAAAATATGTTCATAAAATTCCCCAAACATGGCTAAAGTTATGAGTAATATATTTCTTGTATTACTAATTTAAAATTTAGCTCTGCTTGACCATTAAAATCTCACTACTATCATGTGATACACTTAGACCAGTACGCCATTGCATTATGGCAAAGGCCACAAAACAAGCCGTCATATCAGAGGAAAAACAGGGAAACATCAAAAAGCAGTCATGTAGCTGGTTAGCAAGGCTTTCACACTGAGATCTGGGTGAGTGGGAACAACACTTTTGTTTAAGAAGAAAAAATGGCAACAGATCAGAAAGCAAAGGAACTCCTCTCTAAAATCTGATCAAATCTACTTTGAAGGAACAGTGTGTAAGATGTAGTGGTCATTGTTCAGGGTTTTCTCACTGTGCGTCAAATTCATAGAGGTCTCTTCCTCTCCAAAACAACCGGGCGATTTTAAGCGATAAAAACACTGAAAAAAGCAGTTTCACATAGCTCTCTAATCGCAGAGGGGCTTCTTACTATGGTGGCCGATAAGAAAATTAAAAAACTTGAATGGCCCCATCTAGAGTCAGTGTTTGGTTTGTCCATTCTGGGCTACTGTAGAAACACGGCAGTAAACACAGTGATCTCCACAGAGGGGGACCTGCTCCCTATGTAAATATAAACAGCTTTTTCTAAGGTAAGAAAAACAAGGATTTTTGTTTTCGGGTGATTATACACTAAAGAAAACATACTCTTTTGCAGATATATCCCCTGAAATCCAACACACTGGGGCTTTAAAATTGAATATTTAAGACATTTTAAATAAAGGTCTGCTTCCCTCTTCAGAAAACTAGCAGCGATGAGAGCTCCCTGCTGCATCGCGTCACGTTGCTGTGTCTCGGCCAAAAAGTTGCACATGAACACACCAAATCGACAGCTAACAAACATGTATGTCCTGCACCTGTGTGCGAGGACATACCCCTCCACACCAGCAGACTGCAGTTATCTGTGATCATCATTCAAAAAGGGAAACCAGAAGTCTTGACGCTAGTTAGCCAGTTAGCACATTAACAACCCATTTCAATGTTGAAAGAACAGTACATTTAACTTGCACCAGTGAACAATAACACAAACCATCAGGGAATGTTTCTGCTAAAGAGCTCAGTGTATAAAAAAAAAATCTCTTACCTCATGTAACAAGTTTGTTTTGGTCTCACTCCCTCTTGACTTTAGCTATTTGTTTACTTTCCTCACTTCCATTTTATTTCTTGTGCACTGAGCTGAACTGCCAATCACTGATTTAAACATAATGAATCGTAGAGAAAAAAACGACTAGCACTAACAAGGGCCAACGGTGTGGGAATCACCACACTGATAAGGGCAGTAGACGGTCACCAGTGGCCTAACTTTGACTGACAGCAGACTGTCCACTTGGTGTGTCAGGGCCTGAATGAGGTAAATAAAGGCTTTGACCAGTATGAGAGAGTTTATAGAGACTTCTTTGAAATGCCAGACCAACAAGGCAAACAGTTTGAGAGTATTATTCTCCACTGATATGTATGAATTGAAATGAACTTTTAAAAACTATCATGAATGCAGAGGAGCCAGGTGACCCTGAGCCTGACAGACACACCTGACTGCCTTTATAATAAACATGTATCTAATCTATGTCTCTTCTCTCTACAAAGAGTGACTTACTCCCATCAGGCACATCATCATCACCGCCTCATCATAGCCTTGCAGCTGCTGTGAGAACAGCTGCCATTTACTGACACACACACACACACACACACACACACACACACACACACACACACACACACACACACATACATACACACACACACAAACACAACAGCTCAGATAGCTACTTCCTGTCTGCTTGACATAGCTATTCTTCATAATAAAATTGAATCTAATGCTTATTTATTTACAGTCTTTAACCTATATTTATACAGGATAGGGTGCCTGAGATACATGTTTTTTAGTCAAACACTGTTAAACTTTAAGACAAATAACAGGAGCAAAATATTAACGATAGACAGAGTTATTGATAGAACAGAAAACAGACTATAAACCAGTTACAATTCTAGCTGATTCATTATATGCCTTTAAAAGCGTATTATAGTAGCTATCACTTCAGTGGTCACAGTGGCCTAACCCTGTTGAAATCTTTTCAGTTTACATGAGAATATTCAGCATTTAAAGTCGCCACAGGCCTGTTGAATTTTGTGGCATTTAATTTGCATAATACCTAAACCAATACATAATCATATATCAAATGCATCATCAAGTGCGGTTCCATCCACCTGTTTGTCTTTTTTTTTTTTTTTTTTTTATGCGCATTTCCAATTGGTGCTTAAACAGATACCAGTGGTATCATGAGAGATTAAAAGTTAAAATCTTGCAAATGTGTTAATGCCTGGCTGAAATATAAATAAACTGTGTACTGATAAAAACAAAATGTGACAAAGTGCAATAGAAATAGAGTTGAGTACACTTGATAGCCTTGCTTCCAATTTTTTGGTGGCATCTCGGCATGCTGAACTGCCAACTCCCTTGAATACACCATGCTCGACTTTACCACACTACAGACTATATGGGTTGTAGCTGCTGCAGTAGTGGGCTACTGATACATTACATTAAACCAAAGAATGCTTGTGGTGATTGGCTGACAGCAAAACCCTATAAATAGTCATCATTTTCTAGATCTAGGTACATAAAGAATTGAATGCAGGTATCATTCGAGTGGAGAAGATTTGATATGACTTGGTGCTGGGTTACCTCAGTCAATACCTTAAAGGTATTGCGTACTGGGGATGCACCAATTTATTGGTTGAGCATCGGTATCAGACAGCATTCACCTTGTTGACTGCCATCGGCCTATTGGCTGGCAGACTAAAATGCAGAGCTCCAGACTAATTGCCACAAAGTTAAATTTAAGAGCAGGTACAAGAAGTATATAGTGACTGTTTGGCAAATGATGATCTCACTGTTGAGGGATGACATGCGTAATAGCAGATGGCTTCCGGTCCTCTCGGGGACACCAGAAAATATGTTTGGGAGAAACAGAGATCTTCGTGATGAAAGGATGCCGTAAAGTCACTATTATTGCATCAGGGATGCACCCTGTTGTTTCCCTGATAATGCTACATTGTGAACAAATCCTTTTTAAAATCAGCAGGAGGGGAGCTAGTTAATGTTGGCTATTAGCTGTTAGCTATTTGGCTGCTGATACCCGATATGCTGATAAATAACAACTCATTCGGCCAATAACCGAAACCGATATTGATGTATCCACCTATTCCCACCTAGTTTTAGTGATCATCAAGTCTCTTCTATTGTGGAATTAACATCATGTTTTGCATGCATACTTTTATCATGATGGCCCACCAGCAGATATAATGATTATAGTGAAAACCTGTTGGACCAAAATGTGGAAGTGGACTGCTCTCCTCTGCTATCTAGTTACATTATGGAAATCCAGAGGTCAGATGCTTAAACACCCTGCACACGTGTGGTGAGAATGTGTGCACCTCACGTATTCTTCAGACCAGGTGTATGCACAGCTGGATATATTAAAATGTGGGACATATAAGATAACAGAATATGTAAGTGATATGGTGTGTATTTGAAAAGTTTTTATTGAACTTTTAATAAATTTAAGGGGAAGTTTATGGGCAAAATCAAGGTGCAACAGGTTGGAGGAGTATTGCTGGTTTAACTTTCCATTACTATAGTTGGTGTGAGAAGCTGCAGCAGAGCTCTTCTATTACTTGCAGCCAGCCTGCTGACACGATTGTGTCATGAGTAAAGAATGCTGGATGTTTGGCACTGTGGCGACTGCAGCTTAACAGGGATAAATGGACTTGTGGGACACATTTCCCCTTGAAATCCCTCAGTGCAACAATGCCTTATCATCCTGTATCAGTGCACATGTAAACACATCCTCCTTCATTGTACCTATCACTGATTTCATCCAGTGCAGTGAGGGTTTTCTGTGCTCCTTACATCAGTCACATCTCAGAGAGCTCTGAACAACAAGCAGATCAACAGCAGCTGCTAATCTACTAATACAGTCAGGTGACAGTGAGTCATGAAGCAGGGACAAAAAAGCCTCCCATGATGGAAGGACCCAGGGGAGCTACCAGAGCATGTGCCTGAATGAAAATGAATCTGCCACCCTCAACACCTCCTGCCTCAGCCTCCCCCTCTTTTCTTCTCCCTCTTCTTCTCTCCGTTCTCCTCCTCGCCACCTTAAAGCGAATACAAGAACAAAGCAGTGTTTTGACAGCATGACAGGGTGGTGACATCACTGGGATAGCGTCCTGAATAGGGCCAATAGAGCCAGTTTAGCTCTGGCACTGGGACACTGGACCATTGTAACACACACACACACACACACACACACACACACACACACACACACACACACACACATACCCAGTGTTCTCATTGAGACTCCCTGCAGCCCTGATCCCCGTCATGTATGGATAATTCATAATGATTAAGAGATTAGAAGGTGTTAACCGATGCCTCCCCACTGCCCAACACCCTACAACAGCCCCCCATCCTTAGTTGTCCTGTTGCCAAGGAGACAGATGGGTGCTGCTCTCACCCAGCCCGTGCCAGGCATTGGCAGTCCAGTGCAGTGTAACAGGCGCTAGCTCCATTAATAGAGAATGAGCTGTTTGGATGCTGTCTGTGTGTGTGTGTGTGTGTGTGTGTCTCTGTGTGTCTCTGTGTGTCTGTGTGTGTGTGTGTGTGTGCCAGGCGGGCTGCCCACTTGTAGCAGGTGCTGCTGGTGGAGCACTGGGTGGTGGAATGTGTTGGTGAAGCCAAATGGATGAGCGTTATGGGAGCAGTAGATCAACTCCTGCTGATTTGTGGTGAGGCTTTGGCCATGATGAAGAATTTTTTTTCTTAACTGCTGCTGAATAGGGACAGAGCTGAAAGTAATAGCTTTGTTGGCCTGCAGTGTGGGGAAAACCTTCATTAAAATTCTGAATGTGGAAAAACATTATCTTGAAAGTTAAGATATTTATTGCTATAACTAAATCAAATACTTTATCGTTGTTGTTTTTTTGTGATTTGTGTCAGTTCACTAAAGTTTTGGGAGCATTATTTTGGATGCAGATTGTCCATATTCTCCTTTATTGAATCGTTTATTATGTACTAGCCTAAATCATGGAGGGATTACTAAACAGGCCTACTGGACACAGGCCCAGTGGTTCAAGAGGTCAAAGGGCCCCTAAACAGCAAAGAGAGTCAAAACAACCACGTTGAGACTCAAAATGACAGTGAAAAGATACAAAGTGAGGCAAAGCAACTACTAAGAAATGCAAAACAGCCACAAAGCAATAAAAAGCAACTACAGAGAGACTCAAAACAACCAACAGAGATACAATGCAACTACAAAGAGATGCAGAAAGACTACAAAGAGATGCAAAGCAACTAAACAGATTCAAAGAGACTACAAAGAGATGCAAAGCGACTACAAAGAAATATAAATCAATACCAAAGAGATGCATTACAACCAAAAGATCTGGAATGAAACTACAATGTGATACAAGACAACCACAAAGAGATACAGAGTGACAACAATGACATGCAAAGTGACTATGAAGAGATTCAAAACAACCACAAAGAGATGCAAAGGAACAACAAAGAAATATAAAGCAACAACTAAGACATACAAAACAACCAAAAGAGATTTAAAGAGACAGTGAGTTACAAAGTGACCACAAGTACATCCCAAACAAGAAGAGATGCATAACAACCACAAACAGATGCAAAGCAACAACAAAGAGAAATAAAGTGACAACAAAGAGATTCAAGGCAAACAGAAAGAGATGTAAAGTGATGACAAAGAGATGCAAAATGACCACAAAAAGACAAAAAAAACAAAGAAGACAAAAAGAGACATAAAGAAAGAGATGCTATCACATTGCATCTGGGGGATGTAGGATCTATTTTTTGTAGGGCTCGATCCATACAGACCAAATTTCAGGATATCTCAGCCTCCGCTGCTCAGACTTTAACCATCTTTATCTGTCTCTTGTTAGTACCCCAGTCTTGTGATGTGTAAAATCTGTCGGGATAGCACATGCATGATAAAAGGGATCAATTTGTATCTGCCGCTTTTATTTTTTATTTTTTTTGCAAACGTGACTCTACCTGTTCAGACTGAAACTAGACCCGAGTGCTTTATGAAGTGGTTGTTTGTTTGTTTTTTAGTCCATATTTCCACGTCAGTAGTAATGGTGTGTACTCCACAGGCTCTTTGTGCCCAGGATGCGTTGTTGCTTTCATGCATGATTGACTCATGGAGGGGGATGATTTAATGTATTCAGAAGCGCATATTTAGGATATGCAGAGACAGATGCTTTTGATGTAGCACAAGACATACAAGCCCTGGGGACTGTGAATAATGACGACCACAGGCCTGCTGTCAAAGCCTTGAATGCACACTGTCTGTACCTCTATGCTGCAGGTGAAACACCGTCAGTGTCGTCTCTCAGTCGGCTGGCGGTTGCAGAGTTTTCCTTTCTGTCTGTCAATTCCGTCTGCCTCTAAAGGACTCTCTCTCTCACACACACACACACACACACACACACACACACACACACACACACACACACACACACACACACACACACACACACACACATACACACACACACACACACACACACAATGATTCTCACACACTCAAAGAGCACAGTGTCTGATCACCTGGTCTGGCAGGGCAACAGGCTCCACATGCATTATGCATCAGTGTCTATGGCCAACACATGATTAGTTCCTCTGTTTCTTGTATTTGTCTGCATGCAAGTGTGTCTGTGCACATGCATGTCAGTGTGGTAATTGGGCTTTTTTCCTCAGTGTGTGCTTATTATTATTAAGGGGCTGGGCTTTAACATTTTGGTCTAATGAGATGCTGTCTCACACATGCTATTGTTATTGTGTTCTGTGTGTATACAGCATTTTTGTGTGTGTGTGTGTGTGTGTGTGTGTGTGTGTGTGTGTGTGTGTGTGTGTGTGTGTGTGTGTGTGTGTGTGTGTGTGTGCATTTACATGCAAGTGCGTATTCTTCTGGGGCCTATTGCATGTAATTAGAGGTGCATTAAGTGATTTGTGGCTCTAATGATGCAGAGTTTGTCATAGAATACCCCACCCCTGACACCAGGGGACCTCTCCTGCAAGGTGTAGCAGACTGTAATGGTTGTCTGTTGATGGAAATAACCTCATTATTTTGATGATTGTCAGCAGAAATACAGAGGCAAGGTGGGGGGTTTTGTAAATATGAAAATGAAACAAAAAAACCTGTGAAGTACAAGTACTTTAAATTTGTACTCAAGAACAGTAAATTTATATTCCACCACCACACCACTGCTGGGTGGGGTTTAACAAACGGTCAGTTCCTATTTGGGTGCTGCAGGTAATGTGTAATTGAATTGAATTACTTTTGTAGGGTCAAGGCTACTTGCTGACGACTTGAAGCAACTAATCCAAAGAGCAGAGTAACAATGATGTTAGAGCATCACAGCAGGAAGTTGCTGGCACACGATAAATCAGGAGCTCTATTGTTCCTTTATTCCCTGATGCAAAGGTCAAGTTCCTCTCAGAGCCTCCTGCTAGATGTTTGTGCTGTGTGTGTATCCATGCTCAGCCTTGGCTGTTGGTGAGAAGTAGACCCCAGTATACAGCATTTGTGATCATTTGTTTCAGAAATATAAAATATGTATTATGTTATAATGTTCACTACAATATGTACGTCAATAGAATAATAATTTCATCATCATATATGTTGAATAAATATACATCTAACTTTATTATGGCAGTACTTACTAACTTTATTTAGGGCTGCCCCCCGACTAAGAATTTTCCTGGTCGACCAATGGTCGTCATTTAGGGTCATTATTCGACTAGTTGCCTGCATGTTTACGATATTACTGTAATAATTAAATCATATATTTTGTGCGAGGCAACACAATGGTTGAGGAAATAGTATCAGTATCATTGTTAACACTATGCTACATTACAGAAAAATACAAAACCGTACCAATGAACCTTCATCAATATAGGCCGATATTTTATCTACAAGTTCACGTCACACACTAAGCGAGCCACCCGTTAATTACACTATCAGCAAAGCAGTAATGATTGTGCTAAGTGGCTAATGGGCATGTAGCTACTTCCATGTTTCAGATCATACTTCATGTTTGTAGTCGACGAATGTTTGCCCGCAGAGTTTACATATCACCTTGGGTTCGTCCTTCACCTTATGAAAATGATCCCACACTTTTGATTTGCCGTGTCTTTAACCACCTGGATAATGTGAGGTGGTGTGCTGGGCGCTACTCCTGTGCCTTTTTTGTGCCAGCTTTCAAGAGCATGGCAGCAGGTTGTGTCTAAGGTTGCTAAGCAGCCTTAACAAGCACCATATCATAGCCTATTTACCTGCAATCCTGAGTGCAGAGCTGATCTTCTTCCAGGCGCTTTTTATAAGTCTGTGTGCTTATTGTCCGTGGACCAAATTTAAAGCTGAGATTTCAAAATATTGAGATGTATCGCGAAACAGAAATATCACAATATTGTGTTTTGGACAGTTGTTTGGACAAAAGGAGCAACTTGAAGAAATAATCCTCATGACAGGCAATTTTCACATTTCAAAAAACATTTCAATATTATCATGAGGCTATTTTTTAGAATGACTGGGGTTTAATGTCTGTTTTTAAGAAGACTGTTTGAGAGGATAGCAGAGAAAGAGGCAGGTAGAGACACAGTCCCAGTCTTCATTGATCTGTTGTTGCTGAACTGTTGCGCAGCTGCTGCTTTGCAATTCAATTTGGGAGGCGGCAGTAAGGGCCGTCCGCAGGGGCCCAATCGGCCCTCATACTCATAACATACTCTCATTCACTTTTCATAGCGGAGCTGCTCTCAGCAGCTGCTTTCTCAGTCCAGGGGTATCCCATGGTAACCAGACACTTGCACCTTGATGAGGGGAAAGGGGAGGAGCTGAGGAGCAAGTGGACAAATTGCTGTTACTCCTCACTCAGCTTTGATCATGGTTTGTTAGTTGCATGATAACCCAGCAGACATTGTTCTGTCCACAGTCAAGTCCAAGAGTAGTCCTGAATGTTCATGGTAATAGCTTTAATTGTGAACAGCTGCACGGCTCATGTTATTGATATAAAGCCTGCCTGGTTTTCACCTTGTGTTTAGCCAAGTGCCGTGCACTTTAATTCAGATTTCCATGACCATTATGTACGAATCTCAAAAATCTGTGCTGGAAGGATTGAAACCATACAAAGAGCAAACGCAGCTATAGATGAGGTTACAGAGCGCCCACTGGAAAAGACTCCATCGTAATGAAATAGACCTCAGATTAAATTGAATGGAGTGCCCAGGGAGAGAAATCATAGTGGCAATTGTGGGTAATGAGTATATGACAATAAATATGAATCTGACTGAAAACAGTCAATCATCTGCATCAATACTGAGTCCCAGAGGGTTGTGGGGTTATGTATCGACACTAAGTATGTTAACGTGACATAAGAGAGGATCTATTTATTGTGTTGTCCGACCAAAACCAGACTTTTAGAATGCATGTAAACATGTTTGTGTAACTGACATCGTACTACAACGAATTTCTCAAAGTCAGACTAACACACCTAGATAACGCAATTGGGAGTCAAATTACTCCTGCATGAATACAGTCAATCGGACCCAAACTGGCTTACGCGCTCTGCACAGTTTCCACCTGGGGCTTTGACCTGGGAGTTGCATAGCGTTAAATGTGTAACTGAAGAAGAGGCTGGTAACAACATGGCAAAATCTACATCCGGAGTCATGCATTTTTTGATGGACGAGGAGGCACAGTGTGTCAGCTGAAAGAGTTAAATAATGTTAAAATACATGGATGGGAGGCAAACAAGGAATGGCATCCTATTCGGAACAGCTGGATGACGCTCGATTGTTTGGTCTGTGATCTAACAGGTCAAGGGGAAGAAAGTCCAATTCTAATAAGATGAAAGGGAGCATATCACCACCAATGGTAGCAGAGT
Organism: Epinephelus awoara; assembly: GCA_035609425.1. Lineage (NCBI taxonomy): Eukaryota > Metazoa > Chordata > Actinopteri > Perciformes > Serranidae > Epinephelus > Epinephelus awoara. The sequence goes on along the minus strand of CM069316.1, from coordinate 28,184,503 downwards.
TGGACATACTTTGGTTACGGTTCCCACAATCATGGAAAACCTGGAAATTCGTTTTGAAGAAGTCATGTCCCAAGTCCTAAAGTTTCCATACCTATACCTGACTACTATTTTTAAATTGTTCTGTGTTTTAGAAATGGAGCTGTTGACATTGGCAGCATAGGGCGTTCAGTTGTCACTTGGAGCACCAGTGTGCACTTTGGTTTTGTTTTACCTGCTCTGAAAGTAGAGCATGGAAAATCAAAGCAGAGCCCTGCACAGTACCATTTTTTGAAAGCCTGCACCTGCCCATACCTGTAAAGCTCAGTACAAGAACCAACCCATTACTCGTCATTATGTTTAAGTCATAGCCGCACCCAGTCACACCCGTTAGTAAAAGTCCCGCAACCCTCTTTACCTATGAATTAACCACAGGGCCAATCAAACTGTCAGCTGTCTCCCACTCTTAATACAGGCGGTCTGTGTCTGTGGACTGCGCCTATAATAACAAAATTAAGATTTGAAGTACTATACAGCTCTGTTCGTGTTATACGTTATGAATGGCATGGAAATGTTATTATGGGTCCTTGAAAAGTCATGAAAAAGGTTAGAAATTTTTGTCCATTGGAACGCTGCATACAGCTTTTGTGCTTTTTCGTCTTTCTCACCATATTGACCTCAGTGCTGTTAAGTAGCTCATTCATTCAAGTGGTTTCGAGTGGTATGTCCACACCTTTAGTATGAGACTGTTTGAATGTGGCTTGTCTCAGCTGCAAGTAACTGCCTTCTGAGTGAGAATGGAGTCCAACCTAACCATAGGAGATGACACGGAAACACAAGGCGTTATGGGTGTAAGGAGGCAGGTGTTAGAAGAGACTGTCTGGACTGATCCTTGTACTTACTTAGAGGGAAACTGATTAAGCTGCCATGATCTCAGGATCACAAAACTCCACTTGTGTCAATGTCAAATCAGGCTCACAAATATAGAGTTTCATTTTAGATAACGTCTCAGTAATTTCCTAAAACAGATGGTCACTGTAGTTTTGACCAAATGTTCCTCAGAAAGCAGGAAATAGTGCTTTGTTGAGGGATATTTTTAGCTGTGGATTAATCCACATGTGGTGCTCTAGTTTGTATTTGTGGCAGCAGGACGGTCTATGTGCAAATGTACCTGTGGCTCATTGATGTTTTTGATATCACAGTGGTGCTTTATGGCACAGAGGAGGAAGACACATTTATACATACTAGTGGTGTCCCCAACTAAGAATTTATGGTCGAATCTGATTGGTCAAGTCTTGCTTATTGGTCAAATTGTGCTTTTTGTTGTTGTTTTGCTCATTGATGCATATTGTCATTATAACAGTAGCTTATATTTGTTCCACACTAGACAAAGTACAGGAACACACAATTAAACAATGTGTCCTCTTGGCTTGGCATAAAAATTGACTTTGTAATACAATTCATCATGTAGCATGCTTTGTTGTGTTTTGGGGGTGTATGTAACAGTGGAGTACTGAAACTAAGCAGAATAGACTGACAGACAGACTGATGGGACACGTCACACAAACAGCTGTTTCTACAAACCTCCCTCTGCTGATTTAGACAGAGAGTTGCTCATAACGTCAAAAAATTTTCAGCACTCTGCTGGTGCTATGCTATAATGTGAGTCTTCTGTTTTGTAAATTTATTCATAAGTAGCCGATATATCATGTTTTTTTTAGGACAGACCAAGCAGTTCAGTGTAAAATCAGATATTCAACACCCCCATGCCCAAATGGAATGATCTATTGTTTCATAACCACATTTTCCCGCCAGTGACAATTGACTGAACTTTGAGATTGGGAGTCGAATCAGGCTGCTTAGATTGAATAGTCAACTATTGAGCCCTAATGCACAGACAATACTTAAGTGTTGGTTTGCCTCTGCACGTGAGATTTGGTATACTTTATTACTGAACCCAGATGTAATCCCTGTGCATACATTAAATTGGATTACCAGGGCTGAGCTGGAAGAACATCAATATTAAGAAGAACAATATTAGATGCAGTTTAGATGTTAGAGGCGTTTAAGCAGCATCAATAATCATCTTATGCATGGTGTGCTTTAAGCAGCAGAATATGCAGACCGATACCTATATCAGTTTAATATGCTACTGATTGATCTCATGCCAATTCTGATCTCTATGACTCCAAACTGCCTCATTGGTGCAATCCTTGCATGTCAGAAAGAATCTATGGGTGCAAGTGTTTGTTACATAATCCAGAATATGTCCAAAGTGTATTTTTTTTTGCATCTTTCTATAGTAGGTGACTTTGATTGATTTTGAAAGTTCTTGAAATGAATGAGAGTCTGAGACATGAGAACATACAGATAAGAGTGAACAGAGGCAGACAGACAGACAGGCGGTGGTACAGTGATGTAAGAAGCAGATAGTGCCAGCAGCACTGTGTGTGTGGTTTTCCTGTCACATACTGTCGCAGCTGAGCAGTTTCCCTCACTTCTGATTTATTTACCATTTGAACCTGGTGACATGTCATTTCACAGAATGACTGGTGAGACTTTCAGTTCAGTCCCAGGTGCCACAGCAAACTCTGTGGTGAAAAATACCAACCTGTGCAGAATTATAGAACTGAGAACAGGTCCATCTTTTACGTCTCTGCAGCTCAGGGGAGGACGATTAGATGATTCTTTGGATGTTCTCAGAATTACTTAGTTTTTAAGAAAATGAAAGAACCAGTAGATTAGCATATTGTAGCCCATTAATAAAAGTCACCTCTACTATTGATTGGTTTCCCCCTAGTTTATGTCAGCACACTAAGACAAGCAACTTGCAGAGACTTGTACAGATAATCCATTATAAAGCTAAAGCTAAAGGTTTGATCGAATCTGTCTTTTCTGTTTAAGTGATTTTATCATATGGCTCAAGGACAGGTCCAGTTTGACAAACTCAAAGTCAAGTCAAGTCAAACTCTAAATAAAATAGTGCAGTGCAGGGCTGCAAAATTAATCGAATATTAATCACGATTTTGGCTTCCCACATTAAATGTACATGATCAATTGTGAAATTGATGTTTAGAATGTGTGCTCCACCCATAGAAAACTCTGCTGCATATCAAATCAAGCACTTGCTAAACTAACAGCAGCCTCCACTTTTTAAGAGCTGTCATGCGGCTATGCACACACCTTGCAGTGACAGCCATGAAAACCGTAAATGGATGTTGTAGCTGCAGACGTGCAAAACAAAATCATCCGTCATCAGCCATCATCATCCGTTGTTTGGAAGTATTTCAGATTTAGGAGGGAACAAAGAGTGCATAACATTCATTTATTTGTGGCGGCTTGCTACAATTGAAACATCTGTCGTCACGTTTTGATTTTCTCTTTTTGGAGCTGGACCATTCATTAGGCTCACTGTTTAATTTTTTCAACCCATTTTTAACCAGGTAAATCCTGTTGAGATCAACAGTCTCTTTTTACAAGGGAAACCTGGCTAAGACAGCAGCATCCAAAAAAGTTACAGCCAAACAGCAACACAATATAAAACTTAAAAGATATCCAGTAACGTGTAGAAATATTAGAGCACCTATGTACAATGACAAGAACCAACCAATCCGTTCATCTGTGTACTTATAAGAGCTTTAAAATCAGGCAGAGAGACTAATTTATGTAGTTTTAACTCTTTTTGAAGGTTATTTCAAGTGAGGGGAGCACAGCATGTAAAAGCTTTTTTACCCAACTCAGTCCCTGCACTCAGATTAGACAACAAAACAAAGTCTTGAGATGTCAGACTATAGCTACAGTCAGATCTCTGTTCAATCAACATACAAATGTACGAGGGGAGTTTACCTAGTATGGCTTTATAAATTAACAAATACTAGTGACTGAGCCTACAAAAGATCAAAGATAGCCACCAGCCCTGGAAAAAAAAATGCAGTATGATATGCAGTAACTAATGTGCAAACAATGTGCAGATGCATTCACGTACAACAGATCACTGTAATCCAGAACCAGTTAAACATGGCAGCAACCAGTCTTTTTCTGGCCTCAAATGAGAAACAGTTTGTTTCTGAAATAAAACCCTCAACTTTTGAAGAAGATTATCAATCTGAGGGAGTCATCAAGCCAAATACCGACAAATTTGTAACAAGTGACAACCTCTAACCCCCCCCCCTCAATATTGATCAAAATAATCAGGAGTATTGGTTTGGCTATAACAGCGCAGTGCTAATTACTGCTATTTCAGGCAGAAAACAAGTACCTGAACATGTGCACAGATAGTAAGTGAGCTGGTGGAAGAAACTCTTTTCCTGTCCCAGACAGAGTCACACAGCAAGGAGGGAACTGCAGAGTTAGCAGACTTAATGTCCCAGACTTATATAGCACTTACAGGGAGGTGTGTGTGTCATAAAGATCAGCAGTATAGACAAAAACCTGATGGGTGATTCACAAAAGGATTGCACAGCTTTTGCAGCTGCTAAATCTGCACAAATTTAACAAGAAATCATGTAATTGTCAACACAGCCACAAAGGGTGAAATACACCTCTAACTGCACTGCAAAGCAAATAGCGTTTGCTATTGTGCTCCTGTGCTATTTGTACATATTTGAATTATGTAATATGCAAATATTTCAGCAAAAAATGTGGCCCTTTTCTTAACAAATTAGCCTTATTTACAAGGCTTGGTGCTAACAGCTACACACAGTTACAGTGAAATTATCAGTATCTTCAGAAAGTTGGTAACTAAAGTGTACTGGGGTGTTAAGCCTTATCCAAAATTCTGTGTCTCTCCGTTACCTTAAATTCTTGCCTGAAGTTTTGAGGAGTGCCTCTGTACCTTGTTGTTTCTTTAACGTTGGTCATCTTTTGCATGGGACAGCCCAAAATCCCACAGTGTAAAAGCTGCAAAACTTAATGGACCTTTGGACCTTGAGACAAGACAGAGGGGTCGCAAGTGAACCGAAATCATGGTGCTATCACGGCAGCAATCCACTCATTGTGAATTTGCCCCTCAGAGTGCTGTCCCTGTAACACAAACGCACACACCCACACACACACACACACACACACACGTCCTGAGTGTGCACTTCAAAGTCTATTTTAGGAATTTACTAGCTGCATAAAACTACTTACGTCACCACAATGACCTTAGAATCCAAGCTTCTACTCTGTGTGTGTGTGTGTGTGTGTGGCAGTTATATTCCTGTACATCTTTCAAGTGTATATAAGGCCAACGCTGCCAGGATTTGGGATTAATTTCTCCCTTTGCTGTGTTCAAAACTTTTCTCAAAACTAAGGCACTTTTCCTGGGGAGTTTTGTGTGCAGGAGAGAGCCGATTAAGGCTTCTAATCTCCAGCCTGGTGACTCCAATTGCAAGAGCAGAGATGATCTCACAGGGATTAGCCTACACTCTTTATGCTCACAGAGTTCCTCCATCAACACACAGATTAGATTGTTTGTATACTGGTGTAATCAAGACATTTACAGTAGACGGTGTAAGCCTGTTTTTACTAAATATGGTTATAGTGTGTTGAAGGGGAATGCCACCAATTTTTCAGAGTGACATAGTCCTGGGGAGTAACACTCTCGAAGAGCTTTGTCAAATCTAAGAAAATAATCCTAAATATGTCATAATGATGTCATCAGAGTTATCTCAGCTTGGGCTTGGAGACTAAAATTTATAACAGAAAGCAAAGGGCTTTGAGTTTGAAGCTGTTCAAGCTTTAGGTCTTTATTTTTAGGGCTGCGCAATAACTGTATTTTTGCACAACAGACACATTGCAAAAGACTGCCTGAAACGGGATGAAGTTTTAAAAAATATATATAATTTATCAGGGTCCAACATTAACACCAGACCAATATGTTAGATTTTCCGTTTGGCGAGTAAATCTCAGAAGGCTATATAATAGCATCATGCATTTGCTGCAGATTTGTCGGATGCACATCCATTATGCGAATTCCCGTTCCACCACATCCCAAAAATGATCTATTGGATTGAGATCTGGTGACTGTGGAGGCCACTGAGCTTTGTGACATGGCACATTATCCTGCTGGAAGTAGCCATCAGAAGATGGGTACACTGTGGCCATAAAGGGATGGACACAGCAACTCAGCAACAATACTTAGGTAGGCTGTGGTGTTCAAACAATACCCAATTGGTACTTAGGGGCCCAAAGTGTGCCAAGAAAATATCATCCACACCATAACACCACCCTACCATCTGAATGTCGCAGCAGCTGTGGCCGTGCTGCCTGCTCTCTCCGGTTTAACACCAGGCTCGGCTCCTTCCAAAGACTCCTTGCAAAGCACTCTTCCGGGGTTTTTTAGGGACCTAATTGTATTGCGGAGTTTTGCACAGCGGCGACCGGATCTTTGCTCTCAAACCACAAAAAAATGTGATGGCACAACAGTCTCCTTTAGTACATTATTCTGTGCTTTCTTTTGATTTTCACATTGGCTAGTCATCCTGTTTAATTTGTCTTCTGATTAAATCGGAACCGTTGAAACAAGTTGTAGGAAGCCTCTGCAAGTAACTGGTTGCTGGCAGACACACTGTACTGCAATAAAGTGGTTAATCAGCAGTGCCGTGCACTGTAGAGCCGAGGCGCTGCTGGTTCTGCCGGCCTGAATAGAATATAATGTCTACTGTTGTGTACAGCATTTATAGACTGAGCTGAGTAGTGATGCGCGGGTCGACCTGTAACCCGTGGGACCCGCAAATGGACCTGTTGGTCGGGCAGCAGTGATCGTCTCTGAAATCGCTCTGTTAATGATATTTTGACATTATTATTATAATCTATTAATCTATAATCTATTACTGTCATGGCATCCGAAGGTACTGATGCGTTGAGCAGGTGACAGTCAGCAGTCGTTTTCAAAACACACTTGTGTCACGCACTCCAAAAGAAACTTGTTGAAACTTTAAACAATAATTTATTGTACAAAATGGGGGAAACAAACGTTGACAAAAACAGTTCCATAATTCATATTAAATTCAAAAGATAAAGAAAAAAACAGCTACAAGTTAGAGGGAATAGTGATAAAGTGGTAAAACTTGGCATTGATCCACAGCCTCAGACAGATGCGCTCAAGCCTGCCGTGTGCACAAGCTCAGTTGGTAGGCGATACTATATTTTCACATTTTTAACAATGCAATTTAAAAGTTTTGTTTTTTATTGATAACCTACATTTACCAACAACAAAAAGACTACATTTAGCACCAAAAAAATGTAAATAATAATAATAATTAAAAAATATTTATATAAGTAAATAAAAAAACCAATATCGAATGCCAAATTTTCATAACGAATACCTACCCATAGAAACGAATATCCGAATATTTGGGTACAGCCCGTTCATTGCATGAACGTCTTGAAAACGAACCCCGTTTGTCGTGTGGGGGTTCCCGGTCTAGACCGATTCACGTCTCCATAAATGTTCAAATCAAACATGTAATGTACTCACCTCATAGGCACAGATGTTAGGAAGGTGTACGGGGGATTGCCATGTGTTTGTATATCCGTTATTGTTCAATAAACATGCATTTTATCTGGGATGTCTTCTTCACCCCTTCATCGTCCTGCAATGAATGAGTGCACCGGCTTTCTACTGCACCACAGCGCCATTATAGCGGTTGGGAGGTGTATTGCACATTGGTAGTAAGAGGCTCTAGCCTTGGACCAAGACTTACTACCAATGTGCAATACACCTCCTAACCGCTATAGTAGCGCTGTGGCGCATCAACAAGGCATTTTTACCCAGAGAACTGCTGCCCACTGGATATTTCCTTTGTTTTGGACCATCCTCTGTAAACTCTAGAGATAGCTGTGCGGGAAAATCCCAGTAGCACCAACACCATGCCACATTTAAAGTCACTTAAATCTCCTTTCTTCCCTATTCTGATGCTCAGTTTGAACTTTAGCAGGCTGTCTTGGTACCATGTCTACATGCCTAAATGGATTGAGTTGCTGAGTGGCCTATCTATTTCCTTGGAAACCGTCCAAGGTTTGACTGAGACCTAAATATGATGTCAGCAGTTTGCTGCTCCTGGATGACTTTTTGTTGTAAAATGCTGCTTGGTGCAACTCTAAAGAGTTTGCTGCTCACTAACACTAAACCACAAGCTACTACTTCACTTACAGCTTCATCTTTCAAGGCAAACGCTGACATGCATCTTAACATTTTCATTGAGTCTTGCACGTCTGAAATGGCACTTTTTACTCTCTCAAAGAGTATATGTATTAATGGACAAAGTCTTATGATGAAAAAAATAGGAATGTTACACTATGCAGACGATTACCAGCAATTTGTGTCATGTATTCTGCTTGTGTCTGCAGTTTGTGGCAATTACACTGGTTGTTGGTGGTTCAGTGTCTAATAAAAGTAACACTAAAAAGTGCCATTTTAGAATAATACACCCTGTCAAGCCTATGTGTTATGTCTTAAATGCCATGCCATGCCATGCTCTGTTGTGATATTGATAGTGTCTTGTTCATGCTCTACTCATTCCCATGCATTTATTAATCTGCTTTTCTGTGTGCATTTGTTTTGACATTGCGCTCTTTTTCTTTGTTTTTTTGCTCCATGTTTTTCTGCATGTGGCTCCTCCATAGCTTTGTACCAATGGCTTGAAGCAGACCGCCAAGGCAGGGATCCAGAAACTGCAGCCACAGGTAAAACACCATCCACTGTTTACATCTTCATAACAGAGCGCAACACCTCACACTGTCTGCATGGCCCGCCTGCTTTACCTCAGTCAGCTGCTCACCTCGTAAGCTATGTGACCTAATATGACGTCAGCCATGCCCCGGTATTGATTTACACTTAAGTGTTTTGACCCATTTTTGTTGCAGATGAAATTGGATCCTGTCTGTGACCATTCTTATCAGACAGCCCCAACATCTAAGACCTATGTTATAAGTTAGGCTTAAAGGGATAGTGCACCCAAAAATAAAAATTCAGCCATTATCTACTCACCCATATGCCGATGGAGGCTCAGGTAAAGTTTTAGAGTCCTCACAACACACACTGCTCGTCCGTAGTGATCCAAAAGTCCTGAAGCCCCGACATAAAAAGTTGTTTGGAAAAACGTCATTTGAACGCTGTTTTTAGCCTCACTGTAGCCTGTAGCTCTAACTGCCTCTCTGTAAACCGCGTTCACATGTGCACATGTGTGCGCGAGACCAGCAAAAGCACGTGAACACACATAAACGCGGTACCCATGTCTCATGGTCGAGCGAAATGCACACACTTGAAAGCGGTGTACAGAGAGGCAGTTCGAGCTGCAGGCTACAATGAGGCAATGACATTTTATGTCCAAAAGGTAAAAGGTCATCTCTACTGTGACATCATTATGTTATGCAAAACACTATACTGGCCATTACTTAATGTCATGTCTCAGGAACAGAAGGGGAGACATTTGGTCAGATACTTAACTAGTGACACTACTCTTGGGTGTCCACCTTGAAACTGTGCTGATTGTATAGATCTTCTGTGCTGTCGGGTGGAGGATGTGTGTGAAGCATCCATGTTTTTACAGATATGGATTTAAACTGTAACTGGACTGTAACTAGACTGGTTTGCAGAGACGTACAACCGTGAGGTGGTGTTCTAGTTTCTGTTGCTTTGTTTGCCCAGGTTAAATATTCTCTGAGTGAACTGAAATGTATTGATGTATTTTTTGAATGCACGTGTATGTGTTTAGTACCTTTTGACTCCAGAAACGCGAGCTCACCCAAAATTGTAGTTTTGAATAGTGTAGATTTAACATGCATGTATTGTTTTTGTGTGTGTGTGTGTGTGTGTGTGTATTTCGATATTTCGAACATTTAATGACAACTTTCTTTACATTAAATTATTTCTAATGAATCTCAATGTAACTGGTAAAAGGACAAAAAAACTTGCCTGCCATAGTCACAGGCACTGGAAAATGGTCATTTCAACCCTGTGTACAGGTAATTCTACATTAACAAAAAAGGTCTGGTCCTTTTTGAACACCACATTTAATCTTAGAACACAGTGTGAACCCCAATCCATCCATGAAACAGTTACAGTTAATGTTGGGATTAAGACATTTTGCACCATGAATTAAGTTGTATACTGCTAGTATACAACTTAATTTCACCTCAGTTGTGCTTAGGTGAAATAAAGAGCGCTTCCTGGTTCAGAATTCATTTCTTTGCCCTATTCTAGCAATCGAGAAACCTAAGGTGGCCAGCGTATCTTTTTTTTAGTTTAATGAAATAAGTAAAATTATTTTAAAATGTGTACTTAATGTTTTTATGTTCATGTGACATAGCATTAAATGCTCAAACAACAACGAAAACAACCAAAAACATATGTTACAGTGACAAAGTTTTTGTCAGTGGCCAGAGTCATGTGGCACATGTATTTTGTGTTTGATGTACTCAAATTTTTATGTTACTAGGGGTGAGAATCACAAGAGGATCCACGATACAATATTATCTCGATACTTAGGTCACAATACAATATTTTTGCAATTAAAATATGTTGCGATATGCTGAGTATTGCAATAAAATATATTGTAATATATTGCAGTTTATTACCCTTTTTCAACTGTAAATTGTATCCCAAAAGGAAAACTTTGTCAACATCTCTTTTACCTAATAAGATAAAGTTTTCAGTCTGTTGATCTCACTTTGGGCTTTTTTTTTCTTTTTCAGCAAAATGTATCTAGTGGACTAAAAATGCAGTTGATCATATTATTCTAGTACTTTGCCTAAAGTTTAACTTGTAATTGTAATATTAGTAATTTATATGATAAAAGAATCATTCTTGGCATTGTGTGGCGATGCAATATTGCCACAAGCTGTATAAAAAAAGAAAATTAAGTTGAGTGTGTGATTGGAGTTTACAGTGCAGGATGATATTACCTGATTGATATTTACATTGATCTATGATTTCAAAAATAGACAATAACTATGGCCTTGTAGCTTAGCAAAAGCTGGGATCTAAAATGGAATCATCAGTACCCAATCCTAAACTGACCGATCACCTGAGTTAATGCAGAAGTCATCATCACAGAGCAATCAGCTGATAATAGAAGCAACAATAATAATGGTTTGAGGATGATGGTGCACTATATACAGCCATGTTCATATGACATTCTTTCTTTATTTAAAGTATCAAAGTAGCTGACGTGATCCAGCAATCCAGGCTGATTTTGAGAGAAAGAAATCACTTCAGTCCAAATTTGTGTAAGGCGGACATCATTTCTATGGTCTCCAGATCCCTGTGTATTACAGGCTCCACCACCCCCACCTGGATTACGTCCTTCAATACAGTTCATCCTCTTAGCCCCTCTCTCTCTCATTTTTCTTTCTTCATGGTACAGTATTTGGGTCAACTTTCTCTGAGCTTGTTATCCAAATCAGTCCCTTTCATCCTCTCCGGTCGTAGCTTACTATTTTACCCTCGCCTCAACCTAACCCTAATGAAAGAAATTCAGTCATCCTGTTTCCCTGCCTCTGGGTTATTGTTTGTTTCCCTGCTTGCAGACCAGAGTTTGAGGAGTTAATGAGAGCAGAGGGTGGAGGGGCTTAAACATGGGGCGTCTTCTCTTCTCTTCTCTTTCCTGTTTTCTTTTCTTTTCCTCTTCATCCTTTCCCTGTCACCTTCTCTTTGTCCTTCTCGTGCTCACAGAGAAGATACACAGCCCTGGACCCCTGGGGCAGACAGCTAAATAGTGAAAGCATGATGTATGTTTGTATGTATTTGGATCTGTGTGTGTGTATGAGGGAGAGGTAGATAGAGAGATTGAATGTGTGCGCAGTATGTCCTCAACAACTTGAGGCCATTGTGATGCCGTTTGTACATGAACTAAATCAGATATCGCCTTAACAGGTGTAAAAGTCATCTCCTCCTTTTTGTACAGAAGTGTGTGTATTGTGCAGGTGCAGGGGAAAGAACTTGAGGGAGTCAACCCGTGGCAGACAGTCCACTCCTGACTGTGAAACATTGTTTTGCTTTGTTTTGTTCCTCGAGCCTCCTTAAATGTCAGCTAACCTTTTCATTATTCATCTGGCACTGCCTCTCAACCTTTCACCTTCTCTCTCTGTCGATCATTGAGGCCTCGGGGGTACACACAATGCAGTTTAGAGAGAAGCATTGAGTGTAAACATAATTTTGTTTATTTGCAGGAAAGCTCCACAGGGGGCTTGAGGTATTATGTTGTCGTTGTCCATCCATCCCATCCTTGTGAACATGATATCTCAAGAACACCTCAAGGGAGTTTCTGCAAATTTTTTATTAAACATTTATCATAAACGTTAATCTGGCTGGTGGCACACATTAACATTAGCTGTTTTACTATTAGCATTGGGTGACAGCCACATTAACTCACCCATTTACATTTTATTAAGGCTTAAAGTTACGCATAATTAAGGGCCAGGCCACGTCACCACAGTCTGTGATTCAGATCCACTCCTCACCCCTCTATAGCTCCACCCTCTCATCCAAATATGGTCACTTCTGGCTCCAAACATTCAACATAGTGATGGCCGTAGTGCCAACCTCGAGGCTTCAAGGAGTCCACAAACAATGGGTGATGTCATGGCTACCATTATTTTTACAGTCTATGGTTTTACTGATGGTAGATAAACACAGTGTGAATAGTGCTGTAGATGTATACATTATACTGTATTTATCAAGACAGCTGGTCAACATCAAGATTGTATTGAGTCTTAATGGAATATGATAAAATATTCTTAAAAACAAAGAAAATTAGAATTAAAGGCCTGTGTATAGTGTAATAAAGGCTCCTACAGGTAAGATTAACAGGCTCTATTTGAGAATTTCTTGTAATTGTACAGAGTCAGGGCCACCCTGGAATGATCAATGATTAAATGTTCCAAACGATCAGTCTGCCCCTCCTTCATCCTGCGCTCGTCTTCAGTAACCCTCTGACCTCGTCCCAATCATATAAAGGCCCATACTATTTGCAGTCAATACACCAGTGCTCCCAGTTACAGAGCTCATTCACTCAAATGAAATCAATGAAGGTTTGTCTCCATGTTGTAGCAGTACTGTCGGAGATCTGGTCGCTGAAATGTAATGAAATGGGGGTGATTATTGGTGAGATTTAATAGTCCACAGAGAGTCATTACAGAGCGACAGGGTTGACTCCAGTATGAGAGCACCATCAGCACTTCATCAGTGAAAAAGTTGTGAGTATTTATCCTGTTGAACTGCTCCAGAGCAAGCATCTTTTTAATTGGTTATTGTCCCACTGTGGATAAATGAAATCAATGAATTGACTTGATTCAGAATGGCTTTCAACTCGTGGATCACTGGTCTATAGCTGACTGCCAAAGGAGACTAGCCAAAAGAGAAAACCCACCATTGTTACGCTTTTAATGGTTGGTTTACCCAAACTCCAAAAAACTTTTGGAAGTACTTTGTACTGAGGAATTAGTCATTATGATGTCTAATGGTCGGATGTTGTATGTTTCCTTGTTTCCTGTTAAATCAAACACACAAGGGGAGAGAGAATGCGATGTTGTACAATGTTGTATGACATTTTTGACATTACACAAATGACAATAGTCAGCAGAGCAAAATAGTTCATTAGATAAGGGAGCAAAAAAGACAAAAATACATATAAAGTACAGATATAGAAACATATATATATATATATATATATATATATATATATATATATATATATAAATGCGTATTTCATATGTCTGTTTACCTTGTTTTATGAGTTTGTGTGTGAAAACAAACAAACATAAAATAAAAGGTATGGAGTAGAGGTATAAATAAAAAACAGTCTGTGAGCTGTAAGGAGATGGACTATCATAGGTTTACTGTATATATAAGTAACTCTGCTGAGGATCAATATAGAAACAATTAACAATGTATTGATACAAAATTATAGATACAAATTGTTTTTTGTAAAGACTGATGTCTTCATATGTGTTACGTTGTAACAAGTTGCTCTGTCTCCACCTGTCTCTGAGGACAGAGCTGACACAGCCTGACTTCTCTCTCTAGCTCTCCCTCTCTTTTTTTTATAGTTGCTATTTGAAATTGTGCCATTATGAGTGGCCACCGGGGGCCCCCGTTTTCTCCTTTTTTTGGGTTGGCCCCAAATATTTGCCTGGTCTGCCTCTCCTGACGGAACACCACTATCTATTGTGTAAATATATAGCGTCGTGAGCAAAGAATGAAGTCATGCCACCACTGTTAGCTCAGTCAGCACTGTTGCCATTATTTAGCACTGTTTATGGAGTAAGCATTGTTAGCTGTTAGTAGGGGCGTAACGATCCATCGATCTGGATCGATATATTGATTTAATGATCAATGATCCAATATCATTGATGCAAAGTGAAAACACTGATCCATATTGTATGTCTAGCATAGGCTTTTAGTCTGTGTCACTGTCAAACAGTGGCAGGCAGATGGCAAGCATCCGAGAGAAAGACGATGAGGATAATGTTATTTACGCGGGAATAAATCAGCAAAGTGGAAATATTTTGGTTTTCAGAGAAAATACAGGACAACAGACAGAGCACATGGCATATGTAAACAATTATGTTACGAGATAAAACACTAACATAACGTTACCTGCCTGGAACAGCATCTCACTCCGCTAACTTCTTGCTTTAGCAACAGTAGGTGCGCTGTTTTAACAATGCTCGGCTGAAAAACCATGCATGCAGGCTGAAATTCAACCGTGCTGTTCTGTCAGGAGTTGCAGTGACTTAAACCACCAGTGAGTAAGAAAAATAATAGCACTGCATGTAATTCGTTAAGCTATGAGTAGAGGAAAAAAGTCTGCTAGCTGCTAGGCTAATTTATGTTAACATGCTAAAGCTAATAATGGGTGATTAGCAAAAAAAACAGTTGTTTTGTCCATGAACCCTGACAGTTATTACTGAGCTGAATGTTAATAGTTTTGTTGAATGATTTTGTTGTTAATCTGTGTTTTATGGCTGTTTGGAGAAGTTGGCCTTCAGGGTTTTAAGACAGATATTCCTGAAGTTTTATGAAAAAGATGATGGTTTGGGTTAAAATGAAAAGATTTCATCCAGAAAGGTCTCTCTGACAGAAAGCCCTGCAGGTTAATTTATCCCACTTGCTGTATTATTTGTGTCGGTGGAGTCAGATTAAATTGAACTTTACTGTAGGCCTATTTATTATTTATGTATTGTTTATGTGTTTTATGGCCAAAAGTAAAAAAAGAAAGAAAGGGGTGGCAGCGTCTTCTGTAACAAACTGTGTTAAATGGGCAGATAATATTGCTTAATATTGATCGCAGACCCCTGAATTGTATCGAATCGAAATCGTATTGTGGCAGACTTTGTCGAAAATATTGTATCATGGTCTAAAGAATTGATATAGTATCGTATTGTGATGAAACTGGTGATTTACACCCCAAGCTGTTAGCCACTGTCTCAGCTACCACATGGAGAACCCTGTCCAGACAACTCATAAACAACGAACCTCACACAGAACCCCTTTGAATTGAGCTTTTCATTCGAGTAAATTTCTGTTTTACCTATAATTAGTGAATGACGTAGTTCCTTTCGGGAAAATTACAGGCGTGTAAAATGAAACAAATAAATTATTTTTAAAAACAATTATAAAATGTTATGTAAAAAACTGTAACTTAGGCTTTTCTTTTGCTCTTTTTCTATCCAGAGCTTTTGATATCCCTTCTGCCATGATACCATCATATTGCACTTAGGCCTACCTACATTTCCCATATTTTCTGCCTTTGTGCATTTTGCTGATGCTGTGATTCAGAATGATTTAGAATAAGCCCAGGGCCACAATACATTTCTATTCTCAATCACCAAGAGCAATAGTGTGACTGTGGTGCATACACAGAGAGCACTAGAGGAGAGTAAGACTGTGATGGAGTCAGTTGTCGTAAGACATAGTTGTAGTGAGACAGTAGGTAATATAACCAGCTCTGGTGGTTAGCTGAGCAGCTGTTGGGCTGTCCAGCATTAGACACAGATTGTCTCTGCTATGTGCCATGACAACTGTCTGTCTCACACACACACACACACACACACACACACACACACACACACACACACACACACACACACATACACACACACACACGCCATGACATGTCAGTTTATGGAGGAACACAGGGCTGTGTAGGCACTATTAGTTGTATTTGATTTTATGCTTTCTGACAAACATAATATATATAAAATATACTGTTCTAGGAAGGTATAGGCTAACATGAAAACATCAATACATTGACATACACCAGACCTAAGAGACAAGACTCATATACATTCATACCACATTAGTTCATTTTCATAAAATACATATACCTGTTATTCCGACTGCCAACCCCACTGGAAACACTACACAAAAACACACTCACACACAGATTATGTTAGCCAAGCACATGCTGTGTTCTCCAGCTGTGTAAGCAGCAGAGGAAAATGGATATTAATGACCTGATTGTTTAATTCTCTCCTCTCCATTAGTAATAGTAACAAAACACTTACCACTGATTCTGAGGGTGAGCCCGAATGTATCCCTGATGTCCTTTTCATGATAGCATCTTTTTTTTTCTCTTTTTTTTTACTTCAATGGCTTTGTTTACATGCACACTAATATTTCATTATTATTCGGAATATGACAATATTCCAAATTACATATGGGTCATATAAGCAGCATATTCTGTTTAGATATTCCGAATTAGGCATTTTACGATTAAGACATGTGGGATATGTCGGTATTATTTAGGTTTCAATGGCATTCTTTGGACAGCGCATTGAGTATCTGTGTCTCAACTTGAGTTTTTATGGCAGTTTGTGACACGTGGCCACTTGCCTGTTTTAAGTCGTCTCTGTGCGTTGTAGGGTTGCAGTGATATACTGGTTTCAAGGTATATCATGTTATAAAAGTTGATGGTTATCATAACATGTAGATTTGTTTATCTATGATTTTTAAAAAAAAAAAAAGTGTAATTGGACATTGAATAAAACGTTTGTTCAATCAACAATAACCCTTCTGTTTTCATTCCTTTAAGGATCATTCTGACTGATAGTGAGATAAAATTCTTTAATACCGTGATAATGTGAAACTGTGATATTTTCTGAGACAGTTATCAACCCAAACTCTCATACCGTTGCAACCCTAGTGCGTCATCATGCATACGTTGTACACAAACCACAAACTACTGGTCGGAAGAAGAAACACACCTACATAAATTATTATGAAAGACCTGGATATTCACAGGTTTTTAGATATGACCATATATTATGACACCGACCTTTTAACAAGGTGGTTGAAGGAATAAACAGTGAGGCTGTGTTCCCACAGTGCAACAAGTCCACCACCCGTGGAAAACTGAAAAATCCTATTTTGATGCAAAGAAACAAAATAATAAGCAGCACCAGCCATTACACTTTTTCCATATGTCTGCGAGATAGACAACATGTTATGACACTTTAATTGGAGTATGCTCAGCTGCATGTAAACTGGAATGTTCATTTTCATCAGTCATGTAAAAGCTTAGAAGGAATGTTGTCTTTTTGGAATAATGGCAAAAACCAGAATATTGTGCATGTAAGCTTAGTCACCAATTAGTCTCTCCACAATGTCATCTGCCATGTGGAACGTGACACTCCATACTGTCAATTTGGAAGGACTTTGATTGGCTGTCCGTGTTTTTAGCGTTCATCAAATCACTCTCAAAGTGATCCCGACAATATCATTTGCCGCTGTTGTTGTTACAGCTGTGGTGTGGACCCTGCCATCCACTTAAGTCAGAACGCTTTTTTCAAACAATATAGTTACATCCATACTATCTCAGCCTGGTATTAGAGTTGACACAGTTTGCAAAGCTGGAATGATAAGGCTTTAAGGCATGACATGTTTTCATTGTTGGTGTTATTTAATGTTGATTTTTACAGAAGTTGATGCACTTCATAGAAGCTGCTCATTATGTGTAGTTCTCTGATTTTATTGGAGGTTGACACAAGTAAGGAAAACATTTTCTGTGACAAAAACAGACGTACAACTTCCGGCTTATTAGAGTAGTGTGTGTCCAGTGAGGCCTGTGTTAATATGGGGGATGGGGGAAACATAGAGCTGTCCAGCTGCTGACAGAGAGGAATCTCATGCATGCAGTCAAAGTGGCTGTCAGTGACACATGAGCTCATCCTCCCACTGCTGCATTCTGTCCTCCAGTACAAACCTTAATGTGTCTTCCATAGATTTTCTATTTGACACTTGCTTAATAATTTGCACCAAAAACATGCAACTCTATAGCTTACATAAAACTTACTGTAGGCTTAACACATTTATCACAGTCTCCCACTATTGATAGAAACTGTGTGTTAATATGAAACATTTGTCAAATAGATATTTTAAGCTTCATGGGAATATAATAAAGATTGTTTATATTGGAGGTTGTTACATGATTACCCTGTAGACATGCTGAACTGCTGTGTTAACGCTGCATGATTGCCTTTGTCTTCTTGTCTTTTCAGGTGAAAATTTTGAGCAGAGCCCCCTGAAGAGGACGTTCAAGTCCAAAGTTCTGGCACGCTACCCTGAGAATGTGGAGTGGAACCCCTTCGACCAGGATGCTGTTAACATGGTAGGTGGAGTGTACAATTATAAGGGGAAAAATGAGCAGCACCATGTTGCTTTGTCAGTTGTCTCAATTTAGGTGGTTCATGTCAAGGAGTTAGAGGCAAAGTAGACTGTGTGAGGAGGCAAAGGCAGAAAGGCAGTTGTCTCTAATATGGTGAAACTCACTCCTCCTTTCTTATATTATACCTTAAAAACATCTGATCAACATATTACAGGAAATTTTAATTCTCATCTGTGTGTCCTCCCATTACAAGCTCATTTTTTTGAAGAAAGGTCATGCAGTATCAGTATGCAGGCTCCCATTGTGACTTGTGTCCTCCCACTGCTGAAACATTCCCACAATCATGATTCTTCATGATTCATTTCCATCTAGAGTTTTTACAGTTACACTGCAGCTTGTATTTAGACTCAGTGGATGTAGAGGTTTTGGTTTAGGGTTTCACTTATTTATTTCATGTTTTAAATGGATTAAAGGTCCAAATATCATGTTTTTTGTATTTAACATGTATGAAGCTAACTCATACATAAACTAGAAAAGTGTACTCAGTGTTCATTTTGACAGCTATTTTAGATTAAGTCTTAGTCTTGAGATGAAAATGTTTATTAGTTTTAGTTACATTTTAGTAATTTTCATCGTTCATAGTGTTAGTCTAGTTTTAGTCGATGAAAATTCAAAATGTTTTAGTCAACTTTGAGTCATTGTGTTGTCTATATGTTTTTTTTTATCTTAAAACGAATCCAGTTAGGCTAATTCATGTATCAGAGATTTGAATCAAGGTGACGGGTTGTATACAAGTTACGACAATTTTTTCCACAACTACAAAAACTTTCTACACATCATTCACATCACTCGTCATTTCTCCAGCAGATAGCTGGTACAGGTGATTTACAAGCACACACTTAATGCTCACCATTTGAAAAGCTCACTATCTATGTTCTTAAAAAAATTGACACCACAAATAACTAATCTGAGACAACTAGGATTTGTACCCAGGTTCATGGTAAACGCTGACTTATGCATCTCACTCTTAAGAAGCAGAAAGATAATTTGATTAAAGCCTGAATTCTTTCTGAATCTGCAACGTGTTAGTCAGGAGGTTTAAACTCGTGTCCTCTCACAGAGTTGGCGATTAAGACTAAACTTTCATCTCTGTCAGAGAAAACTGATCTGAGTTCAGACTGTTATAGCACAGCTACACTCAGGTAACTGAGCCTCCTACCTGCCTGTTAAAGAGCAATGATCCACTGAGTGGAGTCCTGTGGGGATCAGCTGTGAAGTCTGGCAGCCAGTGGCTGCTTGCTCCACCGCCATTCAGCAGCTAATGAGCAAAGCTAACAGCTAACAGCCACTGCTGCAACTAACAAGCTCCACAAATCCATTCAGCAGCTCCACCATCCACAGTCAGACACACACAGCTGATTATTTACCGCTGAATTATAGTTCAGAACTCGCACCAATGGCTGAAGCTGCTCCAGTGTGAGTGTTTTTGCTGGCGAGTGAAACATCTTGGCGCAGACTATTCACTGGAGTTTACGAAACTGTAGCTCATGCAGCACTTGAAGATAATTACAACCACGGCAGTTCTCAGCTTTCAGTGTCCGCTAGTGCACCACTAACATTTTTGTCACGTCTTGTCTCGTCACAGAAATGAAACAAAGATTTCATCCTAGTTTTTAGGATCAAGATCTATTTTAGCTCGTCATCGTTTCGCTTTCGTCATGGAAAAAAGGAAATTAACACTGGTTGGACAGGTGGCTTCCCGAGCTGCTTGCAGCCAGTCCAGACAGTTTCTGCAATTCCAGTAGGCCTGTCAAAATGCATTTTAGAAGGGTCCCAGAAGCTAATGAAAATACACCCCTCGGCTATTTTTTGATGGAACTGCAGTTGGTTGCACAGAGCAGATCGAGTCTTCCTGCTAACATGCGCTGTATGTGAAATATACATACAATGTGATCGTAAGGATGAATGTATTTTTAATAACTGAAACACAGCCACAGATCTTTGATCCATGTATTCAAAACTGGACTTGTAATGGTAATAACTTTGTCTGCAGGCTGTCGCTGCAGCACAACAAAATAGGAAATAACATCTACGAACAAAATTGAAATGAAAATAAATGTAACAAAAATTATTACTATAACTGCACAACTGGCTCATTTACTCATGGTAGAAACACCAATACCAAGGAAATATGACCAAATCAACAAAACCTGCAAGTTTACCATATTGGCAGGCAAAGTGCTTTGCCTCTTTAACACTCCCACTGTGGTTTGATGCCATGCAGTGGATGAAACAAAACTGAGTCACAGATATGGCAGCCAGAATGCAGCGCAGCTGCACTCAGTGAAATTGTTCCCCCTGCCTCCCTTACAGTCAAATGAAGATATTGTATCACTGAATAACTAAAGTGGATCATAATATATCTTATATAAAATCAATCTGCTCTGGTTCAAAATGAGACCAAACTTTTCTATGGATGTTGTTTTAGAACCACTACAAAGGCCAAAATGTGTCCTGCAAAAGACAGTAAGTCTTGTTGTTATAAGCCGAGTTGATTTCTGGAAAACTTCCATCCCATACCGGCCTAGTGAGAGGAGTGAGAGGTCAGCAGTCAAAGACGGTATAAAACAGATTTCTTAACAATTGTGAATCACCGAAACCAATTCTTGAGCATATAGTCATAGATGTGCACAGAAAATATGAGGCTGATTGGTACAGTAGTTTGCGAGACTAGCTGCAGACATACACACAGGAACACACATATACAACCAAACACATGATCAAGACGAACGTCCTTTGCATAATGAGTCAATGAGTGTTTTTTTTTTTTTTTATCATCCAAAAAAAAGGTGATAATGCACAGAGACCTTGCACACTGAGTCTGTGATGCATTTTTTGTTCTGTGCTTTGTGAAAATTTGCAATACCAAAGACAAAATGAAAAGACATACAGTATTACCTCCGTGGCTTCTCTCCACTGGAGTTATTATCTGTCACCACCCATGTCTTGCATTCGGCACCAAAGCTTCATGAAGGGGCTGAGCTGTCCTCCATCTCTGTCTCCTACTCTCTCTCTCTTTAATCAATCAATCAATCAATTTTATTTATAAAGCCCAATATCACAAATACAATTTGCCTCACAGGGCTTTACAGCATACGACATCCCTCTGTCCTTTAGACCCTCACAGCGGCTAAGGAAAAACTCCCCAAAAAAACCCCTTTACCGGGGGAAAAAAATGGTAGAAACCTCAGGAAGAGCAACTGAGGAGGGATCCCTCTTCCAGGACGGACAGACGTGCAGTAGATGTCGTACAGAACAGATCAGCATAACAAATTAACAGTAATCTGTATGACACAATACAGTAATCGGTATGACATCCTCGGTAATGACAGTACAGTCCATATCCTCCTCCTCGTCATCATCACCATCATCCACCTGAGTTATGATGACTTATGAAAGGATACTGTGTGACCCGTTCCTCTGTCTCATCGTGAATGTGTCCAACCGATACATTTTCGTCACTGATTCTTGGTCAAACACCTCCCTAAAGGCTTCTGACAGTTTTTCCGAAAACTTTAATGAGGGACGGAAATTTCAGCCTGCTGAAGATTCTGAAAACTCAAAAGAAGATTTGAGACATTTAACAGACAGAAATAAATAAACCAAAACAATTATATTTATTCACAATTATATCATAGCATATCTGAGCCTTTCTCCTTCACCTTATCATGAGATGAGAGATGATAATCAGAGTTACAATCAAAGGGACGTCTTGACAGGATAAGGGCCTGTAATGAAACATCTGTTTCAACCATTTCTGATATACACTAAAGTATGCAAATTTCTGGTCCTTGTGTTTCACAAAACCAGACCTTGAGAGTCCTCGAATTTGCTTTTGAAAAGTGTGATTGTTGGACAATGTTTTGCTGAAGGTGCTAAATTGTCAGTGCAGTGACCTTGACAGGATGAACAAGAGGAACTGTCCATGCGAATGCACAGGCGGTGTGTGTGTGTGTGTGTGTGTGTGTGTGTGTGTGTGTGTGTGTGTGTGTGTGTGTGTGTGTGTGTGTGTGTATGTGTGTGTGTATGTGTGTGTGTGTGTGTGTGTGTGTGTGTGTCGTGGTGACCGCCTATTTTTCCACCTGCCCTGGCGTCAGCGCTGCTGAATAATTCAGCCATGCTTCTCGCCTTACGTCGGCATGGAAACGAGCCATTATGCAGCAGTGCAGCGGCAGAAACCCAACACCCAGATGATTGCGAGCCATCGAGGGTGATGACTTAGAGACATTCTGCATCGTTCTCTCTCTCTTTCAGTGACTTGTGACCGACGCACCCCTCATTTTCCCCTCTTCCTCCTCCTCTATACCTCCATCACCCACTCTACCCATCATCCTCTCCTCCTCTTTGGAATGTTCTCATCCCAGCTGCTCCTCCTCCTCCTGCTGTGAGGTGAAAGATGAGAAGGTTGGGGGAGTGTAATCACACTTCCTGTGCTGGCACGCCATCACTAAAGGCCCCAACATGCACATACACACACTCACACACAACTGTTATGTTTTGTCTTTTCAATAACACTTTTTTTTTACCACCTTGGCCCTCCATCTGCACTAAACCAGTGGTTTCAACACAAAAAATGGATCTAAAATATTAGAAATCTCTAATTCATCACTGTATTGTGAATGGAGGTTGTCTGATGCTGGTTTACTGTCATTCGGGTTTTTTCTGTAAACAACAAACAATTGTTTGAAAGTTTTGTTGGAAGCTATTGTATTAACTGCTGAATGTATACCTGTACAAGACACTGGAGCATTTCTTTCTGTTTCTGCAGTGTTTGTTTCTTTGGTTGAATGGGTTTTTATGCCGCTGAATATAGCCATGGTCAGAGGCATTATGTTTTTGAGTTGTCTGTCCATCCCATTACCATACCATAAGTCCATACCATTAAGTGTTCCCTTAATTTTTTTGAGCAGTGTAGTTATGATGAGATAGATGATAGACCATGAGCCTAGATGCAAATGGCATATATGCTGTAAGCTGACAACAGTTTCTAATGTTTGATAAAAGCCTGAGCATTTTTCTGCTCTGTGAACAATAAACCATATGCACCTCCTCTGCTCCTGATGTCCTCGTTCCTTTTTCACATGAACAGTGTAAACAGGAAAATGGTTGAATGAGGTCATTTCTTACTGTGACTCCTGCCTCATCAAGGTCAGATCTATATTTCTTCCCACGTCACACCTAAACTGTCACATTGTTGCTTCCCACTAATGCAGCTGAGCGATTCTCAATGCGCCCTGGCTTGCCGGAGATTTGATACTTATTTGACGCAAAGCTTGCCACATTTCATTGCCACGTTGTGAGAGATTTAGAGCATTTTTCTCACTGCTCTGTTGGATTTCAATACCTTCCTCAGCTCGGTGGGGCTGAGAGGTGAAACACATGAAATGTTATTGTTCTCTAGACAACAAAAGCAAATGTAAGATGTGGTAGTGGTGATGACTAATGTCAGACATGGGCTGGGTGTAGGGAGAGATGATCTGTCAGTACTGATCAGTGAGACGCATGACTTATGCATAATCCAATCAGGTCCAGTCAGGCCAGCGTGGGAGTGTGCATTTGTTTCATTTGTTGTCTGTGAAGACAACATGTTTGTAAATAGGAAAACTGTGTAAAATGTCACAAATGTTTATGTTAGTAAAGGTAAAATAAAAAAGCATATGAATGTAAATGTATGAGTTTGTTCATGTATGCAGACTCTAAAGCTCATCCATATGCATGATGTATGTGTGTTTGTAAAGCAGTGAGCTCTAACACATTCACAATCTGAATGTGTGTTTATGTGTGTTGGCACGGAGCAGCTCTTCTCGCCACTCAGTTTCTGTTCAGCTCTTAGCAGCCACAAAAACATAATGATGCTAATAAGTCAGATTTATTGCATGCTGCTGCTGACGGCGTGTTTATATCAACAGTTTATGTGGGTTTGGCTGTGAAAGCATCACACACACACACACACACACACACACACACACACACACACACACACACATTATAGCATCTTGTTAACCTGTAAATTTTGGTTTGGTTTAAAAAATCACAGTATTCCCGAATCAACTGGATTATCTTGATACCAGCACAATGATCAACCTTAATTGTGACTTGACTGAAGAAGATTTCTGGTTGATTGCATGTATGTATAAAGAGACCTGGATACAACATTGAAGATGGGCCCCTGTTAATTTCTATGGAAATTGCTCAGTGGTGCATGAAGCCAAAAAAGTAAAATTTTGATGCTATGAAATTACTTGAATCTTATGCATTATGGGGCCCATAGAGCAAGCACGGCAAGTGCGGCAGAGCTGCTTCCTTCTGTTGGCTAAGCAGCAAATTTCTAGGGGTGGGAATCACCACCATCCCATGATACGATATTATCACGATACATAAATCGCAAAACATTATTATTGGGATTTTTAACATATATATAATAATAATATCCATAAGAAAATAGTGGTTTTCACTAGAACTGATGATTTGTGGTGAAGCAGTGACTGACTCCTGTTCCCTCCCCTCTCTTTACAGCTGTGTATGCCTAAAGGCCTGTCGTTCAGGACGCAGGCAGACCAGCGGGATCCACAGTTCCACTCCTTCATCATCACCAAGGAGGACGGCTCTCGGACCTACGGCTTCGTCCACACCTTCTTCGAGGAGGTGACCAGCCCACAGATCTGCTCTGCCATGCAGACCCTCTACCAGATGCACAATGCAGAGAGTGCCACTGCCAATACCCCTCCCTCCTCGTCCTCCTCCTCTTCCTCCAGCATGGACTCCTTGGCCAGCAGTTTAGACGAGGCCGACTCCCCTACATCCTCATCTTCCTCGTCTTCGACTCGCAGGGCAGGTGGCTATGACTCATCACGGGACACCCTCTACGTGTCCAAGGCCTTGTGTCTGATCACGCCCATGCCCTTCATGCATGCCTGCCGCAGCTTCTTGTCACAGCTGCACAGGGCTGTTACTGCAGCCATGGCCCCACCGCTGCCACTGGAGAGCTATGTTCACAACATCCTGTACGAGGTACCGCTTCCCGCTCCAGGACGCTCACTCAAGTTCCATGGTGTATATGAGCCTATCGTGTGCCAGAGGCCCGGGCTAGGGGAGCTGCAGCTGGCTGACTTCCCCCTCGCCGAGGCCTTCAGTCTGCTGGGAGTGGAGAACCTGGTCCAAGTGTTCACCTGCACCCTGCTGGAGATGCAGATCCTGCTGTACTCTCAGGGTAAGGATGCATGTTGATTATGTCAAGATCATAATCAGACTTTTTCTTAGCAGTGTGAAACATTTTTGTACATACACAGACACACACGTAAGTATGCCTGTCAGACATATCAGACTTATCAGGGGTTTGTCATTACAAACTCATATTATGCACTATTCAAACAGGCAAGATCCAAGGATATACACAAACACTAGATGTGTCAGAATTACCAGGAAATGTGCCGTGTCCTAACTAGATGCGACCGTCAGACTATCGCGCAACATTGCGTTACATCGGACACTCTCCATCCACACTGGAGCTGCTAAATATGGAACTTTGGTCACTTTATGTAAACAAACCACACATCTAGCAGCTGTGGCCTCATTGAGTGAATTAGCTGTACCTACAGTACTGGATACCTCCTTATTTCACTACAAAAAAACAAAAGAAGTCGGTATCTGGCTGAAGGGAGATTGTCAGGATGATGATCATTTCTAGTAAGAATTGTGTGGGATGCTAGTTAGCTACCTTGTTTTACAAAGTGGACATGGTGGTATGATATAGTATGGGAGCTACAACAATGATATCTGTAAGTTACCTGCGATAGTCTTGTAAGTATAAATAATAAGGAATAATGTACTAACCCATCGTGTCAGTGGACCCTGAGACCACAGCTGTGAGGTGTGTGGTTTGTTTACATGACGTTACAGAGTTCCATATTTAATGGATTCAGTGTGGACAGAGAGCGTCCAATGTAACATGATACGGCTCGATAGTCTGACGCTCAAGTCCAGTTTGGACACAGTGCAACGTGAAGGACAGAATAAAAATAGGAACAGAGCAAACATTCAGCTCAAAATAGCGCGCTGCATCAAGCTGCGTCGTGTCAGTCGTGGGCAGCCAGAACAGTACAATAGAAAAGTGCAATCAAACTGATTTAGTTGGTTACACTCGCTTGCATAGCATCCAGTTAGGACACAGAGGTGAGACAAGCAAACAAACGGCTCAAATTAAGAGGGCGTGAGATCAAAACACATAATTTTGTTTTAGCAGAAACGGTTTGTAATTGTTTCTGTTTTTGGTTTTTTTCAGCACATGGTAAATATCCTTTGTTCTTTCAGCCTAGGGCTGTGTTGTTAATGTGCTGTAGCATCTTGAATCTGTCCTTTCACTCCTCTGGTTTCCCTTTTTGAATGATGCTTACAGACTACCATCGCCTGCTGGTGTGGAAAGTTTTTTCCTCTCACGCAGTTGCAGAACGTACATGCTATTTGCCGTTGGCTGTAGTCTTTGGTGGAGACAAAGACAACATGAGACAACGCAACAGTTAGTGTTTATTGCTACTAGTTCTTTGATGTCAGTTTGGTGTGTCTGGGCCTTTAAATTATACCCATATCGAGAACATGATAATATACCTGGAATTTTCCACCTGATGTAACAGCAGCCCTGACATAATGGCAGTTTGGATTTTTTTTAATTTTTGTTCTGGACCAAATACAAGTGAAATAATAATAATAATAATAATAATAATAATAAGTGAAATAAGCTTTCACTTATTTCATGTTTACATTGACTTCTTACAAACATCAAGCAGTGTGAACATGAAGTCAAAGCAGTTTTGTGTTGCTATGTGTGGTATTTATTCAGTTTTGGGAAATCACGATGTCTAGAAAGCATCAGCTGACAGGATGTCATCTATTAAAAGCCTCCCGTTGTCGGATACGACATCAAACTACTCCACTTAGCTCAATCATGTTGTAACTAAGACATCCGCTGGACAAAAATATTTTTTTCACGGACCGTGACCAGAGTTATGACAGAAACCGCTAACGGCTAACGGCGGTTGAGAGGGCCGAGCGAGAGGACTTTCTTGTAGTAGTTCCTGCCCCTCAATAGTACCAGGAACTTCTTCAGTGGAAACGAACCTAAAGGCTTTCTTATTCACTACAATCAAAGCAGTCTGTTGACACATCAGGGGGATCTGCTGGAGAGGAAAGTTACAACACAAACTTATGATGAAGACAAATATATATTAGAGTGACTCATTCCTCCATAGGCTGATTTTTCAGTGCATTTAATATGTAAGTCGGAGTGGGTGGCTGTTTTCAGTGGAGAAGTTTTGTTCAAACGTAAAGGCAAGAAAACCTCTTTCTTAGTGTTCAGTTAAAACTTGGTGGCTCAAAGACAAAGGAAAATGGTCTCAGGTTGGTTCAGCTACACATGAGGCTAACTGAGACACACAGTGATCAGATTTTTCTCCTTCTGGGTTTCCCTTCATCCATTATTCACATCTGCAGTGAGGCTCCGTTGTAGGACCTCACATAGAGAGCAGCAGCTTCTTTGAACTAGTCTGTGGACTGAGATCACCTTTTGTTCTACATTCCTCCGTCCTACTCATTCTCAGTTTCACTCCTCCAGTCTGCTGCAGCGCACTCTGTAACACTTTCTCTGTTTGTTTATCTTCAGTGTCGGATGAGTCATGTAAATAGAAAAACTCCGCACGCACACCGAATCCACAAGCCCAAACTAAAACCATGTCTCTACTGTATTCTGCAGCATGCACACAGGAGGATGCATTCCTGTGGTGCAAACTAATTACAAGAGGTGAACAAGTGAAATCACTCTGAGTAAACTAACTTGCATGGGAAAAAAAGGCTAAATCAAGAAAGCGCAGCTGTAAAACCCTCTGAACTGTGTCTTTCAACTAAGTACATTCCTCATGTTTGGCACGATAAATGATAAAATAATTTTCACAACTCGAGTTGCAGTATCCTTTGTCATAAAGTGCTGTGCAGACTTTTGGCATCTGAAAAGGCTTCAGACTCATGGATCTGAGAGATTGCTTAGTCAAGCAGTTTATACTGCCAACCACTATGAGCTTTGTAACCTATAATTGTTATGTTATCTGATAGACCACACACTTACTGTGAGTTTGAGTATTTTATTTCATCAATTCAAATTAGAGAGAAATGTTACAATAGACACATTCCAGGAGGAGCTCACTTGTGATCGTATAGTCTCACCACCAGACAATCAGAGATCTCCGCCTTCTGATAGTCTGGGGACACTCCTTTCTAAAGTGTGTTTAACACACCGGTAAAAACGGCCAGCAACAAAGCAACGGTGCTTGCATTTTTGAAAAGGACACGCACTCCTGGAAATGTGCGAGTCCCCTTGAAAGCTTGAAAATGGATGCCGAGAGGAACTAGGAACACAAACTAAACACTAAAACTAAACAACACAAACCGATGTTGAAAGAACAATGGATATCACTTATGTGCTGTCGAACAATGACACAAACAGACACTTCTTCTAAAGCGCTCAATGGCAAAAAGAAAACCATGCTGAATAGTCAAAAAAAATACAGCCCACAAGAGCTGGCTAGTGCCAGCAATGTGGGACACACAAAAACTAAGGTGACAGATGTTTACGGATGGCCTGACACTGACCAACAGCTGACCATCAGCTTGGTTTGTCAGGGCCTTTAGATCACTAGCATTTGCTAACTAAGAAGTATTAACTTAGCTGATAGGTCAGTTGTGTCACCATCATTTTTTATTTCCCAAATTTGAAGTTTGCCATTACTGTTGGAGCAGCTGAGAACTGTACAGGTTCTTCCTGAATTCCTACACATCACTGTCAAAAATAACATTACATAGAAAGAAAAGATAAAAGCAGACAATTGTATAGCTTGTAAACTAATTCATGTGTATGGCAGAAAGGCATCACAACCGTAATGGCACCTTATTTACTTCCGTTACTTCCCTGGACCCTAGTATGCATGTTCATACTCCTCCACCCTAATGGAGCCCTGGGGCTGATTTCTTCAGCTTTCCCACCACATTGTGAGATGGTGTGTCTCTGCAGCAACAGCTTGTAATGACACCAAATGGGTTATGGATTAGACGCCTAAATCTGATTGGCTGGCTGTATTGCTCTAGACTGTACTGCAGCACAGTGGCTCAGCTCCGAGGGAGTGATTTTGGGCTGTCAGTAGGTCACAGGGTGAGATTAGAAGACAACTTCAGGACTGGTGGGATATACTGCAGTACTGCGACAAAGCTATTGATATCTGCTCTGGATCTGTGAAAAGTCAGTATCTAAGTAAAAATCATCTTAAACATTCTTTAAGAAGAATTACCTGATTTGAGCAATAAAAGATTGAGTGCAATCCAATTCTGCAAAAACTCAGATTGTAGGTTATTTTGGGAAATACACAAAATCCTTAAGGTGAATAAGTGTGTTACAGGTTTAAGACATGTGATTCTCATGTACTTTCTTTGTAAGAGCAAGACAATAAGATGCTGCTTTCATGTCTGTGTGTTCAGTACGTAGACTAAAAACTATAAAAAAAAACTATAAAGATGGACAACACCTCTCCACTTCCTCCAACTGTACAAACATGAAGCAGAAATATCCGCTGCAGTCGCTGCAATATTTCGCTGGTGATGTCATTTGGAGCCAGTCTGTATAGTAGCACTCTGCAATATCCAGTTCCCACTAAGGCCGAGGAAATAAATTGATACAGCATAGTACCGCGATATTTTGGTTTGGCAATCATTACATTAAACTCCCTGTTGTAGCTAAAATAACTTATTAAAACCAAACTTATCACAAAAACACAAAACATTAGAGTAACTACCTAAAATGACAGGAACCATCTTGAAGTAAGATTTATTTGACGTTACTTTAAGGTTTTCACTTTGGCTCATTATGACCAAACTGCAACAAGCCACCAGGGGGCGATCGATATGTTTTTGCCTCACTTTTGGAAACTGTCATGTCGTCCATCTTTATATACAGTTTATGCTTCAGTACAGAGTTTGAGTCAGACTGGAAGCAGGGGGAAATGGCTAGCATGGCCTTGTCTTATATGTTCAAAAATACATCACCACCTCAAAAGTTCACTATAGCCAATGTATTGCATCCTGTTTATTCGATCTGTACACCAACTGAAATGTAAAATGCAAATTTTTACACAGAGTTACACACTGGAACTGTTGAATTTGGTGAACAATAGTTGGCGGTGACTGCACAGCGTGTTTTGATAATTTTCATCATACATTCTGTAGACTGCCGTCCTACTGTAGGCTATTGTCATTTTTGCATTTCTGTAAAAAATGTAATTAAAGTAAATAAACTGCCTGTATCAAGCTGAAAAGGCAGAGGAGCTTTGTACAAAGCAAGGCTAGCAGTTTCCCCCTGTTTCCAGTCTTTATGCTAAGCTAAGCTAACCACATCCTGACTCTCAATGCACAGACATGAGACTGATATCCCCTTGTCTCTTATAGAAAGTTACTAAGTTTCTTGCCCAAAACGCTGACGTATTAATTTAACAACGGGGTGGTTAGCATCAATTCTGACAAGCTAGACAAAAGATGGCTGACAAAAACTAACACTGCATCAGCAGAGCATCCATCCTAATGTATGGACAGAGGAAAAAAAACAACCACAGCAATGAGCATATAATTTAAAAATGTAATTTAATTTAAAAAACCGGGTCAGACATCTCATCTTCAACTTTCAACTTTTATCTCATGAATTAAGACTTCATATCTGCTGCGTTTAGGGCTATTTGAGGCAGAGTCGTATTAAAAATGTTAACAGAAGCGTTCCCTGTGGATGAAGGGAAAAAAACACGCCTGCTCCTCTCTCATCCCATCGTCCTTTGATAAAAAATGGGTCTCAGTGTTTTATTCATCAATGTCAGCGTCAAAGGCACTTGCTCCTGGAGGGAAACGAATAAAACCAGCCCTCACTCCAGTTGAAAACATCCTTGTTTTGTCCAAGTGTTAATCATTTTTTATCAGGAATAACCGCTGGCATTCAGCCCAGGCTTTGCATGACACGTCTCTCTGAACAAGCCCTCGTTTTGTTGTAATGAGAGTGAAAAACCCTGCACAAAGCGTCATTTTGGGTCAGGTGATGGAAGGGTTCAGTTCAGGGAAAACATGGAGAATGTTCCCTGGATGTTAATGAGACACCACTCTGCCATATGTTCCCACACTCCTCCTAATCAATCCACAAGTAATTACACCATGACAGATAGAGGCATCATCAACCCCCCCACCCTACAGTACCTGTGCTCTTCACACACATATTGGCTGTGACAGGTAGTAATAGGGAGTTAAGGAGAGTCCAATTATGGGGCACAGTGGGGGGTGGAGGTGGGGCATGCAGGAGTGTCATTATATCAGTGAAGTTAATTTACTGGCAGGCAGATATGTATGTAAATGCCGATAGAGCTTTTGACCAAATTATATAACACAATTTTGCCATTGGTACACTATTTGAACAAAAGATGTGGTGTGTTTTTCATGGTTTTGCCTGAGCCCATTAGTTGCAATAAAGAGCAATCTTAATGCTACATCACCAGTGCAGGATGGCAGTGCTTGTGTCCTGTATATTTTTGCTTCATGTTTGTACAGTAATTGGAAATGGAGACCATGTTGTCCAACCTTATAAACAGTCTATGACCAAGCTTAGCCCTCAGTGCTATTGTAGCTGAATGGGAGCAAATTCCTGCTGCCAGGTTTTGTAATCTGGTGTAAAGCCTGGAATCAGACAGTGGGGAGACTGTTTTGAAGCATATCCAGGAAGTTCAGTGGCAGAGGTAGTGGACATAGGATTTAACGTAATGTCAACATTCTGCTAAGATTATACTAAGCTTTCTTGACAGTCACACCGAAGACACACTAAGACAAATACCCCTTGCTTCTAACTGTCACACGCGTGCCAGGGCTCTGTTTGATTTCATTTATTCTGTTTACTGTGTCTAGTTTTCTGTGTGTGTGTTTTTCCCAGGTCAGTTGACCATGTCTTTGCATAGAATAAGTAATTTCTTGACTTGATTTGTCATGGGTTAAGACACTTCTCTAAGCTTCTTTATTTTGATTTCTTTCTAGTCTTCCCTCCACACAGTCATTTTCTGACTCTTTTATTATATCACAGTAATATCACATTATGTAGATGAACTAAAGTCTACCATCTCTGCATTTGAAGAACACCTAAAGTCAGCTGTTCACCACAGACAGCTTGCTTCTTCCCTTGTGAGATTGAGCTGCCTGTGTTTATCAGTCCCTGATGCACAGTTGCAGTTTCACAATGACTTGACATGTCCTGTCCTGTTTTTCAGCATCCTTGAGCCTTGTCTCTGCCGGGGCTTTCTGCAGCGCTACAGTTTGCCATATCAGATTTGTTCCTTTTTAAATGATTACACGCTTGCTCATCTGTCACAGGCGCTTGTATTTGTCATATTGCAAAGGGAGTTTCTTTGGCAAGGCAGCAAATGTTGTCAAAGATGAATCTGCCCTTTTGAGAGGAACACCCGTAGCTATTTCTAACTGGAGCAAAAATGATGAATTAGTTCAACTCAGTTCAGCAAAAGGAGAAAATAAGATCAGTGACTGTTAGATTTTGTCCTCATCTTGTTGTTTTTCCCCGTGAGGCCTTGCTGGGTTGAGCTTTGATGTTTTTCAGTTGAGAAAAAGAAAGAGGGTGAAATTTATGAGGCTATAACAGAGAAGTGTTAATGAAGCCAGTTGAGACGCCAAGGCTAAACTTATCGTAGTGTGATGTGAGTGTGAAAGGAAACGGGTTGGAAAGGATTTGATGTATCATGAAAAAAGAAGTGGTGTGTTTCAGTCAGACTCCTGCGCTGTGTTTCCCACAGAGGGGGGTGTGTGGGAGAAACTACGAACCTGTTCAGACTTGAGATAAAGCAAATGCAGCCTTGAACACACAATACACACACACAGAGAGGTTGGATGATTCTGACTGGCATGTCGACTTTCTCTGATGTTGTGTTGATGCAATGTTTTGTGGATCACATGAAATGGAAAGTTGGCTGATGGGAAAGTCATTAGTGTTGCAGGTATCTGATCACAAACCAAGGTCATGCACAGAGGGAAATTTGACTTGGCGGTGGCACTAGATGAACCTTTGGTGTCACCAAAGTTAATAAAGTTCATTCTGAAGGGAAAAATGTCTGAACAAGAGTTATCAAGACATTTTAGGACTTAAAGGGACATTGTGTAACATTTTCAGTTGTTTATTGGCAAAAATTGATGTCTGCATTCATAAATATGTCATCATTGGTGTACTATTACCTCCACCAATAATCTGACTTATTCTCGTAAAAGGAGAATTTTGGATTTGTTTGTACATTGTGTGGGTAAGTCGTCTGTGGGGTTCCATTACGTTTCACCATCTTGAGAATACACCCACCAGCAAGGGACATACAGCACCGCCTTCGGCGTTTTCGTTGAGAGCCAGGCCAGCACTGCGTGACTGAGGAGCCGAAGGAGAGGAGCAAGAGGCGCTTCGCTACTACCCTGGCACATTTGAAACAAAGTCCCACTCTTTGAGCATAATGCAGGATCATGCATATGCAGCATCATGGGAGACGGAATCCTTGTCACCAAGAAAGCGCAAAAGGGAATAGAAAAGGCAGCGTGACTGGCAAATTAAAAAACGAAGGCCCACATCGGGGTAGCCTTTCCCAGGTAGAGAGAGCTGCTGAGGGAGAATGGTAATGCAGTCACAGGCCAGCGCCTGGCTGTTAGCCGCTGTTAGCGGCCAGTCGCTAACAGCCTCTTCCCTCTCCTCGCATCACTGCGCCGCTGTTAGCCGCTGTTAGCGGCTGTTAGCGGCCAGTCGCTAACAGCCTCATCCCTCTCCTCGCATCACTGCGCCGCTGTTAGCCGCTGTTAGCCGCTGTTAGCGCTGGCCTGTGATTGTATTACCTTTCTCCTTCAGCAGCTCTCTCCACCTGGGAAAGGCAACCCCAATGCTGATCCTTGTTTTTTTAATTCGCCGGTCACGCTGCCTTTTTGATTCCCTTTTGCACTTTCTTGGCGACGAGGATTCCGTCTCCCGTGATGCTGCATAATACATGATCCTGCATTATGCTCAAAGAGAGGGACTGTGTTATGCGGCAGTAGTGCCGCTGGCCACTAACAGCTGTTAGCAGTAATGCGAGGAGAGGGATGAGGTGTGTGAGGTTGAGCCACTTGTCAGTTGTCAAAGGACAAGACGTGATTGGTTTGTTTCAATTTACATCCACCCCAACAGTCCTACGTTGTAAACACAGCCAGCATGGGGAGGAGGGGGTTTGTCAACTCGCGTCCCGTGTGTCTGTGTAGGAGCCTGAATGAATACTCCATGTAGTATCAGATGACATGGTTTCATCAGTGTTATCATAGCTTTTTGGTACACAGCGGCTACAGTTGTTGCAATACGTGTTTGAAACAGTGAGGCGCTAGAGTGCGCCATCTGTTTGAATGCAATATATGATTTCAACTTAAGATGGGAGAAATTCCTACACACTGTGGCTTTAAGTGGTGAGAAGAGAGACTGACATCACTAGGGCCTTTACATTAGCATGGCTAAAAACATTGCGTTGGTAGGAATGTTTTCCATTAGTTATCAGTATGCATAATTTGACCACTTAAAATTCCAATATAATCTATTAGCTTTCTTCAAAACCTGTTCACATTTGTTTATTTGTGGCAGCCTGCCACAATGTCAGCATTTACACTGGATGTTCAAGCTGGAAATTCCACATGGTTATTCCTTCTCATTGTTCTTCACAAAAGGTACAATCCAAGAATTGAGGGACAGCGTTTTCTCACCTTTAAGCCTGTAGCGGAGGTAGTAACGGCACCAAAGCGACGTCTTTGTAAATGGGACAGCCAACAGAATGGGATCATGGTCGGTATGGGTGTGACACTGTGTCAAGTGTTAATGCGTGTGACCCACCGTGGGAGGTTTAAGAAGCAGCTAGCAGCAGTTTGTAGCTGACACAAAGGAGAAAAAGAGCAGCCAAAAATGTCCACACATTGGGAAAACACTGAGGTCCGTGAGCTCCTTACCCTCTGAGCAAATGATGGGATCAGCTGCCATATAACAGGGATGGTAAATGATTGTTATTGACACGTTTTGTCATTGTAATTGTTAAAAAGCACTGCCGACACATGTTATCTGTCACACTAGAGGCTGACGCTGTTGTTTTACATGTAACAGCTCTTTCGACTCCGTGATGCCAGTATGCTGTCTAAAATCACCCACTAGAGTGGCATGCTGTCGCTGTCATTTGATTCTGTCTGAAATTGCAAAGGCAACATAAAGAAGGGACTTCATAGTGGCTCTATCGCGCCATCTCTGTGTAAATACTAAATCATTTTAGTACTATCAATCAATTTTCCAACCTACTTTAGTTAAAAGTAGGGATGTCCCGATCCAGCTTTTTCACTTCTGATCCGATACCAATATTACAGCTTTGAGTTTTGGCCGATACCGATACTGATCCGATCCAAGCGCATAGTCATGTCATGTCAGTCATGTTAGAAAAGGTTTGATCAAGCAATATTACTCTAACAAGAACAACTACTTATCGGGTTAGTTAGAATGATCCACAACAGTTGGTATGAGAAACTGACCCGTTTATTGTTAACAGGGTTAAATAAACAAACTTTAAACTTGAACATTAACATTAAATAAAAAATATAGCTGGTTTCCTTTGGCTGCTTTGGCCCCTTAATAAATAGAAATAAATCAACACAAGAAAGCTTTAAAAAATGTCTAACATTGGAATTAAAATAGCAGCAAGACTCCACACACTTGTGCTTTGGCCCCCTAATAAATAAAAAAATAGATTAACATCACAAGACCTTGTTGACATTTAACAAACAATTGCAGCCTTTCCTTTTCAGTTATTTTAGTAGTGTCAGTGCCAGCCTGATGCTGCTGTTTCTTTTGTGTCTGCATGCTGGCCTGGTGGATTGATAATAAGTGCTGCAGTGGATCGCTGGAATGGACTGCTTGAATTGCGGAGTGCTGGGCTGGCCGGAAAGCCTGGATCGGAGTCCATGAAAAACTGGATCGGAGTTCTTGGATCAGCATTTTTCCATGCAGTCCGATCCGATGACGATGCACGTTTTTTGCTAATATCAGTGGCCGATATTAGACATCCCTAGTTAAATGTGGCTGCGGTTTCATGGAAACTGTGCTCTCTACGGTCCAGCGATATGGCTAACCTCTGTAATGGCAGCAACAGAAAGTTTGCTGTCACTCGCTGCAGTAGCTTCGCCTGTTAGCTATCAATCGGATCTGATCAGCTCTGATCAGTCTGACCAAAACCAGATGGACTGATTATTTATCCACCCTGCAACTCAAACTCAGTGAGAAAAAACAACTCTGCTTTTTAATTCTTACTCATGTTACTTGTCATGTCTTTACTGCTACCTTTTCAACTACAAAAGCCAGTTTAAACATGGAAATAAATTACTTCGGTAGAGGCTAAGTGTTGTGACTGAATAAGGTTACACAAAGGAGAGTGGACAATGATTGTATTCAGGTGGTTAAAGGTGAGATTACACCACCATCCCAACAAAAAAGATTAATTACTATTACTATTATGAAACAAAGAGAAGTGGTTGAATTTTCTCTCTCTCTCTCTCTCTCTCTCTCTCTCTCTCTCTCTCTCTCTCTCTCTCTCTCTCTCTCTCTCTCTCTAACACACACACACACTCACACACACACACACACACACACACACACACACTTTCCTGTCACAACATGCCTGTTTGCCTGTCATCATCCCTTGATGCGTTCTACAAGCACTGGTAATTGTTAACACACACACACACACGCACACACACACACATGTTTGTGTCAGGCTCTGCTTACTGTCTTTTTTCAAACACATAAAGGAAAAAGCAAGTGTGCTGGCACTGTTTTATAAGAGAGTGTGTGTGTGTGTGTGTGTGTGTGTGTGTGTGTGTGTGTGTGTGTGTGTGTGTGTGTGTGTGTGTGTAGCCTGCATTTTTAAGCTAATCTTGTCCGTGTGAAGCATGGAGACCTGTCTCAAGTATTCTACCCACTTTATCAAACTCTGATTCTTAAGAGCTGTCGTTCAAACAAAGTCAAGGCGGCTGTGATTTTATGTGTGATTACAAGACATGTATAGTAGGGGCGTCGGTAGCGTAGTGGATAGTGGCGATGCCCCATGTATAGAGGTGATGCCTCGCTGCAGCGGTCGCAGGTTTGACTCTGGCTTGCAACCCTTTGCTGCATGTCAACCCCCACTCTCTCCCATTTCACCCTGTCCTGTTCATTAAAGCCCCCCCCCAAAAAAGACATTTAAAAAAAGACATGTATAGTATATACTTACAGACACACACACACACACACACACTTTGAGAAGTGAACAAGCTGAGCAGCTGCTTCTCGTCCTGGTGAATATAAACCATTGTGCTCTGTGGTTACAGCACTGGAGAGCTTAATGCATTTTCAATGAAATTGCACAGATTCCATATGTGCACATACAGACAGGAGGACACTGACTGAACCTTACACAATGAAAGGAAATGAGAATGTGGGGGATGGGCGTATGGTAGAAAGCAACTGATTGGATACATTGGTATAACTCTATCATGTTGTATTCTTTTTTTCCCCCTTCCCTTTCCTCGAGGTCGCGCAGGCTTTTCACTTTGGCCATCACAATAACGTGATGAAACTGCTGCTGAGCTCAATACTAAAGCCAGCCTTCAACCTCTGGCCTTAATCTGTTTTAGGGAACAGAGGCAATACTCTCTCTCACACACACACATGTGAAAACATGATTGAAAACATGATCCATCAGAATGTAATTCCTCTTCTTTAACCCTAACTCATTCTTAGATTCAATTTGAATCACTTGATTAAAGCCTCTCTTGCACATCAATACTCTAAATTTATATGTATTTTATCAGCCCCTCACTCTTTCCTCCCTGCTCCCTCTACACAGTGCGACAGTCTCTGTGTTGCAGTAAAATCACCCTTACATGTTCATTGAAAACACATCACGGACCTACTTTTATACACAATTCAATAATCAATCACTGCTTTTTTTCTCTTTTTGATTCAAACAGCTTTATTAGCAAAATGAAGCCCCTAAGGGGACATGGGTGAGAAAAACTTTAATGGATGAAAAAATAAAACATGGGGGAGAAATTTTTTTTATATCAATACTTCCGTGTTTTCCTGAGAAACTTTTGCATTCTGCTGAGAAATAGTATGCATGTATAGGGTCACTGTGACCCCATAAAACAAGTTTTTGGCCATAACTCAAGAATTCATATGCTAATTATTTCAAAACGTCACACACATTTCTAATAGGATGAAAAGGTGAAGTGATGACATTTTATATCCAAAAGGTCAGAGGTCAACTTCACTGTGACATCACAGTGCTCTGCAAACACCTTTCTGGCCATTATTCAGCATCATAACTCAGGAACAGAAGTGGACACATTTGGTCAGATACTGAATTGGTGACACTACTCTTGGGTGTCCACCTTGAAACTGTGCTGATTGTATAGATCTTCTGTGTTGTCAAGAGGAAGATGTGTGTGAAGCATCCACAGAAATGAACAGAAATGTGAAAACATAGATGTAACTGCAACTTGACTAGCGGTAATTTTGTTTTCTGTTTTCTTTTGAACGGAACCCCTAAGGGGATATGGGGGAAAAAATAAAGAAGGGTGACAAAAAAATGAATGGGTAAGAAGAAAAACACTTTGTTGCCTGCTGAGAAATATTACTGCAGTACAGAGCCATGAGCTGCTGAATGACCCATGATCAAGCCAAGGTGAAGGTCCTGAATAATAGATTTATATGTTTTCTGACGGACAGCCTCTGAGTGAGGAAAAGGTCCTGAACGATACATATGTATGTTTTCTTGTATGTTCTTTATGTGCACTTTTATGAACATAAAAGTATTAATGATGATTTAATATAAATGCAAAATTTGCAAAGCATTTCACTCATTCAGATATCTGAACAGGCTGCATATGCTGTACATAAAATTAAATTATGTTATTCTTATTCTTATATTGTTATGATTCTCTTTTCTTTCTGTCAGACTACCAGCGGTTGATGACAGTGGCTGAGGGCATCACCACCCTGCTGTTTCCCTTCCAGTGGCAGCATGTCTATGTTCCCATCCTGCCAGCCTCTCTCCTCCACTTCCTGGATGCTCCTGTTCCCTACCTGATGGGCCTGCAGTCCAAAGAGGGCACAGACCGCTCCAAACTGGAGCTTCCTCAGGAGGTACACAGCCAACCTATGTAGTGTTAACCCCAGAGCTTAGTGTAAGCCTCAGGCTAATACAAGTGTGAAATGATGCTGTTAGCCTGGGCTTTCTCTGGGGAATGTGGAAGGTCTGTGGACTATACTAGGACTCTGGACTTGGGACTCAGGGTTTAATGACTGGAGTCAGGCTTGGTGAGTGCATAAACTAAAATGGAAGGTTCCCACAAGTGTAGGAAAACACGTACTGTCAGTGTGTGCATACACAAGCTGCAGCAGTTTGCAGTCAGTGCTCATTACCGCTGACAATACATTGTCCAAAGCCAATACCAAACACACACACACACACACACACACACACACACACACACACAAACAGGCAGACTACAAGGCTCCCTTTTAGACAGACAGGAAATTGCAAGAAACACCTCTCTGTTATAAACAACTTCCATACATACATACACACACACACACACACATAATATTCACCTCCCAGCAATGTGAGTATGAGATGGATTTCAGTCACTGCATTCTTACCGCCCTTTTATTTCAGCCTTTACAATTGTCACACAGTGAGGAGGTGATGTGCACTGGATTTAACCCAGTATTTAGCCCAACACATTTCATGTGTGTGTGTGTTCATGTGTAAAAGTGAGATAAGGCCCCAACAAAGCGGAACATCCAGGCTCGCCGGCTTCCGGCTTTGCTTACATCCCCCGACTCCCCGCGCTTGTTAATCCGGCACATTCCGTATGGATGCTAATTATCCCAGCCAACGCAGGAGGCTACAGCAGGGCACCCATGAGCCCGTCTGTCCCCTTCCTCCCCCCGCACGGGCTCCCCCCGCCTGCCTAGACTGGTGAATCTCTCTGTTTGTGAATGATCCTTTGAAGTGGCGGTGACCTAGAAATGAGCTGATGATGAAAGAATGGCTCAAAGCAAAGCAGAGAGGACATGATGAGAGAGAGGAAACTAGGGATGTAATTGGGGAATTAATGCCAGACAAGGTTTGCCTTTCTGAACCCTGCACTTCAATCCAGCTGTTCTTCTTTTTACCTCTTGTCAGATGATAACATTAGTTGTTTGCATTGTAGACAAGAATACGTGGCACTATTATCATCCTTTTTCTACATTTTCCTCCTCTTTTTTCTTTTTGAACATATACAATTACTCCTAGTGGGCTTTAGATCCAAACTAGGGCAGCCTTTTTGGAGACAAAGATTTGTGATATGCAGAGTTTGCTCAAGTTCTTTGAGCTTCTTTTTTTTTGTCGTCTCACAAAACATTGAAGAAAAGTCAAAGTATCTGAGCCCAACCAAGCCCCAAACCCAGATTTGAAAACTTTGATGAATATAGTAGTCTTATGAAGAGTAAAGGTTTTAGTGGCAACAAATACTTCTGTGTTCAGATTCCTGACTTGAGTTGTGTTCAGGGGTGACCTGAAAGCAGTGGTTCTCAGTTTCTCTGCCATGGCCCCTGTTAGAAGCTGAAAAAAGTTCATGCCCCTCAACCTTACAGTTTGTATGCCTCCGCACCGGTGATAGCCATAGCCAGAGGCTTTATGTTTGCGGGTTGTCCATCTGTCTCATTCTCCTGAATGCAGTTTCCAAAGAACACCTCAAGGGAATTTTGGCACAAATGTCCACTTGGACTTAAACTTTCATCCAAAAAGCGTTACGCACAGAAACCTTGCCCACTGATTCTGATGTGTTTTATTGATCTATTTGTTGTGAAAATTATGTGACAAAATGAAAAGACACATTCTCTACTTTGCCTTTCTCCAGTCTCTACCTATATGGCTGTCACCACTCCCACCCTGTCTTTCATTTGGCACCACAGCTGCATGAAGGGGTGGAGCTGTCCTCCCTTTTTGTCCTCCACATTCTATGTACAGTCATCCTCCTACTTCTCTTCCTCATCATCCACCTGAATCTTACTATTTGAAAGTGAGCTGTCTGAGTCATGAAATTATTCTGTACACCCCATTCCTCTTTCCTGCCACCCATTTTTCTTCACTGATTCTTGACGCAACATGAAGTCATATGACGTACAACACTCAACAGACTCAGTGTGCAAAGGCCTTTTAATGATGAACTGATTAGCTGTTATTGGTCAGAGGGCAAGGTCACTGTGACCTCATCTGTCTCATTATTGTAAACACGATATCTAAAGAAAGCCTTAAGAGAAGTTTTTCAAATTTGGTACAAACTTTAGTTTTGGCTTGAGGATGAACTAATTTGATTTTGGTTATCAAAGGTCAAGGTCAACATGACCTCGTCTGTCACATTCTTGGAAATGTGATTTCTCAAGAACACCTTGAGTGAGGTTGCCCACTAGCTCACTTGGTAGAGCGGGCATCCCATGTACAAAGCCCATGTCCTTGCTGCAGCGGCCGCAGTTTCAGTTCTAACCCCAGCTCCTTGCTGCGTGTCATCCCCTCTCTCTCTCTTCCCCCTTCATGTTAAAGGGAAAATGCCCAAAACAGTCTTTAAAAAAGAATGCCTTGAGAGAATGGTTTCAGATATGGCAAAAATGTAATCTTTGACTCAAGGATGAATTCATTAGATTTTGGTTGTTTGAAGTTCTTCAGTGACATTTAGCAGAATGATTGCCAAGCAACACACAGACACAGTGGAAAGTGCCCGTTCACTCCAATGGATTATTCACCCTGTTAGGAGAAAGAAACGGAAAGATCTCATCACCATGTTGCAGTTAGATTATGTATCTATCGTCAGCAACTTTTACACTCACTTTCCTCAAGCTGTTGTCATTTGCCAGCAATATCATTTTGTGAAACAGTGTAGCCAGGTTACTGAGTAGCCAAGCTACATCGCAACTACACAGCTTGCAATCAACAGCATGGCTAGAGAAAAGTGAGCATTATAGGCTACAAATGAAAACGAGCAAGCTGGCTAAAGTTACATGGTTAACTAACCTTAGATCATTGTTGCAGTTGTCGACTTAGGATGGAGATGAAAGGCTGGTGGATTGGGCAGTAGCAGCGACAGGTATTTCTCCAGTGAAGTGACAGGACACAATAGGTACTCTGGCCGCTCAAACATAATTCCCTACAGGCTCTATTTAGCCCCTTTCCCAGTGTACAAAAAACCCACTGACACTGGCAACATTTGGCTTTTGTCTTCAATAGATCTTATTGATTTTTTTTTTCTCGTGCATTCATTGAATGACAGCGAAGCGTACCGCCAACCATTCTCATCCATTGATAAATGATCCAGGCTTGAGTTGTTGCCCTCTTTAGCTTTGTATCTCACATGACAATAGGTGACTAATTGGTGCAGTAATACTGAAATTGTAATGTGGTCACAGTTGTGTGTTTGTAGAGTATTTTACAACACATTCAAACACGGCTCAGCCAATCAAGAACTTGATCTTTTTGTTTCATAATATATTTATTTTGCGTCGAAAGGGGCCAATTGACATGGTTCAGGCATCTAATCAGGATGCCTCCTGGGCACCTCCCATAAGAGGTGTTCCGGGCACATCCAACTGGTGGAAGGCCCTGGACCAGACCCAGTACACGCTGGAGGTATTATACATCTTGTCTGGCCTGGGAATGCCTTGGGGTCCCTCGGGAGGGCCTGGAAAGCATTGCTGGGGAGAGGGGCATCTGGAATACCCAGCTTCAGCTAAGTGGTTGAAAATGGATGGATGGATGGATGGATGGATATATTTTAAAGGCTAATGCTGAGATCAGGAAAAACAATGCTAAAAGTAGATCCAAGAAACATAAGCAGTCAGACATTTAATAAACAAACCTCCAGGTTAGTCAAACTCCCAACATTTGGAAGATAAACAACAGTGAACATTAGGATTTTTACCCAGTAAAAGTATCCATTAGAAACATTCATCATAGTTTACAGGATACATTCCTTATCTTCACGCTGTAGTGATGCTCCAGATCTCCCAGCTTGGTCGCATGCTTTGTACTATTGAAATTGAAAATTAATCTGTTGTTATTGCACAGCTGGTTTGTTTTTCCAGCTGTTCGTTTTTTTTAAAGATATTTTTTGGGGCTTTTTAGCCTTTAATGTATAGGACTGACAAGCGTGAAAGGGGGAGAGAGAGAGAGAGGGAGTGACATGCAGCAATGGGCCACAGGCTGGAGTCGAACCCGGGCCACTGCGGCAACGGCCTTGTACATGGGGCACCTGCTCTACCACCAAGCCACCGGTGCCCCGTTTTTCCAGCTGTTTTAACAATAAAACTGTGGCATTGTAATACGTTGGGCTGCCCATATCTGGATGTTGGAGATTCCACCAGCGCATGAACACACCACACACTGGGGTCTGACCTGGAAATTTCAATCTGGAGGTTTTCCATCACTCCTGTTTAAAATGAGAGTTTATATCTGTGTTTTCTGGCATGTGTATGCCAGAAAATGCCTGTTCCTGTGGTTTTGAGTGGTTTAGAGTATTATCAGGTCTTACTTTAATCCCATG
Source organism: Epinephelus awoara (assembly GCA_035609425.1). NCBI lineage: Eukaryota > Metazoa > Chordata > Actinopteri > Perciformes > Serranidae > Epinephelus > Epinephelus awoara. The sequence continues at coordinate 28,140,158 of CM069316.1, read as the reverse complement.
TAAGGGTGTGATGATAACTCCATTTTGTCAGATTTAGGTTGATCTCCCACAATGTGCTATTATCAATCACACACTGACCCACATTTTACTCAACATCTCCCGGCCCCCATCATACCTCCTAAAACCAATCTGTCCTCAACATGCGTCCTGATGATACCTGTTCCAGCATTCTGGGCTCACACTGAGCCTGCTTCTTCTGTCAGAAACTGTGATGTAGAGATTTAATTAAGTTTCAGTTTATAGGGATCATTGTCTATTTCTGAACTATATTGTTGTAATAATACATTTTTCTGTCCCAGGCCAACCTGTGCTTTGTGGACATTGACAACCACTACATCGAGCTTCCAGAGGATTTCCCCCAGTTTCCCAATAAGAGCGAGTTCATCCAGGAGCTCAGCGAGGTGCTGCTTAGCTTTGGCATTTCTGCCAACACAGGGGCCCCACCACGGACCCGCACAACTCCTGGCAGTGCTCCCGGCAGCGCTCCGGGCAGCACCCCCTCCACCCCTGGCAGGGAGCGTAAGACTGTTGCTCTCCGGCAGCTGGAGGACGACGGACGTAACGGCAACCTTGCAGGGGAGGAGCTGGCTGTGCTGGAGCTGCTGCAGGGAAATGCTACACTGGAAAGACTGCAGGCCCTGACCAAGCGCACTGGGGTGACAGTGGCCCGCGTGGACGCCCTGAGGGCTGGGGTCAAAGCTCAGGGAACTGAGGGGCAAGGGGGCCGGACTGCAGCAGAAGAGGAGGAGCTAAGGAACGCCAAGCTGAATGTCCAGCTAAGGGAGGTGTTTGCCAGCCGCTTCACTACCATGTTTGCAGACTACGAAGCCTTTGTCATCCAGAGCGCCCCAGACCTGGAGTCCTGGCTCACCAACAGGGAGCAGATGCACAACTTTGACAAGGTGATGAAATCAAGCACAAACACATAGAGTGCAGAAAGTTTGGCACAAATGTTGACTTTAACATAACGATAAACTGATTCAGTTTTGGTGGTCACAGTCACTGTGACCTTGTCTGTCTTATTTTGAGAAAACAAAATGTCAAGAACATTGAATGATCTTTTAAAAAAATTTGCACAAACTCTCACTTGGACTCAACGATGAACTGATTGGATTTTGGTGGTCAAAGGTCAAGGTTATTGTGACCTTGTGTCCATCTCGTTTGTGAGTGCAATATCTCAAGAAAGCCTTGAGGGAGTTTACTCAAATTTGGCACAAGCGTCCACATGGGCTCAAGAATGAACTGATTGGAAGAAGGTCATTATCGTTGTGACCTGACAAAAAATGTGTTTGTCCATAACTCAAGAATTCATGCACTAATTAATGACAATATGTCACACAAATGTCTAATAGGATAAAATAATGAAGTGATGACATTTGATATCCAAAAGGTCAAAAGTCAGCTTCACTGTGATATCATAATGTTCTGCAAAATAACTTTTCTTGCCATTATTGAACATCATATCTCAGGAACAGAAGGAGAGACATTTGGGAAGATGATGAATTGGTGACACTAATCTTGGATGTCCACCTTGAAACTGTGCTGATACAATAGATCTTTTGTGCTTCTAGGGGTGTGTGAAGCATCTATGTTTTCACAGACACAAATGTAAACTGTTAATGCAACTTGGCTGGTTCTCAGAGGCATACAGCCACAAGGCTGTAATTGTAGTTTTTTTTAAGTATGCGATTGTCTTTTTAGTGCAAAGAAAGGCTAACACACACTGTGCCCATGTTGTACAGAGAAAGGAAAGAGAGAACTGGGACATAGTCATCTGAATAATTATTTGAGAGTGAAATTGGATTGTGTGTGTGTAACACTGGAAAACAAATTCAGGTAGAAATGTCATGTGTCTAGGTGATTAATTTCACCCTGCATTAAGTGCGCTGCGGGGGCTCTAAATGACAGTGTTTGCATACCACATGCAGAACATTCCCTTGTGAATACTGTAAATGCCATCTACTGCATACTTTTGACAATTGCTCTGCTGTTGTAAATAGATTTATATCTTATAAAGCAGTAATTAAATGTTTGATATTGAAAAAAAATCCCTTAAATAATGGGAACATACTCAATAGAATTGTCAGGCTTACTGGTGTGAGTCTACAGGTGGTTTATGTCAGGTCACATATCTCCAGCCCACTCTTCTTTTATTCACACAAAACTTACATTTTAAAAGTCAATTTACTCGTTAAACACCTGCACTGATGTTTGTTGGTAGTTTTTATAAACATCTCTATCCCCACTGACTTGGCAAGCAATAGAAATGTGTATGGCAGCCACAGCAGTGGGAAAGACAGCCCTGTTATTATCTGTACTGTGATTCAGAACAGACTAGCTCACAGTTTAATTGGTCTCATTTCTTCTTCTTTTTTCGACAAACAGGTGAATAAGCTGGAAACTGTTATTTGAGCGAAGCCATAAATGCTGCTGTGCATACAAGCCAGAGTGTTTTTTCCCCTACAGCAGAATTATAATGTGTGCTTCCAGATCTTTCTCCAGTGCTGACACAGATCTGGCTACGTGAGACTACTATACAAATGAACATCCTTTAAAAAACGATTTGTATGAAAAAATGCTGCCTTAGTGTGGACATATTCTTAATGTTTTTCCACTTTTCTATAAATGTACTATTAATATACACTATAAATGTTTTATATCTGCCTATAACACAGATGATCATGTTGATTGAATGAGTATTAGTTTTTTTTTTATGCTGTCTTTAATTTGCCGTAACAAGCTGCACCGTTCACTGATATATTACATTTGTATCTCTGCCTGCTCCAGGCCTCATTCCTGTCAGACCAGCCGGAGCCCTACCTGCCCTTCCTCTCCCACTTCATCGAGACACAGATGTTTGCCACATTCATCGACAACAAGATCATGTCCCAGTGGGAGGAGAAGGAGCCACTGCTCCGCGTCTTTGATGCTCGCATCGACAAGGCCCGCCTCTACAATGTCCGTGCTCCCAGCCTCCGATCCTCCAGCTACCAGAGGTGCTCCATCCTCAAGGAGTCTGGTAAGCTCGGCACTGAGAGGTGTGAGTGCTCAACCATGTTCAAGTGAGCTTTACTTGACACATGATTAGAATTGGAACAAAAGTGTTTGGAGAGATCTCTCCACCAGGAGAGGGATCCAGAATGGTAGTGTTTTGATTCACAGCAGGAAAGGAGCTCATTGATCAGCATGCTGTTCATGTGTGTCCGTCCTTCAAAGCATACCAATCATCCATCAGCCGAGGCCAGACAGGATTGCACTGTGCCATGCAATTTAAAAACACACAGAAACATTCTGCATCCATCTCTCTGCCTGCTCCTCCATTTCTCCTTCCCCTTCTTGTCTCTCATTTATCGTGTGGAAGCAGATCAGCTCTCCCCAGTGACCAGAAAACCACACTTCTCATTTCTCCACATCCCAACACAGCAAACACTCCATCATTCTTTCTCTCACTTAAGCACAAACACACACTCTCTGATGCTGTCTTACTGCAAGAGTGTTTGGTCAGGTCTTTTTTTCTTCTTATTTTCTCAATTAGTGCTGCTTGGCTTTCCCTTCATTAAGCCTTTAATTGGTGCTGAATGTGCAGCATGAGGCAGGAGGTCAGACTCAGGACTGACTCAGACTGGTGGAGGCCAACAGGGAATCTATGAAGCTGCATGTGTCTGTTTTTTTTTTTGGGATTACTAATGTTCATACAGCCGGAAAAGAGCAGGATTGCAGGCTCACTTGTGTATTTAAAAATGAAGAACCGAAGTGTGTGATTTTGTAAAAATGCTATGGTAATTTGCATATACAGTATCTAACCTGACAAAATGTTGTTTGATCTGAGCTTCTCTGTAGATTGTTGTGGTAAACTGGTCTGGCAGCACCCGCATTTGGCTTGCTCTTTGCTACCGCTCTGCACTGTGCTCATATCAGAATGCCGTCATCACACAAGCATTGTGCCAACCTTTCAGTTCCCCCCTGGTTATCACAGTTAGCTCTGTCAGCACTGTTGCCGTTATTTGCCGTTGTTTATGGAGTTAGCACCATTAGCTGCTAGCTGCCAACTCAGCCACCTCCATGTTGATAGTTGTGTTCTCATGCGCTCAGAATTTTGCATAGAGCCCCTTTAGCAATAATCTAAACTGTTACATAGGCCGACATATAAATATTCAATATTTAACAACAAATTATCAAAAAATAAAGTTTCTAAAAGTTTCATTAGTGATGTCAGAAATGACTAAGTTAACATGTTAGGTTAGCCTGTTCAGATATTTCTCATTTGCTCCAACTGCTTGAATAACACTGTTTCATGAAAAACATATATCTGCGTGTATGTAAATACCAGCACCAGGATATGGTTAGCCTGGCTTAGCATACAGACTGGAAGCTGCAGAAACTAGCTAGCCTGGCTCTGTCCAGTTAAAGAATATCCCTACCAACATGTAAAGCTAGAACATTAACTAGTGTTCTGGTTACTTGGGGGCTGTGAAACAAGCCGTACAGACAACACTAACAGAGTTTCCCCTTTAAAGGTAATGAAATGTTAGCAAACAGCTGCCTAGTTACAAATCCAGCACACATGCAGCAACAGTAGTATTCAGCTTGTGTCTGTTTCTTGCCACCAGGTGAACATAAGTTCAATGTTCACACTTTTTTTAGCTCTGGTTATGGTCTCCATCAACTCCAGAGAAAAATATGTGGCTCCTTTGTTGCTGAATGCTCCACATTGTCACCAGCTCGTTTGGTATGCTGTCTGTCTGTCTGTCTGCTGAACAGGTAGTGGATGCAGATACAGTTTATTTATTTATTTATTTATTTATTTAGAGCTTTTTCTCTAAAAACTGCTGCAAAACAATGAACTAAAAGATGCTAAGATGCTACATAAAGCTGAGGGGAACGGCATCAATATGAGCGGCACCTTCCACGAGTCATTTTTTCCCACATTGATATGAAAATATTAATTAGCTTCAACATGAGAGTGATTCTAATCTTTTCCAACTCTTTTGGAAAGAAAAAGTAAACAAGAATATCTGTCAAAATTGTTAACTTTTTCTTCAATTATAGTGTTACTGTGGGGTATACTGTGTGTACTTTATATATCCACAGTTAGTAGCTGTTTAACAGAAACATTTCAGCATTGTCTGAAACAGTAGGGGCTAATTTACCCTAATGAAAACAAAAATGCTGAATATGACTTTAGGAAGTGTTATGAGCTAATACTGAAACAGTTTTAAAACGGTTATATCATGATACATCTGATATATCAGACATTATGATGATTAAAACACAGCTGTTGCTGTAACTATATATATGACAGGACAGACAGTGATTATATCAACTTTCAGTTTGGCTCAGTATTCTCTGTTTTGCAGCGTTTACTAGCTGTGATCATTATCTTCCTCTGTACGAATGATCATTTAAGCCACTTCTTCCCTGCATTCTTCTGGTGTGTGCGCACACGTTGGCATGTGACCCACACTGTTTCACACTAATGGGCCGAGCAATGTAAAGCTTTAATTGCCGATGGGCAGCTTATTTGGGGGCAATGGTGCATGCAGGTACCCAATTACCCAGACGTCAGACAGCCTTTCCCTCCACCTGCCTTCCTCTGTGACAACTTGCTCCAGTGCCCTCGCTTATAGCTCACTCCACAGCTGAGATTAATACTGCAGCTTCTGTCTGAGGAACTCAGTCACACACAAGGTCAGTGCTCAAACAGGGGCAACATAACCCAGACAGTATGACAACAAGCAGTGGCACTGACAGGCGGACGATAAGGCAGTGTTTGCAATGTTAGGAGAAAATAAAGCAGGTGAAAGTCTGAGTGTGTTTGTGGATCCCTGGGGTGAGAGAGGGAGGAGGACAGAGTGAGATGAGAGCACAGCATACTCCATCTGTGATTTATAATCTAAACAACCTGTTTTGAAGTCCAGCCAGTTTTTCTCTTCTTGGCTAATGAGCAGCTGTCAGAGCATATTATACTGTCTTCATTAGGCGAGGAGCAGTGTGTGTGTGTGTGTGTGTGTGTGTGTGTGTGTGTGTGTGTGTGTGTGTGTGTGTGTGTGTGTGTGTGTGTGTGTTAGAGTTATTTGTCATTGTTCGTGTTTGTCAGGTCTTGTTCTCCATTTGTTTACATAGCAATCTCTTTGGCTACATTCCCACAATGCAGCTGAAGTGTGTGTACTCATTATGTGTTAGTGCCAAGTTGCTGAAAAATGGGAGCACTTTTGGGTAATAATTTTACCATGTGGAGGTTTAGAGATGTTGGTATGCTCTCAGATCTCAATAATTACTTTGGTGAGTACAATGGCCCTGATGCACGAACAAGTGCGTACACACAAATCTGTGCTGAAGCTGTGCCTATGAACGTTGTAGTAGAAATCTGTAAATACATCAATATTTCTTACCTGAACTTGTTTCCTACTCTGCAAACAAATTTAGAGCTGCCTCAGACCCTATGTACTGAATGCACAAATGATAAAGGCCTGACTGTCTCAAAAAATGCAAACACACACCTTTCAACTAAATGCATAACATATTTAAACCATGATTATCTTAAAAGACTTTAATAGACCATATTTAACAGTTAATTTACTAATGCATTGGTCAATTGTATTAACTACTTATGAAACTGAAGTTTTGCTGCAGCTGCGTAATTCCCTGGAATGGCATTTAAGGCATTGAACTGACCAATTACCTCTCAAGTCCGTCCACCATTTGTTTCCTTGGCCGAAGTGCATACGTGGTGAATTTGATGGTAATTTTATGTGTGCATGAGAACATTTCTACACACATAATAATGAATGAGGTCTAATAAAAGTGGATTAGGTGTGTTATCAAGCAGCTGTATGTGGAGTGCTATATGTGTCACTAAATATTTTTGAAACTATTGTTAAAACAGTGTCAGATTCCCTTCGGTAACACGCTCTTACTGGACTCCTCTACATTCTGTTGTGCTTACTCTGACCTTGATATTATTGTGTCTCCCCTGCAGCTCAGGCCATTGAGCAGCGGCTGATGAAGATCGACCACACCGCCATCCACCCGCACTTGCTGGACATGAAGATCGGTCAGGGCAAATACGAGCAGGGATTTTTCCCCAAACTGCAGGCCGATGTGCTCAACACAGGGCCAACCAATAACAAGTGAGTCAGTTTCCACCTTGTGACTCAAATACACACATGAAACCAGCAGATGAAGTCAGCACTGAACACCTACACTTTACAGGCTGGCTGGGTTGATTTTTACACTGTTGCTTCCTGTGTCATGTCAGGGAAATGACTAGAGAGAATACACACTTTGTTTGCTGTATTTTAGAATATGTTTTTCATTTAATATTAAAAAAATGAATAGTTCCACTTTTTAGGAAGTTCTGTACCCCTATTAGGGATGTCACAGTGAGGAACTTTTCCCACCATTAAAGGAGCTATATGTAAGAAATCTAAAGCAAATAGTCATAAAATCATCCTAATATGTCACAGAGACTAAGGAATAATGTTCATATAACATATTGATCTCACTGACAACAATAGTACAGCCAGATATTCGCATTTAAAAAACATTTTTACGGTCCGCAAATCATGTTTATGTTTTGAATTTGTGTTTTGGTCTGTTGCGCCACCCACCACCGTCTACCAGTCACACAGTCAGTAGAGTCTCAGCATCAGTTACAGTTACGACTGAGCTACAGCAGCACGGCAAGCAGCATTAGCAGTGTCCCAGTACATAGCATTAGCAGCCAGCTCCTCCTCAGCTGTATCCCGGCAGCAGCGTTAGCAGTGTACCGGTACATAGCATTAGCAGCCGGCTCCTCCTCAGCTGCATCCCGGCAGCAGCGTTAGCAGTGTCCTGGTACATAGCATTAGCAGCTGGCTTCTCCTCAGCTGTATCCCGGCAGCAGCATTAGCAGTGTCCCGGTACATAGCATTAGCAGCCAGCTTCTCCTCCGCTGTATCCCGGCAGCAGCGTTAGCAGTGTACCGGTACATAGCATTAGCAGCCAGCTTCTCCTCCGCTGTATCCCGGCAGCAGCATTAGCAGTGTCCCGGTACATAGCATTAGCAGCCGGCTTCTCCTCAGCTGTATCCCGGCAGCGGCGTTAGCAGCAGAGAAGCCGGACTTGCTCGAACGGTCCACTGGAAAACCGAAGGTCAAGGACGTGGCAACCCGACCCTGCCACGGCAGCCGCCCGTGGGCAAACAAATCAGTCTCCAGTGTGCTGCTGTCCAGCAACCTTGAATCTCTAGGGGAGGGGGGGCGGACACGACTCAAGGCAGTATTCTGAATTTGAGTGCAGTAACCGTTTTGGCCACATTCGTACATATGGCCTTTAACATTGGTGTCATATTCACCTCGATAGCGCATGTCCATGAAGGTGGCCTTGCACCTAAGATTTGTGCCTGCTTCTGGCAGAGCTCACTACAGTCATACCGCCATCTTTACTTTGGAGAGAAGTGTAGAATGGCAGCATCACCATATAGTGATCTATCTAGTGACCATAGTCTGACAGAGTATTGATAACTCTGAGTGTTAATTACTTGTATTTCAAAGGGTTTAAAACTATTTTCGAACTGGTCTAATTACGCATTGTTGTACCTGCAGGTGGTCTCATAGGACGGTGACAGCTCAGCGGAGGAAAGACCGTCACAGACAACAGACAGAGCATCTGGGCCTCGACAACGACCTGAAAGAGGTTAAAAAAAAACCAACCTCCTCACAAACATCTCATAACCTGTCCCCTCCTCTGCTCGCTAACGTTATGTAGTCTTCATGTCTTTAATTTCTCTGTATGTGTCATGGCTTCATATTTTTGTTTGTTCTGTTTGAGCTTTCTTTGTTTCTTTCTCATCCTTTTTGAAGTCTTCATGTGCATGCTGCCTTCTGTTGTCTTTTCCATTTCTTCTCTTTTTGTTCTGTCCTCTCTTGTCTGCTCATGCATCCTGTGCCTGTTGGGGGTCGGCTCGTACCCCTCTTCCTCCTCCACCTCCTCCTCCTCAGCAGGTGGAGGGCTGTCTGGTCCTGCAGAACTCCATGGCGTTTTGGGAGTGGGACAAAGCGTCCCCTCCGCCTATCAAACCGCCTAAAAAATCTGCCTCTGCATCCTGCCTGGTATGTGGAGGAGCTGCCTGTGTAGTGGACTCCCTTTCTCAGAACCCTCCACCCCCACACCTTACACTCTTACCCAGGGTTCCCGAAGATTTTGTGTGCAATTCAATCCTTATCCGTTGCTGTCCTTAAGATTTCAGTCCTGGTTGATTTTGCGACACCCTGTGTTTAATACTACGACAAACCATCATTGAGCTGGTGCTTTGTCAGAAATGCAACATTAGAGCAGAGCAGAGACCCAGTGTTTCAACTCTGAATGTGAGGCAGCAGCAGCAGTAGAATGTCTTGGTTTCTGTAGCAATATAATCCAGCTCTGATTTGGTGTAGAGACTGAACCGTAAACAGTGAGGCTGATACCTTGAGATTATATTTTGCTGGATTACATGCATGTATCCATCCCTGGTCCTCAAGTAGGCAATCTGAGTAGTCAAAGTCATGGTTAAGTTGCTGTGATTTGGACAAAATTGCAAGGTTGTACAGTAGGGATGCACGATAGTATCGGCATGTCATTGGTATCGGCCAATATCAGCTTTGAATTAAGCCATCAGAATGCTTTTTGTTATGTCACACAATGAATGAATATTACATACATTTAAAGCCATTCTTATTCATGTCTCCTGCTGGTGGGCCATCACAATAAGAAAATACATGCATAATATCATGTTATTTGCACTACAGAAGACTTGATCACAAAAATTAGGTGGGGAAAAAAGTGGAGCAGATGGAAGGTTTTTAATACAAAGATGTAATCTGAGCTATAGAATACTGTGGAAAAGTTTTGATTCTTCACTTATAACTTTAGTGGGAACCAAGCTCATCTCCCAACACACCCCAATGCACATACCCCATGTAAAAGGACACCCCAGCTTTCAATTCGCTCCTGTGTCACACCCTCTCCTCTTACCTCACATCAATCAAGTCCTGTGAAGTGTTGATTTTCACTTTTTGTCACTTTAAAAAATGGCACCAGCTGATTGAAAGCAGATGAAGATTTCTGTGTCAGGTTGAAATAACTGTTTTTGACCCATAGTGTTAACTCACAGCAGGGCTGTGTGTACACTGAAATTGAATATCTCAACCTTTTAGCATGTGTGCATTAAAAACTAAGCAATAGATAAATCCTTGCTCCTACTGCCTGTATTGTCTAGGCCTGATCAGAGTGCATGGTCACTATGGCTCACTAACTGCATCTGTTTGATCTCCAGAAATACATGCAGGAGGCCCGCAGCCTGGGGAAGAACCTGCGACAGCCTAAACTGTCTGATCTGTCTCCTGCCGTCATCGCTCAGACCAACTGGAAGTTTGTGGAGGGGCTGCTCAAGGAGTGTCGCATGAAGGTGAAACATAAAGCTACAGCATGTCACTGTACTGTGATCCATTAGTACACTCACTGACCTCCTGACATCATTACACACACACACACACATACACACACACACACACACACACTGTGGTTTTCACAAACCCACTGCTCTGAGGGCTTTCATCTCTCATGAATAATGCATGCAGGGAGACAGAGTTCATTCCTCATGTTGCATCAAGACTCAAGTATTGTCAAATTTGTTTATAGTTTACATTTCAATTTCACCTTTGTTTATAAAGCCCAGTATCACAAAACACAATTTGCCTCAGAGGGCTTTACAGCATACTACATCCCTCTGTCCTTTGGATCCTCACAGTGGATAGGGAAAACCTCAGGAAGAGCAACTGAGGAGGGATCCCTCTTCCAGGACGGACAGACGTGCAATAGATGTCGCACAGAACAGATCAACATAATAAATTTACAGTGATCCATATGACATTGCATTATAAAATATCACCTGGTAGGCTTTATTACTTTTTTATGCATTACTTATTTATCGAGTTTTTTGCCTTAGTGCCGGCAATAGCCATGGCGGGAGGTATTATGTTTAAGGGTTGTCTATCCGTCCCACTCTTGTGAAACTGATATCTAAAGAACACCACTAGGGAATTTCTTCAAAACTTTTCTTAAAACTGCAAAAAAAAGTCCACTTGGACTCAAGTATGAACAGATGAGAATTTTGTGGTCAAAGGTCAAGCTCAGTGTGACTTGTTACAAATTTGTATGTTTTTGGCCATAACTCAATAATTCATATGCTTATTATGACAGCATGTCACATAAATGTCTTATAGGATAAAATAATGAAGTGATGACATTTTTTGTCGAAAAAGTCGAAGGTCAACTTCACTGTGACATCATAATGTTCTGCATAAAACACTTTTCTGGCCATTATTCAATGTGATATCAGGAAAGGAGACATTTGGTCATATAAATGAATTGACACTTATTTTGGGTGCCCACCTTGAAACTGTGCTGATTGTATAGACCTTCTGTGCTGTCAGGTGGAAGACGTGTGTGAAGCATCCATATTTTCACAGGCATAGATGTAAACTCTAAGAGAAACTTGACTGGTGTGTGGAGGCTACAGCTGTGGGGCGGTAATTCCAGTCCATTTTCTGGATTCCTCAGTATAATTATTTAGCTTTTTTGAAAAATAAGTGAGTTTGAAATAGAATAATAAAAGACAAATGCTCTCTGTAACTTTGAAAAATTGAGTTTCAACCATGGCACTATGTTCAATACACTGGCATTATTCAACAATAAAAAAAACAATAATTCCAGATGATGATCTGTCGAACTCTGCATCTGGACTATCCCTTCAAAATATATGTATAGTTATCCTGGCACTCCTGTTGCTTATTCAAACAGCATCTTTGCGTGTGTGTGTGTGTGTTTTCAGACCAAACGTATGCTGGTGGAGAAGATGGGCCGGGAGGCAGTGGAGCTGGGCCACGGTGAGGCCAACATCACCGGACTGGAGGAGAACACTTTGATCGCCAGCCTATGTGACCTGCTGGAGAGGATCTGGAGCCACGGGCTGCAGGTCAAACAGGTCAGCACACACACACACACACACACACACACACTTTAACACTCCGGTAAACACATGAAGCTTCATAGTGCCACCAGCCTGTGCACATGCATTACACATTTACAATAAAACAAATCTGACGGCACACAAACTCAAACTCAAACTTTATTTATTTATATAGCACTTTTCATACATACAAGTGTAACACAAAGTGCTTTACAAAACAAACAAGATGAAATAAAACAAAACAAAATATATAGATAATAATGAAAACCCATCCTTCCCACCCCCGTCCAAACAAACACACATACACGCACGCACAATTGCACACACACGCAAACACGCACACACACACACACACACATACACACACAAAGATAAAATGGTGATATGGCTCGACACCGAGACACTCTGCTGTCAGTATAAACATATTGTGCTTAATCAGGTTTGTATGATCATATTGGATATTGAGGTTAAGAGGTTATTGCCTGATAAATCCTCTTTGTGTGTGTATAATCTTCCTCCTCATCGGTGGATGCTTTAGCTGTCTGTGTGTTGTGTGACCTCTTAGGGAAAGTCAGCCCTGTGGTCCCACCTGCTGCACTACCAGGCCCGAGAGGAGAAGCTGGAGCAGCAGCAGGCTGAGTCACCTGGTAAAACACACGCATACACACTCACTGTCTGCCCTGTGTTATCTAACACACATTTCTGATAGTAACAAAGCCATCATATCCTGTATGTCTCTTCAACAGTGTCACATGTCCCTGAGAGGAGGAAGTCTGACTCTTCCATAGCGATGCCGTCTCTACGTGTGTCTCTCATACAGGATATGAGGTATTTCATTGCTGAATTACACGCACATTGGCATATATTTTCCACTTCCAGTAACCTGATGTCAGAATTGCTTTCTGACACCAACATCTGACATCAGAATCAGATAATTAGCTCCTCTATCTGAAGCTGTGTCTTTGCACTGATCATATAGTAAATGAACAGATAACTCACAGGCAACTTTCAGTGATAACAAAAGTAATATATGTTTGGGTTTTTGACTGGTGGGCAGACAAAGCAAGACATTTGAGGATGTAAACTTGCTCTATGAGGAATTGTGATTGGTACTCTTTTACTACTGTCCTGATATTAAATAGACCAAATAGTAATACAATGAGAAAATAATCACCTGACCTGCAGCTCTCACTGTGGCCACTATGCCAAATTCACTCCGCAGTCTGCTGCTTAATATACAGCACAAAACCCTCTGTCTCTAGGTGCTGTTGAAAAGCAATCTGGGAAATGAAGGAATCAAGTCATGTCAATTTTGTTAATAAAGCCTAAAATCCTCAGAATTTGCCTTAGACCCCAGTTTCAAGTAAGAAAAAAAAAACACAAAAAAAACTTTGAACAGGAGCCATTATGTCAGCTTTTTAAAGCCAGACTCCATTTAGAAAAATAGCAATTTCACATTGCTGAACACAGGAGCTGCTGCTCTACTGCTGCCTTGATCAGTTAGTTTGAACTACTGTGGGACTTTGGTGTTTAAAGGGTTGGATCAGATTCACCAAAACACAAAATAACACTAACTAACTCATTGAGGCAGTGGTAGACCAGCAACTTCTGTGTTCCGCAAGCTAAAATTACAGTTTTTATGCCTTGCCATGGCCTAAGACATGTTTTCGGCTTGTCTGCACATCTATTCGTCCATCCATCCCGTTCTTATGAACACAATATCTCAAGAATTCGTTGAGGGAATTTTTTCAAATTTGGCACAGACATCCACTTTGACTCAACAATGAACTGATAAGTTGTTGGTGATCAAAGGTCAATGTTACTGTGACCTTGTCTGTCTCATTCTTGTAAACGTAAATTTCTCAGGAAGGCCTTGAGGGAATTTTTTTTAAAATAAAGACATCCACCTGGACACAACTATGAAATAATTAGAATTTGGTGCTCAGAGCTCAAGGTCATGTGAGCTCACAAAATATGTTTTTGACCATAACTCAGGAATTCATAAGCCAATTATGACAAAATTCTGCACAAATGTCTAATAAGATAAAATAATGAAGCGATGACAGTTTATGGCATTTTCATTGTAACATCATGATGCTCTGTAAAAACACTTTTCTGGCCATTATTCAACCTCATATCTCAGGAACAGAAGGGGAGACTATTGGTCAAATACTTAACTGGTGACACTAATCTTGAGTGCCCACCTTGAAACTATGCTGATTGTATAGATCTTCTGTGCTGTTGTTGCATCCATGTTTTCATGGACATGATTGTAAACTGTAAGAGAAACATGACTGGTGTGTAGAGGCATACAACCATGGGATGGTAATTCTAGTTGTCAATGGAGTATGGTGGCTTTGGAGCAGGCACAGGTGGGGAATTTAGGCCAGACAGCAAGGCAAGGAACTGAAAATACTCCATACACAGCGCACATTCAAACTGTTATTGTGTTTTCTGTAGGTGGCTAAAATACCTTTACATCCACACATTGACTAAAACAAAAGCAGATAAGGCAGGTTAATGGAAGTGGGGACCCCAAAAGATAAATTACAGTAGTTTATCACTCAACTCCTGAGGGTCACTGAACGTCAGAGTGATGAGGGTGGATTTTTATGCCAGGGTGCCTGTTTTTATGAGCTTTCATCTCTCTGTCCTCTGTCTCCTCAGGCATATCCAGAGCATGTCAGAGATAAAGACAGATGTGGGACGAGCAAGAGCCTGGATCCGTCTGTCCCTGGAGAAGAAGCTGCTCTCCCAACACCTCAAACAGCTGCTGTCCCGACAAGCCTTAACCAAGTGAGCACACATATGATCAACCAAACTCACACATACACACACTTTGTGCTTTTGATAGGTGTTATTCTCTGACAAGCAGCTGGACTAATATCGTTGCATGTGCCAAACGATGAGTTATTATTAATTAAAACAAACTTAATATTATATCAAAGTTGTGAATACATCCTTAGATTTGACATTACAGCTTTTGGAGTAATTCCACGTCCTCTGTGGGTGCTATTAAATCTCTTTGTCATCCATCTCATGGGAGACTGTGGCTGCTCTTTATCAGGTATGATAAATAGATATGAGATGTATCTGACTATTTGTTCCCATCCTTAAAATCTTTTCTCTTGTGGACACAAAATATACTGTTTGAACATTTACTCACATGGATCATGGACCTCACAGTGTGTGGCTTGTCTAAGTAAGCTTTGAATAAGCCTCACTGGGGTTCACTTGGCTGGAATACACTCACTGCTGCCCCTTGTGGACGATTATGGTACAGACTTGTACAGTGAGTGTGTTTCTCCCAATCAGCCACCATAGGCAGCAATGAGCATATTTAAGCTGCATTCACTTGACAGCAATGTGTGTGCCAAAATATGAAGCCGACGAGGAAGTGCCAAAAACTTGAGGGTTGGCTCGAAGATCGAGTCGATCCCCATAGCTCCCCATGTTAAAATGCCCAACTTTACAGCTGAAATAAACATGTTTACAGCCTGGTACAAAAAATGGTTTTGCTGTTGCAGGCTCGGCAGCATGTCTGTCCATAACAAACAAAAATCATTTGACAAATCGTGGTATTTAACATCCTGGACGTGACCGCAAAGAACAAAACTGTATGCATCAAGAGATTTGTGCACCTTGAGTTATTCCCTCATATAGACAGGTTTTTCCACAAAGTATATGAAGATGTCCAGCCACTGTAACTTCTACTGCCTTTTAGTTGGATCCTTGACCCAGTGTCCCGACTCAGGGTTAGTTTGTAAGTGCAAGATCATAGACACTTAAGCATACCACCATACATTATGATCCACTTGTAGTAGAAAATAAAGTTTTGTCTTCATTTAATTTAATCATTAATCATTGATCATCATTTAATTATAACATCATTATATAGGCTATTGTCTCAGCAGCCACAAATAGATCATGAAGTCATGGATATAAAAACAACTCAGTGCAATCAAATGAGAAATGTAAACGTTATATTTCTTTTTACATTTTATTTGGCGCTCACATCGACACCACTACCATCCCTTTCTGCCACCAGTTTTACACTGCCCACAAAATGTCATCACTGTGTACAAACAAAGAAAGGGTCTATAGTTACCATATTCTTTTTTTTTATCACAAAGTTTAACAAACACCTACAAAAGTCACATTGCTTCTTCCTCTCTGGTTTACTTGTGATATAAGCAGTTAATACATGCTATCTCATAGACAAAATAAAATATTAGAGATAGCCTCTGTGATGTCATCTGTTGGTTTGTGGACTCCCCTTTTAAAGCCTTGAGTCTGGCATTTTAGCCGTCATCTTCTTGGATTTTTTGGAGCCAGATGTGACCCTGTTTGGATGAGAGAGTGAAGATAATCCTAACTCTAGCTGCTAGCTTGGGTAGCACAGTACATGTACATCTATGATTTACTGTGATAAGACTAGTGCTAAGTACTGCTAGCAAAAAAATGGGCTTCAAACTATTGAAAATAATATGCATTTACCTGAAAAACTTAACATTCAACTCCTCAGAATGGCTTTTAGTCCACTGAACAAGACTTTTTAGGTGACCAAAACATTATAGTTAACTCTCATGAACTGTAAACACGCTGATGCTGGGAATTGACTCAGTTTTAGAGCCAGCTTCAAGCACTTGTGTGTCATTTTTCAGCCCCAGAGGCTGCCACTTGGGCTATCCATAGCCAGCACCTGACCTAACATGAGAACTTATCCAAACACAAATCTGACACATGCTGTTCTTCAAACATATTAAGACAGTAAATAATAATGATAGTAATAATAATAACTTTGTTTGTATAGCACATCTCAAGCTGAAAGCACAAAGTGATACTAATAAAACATAAGCATATACATATGCCTACACCGACATATTCACTTAAACAAATATATATACCTGTAAAGTTTGAACAGCAGATGGTAATATTCAGATGGTGACGGAGATATCTTAGTGATACTTTGGTGTATTTGAACCTGACCTGGCTATGCTGTGCTGTGGTTTTTCTACAGGAAGCTGTACAAACGTTACGCCTTTCTGCGCTGTGAGGAGGAGAAGGAGCAGTTCCTCTTCCACCTGCTTTCTCTCAACGCTGTCGACTACTTCTGTTTCACCAGCGTCTTCACCACCATCAGTGAGTTCCCCCTCTGCTGCATGTGACCTCTGACCTCTATTCACCTGTCTCCTCCTCTTGTACATACACTGCACGCTGTACTACTGCAGGACTGTAATTTGTTGTAGGAACAGATGTGGCTTTAGGAAGCTAACTAATCTTACCACTGGCACCTTCCTGTCCACCAAAAAACAGGCCAACTCCATGTCACTCCTCATCCCCATACTTTCCCTCAGTGCTCACTCGTAAAAAGGAAAGTTAAAGCAAACCCCAGAATCACTTTCATTCTGGAATGAGCTTTGTTTGCTTGCTGTTTGTCCTTGCTATATTTGCATTTTTTTTAGTGCTGTATTCATAAACATAGCAAAATTGTGAACATAGCAAAATTATTAGAAAATAAGGAAATACAGGCAGAGGGCAGAGTAAGTGATGATTGAGAGGGAATGCTTTTTCGTAAGTCTATAAATTGTTGTTATGCCTTTGCGCAATCAAAAGCTGTAGCCAGAGGCATTGTTTTGGGTTGTTCTCGTGAATGCGATATCTTAAGAACACCTCGAGGGAGTTTTTCAAATTTGGCACAAACATATGGACATATGGACTTAACAAAGAACTAATTCAATTTTGGTGGTCAAAGGTCAAGGTCACTGTGACCCTGTCTGTCTCATTCTTGTAAATGCGATTTCTCACTAAAGCCTTGGGGAAATTTCTTAAAATTTGACACAAACGTCCACTTGGACTGAAGAATAGACTGCTTAGAATTTGGTGGTCAAAAGTCAAGGCCGGTGTGACCTCACAAAACATGTTTTTGGCCCTTACTCAAGAATTCGGTGCTTATTACGATGAAATTTCACACAAACATTTGAGAGTGGTTGAGAAAATCATGCATAATATAAATTTAAAAGTTGTGTTGATGTAGTGAAGTTGATGAGTAAAATGTTTCCGGTACTTAGAACAAGGATGGATGATATTATGAAGACAAGATGTAGCTTTTTAAAAATCTGAAATGTATCCTCCTCACTGACTGCTGTAGGCATCTACAAACCACCACCACACTTCCCCTGCGTAACATCTAAAGCCTTGTGTATTACCATAGACTCCTCTTCCCACTTGTTCCCGTCTGAGTTACTGGGTTAATAACAGATGAATGTGGATCAATGGCTGGCTGAGCTATTAGTATGAATAAACCATGAGGATGTATGTACAATTTAATCAAAGATTTAAAACACAATGTATTATTCAGCTGCCAGAACAGCTGAGCCTCTCTATCAGATAAATGAACACTGCATATGTGGACTGTGCATGTGTGCAGCCACAGGTGATGCTTTGAAGTCCCTGATGTGTTATTCTGTTTCCTCCCTGCTGCAGTGTGAATCTTTGGTTCCATAATTAAATTGACCCAGTTAGATAGCCTAGATTGAGTCTAATGAGCATGTTAGTGTTTACTCCTCTGTTCTGGCGCTGACGTGGTGTTCACCCCTGCAGTGATCCCGTATCGAGTCGTCATCATTCCCATCAAGAAACTGAGCAACGCCATGACCACCTCCAACCCCTGGGTGTGTGTGTCAGGAGAGCTGGGAGACTCGGGCATCATGCAGATCCCAAAGAACGTCCTGGAGATGACCTTTGATGTGAGTAGTGTGACCTAAATCCCCTCATGAGCTGAGCACTCAGTCACTGGTTTGTGGAGTGCGGTGCAGTTTGGGTGATGTCTGCTTTTGTTTGTCACTTCCACTCTCTCTGTTTAGCTCCTTTGTCACTGTGACATCATCACACTGCATGCTAGCAGCAGGTACATTAAAAGAACTGCAGGTAGTTTTACTTTTTCATTAAAGGGTCATTCCATTTTATTTTAAAGTTAGACAGACTGGTCATTGTCACACAGTTATCAGCCCTATCTCTCACAACTTTTGTGAACATTTATCACAGTTTAAATCCTAAACTCCTGCTTCAAATGTGAACTAACGTACTGACTGTAGTTATGCTCACATACAATTACTAGTTACATTTCAGGTGTAGGCCTACTCACTTTCAGTTTGACCTCCAAATGAAGTGGTTTAGATAATCTGAATTAACTGCTGGTTTGTTCACAACCCAGAGGTGGGACTAAGTCATTAACTTGCAAGTCACAAATAAGTCTCTAGTCTTTGCACTCAAGTCCCAAATCAAGACGGACAAATCCTAAGTCCTTAATTTTGATGTTGTGTTCTAAACAAATCATAATGCACTTTTTACAAAGTGTAAAGCGAGATTATACTTCTGTGTGGAATCAGTGCCATAGCGACAGATTTATAGTTGTGTCCATGTCCCAAAGTCTACACGCATGGCCCACGTCATTGTGAGTATTTGTACTTGTGCAGTTGTGGGTCTTTGTTGCTCTGTAGTTACACTTCCAAAACACTAGTAGACGATGGGATTCTGTGACGTGCTATAGAGTCTGATTGATTTAAAACACACCTAAAACACACATTAAACATGGCTCAATAGTGACATTATCAAATACAGGTACACAAATCAGCTCCATTAAAACTCGCAAGATTCACTGACAAAACACTTGCATTTTGCTGGACACACTTTCCCCACAAATACAACATGCCATAGCCTAATGTGTACCTCCCCAGAAATGTAACGGCATTTTGCAGTGCTGCAGTTATGAAAAATAATTCATAATTAGGGATCCTATGTATCTAAACAACATATTTACCTCACAAAAAAATAAATAAAAATTGATCTGACCAGTGGAAGTGATGTTAAAATTACCTGACCTATTTTAGAGACATAAATCCAGTCCCAAAGGGGCTGGAGACTTCTTACTGTCCCTCTCACACTGCATGTCTGTTCAGATGCATGTTGACACAGGTGATGTTTTTATTCCGTTTGCATGCGGACATTTTTGTTTTCGATTTTGAGATCAACTCGCCTTCATTTTGACGTGCATCCATTGTGTCCTAATAAGTGTTTTCGTGTCCCTCAGTCTGCTTTCAGGCCTCACACACACATCTGCGCCTTGTTCAAGGTTAGAGGAAGCCCCTGCTCCCTTTTCATCCATCTCCCATTATCTCCATCTGTCTCTTTAGAATGCTTCTGTTCCAGTTGTCCTGCTGCCCGTTTCCCCTGTTGGCATTGCAGTGATGCAGTCAGCCTCATTTCACTTTTTAATGGGTTGTAGTTGGCCTTTTATTCTGTTAGAAAGTGCTTTTAAGAATAGAACAGCACCTTTAATTCAGCTACAGTCACACCCCTAAATCTAAGTTCTGTCTGTAGTATATTTCATGCCTGTACTGTAAGTATGAGCACTGCTTAAAACTACTAAGAGATTGGATTACAGATAATTGTTTGATGAAGCTAAATGCTTTGACTTACTAAGTGTGGAAACTTCAGCACAGTGCATTCTGGGATAGCATCCTTGAAAAGGTTTAAGGATTGAATCCAACTAATTCTTCTTCATCTTCTTAATAACACACTTACATTGAATTACCGTAAAAGGTCCCTTTTACTAGCCCGATGTGGATACACATTTTGACAAATAAACTCCAGTCTCAATTAGACTCCCAGGGCCCTATTTAGATGGTCTAAAACGCAAAGCGCCAGGCGTGCAGCGCATGGGCGTGTCCCAGTCACTTGCTAGTTAGACAGCGCATTTTCAGACTGTGCGCCATGGCGGAGAGTCTAAAAGGATTGGACTTACTCTGTGAATTAGTCATGGGTGTGTTTTGGGCGTATCATTCAATAAGCCAATCAGAGTGTCACCTCTCATTCCCTGCATACTGACCGTTTGCTCCGTGTGTGTCTGAGCAGAGTGCACGCGCATTGTGCATCCGCCTAGAGATGCATATTACTAACTTGTTTAACAGCGAAATACTGCGCTGTTCACTTTAGACCAGGTTTTTGTTAGTCACTGGCGCATTTGCTTTTTACGTCATCTAACTAGCAACGCGCCATGACTGCGCCTTACCACTCCTCATTTTTAGACCAACACACCCAGAGAAGTTCATTTGCTAGTTAGACAACAAGGGCGCAGGGCGTGAAAATGACAACTGCGCCTGCATCTAAATAGCAATAACACTTGCGACATGGACTATGCGCCCTCCGCTGTCTGCTTTAGACCATCTAAATTGGGCCCCCGGTCTTGTTGCAAAGTAGTTCATTGTTTTTATGGAAGTACTCCTTATGTATAAAACCAGGTTGTCGGCAACCTGAAATTATGTGTCCATTCCTCAGTTACCCTGTAAGCTATTCATATTCCTTTAGTCTATAAGGGTCCTCAGATGAAAAGAATCGAAATTGTTTTTCATAAAAATTAACCCAACTTGGGAGTATTGTTTTAACAGGATAAAGTGGTGTTGTGTCAGTATGTCAGGAGCTGTAATCCTCTAGTGCAACAACTCTCTTGCTGATGCCTTGTCTGTTGGAGCTAGATCAAATGAATGATTCATAGTTGAGATGTTATCTGAAGCCTAATTTTTAAATAAGTAATATTCATACTGGTTTAATAAACAGCTTGATTATTTCCCAACCTTTGCTGAGCAACAGCTTTGTGTGAGAAGAATTAAGGCCTGTCTTATATAGAGGCCTGTCACAAATTTAAGCAGATAATAACCTGGGCTATAAACTGAAGTTTTACGGTAACTGAGAGATCTATTCACTTTAATTTAAAGACAGTCCAATATAATCATTCTGGAAGTAGGCACTTTTTATGTTCAAGGGCAGACAGCAGCAGCACTGCAGTAACAGTCCTTCTGTATATCAGGATACACCGATAAAGTATAGAAAGTAGGATTTGATATTGCATTGTGATATTATTAAAATGCTTTGCATCAACTACATTTTCTCTCTGGTGTGTGTGTGTGTGTCTGTAAACAGTGTCAGAACTTGGGGAAGCTGACCACTGCGCAGCTGGGTCACGATAACGCTGGCCTTCTGGCTAAATGGCTGGTGGACTGTGTCATGGTGCGCAATGAGATCACAGGACATACCTACAGGTGAGTGCAGCCTGTATGTTTATAGCCGTGCTAGCAGCTCAGGATAGTCGGTCCCTCCAGCACTTTGGCCCAGATTGAAATATCTTAACAACAGTCTGATGAATTACTGTGACATTTTGTACAGATCAGTATAGTTGGATAGATAAACAGATATTTAAGGTCCCCAGAGGATACATTCCAACAACTTTGATGATCCTCTGACTTTTCCTTTATTGCCACCAGCAGGTCAGAGTTTTCACTTGTCAAACATCTTTACATTGACTACATGGATCAGCACAAAATTATGTATGAATATCCACGGTGCCCAGATAATTATTCCTAACACTTTGGTGATTACTTGACTTTTCCTTTAGTGCTGAGGTTGATGTTTTAATTCTTTATTGAAATATCTGGAATATCAAAGTTCTTTTTAGAAAAATGACCTGTTTAGGATCCAGAAACATAAACTGTCTTCGAGGTTTTTGTCCTTTTCTAAAAAAAAAATGCACACTACATGAATATTAGGGGTGGGGTGAAAAAATTGATAGAGCATAGTATGGCAGTATTTTTGGTTTGGCAATATCTAATCATCTCACAGTGCTAAGTATCAATTTTTTTTTATCATATACGTTATTAATATTACACATGCACCGTCCCCTCCAGGTTTCCATGTGGTCGGTGGCTTGGTAAGGGCGTGGATGATGGCAGCTTGGAGAGGGTCCTGATCGGTGAGCTGGTGGTGCCTAGCGGAGAAGACGATTCTGGGAGAGGCTGCCGTACACCCCCCCTGCAGCGCTCGCCATCCCAGACCAGACGCATCAGCATCACATCACTGTCTGGACGAGGATACAGTCAGTATCTGTCAGGACTCACAGGCATCACATGCTTAGCTGCCAACTCAGATGCAGAACAATTCTGACTGTAAATAGTAGCATTAATGTAGAGAGGACAAAATAACACTAGCAGGGAGTTTAAAGTTTCATGTAGCAACTATTTTTTGTATCGTTGCATAGAAGGAAGTGTGCATCTACTCATGGACGAGAGGCTTGTGACAGTGCGAGATGTGAACATTAATGGCGTCCTCCTCAGCTGAGCTGTAATGTTAGCTAGCTTAGTGGTGCTAGGTGAACTAGCAGTGGATGCACGCTTCCTGCTGTATATTGATACAATTGGCGGGTGTAGTTCAGTAGACAGAAAATGGTTCCTACATCAAACTGCTCTAGGTCTGTGGATTATCTTGAGTAACCGGGTCATGATTTCTGGAAAGACACATTACTGTGGAGTTTTTCAAACGCATTTTTTTGGCACTTTGAGCACCACAAGTAGAGTGCCGTCTTGATTCATTATATTGATGAGAAGGCAGGCATCTCTACAGCCGATATCTCCAACACTAGCATGAAACTCTTTTCTTAATTATAGAGCCAACATCAGCACAAATCCAAGAGGCCATCGGAGAGGCTGTGAATAACATCGTCAAACACTTCCACAAGCCAGAGAAAGAGGTGAGTGACTGATCTCAGTCTCAGTGGTGTCTGTCTGATAATGAATGAACTCATTTTTTAGCAGCTTCATCACTGCTGTTCTTTCTCTGAACTTTTCATCATTTAATTCTGTCTTCATCCACTGACTGTGTTCATGATGTTGTAGTCGGTGAAGTGGTGTTTTATAGCTGCTCTAATGGCAGTCCTACAGCCACAGCTCACTAAGTGCTCTGTGTCAGTGGACTGATGGAAAGAGAGTAAAGAGTGGAGAGCAAGAGGCCATGAACCAGACAGCACTGGTTTCATGTAGTTAGAGGTTGAAAATCTGCCACAGTGAAGCCAGGAGAACACTGCAAGACTCGAAATCCTACAAGATGGTAAAAGGATTTGTAGCATCAGCAGTCTCAAAGTGTAAGATCATGTTCTAGGGCTGTCCAAATGTTGGTTCCTAACTAGCCCAATTCAGAGAAACTCCAAAAGATTCATAAGGATTTCAGTGCTAACCAGCTGCACCTAAGGCCCTGTCTACAACATGACATATAGAGACATTTTAACACTCGCCAGCATTAACCTGCTGCCAAAGTCTCCTCTCGTTGCAAAGCTAGTAAAGTGTACAGGCGAACAAAACGTTACCTTTTTCAAAACACCATCCGGAGGTCTCATCGACGTTCATTCCCCTTCAATATAAGGGCTCAGGAACTCACTCAGTGATATGAGTGATGCTTTGGGCATGCGAAAGTTTTCCTTCAGCTCATCATTAACAACAGTCCCACTCTGGGAAGTATCCCACCATCTGCTGGTATGACCAGGCCTGATCCAAAACCGTTGTTCCTGGTGGACCAAATAACACTAAGCACAGTAGACGACTCTAGACGTTGTGCAGCAATACTAAGTTTAAGTGTAGTCATAAGACCAAGCAGTGCTAACACAACATAAACAAACCACCATTTTTATGCCTCTGAGCCAGCAATAGCCGTGGTCGGAGGCACTATGTTTTCGGGTTGTCTGTACGTTCGCAATTCTCGTGAATGCGATATCTCAAGGACACCTGGATCTTCAAATTTGGCACAAACTTTCACCGGGACTCCAAAATGAACTAATTCGATTTTGGTGGTTAAAGGTTTTGTATTTCGGCACTACCTTGTTCGGCACTACCTTGTTCTCTATAGCTGATGTAAGGTAAATTACTCCTGTGTGGGATCAATAAAGTTCTTATCTTAGCCATCTGAGAAGATCAAATACATTGTTTTGGGTGCCTAACTGTTTCCCAAGTATATTAGTGTGTGTGTGAATAAATAAACGAGAGGCATTAACATGAATTTCTTTGAAGAAAGGCGATTTATGAAATTAAGTCCATTCACTTGTTTTAGTTTACACTGCAGCCTTGCCACATCCAATATGGCAGCGACGTTGACGTACAGCTCAGCGCTCGATGCGGCGTCTATGTATATATGTCTATGGTCCAGAGGACTCCTGATTCACTTAATTCTACTTTTAGGCAGTGGGCAGCTGCAGGTGGATTAATGAGGATCTTACAAAATTGGCTCTACAGAATTACTTCCTAAAAGGATTAGGACTTGGTTTGTTAACTGGACAACAATCATAAATTTGTGACTGTAAGAGGTGTCTCTGTTAGTGATGAAGCTTCAGTGAATGATCAACTGAATTTGCAGCATCCCTCATCTTTATGAATCTTAATAGAGAGTGTCAGCTCAGTGTTTATCTGTCCAGCCCACAGCTTCTGGTTCACTCTCGCTGCTCTCCTGTTGTTGTTTTCTGCTGTTTTTTGGAGAAGAAGCTCTAAAACGTCACTGTACGCTACTGCTCAGCAGCAAACAGCAGACACACACACAGTTAGCTGATATATATTTAGCAGCTCAATATAGACTTAGATTCATCAAGTGAACACAGACACAAAGACTCCAAATGAATACTAACATTGCTGTGTAACTCATGGATTAGTCATTTTGCAACTGTTAACTGACAAGTTCAACATATCAGATAAAATAAGATAAAACTGTATTACTCCCACAGTGGGGAAATTTACATGTCACAGCAGCGCAAGAGTCAGAAGCAGAAGATAAGAAAAAAAGTCATTATGTGATCAGTGAAGTGAGACAAGACAAAAACACGGCAAAAATACATATAAGATAAAATCATATCAATCTGTATACACTATATATACTTTTTATTTATATACATACTTTATGTTCATAATTGACAGTGGCACAGGATAACTTTATTAGAATAAAATGGAAATATATCAGTATTGCAGTAAAATATAGTCAAATATTGCACAGTAAGAAACTGCACAGGAATGTTGCACAGTATAAATAGAAAGGATATGTGTAAGGATATGTACACTGAACCAAAACCAAATCAAAGTTCCAGCTCACACCAGAATACTCAGACTGACACATATTTTATAAACAGCTTACATTAAAAATAAAAAGGAGCAAACAACACGTTTCGCCTGTTGCTTCATCAGATTTGCTATGAGCTTAAGTGCTGTCAGGTGTGTCTTTTAAATCAAAGAATCAGACAGTTGCACTACAAAACATTAACAACAAAGGCAAGAGCAACTATAATTCTACCATACAAAATGTCAATATGAATATTACATTTCATGAGATAATGACAGACAATTAAACTTAGGTAAGGATAAGAAGATCCAGATTGCATACATTACTGCATACATGCTTGTTTTTAATGTAAGCTGTCAGTACAATAAGTGTCAGTCTGAGTATCCTGATGTCTGAGTATCCTGTGTGTTGGACCTTGGATTTCTTTTGGTTCACTGTGGTTTATCCTGCACAGGCTGGCACCCAGGAAAGAGGCACACCTAAGCAAGGGGTATCTTCACTTCTAAAGATATATACATGTATATGTATACAGGTTGATATAAGAATATTAATATGATGTAGTATTGTTATATTATGACTGGTATAAAGATATAAAGTGTTACACAGTAACACAGTTTTCCCTGTGGTCTGTCTCTGCTATTGCTGGTTGTCAACAGTCCTGTTACGTTATCCCCACCACTTGTAGTCACCATGTTTTTCACGTCAGCTACTTGTTCTATCAGTGCAGACTGACCTGGTGGCGCATGCTGTGTGCTACATACAATACATCCTCAACACAGCCTCTTCATCTGAGTTAAACAGGAAGATGAAAATGATACTGTCAGGATGTCTAACTACCCTGGTTTACCATCATAACATATCTATACAAGGATATTTCTGATTAATAATTATCAGTAATGTGGATATAATGACCAAGTGGACAGCCAGAACAGTCTGATAAGTTTAGAAAATGACATCAATTAACTGTAATGCAGCCTTTAAACCAAGAAAGACAACTTACCATGTTGTCATATCCAAGATCTAAGACCATGTGTAGTCTTATATCATGATGTCTATATAATATTGATATATTGTCCAGCCCTATATAATAGTATGTCTACTAGTAAATATAGATGTAGACCCACAGCAATTCTAAATAAAAGTACAGGCACAGTTTATGTAGAGAGAGCTCAGTTGTCTGTCCTCATCCTGCTGATTTGTGTTCTGTGTGTGTGTTTCATGTGTTGCTCTTTGGCTGTGTGGTTGCAGAGAGGCAGCCTGACCGTCCTGCTGTGTGGAGAGAACAGCTTGGTGACAGCTCTGGAACAGTTCTTCCATCACGGCTTCAAGTCTGCCCGACTCTTCCAGAAGACGATGTTTGTGTGGGACTTTGTTGGTGAGTGTGGAGTGACAGTGCCACCTGCTGCTGAGAAGATGAAATGTTTATTTGGCCCATTACAGGAGATTTATGGGGAAATGTGTTAGTTTCACTTTTTTTAAAATCTAAATTTATTTATTTAACCAGTTTTTGTTCATGCATATCCATCCGTGTACATTTTGTCACATGCATTTTGTTATTATTTAATAGTCTGCTATATGGAAGGAGTTGCATCACTGAAGAATCACTAAAGAGCGGTTTATGTCAGGACAAAATGAACATTTGTAGAAAGAAATGTTAAGTGACTGTATAGAACACATGCTCAGTGTTCTTCACTCACAGCAGAGTGTTTGTTTAGCTGCTAAAGCACAGTGTGAAAGAAAACATGCCCTCCTTTCCCTCTGCAGAGAAGGCTGTTGCCTACATGGAGTCAGCTGACCAGATGGGAGACCTTCAGGAGACCGCCGAGCCCCTGGGGATGACCTGTCAATCACTCTGTCACTACGTCAACGCCATCAACTCCACCTCCAGGAACATTGGCAAGGATGGGAAGTTCCAGCTGCTGGTCTGCCTTGGAGCCAGGTACATTGCTGTCGTTCAACTACCTGGAATGTGTCTGCTCTCCTTAAAATGAATTATAAGTCTCTTCTGGATGACCTTGACTAATTATATACCAGGGGTTAACTGATGGGGCTTATAATGCATTATGAAAACCTGTACCTGCCTATACACACTTCAATGGTCAAATGTAGAAAGGTATATCATATATGTTATAATAGTCCATGCTGTATCTTAAGTTATCATTGTATGTGATTAGTTAAGTGAAATACATATTGATGCATCTATAATAACGTATGTGCTGTTTGTGCCGCCTAGCTAGCTACAGCAATGGTATAGTGGTTAGCACTGTTGCTTCACAGCAAGAGGGTTCCTGGTTCAAACCCAGGGTGGGGGAGCCCTTCTGTTTGTGCATGTGTGTCTGTGCGTGTCAGCATGGGTTTTCTCCAGGTACTCCGGCTTCCTCCCATAATCCAAAGACATGCAGGTTAACTGGTGACTCTAAATTGCCCGTAGGTGTGAATGTGAGTGTGAATGATTGTCTGTCTTTATGTGTCAGCCCTGCGACCTGTCCAGGGTGTACCCTGCCTGTCGCCCAGTGTCAGCTGAGATAGGCTCCAGCCCCCCTGCGACCCTCAACAGGATAAGCGGTTACTGAATGAATGTAGCTAGCTACTTAGGTTTACTTAACACATACAATGATGCATGGACTATTACAGTTTGATTACAGTTGAGTGTTGAATTGTGTATGGGCGTGTGTAGGTATTCATAATGCACCAATGCATCATAAGCCTCATCAGTCAACCTTTAGTTTATAACTAGTGAAGAGGATCATAAGACACTTGACACTTACAATTCATTATGTCACATCTATAATGTTGATATAGTGCATTATTATCTGTGTTCATGAGTGTAGAAATAGAGCATAATAAATGCATTATAATGTACCATGAATGGCCCTATAATGCATTATAGATGTGGTCTTCATAGAAAGTGTAACCAGATTTTTTTTTTTTTTTTTTTTTAGGTCAATTTATGGACTGTGTTAAAATAATACAGACACAAAATGAAACTTATAAGCAATGAAAACAAAAACAAACAGGATCTTCAGCAACATATAAGCAACAAATGAGCAACTCAGATATTATCGTTCATGTTCAAAAGGGGTAAGAAGTTAAAAACATTTTTGGTCCTACCCCCTTTTATTTTTTATATATTAAAAGAAAATAAAAGTTCAGCAGCCATCAGTGTCGTTGACATTTATCTCAGTCGGCATCCTGCACTACATAGGCATACTGCTGAGGGTCAGTATGTACTGATGTATCACTCCAGCCACAGATGTAGAAACGTCATCTTACTATTTGTTCTGCAGAGACCGGCTGCTGCCCCAGTGGCTCCCCCTGCTGGTGGAATGCCCGGTGATCCTGAGGATGTATGAGGACACAGCTTTGCTCAGAGACCGCACCACTGTCAACGCCCTCATCGGAGTCCTGGAGACGCTCCACGACTTCCCCATCACACTGGAAGCCTCCCTGGTCAAAGGCGTCGACCTTTAGCCCTGAGAGACACCACTGGGCTGCAACTCAGCCCTACATTTTCTTCTAAAACTTCTCCTTACTACCAACAACTTCACCCACCCTTCCACTTTTAGCCTCTGGGATTAGACACACGACAAGGGAAGGAGAAACTGAGGGGCAAGAAATGAAAACTGAAGAGACATTTGGTTACCAAAGCAAAACGTTCCACTGCTTCCTGTGAGAGTTCAGGGCTTTGGATCAGCCATAAGCTTGGATGCAGTATTATTACCACGCCTGTGGCTCTGAAACACCCTCTCTAATTAAATTACAAGCAGTGCTTAATCATGTTTATTTCATAAACTACAATCCCAGTTACCTTACATTACTGTGTCGAATTTTCCAGAACAAACTATGTGTTTAAGGTTGATTTGTTACCTTCCAGGCAGCCGTTCGTGACACTTTTTTCATTACACCAAAAATCTTGAAGCAACGTAAAGCTCACTGTAATCCGTCAGAGTATTTCATATTTTTTCTTACTGTCAAACCCTATAGTCCTGCTGAAGTAAAAACTTGCAAATATATTGTTTTATTTAATTCATAATTTTTTAAAGGCTCAGTAATTTCTTACCACAGCTGGTCATTGTAGTTTTTAACAGACATTACTCAAACAGGAGGAAACAATGCATTTGCAGGGGACTATTTCCAGCGGTGGATTAATCCACATTTGGTGCTCAAGTGAGTATTTGTGGTAGCAGGACGGTGTGTTTGGTATCAAGTGTGTTGTTATGGCAATGAAGGAACA
The DNA here is from genome assembly GCA_035609425.1 of Epinephelus awoara. Lineage (NCBI taxonomy): Eukaryota > Metazoa > Chordata > Actinopteri > Perciformes > Serranidae > Epinephelus > Epinephelus awoara. The sequence continues at coordinate 28,110,012 of CM069316.1, read as the reverse complement.
TATCACCCAGTGTATAAGTTAAAAATAAAATATCACTAGACTTGTTTAAAATGCACCAACATGTAATGCTGATATAATGTTAGGTGCCAAAAACAGTAAGCTAATGTTAAGTTAATGTTTCTGCAAGTTGATTTTCACAGTGTACTTAAAATGACTGAAACAGTGGCTGCTTGGAGGGAAGAAAATCAAACAAACATAAAGTACGCTTTGGAAAATTGCTGACAGTATTTTAGATTTAAAAACATGGGGGGAATGCGAAACCACTGATGTGTTTCTTTAAATGTAAGTAGCAGCAGAAGATGTGGTAGCTGTGTAGCCTAGACTGCCTTCAGAAGGTACAAAAACTGTGTGATAGATTTATTTTCCTGCCTGCAACTGGCGATTATAGCGCCACCATCCCTACACCCAAGTTAGCGTTAGCATTAGCAAGCATGCCTATGGGACGTGGAAAGAAGAGACTATCTCAGGAAGAGACTGAGCGATCAGTGACACACTAGAACGAGGATTCTGTTCTGTAACCTACTGAGTGACTGAGTGTTACAGAGTCACCAGCTCCCCATGCTTCTCTTTCTTTTGATTCACTGGACTTGTGTTGGGCATTTTCTGTTCGTTCAGCCTGCGGATGAACACAAAAACTGATGTCAGTGATGTGGCTCGGAGTCTGGAGCTGAACCTGTGGCTGCATGGACATTCCTACTGAACCTGGCTGTTTTTAATGCTGTTTCCAGTGTTTGTGTGTGTGTGTGTGTGTGTGTGTGTGTGTGTGTGTGTGTGTGTGTGTGTGCGCGCGTGTGTGTGTGTGTGTGTTTCAGTGTGGGTCATATTTCAAAGATGGTCATGCTCTGGTGCATGTTTTTGCCCTGCATTTATTTTTATATCTTATCTCTACTGACTTAATGTTTTCAAAGTGATCAACTGGTTTCTGTAGTGTACTGTAACAGTGTGTGTCTATGTGTGTATGTGTGTGTATGTGTGTCTGTGTGTGTGTCCTGGTAAGAGTGCTTGTTGGCCTCAAACATTAATTTATATTTTCCTAACAGTTATCAATGCCAATATTGTCACTTCAGTAACAGATTAAATGTTCAACAAAATAATCTGAACTCAAGGTTCACTTACTAGCTTCCTCTGGTGGTAAAAACTATAAAGTGGACCTTGACTTATGATTATTTTGTGAAAGTATTTTTCCCAAGGTCAAGAGAGAACCTTTACGCAAGTAAGCAAAATGTTCCTGTTTCTAATGAATGTAGTAATCACTGAGATAGAAATGCTAACAGTAGAGAGTTTATAGAGAATCAGCCACTTGCAGTTTGGTCTACCTATGGGACATGTTTACAGAAGCCTGATGCATTCATTTGAGAAAAACAAAGTAATCTCTGTTTTTGTGTTTTTAAAGAGATTATTTAAGAATTCTGTGAAAAGTTTTCATTAAGGAAAAAGTTCAGCTTTTCTTTTAATCAACATTATTATCTCTGTTTCATTAGAAAAGTAAAAAAAATAAAAATAAAATCTAATTCTAGGTCAGATTCATGACAAAAGTTTTTTTTTTGTTTTTTTTTTAATTTCTGCTTATTTTTCCGAATTGACATTTTTATGACAAATTCTGCTCTTGTTGTTTTATTTATTTATTTATTTTTAATTATTAAAATTTTATCTCAGATTCATGAGAAAAGTTTAAAGGGAATTTAGCATTTGTTTTTCTGAAACTTCTGACTTAAATTCAGAAAAACAAGTGTTTGTTTTTGTTTTTGTTTTTTGTTCCATTCAGGACACAGTTTATGTTGTACTCTTGTAATCTCAAGTGAATGCATTAGGCTTCAATATATGTTGCATGAATCCTTCCATGGATGTGCTTTCAGTATTGTAATGCAACATTTATGTCAAACTTAACAGCAAGTGTCAGTAGTTCTTCCATCTTGGACATAAAAAAAGATAGCTGTAAGGCTTACATTTTAAAAGTGTTATCCTGTATTTCTTTTTATTGGCAACTAATCCCATGACAAGACCAAGGTGTTCATGTGTTAATGTACGATCATGTGAGTGAATGCAGACAAGTGACTCACCTGCCAAGGTGATATTCGTGCCTAATGTGGGCAGTGTCTGTGATAAACACAGAAAGTTAGCTTGCTAGCTAATTTTAGTTAGCTTGCTAATAAATACCACGAAATATGACCTTACTGGTTCCATTTTCAAATGTTTATTGCTTGTGTCGGACTCACTGGCACTCACTTTTTGGCACATGGGTATACTGTGCATGTCGGTCTTTTCATGGGATTTGTTAAAAAGAAAACTGTATCAGTCTTATCCTTTTATGTTTTAGCATACAATGGATTCATTTGATTCGAGTGTGTGATGTTACAAGCCAGCTGATAATTCCCATATTACATAATGCAACATGACTTCTGTCAGGTTCCAAGGGAGGAACAGGAAGAATTAAACTCAACCTTAGCAGCAGCCAGCAGAGATGAGTGGTAACAACTATTTTTCGTTCTCCTGTTTAACTTAAGCTGCATGATAGATTTTGCCACTGTAGAGACTTACCGCCGTCTAAATGAACCCTTTCTGAGAAATGGTGTAAATATTCTCATTAGTGCATGTTGACATGTAGACTGAGATGTATTTATCGTGACTCTCGCTTATGACTTCTAGATGGAAGATGAGTTCTGAGGCGATAAAGTCTTTGCAACCCCAGCTCCCTGTAGTATTTTTCTCTCTGTGGTGTATTGAGTGTGAGGGAGCCACAGTCTGTCATGATGATGTCTTGATTTCATGTATTTATTAATTTAATGTTAATCCATGGCAGGCAGACAGCAGCACTGGTATTTTCAGGTTGATGAAGCCTGTGGAAACATTCATGTCTTTAAAGCAGTAACCACTATTTCCACTTGATGTGTTTTTATCATGTTTTAACCCTGTGTTCTCCTGCTGCGGTGCCCCTAATGCCTCACCTTAAGGACTGTCCACAGTTCCAAAGCACAATAACAGCTCCCCTCGTCTCATCCTGGACGTGTCTGTCTACAAACTTTTCCGCAGACGGCTCGGCCTACAGGGCAGATTTCTGGAGGAGGAGATGCATTTTGGACGATTGAGATTCCTCCTGAGACTACTGCACAATGCTTACTGGGTGGATTACACACCCAAGTCATTACATGAACACTTCATGTAACGAGTGGTATTAACCCTTAGTGGATCTGCTCAAACAGGAAATGCTACGGACAGTGACCAGACAAATGGAGTTTCACGTCTGTGTTGGACTGACTTCTCTGTTCTGATATTTATTATGCATATTTCAATAAAAAACACCCAGTGTGTCAAAGGTGTCCACTGTTTGTGTGTATGTACATAAACTACACTTTATCTTTTAGAAATGTTTAAGGTCCATTGTAGGATTTAGGGGGATCTGAAATCAGAAATGGAACTAATATGTTTCCTTTAGTATATAATCACCTGAAAATAAGAACAGTTGTGTTTGTTACCTTAAAATGAGCTGTTTGTATTAACATAGGGAACAGGTTTTCATCACGGAGTCCACCATGTTTCTACAGTAGCCAAAACAGACAAACCAAACACTGACTTGAGATAGGACTATTTGCGTAATTAGAAGCCCATCTGTGACAAGCGGTGTCAGAAAAACACAGATTTTTAACATTAAACTGCTTTACTTAGTGTTTGAATCAGCTGATCTGTCTGTTTCAGAGAAGAAGAGACCTCTGTGAATAATTCAGCTGCTGGTTAAGCGTCCTAGGCTCCATTTCCCAGAGCCTTTGTAGTCCTAGAGTCTCCTTAGTGAAGCTATCTTCTGAAAGGTATAGGGTGGTCTGAACCACTGGTAAGTGATGCGCTCTGTTCATCCTGTCACAGTTTGAGCTTTATTAGGCCATAATTATGCTTTTTAAATGGACAGTTGCAGTATAAGTCACATCTAAACTCCTTCTGCAAAGTACATCATTAATTTAAAATTAACCATGAAAAATAATAATGAATGTTGATTATTATGAATATATAGGTTTATTTATTTATTCATCCATTCATTCATTCATTCATTTAATGGAGCTAACTATGAGGATATCTTTTTTTCTGACGAGACCACAGGCTGTACCCTCCCACTATACACCGAATATCTGACAGATACTTGACAAATTGATCAAATTGAAGTCTAATGAGGCGCGTTGGAAACTAATCAAGCGGGCGGCAACAGTTATATAGGCGATCGCACCATCTGCGTAGCCATTTGGTTCATGTTACCTGTGAGCTTATATAGGCTACATGAACCAATCCCAGTGCGCAATACATTAAATTGGTAATTGCATGCATCTGCGACAGGAGCGCAGGCAGTGTGGTTGCACTGGGGCCCATGGGGTGGAGGGGCCCAACTGCCACCTGGAAATACACCTATGTTCAAAGAAGAACTCACATTAAAACAAAAATGGTGCTATTTTCCATACATGCCCTAAATAAGGCAAACACATCTCCATCATGGTTTTCTTATTTTCCATAAACTATATAAAGCTACTTTGCTATCTTCTTATAGCCTTCTCCTGCTTTGTGGGCATCAGTTATTTTAGTTTTCAGAGTGCAAGGCAGCTGTTTAGCAGAGCCCATGGCTGCTGATTGTTAGGGCAAGGTTTCAGGAGTTAGAGTATTTATAAAGCTTTATAATTTACATCACCTGGTTTTTCTTAATGGTGACTGTGAACAGGCAACAAAAATAATACACTGATCTTGCTTAAAATGTTGAAAAGAAGTTTTATCTTTAATTCCATGCCTTTTGGAGATCAGTTCATCTTCTGCTTACTTAATAACGGACAGTTAACTTTTCCATGCCACTGTATCTGAGCTGGCTATGATGTTAATAGTTACTTTTAGAACCCATAGTAGGAAACAAGCAAGTTAAACTGCTGTAGATTTGACAACATAACTAATAAAATAAAACCTCACTTTGACAGACAGGGTAAAGACACATACAAAGTTCTTCTACCATTGAACGTATTTTGACTTGTTTTAAACCAGTAATTAAACAATATGGTGTGATGATATATAAATCTACTGTTAAATTCACCACCTAATGGTTGTATGCCCCACCAACCAGTCAAGTTACAGTTTACATCCATGTCTGCCCAGACTCACATGTAGCCATGACAGTAGACAAATCTTCAAATATAGATGTTGCTGCAAAGAAGCTACAACATGGATGTTTCACACACATCTTCAACTCTGCAGCACAAATATCTAAACAATCAGCAGTTTCAAGACCAGCGTCACCAGTTCAGTATGTCTCCTTCTGTTCCTTATGATGTTTAATAACAGTTTTTGCAGAACACTATGATGTCACAGTGAAGCTCACCTTTGACTTTTCAGATGTAAAATGTCTTCACTTTATCATTTTATCTTTTTAGACATTTGTGTGAAATTTTGTTATAATTAGCATGTGAATTCTTCAGTTATGGCCAAAAACATGCGACAACACTGCAAAAAATGACAACAGTCTGCTCAGGAGCAGTATTTTGAAACCATTACAGATTATCAGGGTTTATTACATAATCCATTATAACAGATGTTATTTCTGCTTTATTGTGGTATACTTCAGCCAACTGTGGTGACAGGTAAGTGGGTCCCCAAAAATAGTGCACAATAATAAGTTCATATAATGACAATAGTATCAACATGATAACTGGAACAGTCCAAAGTCAACAAATATTACCTGGCTTGTTCACAAAGACAATTAAAGCTACTGACAAATATGTTGCCAAGCGTTCAACACTCCCCACCAGTAAACACTGTCAGGAGAACTGTTGAGTTGAGAACACTCTGGCGCCACTGTAGCACATCTCGTGACACGCGTTAAGTGCCCCCTTAGCACACACCGGACATGTCACGCTACAGCTCATCAACAGATTACCACAAAAGTTATTAATATTTTTACTGAAAGATGTGCACTTCCTCCACCTTTGCATTAACTTAAAATTATGTGTGGACAGCCACTAATTAAACCTGAACCGGAGAGCCAATCTCCAGAGCTGTGACTCGCCAGGCAACATCTTTTTGGTCACTGTCTTTATAATGACAGGATGGTGGCTTGTTTAGCTCAGGATATTTCTCAACCCTCTCCCTATTTTCCATCACACACTAGACAGCAACAACAACAGAGTTATCTTTATACATCCGTGGTGAGGAGAGGAGCCCTGCTACGGGAGCTGGTATGTACACGCAAATAGAGAGTGGGGGGGGAAGTGCATCTAATTTCAGGGGCAACGAGACTGAGTATGGTGCCGTGGGGTGGCATGTCCAGGAGCACAAATGTGTGTCTAGCCACTGCCAGTGTGGGGTTGTACATTGAAATAGGAGCGTATTTTTTAACGCACACCATTCTCCACCCGTATGTCGTTACTGTCCAGGCCAGGAGGCTCTGAGGTTGAGGAGAATCAACACATCACAGGGCGCCAAGCAGTAAACTCCTAACTCATTGAGCGCAGACTCTGGTGGAGGATCTCCTACACCTGCCCAGTCTTTTGTCTCGTCCTCTGACTCTTTAAGGAGATCCCTCAGCAGGATAGCAGAGCCCACGTTAAGACACAAGATGATACACGCTTCCTTAACACTGTGGAGAGAGAGAGAGAGAGAGAGAGAGAGAGAGAGAGAGAGAGAGAGAGAAAGAGATTTGTCTTATGGTTCTTCTGACAAACACAATAGGTTGTGATGTCATAAAATAAAGCTGGTACATACATTTTTTAAAGTCAGATTTCAGAAGCACATAGCAAATTTCTCCCTTCAACAGAGAGAAGAGGTACACACGGGAACAACGACTTTATGATGACACATACAAACACACACACACTTACTGCTTGAAGAAATTCTCAGGTCTTTTGCAGTAGTGACCGAACAGAGGAAATAGGTTTCTGGTCATGTCGAACTGGAGCTGAGCTGCTCCACCTTCACTGAAATGATTCGACAGGATCACCTGACAGAGACACACATGGATATACTAAGCCTATTTCACTGTACCTGCATGGTGAGGAAACCACAGTGTCGGTTGTTCAATTGCAATCACTATCACAGAACAAGTAGACCAGTTGGGTGAGTAGTTGTTTTTTTTTCATACCTGCCCCTGTGTAAGTGATTGCTTACTGTAAGTTTTCACTGGCAATCCAGTGGCACACTAAGCAACTGGTGTCTTGAAAAAAAGTGCATCAAGTGTATTTGTTACAAAAAACTTCATGAGTCATGATCATTATGGATCATTGTGGAGAATAGACAGTTCATGCAATAATGTTAAGTTTATGTAATCATGTAAGGTTTTAATCCATAATTGTGGATTGCAGCACGTGTGCTACAGCTGCCAGCAACAAGGCTCTTTGGATCATGTTTTAATTACCAGCAGGATGTAGTTGCTGTGTGCACCAACACCCCACAAGGTGGCATCTGTGAGGTTTTGTGAGTCAGGTGGAGCCAAGGCGCAGCCTCTGGGACTAAAAAATGAAGCCAGCATGGAAGTGCCAAAACTGCAGTTCCTCTAATGGCCTCTTGAGGCTGGCTACAAGAGCAGGTCAATTTATCAATAAACATGTTTAAAGCCTGGTAAAAAAACAAAAACAAAAAAAAAAAACGGTTTTGCTCTCTCTCACAACTATGACAACTGTACAGTGGAATGATTTTTATATAACTCACCCATTTCCATTTTATTAAAGCTTAAAGTTATGCATAATTTACTATTGTGTGTACTATTTCAGTTTATTTTCAGTTCTATCTCTTTAACATGTCGGGCTCTTTTTCAGGGTGTGTGGTCATAAAATATAATATGATTTTAAAATAAATTATAAGTCTGAGTATTCCAATTTGTTTCTAATGCTTAAAGATATGAAATAGACAGCAAATTTGCCAATGAAGTTAAAAAAAAGTTTTGGAAATATGCAACTTAGGGGTCAAGATCAAAAAAAAAAAATAAGCATTCCAATGTGTTACTCGTGGTAAAAAAAAAAACATAAAAAAGACACCAAACTTACATTTGTAGCATATCTGGTTCTAAAGTTATGGCAGAAACGGTTTTCAGGTGGCGGCCATATTGGATTTTGCCAGCATGGTCATCAGAATGCCAATCTGCGATGCCCTGATACCCAGATGTCTTCTACAAATTAAGCTAGATATGTACCAAATTTGGTGCTTTTATCACAAAATGAACAACTGTCTTGATTTTGTGAGCTATGCTGCCCCACTAGTTCATGAAAGTTGATTGTAATGTTTTGGTCACCTAGAAAGTATTGTTCAGTGTTTGGTTCTACTAAAGACCCTCCTAGGAGTCTGGTGTTGATTTTTCCATTAAGTACATTTGGTTTTAATGATATGAAGTCAGTTTTTCATTTGGAAAAATATAGCATTAGCATTATCACAGTTAGTCATTGCTGTAAATGCACTGTGCAAACCAAGCTAGCAGCAAGCATTAGGGTTGGCTCTACCCTCGGTCACTTCTGACTCTAAAAATCCAAGAATGGGGACAGCCAAAATGCTAAACTCTACACTTCAACAGAGGAGTCCACAAACTAATGGGTGACATCATGGTGGCTATGCCCATTCATTTATACAGTCTAAAGTTGTAGAACACCTTTGCAGGAGTCTCATTTTAAAATAAGTCAGCCAAAAACATTAAAAAGTCACAATAAGAGCTTCTAACCAACTCTAATAAAAGTATTGTCGTTTTGAGGGGTCATTCAGTGGGATCTTGAGATAGTGACAAGGTACCATCACCTCTACCCACATTTTCCCTCCAACACTGACAAGTCAAATTAGTCAGATAAGCAGCCAAACCACACTGGCTGACCAATATTTAGGAACCAAAATCTAGATTTTAATTTCAACGTCTCTATAAACTTATGCGTGCCACTGTGGAATGTTTGGGTGTTTGAATGTTTGTTCTTAATATGCTCTGTCACAAACAGTCATGGAACACAAACACTGCGGTGGGTTTTTAGTGCATGTTAATCTCTTACATCCTGGTAGAGAACATGGTCGAGTCTCTCCGCCAGGCCCTGCCAAGCCAGCTGGAACAGAGACAAACTCAGGACCTGATGAAGGTTCAACAACCTGTCCCTCACACAAAGCATCATGGGACACGCTGAACTGGACAGGGTCATGGTGGACTGGTCTTGCTGGGGCGGTAGCGACAGCCACCTGAAGAAAAGACAAAATAAAAGCAGTAAGTCAGTGCCTGTTTGGTAAAATAAGCAAAACAAAAACTGTAAGGAGAAATGAATCTATCTTCAGAACAATGCAGGAGACAAAAGCTGAAAAATTAAAAAAGCATAGGCAATGATTTCCAAACTTCAGAATGTCTTTCCTAACTATTTTAGATCTCCTCCACCTCTTACTGCTCCATTAGACTGATCTTTCTGCATCGTAAACAGCAACCTGTCTCCTGCAGGCTGCCCTGTTTTACCCAGTCAGCATCTGGGACTGAGCCGACTTTCAAAAACTGTTATGTAACTTCTGCCGCTTGGAAATGCTTCATTTGAGTCAAGTCATCACTAAGCTAACCACGGCTTTGTGTGAAGGCAAGGCAAAGGGCTCAGTCTATACAGCACATTTCAAATACAGATTCAATTCAAGTGCTTTACATGGGTGAAGGTAAGCATCAGGACAACATTCAGAAGCCGTAACATATAGTGATAAAGACAACAGTAAAGACTGAAGCCACGAGGCTGCAAAGACAAGAGTGCAAACCTATTCAACCACTTAATGCACATCTTAATGAACTGGTCAAACACAGGGCAAAAACTAAGTCACTCTAGTTTTCCAAAATGATCCTCAGAAAGACAAACAGAATTTAAGTTTCATGTTATGGAAAATGACAATGAGCTACATTGTGGCCAAGTTGTTGAATTCAGAGGTCTTTAGTCTTGACACAATACCCAGCATAATATTCTGTTCTTAGCATGTGAAACATTTGGTATATATAAACTGGTGCTTAAACTCTGAGGTCTTTGGTCCTGGCAACTCCATCTGCTACTGGCTGGTTGATTTTTGACAAGCAAGCCCCAGATTGGGAACAGTTCATACATACTCATCCACAATAACTCTTAGGACTGGCACACAACAAGGATCCTGTCTGAGTACCTACTGTACAGTAGGGGTGGGAATCGCCAGAGGACCCACAATACAATATTATTGTGATACTGTGATATGCTGTATTGTGATAACATATATTGCCATGTATTGCAATTTATTACCTTTTTGTCAACTGTAAATTATTTCCACAAAGGAAAACTTTGTCAACATCAGGTTTATCTCATAAGATAGAGTTTTCTGCCTTTTTATCTGACTTTTATCATTTTTATTGCAGCAAAATTTTGATGCAAAGCAGACAGACTGACCAACACCGTCATATAACCTGTCAAAAATGCTGCATACACCTGAAAAACTGAACTGTTAACAGATTTGACATCCTGTGCGAGGCCAGATTAAGCATGTGAGCAAAACACTTCACATGCAGGTATCCTGCTAACTGAATGGCAACACCAATGTTAGAAGTGTTGTCTGTTACAACCACAATCCCTCATTCTTGTGCTGCATTTTGACAGAGGTCTGCAATGTTTGCTCCAGTGTGACTTTTGTGTACTGCTTTAGTTTGGAGAACGTGAAACAGCAGATCTTTGCACATGAAGTAAGTGATGGACTGTGTTATTTTCTTCACTCTCTCAGAGTTGGATGGTAGTTTTGTCAAACTAAATGTGTCCAGTGTTGGTTGTTTTTTATGCAAAGTGGGTTTAGTGTTAGCTTGGCTGTCAGCAGCTTAAGCTCTGTCTGGATGGTGGAGTGTGAGGTGAGCCCTGTCTTGGTTAAAATCCCGACAGTAGGATAGAGTTAGAATATGTCCTAAACTGATGGTTAAGAAGCACTATTATGGTACTCGTCTAAAGACTAATGTCTCACCTGTCTTGGCTGTATGGTTTGGCCTTTTCTGTGATTTCTCTCATTGTCCATTCCAGCAGTCTTCCCATCATGTCACCTTTCAGTCGGTCCAGCAATGCCAACAGACCTTCAAACAGAGAGCCCTCCAGAGAAGCCAGGCGACCCACCTCCATCACCCCCAGGCCTTTCAGTACCCCATCCTCACCAAGAGACACTGCTGCCTGCTGCAGCTGGAGGAAGAACTGCAGAGAGAATAAACACAGGACTGTCACCCTCTGCTGGCTGTTCTCGGGCAGCACAGCAAAGCTTATTCTCACAGTTGTTTTTGTGAAAGTACAGGGCGTAAAGTACAGTTCTTGTCCTGAACAGAAAAACATGTATTGTTTGATTAGAAAACTTATGAATCAAATCAAAATTCTATAAATTTCAGACTTTATTTTATTGAATCAAATGTCCTCTGCAGCTGCTTGTGTTTAGACAACATTAACATATGATAAGTTTCATTTTGGCATTGGCACTGATTTAAAAAAACTAGAATTAAAGCCTCGCAGTTGTATGCCTCAGGGAACCCATCAAGTTGCACTTACAGTTTACATCCATGTCTGTGAAAACATGGATGCTTCACACACATCTTCCCCCCAGCAGCACAGAAGATCTATAGCAAAGTTTTAAGATGGGCACCCAGAATAGTGTCACCAATTCACTATGTGACCAAATGTTTCCCCTTCTGTTCCTGAGATATGGTGTTTTAAATAATGGCCAGAAAAGTGTTTTTGCAAAACATTATGATGTCACAGTGAAGTTGACCTTTGACCTTTCGGATTTAAAATGTCACCACTTCATCTTCTTATACTATTAGACATATGTGTAAAGTTTTGTAATGATTAGCATAATAATTCTTGAGTTATGGCCAAAAACATGTTTAGTGAGGTCACATTGACCTTTGACCACTACATTTTAATTAGTTCTTGAGTGGATGTTTGTACCAATTTCAAAAAAATTCCCTCATGGCGTTCTTGAGATTCTGCGTTCACAAGAATGGCCCGGACAGACAGACAACCCAAACACGTAATGCCTCCAGCCATGGCTGTCACCAGCGCGAAGGCAGCATGATGTTCACACCTCGCCCAGGTCAGTTTGTATTTATGGCAATGCAAGATAGTCACACAAATTTCTGTTTTTATTTTTTTCTTAATTATATTACTGTTTCAATATTCACTGTAGGGCCTAGAAAGACAGTATAGTAAGTCATTCTCTTACCTTTTCTTACATTTTTGTCGCACTTTTTGATTAACTATTTGTATAACAGTGAGGGAATGAGTGTTGTTGATTTTTTACAATGGTTAAGTTCAGTGATGGATATTACAGTGTTGAGATGCTCTGATAAATTACCGTAACTGCACAATATATTACCTAATTAAATACAGATTTTTTCCTTTTGCATCAGGATTCTGAGCACAAGGAGCTCCACTGTGTATAGCTAGTGCTAATGCTCGAGATCATATTTCTCCTGTTTTAGCTTCTCTGCACTGGCTCCCTGTAAAATCCAGAATTGAATTCAAAATCCTACTGTTAACTCATAAAGTTATAAATGGTCAAGCTCCGTCATATCTTAGAGAGCTCATAGTGCCATATTATCCCACCAGAACTCTGCGCTCGGAGAATGCAGGGTTACTCGTGGTCCCTAAAGTCTCCAAAAGTAGATCAGGAGCCAGAGCCTTCAGCTATCAGGCTCCTCTCCTGTGGAATCATCTTCCTGTTGCGGTCCAGGAGGCAGACACCAAGCCTTTGTGCTCCACTGTCTCTCAGGTTAACTCTTTCAGCGGTGCCTGGATAGTGTGACGTGTGTGGTTGTGCTGCTGCCGTGGTCCTGCCAGATGCCTCCTGCTGCTGCTGTTATCATTAGTCATACTTCTACTGTTATTATACACATATGATTATTGTCACATATGTACACTATCAGACATTAATATATACTTTCAACATATTGTACCACAGTAACCAGAACTCGTCGAACCGTCCCAGCAAGAGCTGGAGGTCACTGTTCGATGGAGCTAGGAGGACCAAGTCATCCGCAAAAAGCAGGGACGAGATCCTCCCGCTACCGAACCTGACACCCTCCACCACTCGGCTGCACCTAGAAATTCTGTCCATAAAAGTTATGATCAGAACCGGTGACAAAGGGCAGCCCTGGCGGAGTCCAACCCTCACCGGGAACAGGTCCGACTTATTGCCGGCCACGCGAACCAGACTCGTGCTCCTTCGGTACAGGGACTTGATGGCCCCTAGCAGGGGGCCACCAACCCCATACTCCCGGAGCACCCCCCACAGGATGCCCCTGGGGACACGGACCCTCTTCTCCAGCACCCTGGAGTAGACCTTACCAGGTAGGCTGAGGAGTGTGATCCCCCTGTAGTTGGAACACACCCTCTGGTCCCCCTTCTTGAAAATGGGGACCACCACCCCGGTCTGCCACTCCAGAGGCACTGCCCCCGATGTCCACGCAATGTTGCAGAGACGTGTCAACCAAGACAGCCCTACAACATCCAGAGCCTTGAGATATCCAGGACGAATCTCATCCACCCCCGGGGCTCTGCTGCCTCAGAGTTGTTTCACTACCTCGGCAACTTCTGCCCCAGAAATTGGACGACCCGCCCCCGATACCCCCGTCTCTGTTTCCTCACTGGAATACGTGCTGGTGGAATTGAGGAGCTCCTCAAAGTATTCCTTCCACCGCCCGACAATGTCCCCAGTTGACGTCAGCAGCTCCCCGCCCCCACTGTAAACAGTGTGAGCTAGTTGCCGCCTTCCCCCCCCGAGGCGCCGGACAGTTTGCCAGAACCTTTTTGGAGCCGATCGATAGTCTTCCTCCATGGCCTCCACGAACTCCTCCCACGCCCGAGTTTTTGCCTCTGCGACTGCCGTCGCTGCACTCCGCTTGGCCCGCCGGTACCCGCCAGCTGCTTCCGGAGACCCACAGGCCAACCATGCCCTGTAGGCTTCCTTCTTCAGCCTGACGGCCACGACTGGCACCAGCTGCCTTGCGGCCACAGCTTGCAGCCGCCGCCTCGGCAATGGCAGAGCGGAACAAGGCCCATTCGGACTCAATGTCCCCCTCTGCCCTCGGGACACGGTTGAAGCTCTCCCGGAGGTGGGAATTGAAGATCATCTGGACAGGTTCTTCCGCCAGGTGTTCCCAGCAGACCCTCACTGTTCGCTTGGGCCTGCCAGGTCTGCGCGGCGTCTTCCCCCACCATCTGATCCAACTCACCACCAGGTGGTGATCAGTTGACAGCTCTGCTCCTCTCTTCACCCGAGTGTCCAGAACATATGGTCGCAGGTCAAATGATACGACTACAAAGTCAATCATTGACCTGCGACCTAGGCTGTCCTGGTGCCACGTGCACCGATGGACATTCTTATGTTTGAACATGGTGTTAGTTATGGCCAAACTGCGACCCGCACAGAAGTCCAATTACTGAAGACCACTCTGGTTCAGATCGGGCAGGCCGTTCCTCCCAATCACGCCCCTCCAGGTCTCGCTGTCATTGCCCACGTGAGCGTTGAAGTCCCCCAGCAGAACAATGGAGTCCCCGGTTGGGGCGCTGTCCAGCACCCGTCCCAGGGACTCCAAAAAGGGCGGGTAATCTGAACTGCTGTTTGGCGCATAAGCGCAGACAACAGTCAGGACCCGTTCCCCGACCCGAAGGCGCAGGGAAACAACCCTTTCATCTACTGGGGTGAACCCCAACATACAGGCAGAGAGTCTATCAGAGGGCTATCAGAAAGCCCACCCCGGCCCTCCGCCTCTCACCCGGAGCAACTCCAGCAAAGGAGAAGGTCCACCCCCTCTCAAGGACTTGGGTTCCAGAGCCGGAACTATGTGTCGAGGTGAGGCCGACTATATCTAGCCGGTAGCGCTGAACCTCTTCCACAAGCTCCAGCTCCTTCCCCGCCAGAGAGGTGACATTCCATGTCCCAAGAGCCAACTTCTGTAGCCGAGGATCAGACCGCCAAGGCCCCCGCCTTGGTCTGCTGCCCAATCCACACTGCACCGAACCCAGTAACCAGAACTATAATTATAATATTATTACTTTCATTAATGTTGTTGTAAGCTACTGTCTTTACCGTCTGTCCTGCATCTCTCTCTCTGTCTCTCTTTCTGTCTCATTGTGTCATACGGATTACTGTTAATTTATTGTGTTGATCTGTTCTGTACGACATCTATTGCACATCTGTCCGTCCTGGAAGAGGGATCCCTCCTCAGTTGCTTTTCCTGAGGTTTCTACTGTTTTTTTCCCCGTTAAAGGGGTTTTTTGGGGAGTTTTTCCTTATCCGCTGTGAGGGTTCAAAGGACAGAGGGATGTCGTATGCTGTAAAGCCCTGTGAGGCAAATTGTGATTTGTGATATTGGGCTTTATAAATAAAACTGATTGATTGATTGATTGATTGATTGATTGATTGCTTATAACAGAGACCCTTGGAAAGTTCTGACTTTGTTTAGATTAGATTTTTCCCATTGAAATTAGCTCTCATATAAAAACAAGGGCTTGGGGTACTGATACATGAGTGACACAGTTAAGAATTGTCCATCCATGGCAACATCCTGCTGCTGGTGCTGCTGTTGCTGCTTTGGCAAAAAAGTAGAAATAAAATATTCAGTATACTCCACTCACCACGTTGTCTCCCCAGTCTCCCAGGATAGTGGAAATGTAGTTAACAGCATTAAGGATGGCACAATAACGAGCACCCAGAGGGCAACGAGACTCCTCCTTCATCACCTGGGGCGACAAAAAGCATTAACCACCTCTGAATCAGTCATTTGTCTCTTTAAATATTCTAACTGATTTCAGTCCATAAACTGCTGCTCAAACAATTGAAAAACAAAAAAAGGCAATTGGACAACGGAGAATAGTGCAACACCATGACATAACATAAAAGATTCTTCAAAGAGTTTTAAAAAGATTGTTAAGCCTACCTGTCTTTAATACACAACCCACTTAAAGTGGTTGTGTATTGTGTAAATGTTTCTAATGTTATAGTTTGGTTAAAAGAAATTATTGATTAGAGGTCCACTCTAACTGTCTTTCCTTCATTAATACCACAGTCTTTCTGGCATTAGTACCTGGGTGAGTCGTATACGGAAGTCATCCACCAGCTCTCTCTGTAGGTCCAGAAATTTGAGTTGTGCAGGAGGACAGGGCAAGGCCCGGTACCGCTCTGAGTGCAGCATGATGACAAGAAACACAAGACTTTTACTCAGCATATTTTGTCACATCTATCATGCTTTAAAGGTATTCCTGTGAAATTACCAGTGAAGCTATGGAGTAATGCTATTATAAGCAGGTCTCCGTTTGGTTTATACCTCATGTATGCACACAAGGATGCCCAGTTGCACATAATGCATCTTTCTGTCAGCGATTTAATACTATTTAACTAATCGACCGCTAGCTGGCAACATGACCATAAATAATATAGGTTTCAAAATATGTATATGTGTATATATATATATTTATATATATATATATATATATATATATATATGTATATATATATATATATATATATATGTGTGTGTATATATATATATGTATATATATATATATATAAATACATATATATATATATATATATACATATATATATAAATACATATACATATATATATATATATATATATATATATGTATAAATACATAAGATCACTCCACATGGTGCTATACTGAGTCTATTAGTACCACCTAATGCTATTCTATATAATATTGTTGCAAATAGCATATCTTTGCCTATCAGAGAGACACTCAGGTTTTTTGGCACCTGATTTTCATTTAGTCTCAGTCTTTTGATAAAATTTGCATATATTTTAGCAGATGGATGCAAGCTGGACTCGATCCCGCGACTACTGCTGCAAGGCATTGCCTCTGTACATGGGGCGCTGGCACTATCCACTACACTACCGATGCGCCATATTCTCCTTGTACTTATTTCCCCTTCTAACTTGACACAGAGACAATTTTACACACCTTCATCTCTTCACACCTGGATTACTGCAACAGCCTCTCTTCTTGTCTGAATCAAAAATCTATTATTTAGCTGCCAGGCTTTTAACCAGAACCAAGAGACATGATCACATCAGTCTGGTTTTAGCCTCTTTACACTGGCTCCCAGTATGTTTTAGAATAGATTTTAAGGTTTTACTGATTACTATTAAGGCTCGTTATGGTCTCTCTCCCAGCTATGTCTCTGACCTCTTAGTGCAGTATACAGCAGGAGGCTCAGTTATCTGTGAGTGTAGCTGTGCTGTAAGTAAAAAGCCTAAACTCAAATTAGTTTTCTCTGACTGACATAAAAGTTTAGTTTTAATCACCGACTCTGTAAGAAGACACGAGTTTAAACCTCCAGACTGACATGTTGCAGATTAATAAAGACTTCAGGCTTTAATTAAGCTATTTTTCTGCTTCATTACAGGGAGATCAATATGTCAGAATTTATGATGAACCTGGGTACAAATCCTAGTCGTCTCATTAGTTATTTATTGTGTCAAAGTTTTTGAGAGCATAAATAGAGAGATACTAAGCTTTTCAAATGATGATCAGTAAGTGTGTGCTCGTAAATTACCCCTTAAACACTGCTGGACAAATGACAGTTTGTAAGAGTGTAGAAATTACTTGCAGTTGTAGAAAAAATGTATAAATTAAATTTCTGTAGGGTCATTCCTTCAGTTTTCAAATACAATGCCACTTAAAGCTTAAGCACCTGCTGTTTTACATGTAGATATTTAATGCATTACCAAATAAAAAAGTATACCAACAGCGACTTAAATAATATGTAGTATTACCAGTGATGACCTGTAGAAGAGTCATGAAAGTCTCAGCACAATCTGGAGCCTTCAGCTCGTCCATGTCACTGATATCTTTGTACTGAGAGCTCCAGGCTCCCTCAGCCGACAGCATGGCATCCATCTTCTCCACTGCCACTGAATGCAGAGGAACGAAGGGTTAGGATGCTCCTTCACTGTTCTTACAGAGGCCGTGCATGCAGACTGCATGTCTGAACATGTGACTAGTATTAGGTTTGTTTGGGATTAGATATTGCTGACTGTACATTAATCTCCATTTCTGTTCCACTGTTGACATGCTGATCTTTTATTTTTTTTTATACATTTTGAGTTTTGTGCATATCAGCAAGTTAGCAAGCTACAGTTGGATTGGCTATCATCTCTTACTGTATCAAGTATACTTTTGTTGATGTAACAACCATTTACCTGAAAATGAAATGAATGCAGATGTACAATACAGTCTGTTAGTGCTGTGAGATGCTATACATTGAAATTTAAAAAGAAACTTACATGAATATAAAAGTAAAATAACACTAGTAACAGTAGTGTGTAAGCAAAAGGTATGTAAACTGTTTGTGATATTTTAGCATCATGCTGACCCTTGATATTTTTCTGTGTAGCGAGATACCTATTATCATATGAAACTGGAGGACCTAAGGAATCCATTGGTACCAACCATGTCATGCTAGCTTATTGGGAAGGGGTTAAACAGCGCTCTAAATTTAGGCCAATCACACCGCTGCAAAAGCAGGAGTGAGATAAGAGTTCTGCACACTAAACTGTGCAGCTAAGTACCCTGGTACTTACTCTTCTTTTCCACAGTGAGCCACTTCTGAAGGATTGCATCTTCCAGCAGGAGGTGAAGCAGACCAGGCAGCACTGCTGGGTATGAGTGGTTGCTTCGCAACTCCTTCTCAAACTGCAGCACCTCCTCCACCAAGTGACAGAAGAGGGCATCGTCGTACAGCAGCCGGGAAGCATCACTGGCCACCTTCTCCTGGACCAGAGTCAGCAGGCCTCGACACAGCTCCACCTGCACAGACAACAACATCAAAATGCCTGTTTGGACTTCACTCAACCAAAGGAGATCGAAGCATTAAAGTATGGACCAGCTTACCATGGCACTGATGGTGGCCCCAGCTCGGTCTAGGATAGGCTGGATCTTTTCCTCCATGAAAGCCGAGCTGTTCCCCATCCACATCAGAACCTGTGTGAGGTACCACTCCGGCTGAAAGATGCACAGACAGAGTTTGAGATATTGTAAAGCTTTGCCAAAGACTTTTTTTCCACTGTTATTTTCTGTAGGGGGTTCAGAATCTCTCTCTGATCCAGTTATCCAGTATCTAGACAAGGTCCAAAGACCGAAGGTTGCAGCACTCCTTGCTGGCAGTGTTTATGACAACTTTCATAAATAAGGGTTTTATTATGCCCAAAACATAACTCATTTGTATGACATGAGGTCAACCGGATGCTGCCCTCCAAGTGCCCATAGGCCCCTTCCCAAGACCCCACCTTAGCTCCAGCCCCAGAGTCAAGCCACCAGGTTCTACCCTGGCCCCTTGGGGAGCCTTCTATCAGGCCAAAGTCCTGGAGGCCGCCCTCAGTCCCTGGCCTGGCCCCACCTAACCTTCCCCTTTCCAGGGCCCTGATCCTAACCCTACCCTCCCTTCCAAGGCTCCAACCCCAAACCCTCCAGTTCTCCAGGGCTCCGGCCCCAATCCTCCAGCCTGGAGCACCCCCTGGAATCTGGTGCACCAGGGGGTCCTGCATACCCACTCTTAGTTTGTGTCCATGGTACCCCAACCGAAACTTCATGTCCCTAGCGCTCTCCAAGATACTTTGTGCCCCTGGTACTCCAGCAGAGTACCAAGGGTGGTTAGCAGTTTATGGACTGAAGCTAAGCCATGTACTGCTGTGGAGGTGTTAGCAACAAAACAAATTTTAATCATCTAAAAATCATTATCAGTTTAAGCGTATACTATATTTAGAATATTTTCACCGCTTTGCCTCATCGTCAAACAGCGATTTCTAAAGGGAACTGAAGCTGTTATATCGTTATCTTGAAAGCCAGTCTGCACTGAGAAAATCAGTGTTATGTGTGACTTTTGGCGTTTAAAGTGGTTAGTTCAAATTCACCAAAGTCACACAATAACACAATCAAACTAACTGATTGAGGCAGCGGTAGACCAGCAGCTTCTTGGCTCTGGGAGCTTAAATTACAGTATCAGTTCAGTTATCAGTTCCCCATTACAAGATGGGGAACTGAAGCCGTTAACATCTTCCCTGTTGAAAAGGGCTGTCCGACAGAAATGTAAAGCTGTGAAATTATTCCTAATAGACTGCATACTTCAACTGATTGAGATTTTTTGGGGTAGGATTTTTTTTTAAGTAGCTAACATATGTTTTGTTGCTGACTCCGTCCACAGCAGTTTATTGCTCAGCTTCTGCGGCAGTACTCCCGAGTCCTGCTTCTCCAAACTGGGGACGTGCAAATTGCCATCTACTGTATGTAATACACTGACTATAGATAAGTAACTCATACAAACCCACTCCAAAAGATCCAAAGTATCCCTTGAGCACTTCCGAATCGGGGTTATGAGTATTTCTGGTACTAGCTTACCAGTTGTTACAGCTCAGTGTGAATGCACAGAGCTCTCACTTGAAAAAATATCTGTTAGGCAACAGAATTCAACTGTGGGCCAGAAAAAGAGTTCTATACAGGTCAGGGGTAATGATAATTACACAACCAGACTGATTTTAAATAGACTCAGACAGACACCATTTGGTCTGATGAAAAACTTGGTAATAAGCATGATCTGCTTTAACACTGAGGTGCCTAAAGTTATTGCCATCATGTGTCTGCCATGGAATATTACAATTTATGTGTGAATGACACGTCTATGTGTCTAACCTTGCTAGGATCACACACATTAACTAAAGTTTTTGCATTTGGTTTCAGTGGTGTGTATCAAGTGTAAGTCTGATATTACTGAGTCTGAGTGTGTGTTTATGTGATGTGTGTTCTGTGTGTGAGACCTTGCTGAGGGAGTTGGTCTGTCTGTTCCCGTAGAAGTGGTATCTGAACCTCTTGCTGAGTGGCTGCAGCATGATCTGGATGGGCAGACAGAGAGGGGCAGCTTTGGATGGAGGCATAGCTGAAGAAGTAGGCTGGGTAGAGGGCACGCCTTGAGAAGAGGCTGAAGCCCTCTGGGATATAAGGTCATCACTGCAAGGAGAAGTTAAAGAAACCAAACACAGCTGCAGTGTTCTGAACCCCCATCATCCTCAGTCCTGCTGGAAACCTGTTTCATGTCAGTTAATGTCTCCCACTACATTAGCGTGTTCACAAACACACAGATGATTTAATAGTTGTACAATGCATGTATGTCAAAGAGCAATATGTATTCAGCTCTTTTTTTGCATCAAATCTTTATCAAGAACATCAAGGCAAATTTTTAAATACATAAGTTGTATTCATATTGCTTTTTTATCCAAAGCGCTTTAGTTACTGGTGATGTGGTAGCCTCATTTGTGAAGTACAATACATGCATGAATTCAGGATTCACGGGGTTAAAAAGTTATTTTCCATGGCCAATCAAATGAATCTAGTGCTGGAAAATGATTGAAATATTTATGGATTTAGGCTACTAATCTTATTAATGCACACAGCATCAACAGAGAGGCCGAGGGAGGGAAAGTGCGAAAGACACTTTGTCTGCGTTGTGTACATCTTGTATATGAAACATCTGTGTAGTCGCTGTATTTTTTCAAACACATCTATCGCCTGCATACAGGCGCTGTCATGATGTCACACATTAGACTAAAACTACCAAGAAGACTGGCGATCTGCCGTGATCCACCTCACTAACAAGCTAGCAAACACATGCTCACTGACAGAATCAAGCAGCTCTATCCTCCACACATGCAGCGCAGCACTGTACTGCACGTGTGCTACTGTAGTCATTTCATTCATCTCACAGACTGATTTAGCATAGCACATGCAACATATAGACTGATGTCATACTGTAGACTAATGAACAGACAGATTAAACAAAGTAGCAGCACTGTGTCTCTCTCTTAATGTTGCTGGAGAACATGTGAGTGAGTCAGTGAGTAGGGGCGTAGCTGTGCAGAGAGTGTGAGAGAGGAGAGATGCACACTGGCATGTTTTTTTCCAAGAACAGCTTTATGTAATGTAACTTGACCCTATATCGATTATACGGTAATGGCTAAATCTATATCTTGCTTGAAAATATATCGATAAATCGTACATAGTCGTTTTATCACCCAGTGCTTGTGTTGGATCAACACATTTTCACAGCCAGCGCCTATGCAGTGTAAGCAGCCCTGCCCATCTGTGTACCCATAGGCATGTAGGTCTTCGATTGAGGAGTGGTCAGGTGCGTTGCTATTTTGAGGCAGTAGAAAGCAGTTGCGCTGTTGACCATCAAATACCTGGTCTAATTTCAGAATGGTGCAGTATTTTCCTACTATTTAAAGGGCGCATTGTTCAGACAGTAAAGCAGGATCACCACCCGTGTACACTCTGTTTAGTAATAATAATAATAATAATAATACATTTTAAATGTTTATGTTTGTGACACACACAGAGACACAGGTGGGGGTTGCAGGTGTGTAAAATAATACATCATTAGTGAGAAAGATATTAATGACATGCTGTAAAATGTGAACACAGCAGAGAGCAGTGCAGAGCTGCTGTCTGACTTCCCATTCAGTGAGACACTGTGCACATTTATACACAAGGAGCAGCGTAACTTCATTGAGCATTTCAGAAGCTAAAGTTAAGTTCTGTTTCCCATGTCCAGTTTAAAAGTACAGTTTTTAGTTGTGCTGCTTAAATGTCCCACAGTATTTGCTACAGTGACATACTGCTCTTACTGCATTTTTCTCGGCAGAAAACCGCTCGCTTCTCCAGTTTGACAAATCCATCATGTAAATAGCAGTGCACCAGTTGCAGTACAAAGTATAAATTATTAAGGCACTAAATACAACCCCTCTGCCCCTTGCACCTACTTTGCGCTCAGATTATGTGTCGTTTAATGAGCAAAATGGAGTCGGACACCTTGACACCTTGAATGAAATTGTGCCATGCTCTATAGATCACTTAAATAGGGCCCTCTATCTGGAAACCATGGATGTCTGTACCACGTTTTATGGTAAACCATCAGGTGAATGTGAAGATATTTCATTGGATAACTGAAAACTTTGACCCGCTGTTGGCTCCTGGTGAAAAGTCACGGGATCGCCAGCGTCAGTAGGATTCATCAAGATAATTTATTTCACGGAAATCCACCCAATCTTTGATATTTTGATCTAAAGTAGACCCATGTTACATCCTCCAAAGCATATTATCCAATACATTGAGTTGCATATTATTATTTAACTAATCAGAGATGGGGATTGTAAGGAATTCTATCATATAAAATAAATACATGGAAGCCCAAAGTGAAGGATACGAGGTCTGCAGGGCAAGCAGCTGCGTGACGAGCAGCTCCAGCTGGCTGTTAATCTCCTGACCATTGGCCGTGGGCGTCAGTGACTGAGTAGGAGGCGAGATGATCGGCCAGTGAAGCTGAGTCAACACTTTCTCAAAATCACTAGGAAAAAATAGAAGATAAGGACAGAGCTCATATGATGATGCATGTCTGACCTGCGACAGATTTACACACAAAGCCAGGTCCAGGTGGAGGTGGGAGTGTTTGGGGGGGGTTTACCTGGCCAGTCTGTCTTTGATGATCTTATGCCAGAAGTGTAGTGTTTCTTGGAGGAAGTCCTGGAGGTGAGAACATCCAGACTGGCTGAGTCCAGCATCCAGTGCAGCCATGCTGTCTACTGCCCGTATGGCCTCCCAGACACTGCTGGTCATCAGACACTGTTGGACCGCAGCACTGCACACAAACACAATACATGGCTATTATCGCATGACCTCAACATTTAAAGTGATTGCAGATATGACTACCTGTGCCCATCCCTGCATGGAACACATGCTATTACGTGGAACATCTTAGAACTCAACTATGCAACAAGTCAGCTTGTGCTTTTCTTTCAAAATTCTGTATTCGTTATTTAAGCAATATCACACGAGAGGGAGTGATGTTGTACTGTATTACAGCCGTGATGATATACAGTACATCGGCACGACCTCAAGTGTGATATTGCTTTTATACAACAGTTCAACAACAGCTTAAACAGCAATGCTGAGTAAGGAAATGTTAACAAAAGGCGATGAAATAAATTATTTAAGTATGTTATATAGCTCCGTGAAAAAAAAAAACAGTTCCCCCAGTCTATTGCCAGGCAACGCAGCACACACGCCAGGAACTCACAAGCTACTTTGTATTTACATTGATCTGCAACTGTGTAACTTCGTCCAGTTCGGCTGATGAAACGTTAGCAAACCTGGATGTTGGCACGGCCGGATTCAGCTTGCAACCTCCCTCATCTTCATCAGTACCTCATCAGATGATCATTGATAATTCCTGACCGTGTTCACTTTATTTTTGCTCCTCTCCAGTTTGTCAAGGTCGGCTGATGTTACACAAACACATCTGGAGGTCTGCACAGAAGAGTCCAGGCTTTGCTTTTCCTCGTCCTCTCCTGACGACCACTCATAATTTAATTCAAATGTAATTTTGGGAGATAACATCCATGTTCTTGGTGTAACGTTATAGTGCCAGTTTGCGTCAATGTAGCGAGTGTGACAGCTGGTTAATTAACAGCTGTGTTTATATTTATAACACCTGTGAGCGGAGTGATTTTACTGTTACATGTCCCAGTGATGTTATACTCTATATCAGCACTCACGGAATGCCTCTCATCCAATCAAATTACTCAGTCGGAACTAACTGTTGTATAAATTACATTGTCTATTTATGTTCACACATCTGTCATGTTACTCTCCATTTGTGTCTTTATCTCCTTGGCCTTGTTTACAGTACCTGAGTTCCTCTATATGCTGAAGGCACCGTAGGTATTTCACATGTCTCTCTATAGTGTCGACTTGGCTAAGCGTCTGGCCAAGACTATCCATCCAAGGCTGGGCCCCCTGTAGGTGCTGGAAAATGAAATCATTATTGAAGACAAACAACTGCTTATACCATAGAGTGGCATCAGTGAAAGGACTTTATAGTCTCTGTCTGAGATGGAATCTGGACTACTGTTTGCTTCATCTTTCTGTAACAGTAAAACTACTGTAGCATTTGGTTTTGAAGTTTGTCATAGATAGCAGGACCGTTATAGAGCTGCAATGCATGTGGCATTTTCTCCACAGAAAGCCCACGCTGACACAAACAGAGCATGCAAACACAATGGGCCCCTGGGCATAGATATGCAAAAGGTCCTGCAGTACCATCTCTACTTAACTGGGGCATCCATGCATCTATGTAATGAAGCTTGCTGTTGCCAGCTTTGTAACAGTAGATATGCTGGTTGCATATTGAATCTCATTTCGTATTTAATCAGTTTCTTCAGTTTGCTTTAAAATACTTTTTAAACTTTATGTTGTTATTTATTTGACTGTATTATAAAAAACTTTTGCAGAGACCTTGTAATGGATGTTCCAACACAGTGGATACTGTGCTAATGTATTGTCTAACTCATATTTTGATGGTCACTCAAGTTCCACTATTGTACAGCTGTTTCTCCCAACTGGGAGGAAATGATTATATAGGAAAACCTGGCTCACTGAATAAATTAGTGATTTAAGCTACAGATATTTGTACTTGGGTATTATCAGTGAACTGCAAATACAGTATTGACCCCAGTATTTGGGACAGTATCCAGCTCGAGACACAAGATATTCCAAATAGCAATCAATAAGAGACTTAAACACAACCTCTGAAAGCAGTCAGAGGAAGATGATGTGATTTCTTACAGACTGATACAAAGTTCATTATCAGTGGGTGATCACAGACTGTTGTCTTGGTGCAATGTGTACCTGGTGCAGCTTGTTGGAGATGAGTCTCTCTCTCTGCAGAAGCTCCTGCAAGGAACATGTTGCCTCCTCAGCAGCAGACAGAGCTGCAGAAACTTTAGGAGGAACTGAACTGGATACAGTCACAACCTGAATGACAAATGACAGTCACTGTTTACATCTCATGCAGTAACGGACACAGGTTACACAGGTGATGTGGTCAGTTGCGAGCTAAAGTTAAGTACTTTTACTGCTCCCTATAAACAAGTGAACTGTCCCTTCACCTGTTCCTCCAGCACGGTGTTCTCTTCTCTCAGTCTGTCCAGCATCTCGCCGACTTTCTTCAGAGACTTCAGGTCGCTGCCGACCTCCTTCTCCAGGAACTCCACTAAATAGTCCGAGTCTGTTGAGAAACACTCGCTGTCTTGGCTGCTTGTGTAAACGGGGTTTAAAATATTGTCTGTCCGTTTGCTCATCGTTTGATGCACTGTTGTGGGCGCCGCCATCTTTGCTTTCTACAGCCGTCAACAAACTTGCTGGGATGGTACAGGAGGGAGGCGCTTGTTTTGGTTATACGTGACCGGTCAGTCGCAGCGTACTCTGTATGGTCCCTTACGCCTACTCTGCGGGGCACGCCGAAGACTAAAACAAGCCAACACTGAGCACGTCGACACCGAAGAGACTAGCTGTACGTCACAAACTACACGTCAACAGATCTTTCCCCCCCCCCCCCCCTCTCTCTCTGTATCTCTGTATCTCTGTATAGCCTATATAATATTATTTTCATGTTGTTGTTGTTTTTAACAAGACAAGAATACACGCGCGCGCACACACACACACACACACACATACATACAATAATAATTGTATATATGTATACATAAATTTTATTATAAATGATACTATTTTTTTATCTTAGTTTGGGGTTTCAGGCAGAATCTAACAAGACAAAAATATAAAAAATTAATTCATTTTCCATAACAACTTGTTCTGTTAGGTTACACTACTACTCACTACTTCACTGCTGCTGCTGCTACTAGTAGTACTACACCTATGACTACTACTACTAATAATAATGATAACAATTATTGTTATGGTTATCATTGTTAAATAAATTGTTAATTTGATAAGGACAAATGCACAAAGTATTGCTTCACGTGTGAAATTAAAAGTAGATGCAATGCATACAGGTTTTGAGCCATAGCTAATTTACAACCCCTACCCCTGACTTAATGGACCATTTTAGGGCTGAATCTTAGATCAGGGGTTCTCAAACGTTTGATGAGTGCCATTTTAGGGAACCAGCATATGATTAAGGGCTGCACAGAAAAAGTGAACACAATGAGTTTTTTATGACTGTTTTAGAACACACTAACACTTAACACACACTTGGACAAAGCACACACAGAACGGCAATGCATCATAATATTACAACAATAAATAATAATTCCAGCAGTTAAAATAATATTTTGTAGACGTTTTTTTTTCTCCTTTTATTTGAATATTGGGGGATATTGGGTGGAATTTATATTATAATTACTGCATAGTAACAAAACTATATTTCAATGTGGTAGCCTCAGTCGCCGGTCAGCCGTCACAGGAGAACTTCTTGTAAAAATGGAGTGAAAGGCCAGAGCCTGTGAGGGTGCTGGCCTGTGGGCATGTATGGCTGTAACAGTCACCCTGTTACTCTGCAGGTCAGTCTGAATATGACAAGATGAAAGCATCTGCCCAACAACACTAAGTTCCTCTGTGTGTGTGTGTGTGTGTGTGTGTGTGTGTGTGTGTATGTGTGTGTGTGTGTGTGTGTGTGTGTGTGTGTGTGTGTGTGTGTGTGTGTGTGTGTGTGTGTGTGTTAACGTGCAGCAGAGGCACGTGGAGCTCCAACCTCTTGTCGTCACCGAAACTTTCAGTGAGTGAAACGTGCACGTGCGCCTATGGCAGCATGTTGCTGTCACTACCCCAAATAAACCTGCTCAGTTTGTCTTTATGGCAGAAGTATTGTTATTCTAATTTTTTTTATGACAAGATACTCTGATTGTATAAAATATTTTATAGTCACATCTTTACCCACCCCATAGGGTGTGTGTAAATATCCACACAATATTTTAATATGTTTCTAATACCAAGAAAAAAATGTCAGTCTACATATGTATTATTGAGTTTTTAGGAAACAAACCTTTACAAAGCTCTATTGACTGAGTAACACACATTCAGTAAATCTACATATTTAAAATACATAGAATTTATCAACAGTAATTACATAAACTATATTTAAGCAAATTATGTAAATTCTATAAGCCAAATAAATTCTCATAGTCCATTCATCTGAGTTTTATTTGATTTAATTTACATTGGAATTACTTGATGCAGACAATTTTAAAAAAAAAATGTTATTGCAATAGATAAATCTGACAATAGACCCACAGCACGGTGCAGTGGATAGCACTGTTGCCTCCCATCAAGAGGGTTCCACCAGCCAGCCAGGGGCCCCCTAGGTATGTGGGTTTTGCATGTTCTCCATTGTTTTCTTCAGGTACTCCTCCCATAATCCAAAGGCATGCAGGTTAATTGGTGACTCTAAATTGGCTGTAGGTGAGAATGTGAGTGTGAATGGTTGTCTGTCTCTATGTGTCAGCCCTGTGATAGTCTGGTGACCTGTCCAGGGTGTACCTCAACTCTCACCCAATGTCAGCTGGGATAGGCTCGGGCACCCCTGTGGATCACAGGATAAGCAGTTCCAGAAAATGAATGAATTAATGAATGACAATAGACCAAACAATTTTTTTTTCATATTTCTCTCTAGTGTGCGGTCCAATACATTACATCAAAATTCTTCTTCTATGCATTTTAAGACAACTACATACAGTAAGCTGTGCATTTTTCTTAACAGGAGAATGATCACACACAATGGGATAATTGGTAAGTCTCTATGAATGGCATCTGTCCCGTACTTTGCCCGAGGGAAATATCTTGAAAACTATTTAATTAGATAAATTGTTGCAATTGTGGCAAAGACATTCATGATCCCTACAGGATGGATCTGAAAAATTCAAGTTGAAAAGTTTCAAATAGAAACATCGGGGCTACCCTGTCTCTTCTGTCCTGAATGTTGTTAATCAAATTTTTTTAATTGTATTTTTGGATCTAAAACCATCAAATCAAAATTGAGCAACCTGAATTGGAGCCAGAAGCAATTTGCCTTAGTGCAAAAGTCAGTAATCATGAACAGAATCATTTGCAATAAAATTTTTAAAAAGTACTGTAATTATAATTAATGTGCAAAAAATGACCAACAAATGTGCACAACTGTACAGTAAAAAGTATGAGGAAAATGTTCGTCCACAAACTTCAGAAGCTTGATGGACTGGTGAGAGGAAGGGCAGCTGTTGGTGTACAAGGGGAAGAGCAGAGGGGAAAGGACCTAGCTTTGAGGGGAACCAGTGCTGATGGTCTGCGAGTCAGAGACATGTTTCTCCAGCCTCACGTGCTGCTTCCTGTCAGTTATTGCTAGACGAAGTGTCATGCTTCAGTTAAAGGGAAAAAGCCCAAAGACAACTAACACTGCAACCAGCAGCATCGGGACAGTCTCCACAGGAAGACTCAACAGGATGACCACTGTGACCTGGGAGCTCCTTCACTATATAAGGAAGCCTTGACTAAAATGGAGGACATGATCTGAACAGTTTGACATATGACAATATGAATGAACAATATTCTCTTCAGTATTGCAAAAAGGTATATCAAACAGATAATCTGCAGCTTTGACAAAAATTTCACAGCATAAATATGCCAGCAACTGTCAGGCAAGAAAAAATGTTCAAGAAATCCGACAGCCTGCAGGATTTCGTTTGAATTTTTTTGATGATTATAATGTGTAAACAACTACTGTATTTGCTGTTATTTAAGTGGCTTACTCATACGACCTATCATTTGAAAGCTACATTTCAATTGATGTGGGACAATTTAAGATACAACCACCACAGCAGGCTCGCTCAGACAAATAAACAAAGGGACTTTACTCACCTATGAAGCCTGATTTTTAATCCACAGATTGATATTATGCAAACAGAAATGCTGATCATGCAGTCTCCATACACTCCCAAAGGTCCAGACAATAAAAACCCTGGGAAATATTTAGTCCAAACACATTATTACATCCACAGATATCCACAAACTATTATTGCATCATTTCAAATATTCATATTTCACCACATATTATCAAAAAATTCTTCTCTTTGCACATTAACAGCCGTCTCCTTGGATATAAACAGTGTGGAACAGTGTGAATCCCTCACACTTCCTGGTTTATAGCCAATCGGTAGCCAGTGATTGGCCCGATGGCTTATGGGTTGTAGTCAGTGACACTCTCCTTAAGGGAACCATTGACTATTACAAATATACATTAATGAGAAACAAATGGCTCCTTGGTTGTCTTAAGGGAGCAACAGTCTGTCTTATCAATTAAGGTTGTACGTGTTTTTATATACGACAAGCTCCAGTGGTGTAAGGTAGTTACGCTGGGCCCCTGTGCATTCTAGTTACTAGTTTTTTCTCCTGTTTGTTTCTCTCTTGTCTTTTCTTATTGCAGCTCTTCTGTTAAAAATGACTGCTCACTGGACTTGTGATGTAAATGTTGTGCCAAATTTGAAGAAAGTCCCTGGAGGCATTCTTGAGATATCGTGTTCACGAGAATGAGACAGACAAGGTCACGGCTCTCTTGACTTTTGATCACCAAAATCGAGTCCAAGTGGACATTTCTGCCAAATTTGAAGAAATTCCTGTGAGGCGTTCTTGAGATATTGCGTTCATAAGCATGGGACATGCTTTCATACGTACGTTCGTACAGATATATGGACGGACAGCCCAAAAACATGATTGCCTTTGCTGATAGCTGACACGGAGGCATAAAAATGGATACAGTGTTAGAGTTGGGGCCCAGTTCGTTCCTAAAAAAGTTGCTCAGAGATATTATCCAGATCTTCCGAATCATTGGGTCCATACAGCAAGCACGCTAAATTTTGCCGGCCAAACCAGCTACTTCCAGTTTAGCCCTCTGCTATCTTGAATGGTGATTAAATGATTCAATCTTGTGGCCTTTCTAGATTTCCCAAATATTTTTGGACTAAATGGATCAAATTTTGACAGTAAAACGAGTCTTTCAATCACAAACATTGTCCTCAGGAATCACAACCATTTCTCATTTCCTGAGACGTTTCTATTAGCTAACTGATGATGCCTGACCAACACGTAAAGATGAGTCAACTGCCCACAGCCAAGATGAACTGATCCAAGCTTCATTACTTGACGTCATTCAAGTGGCTTTCTAGACAACGTGATATTCATTGACTGCTGCCCTCTGGTGTCATTCTGAGCTCCTTCAAAGCTCATTCACTCTTCTCTTCCTATTAGTGCCTGCAGTGCTCTGAGTGACCTTTTTTGTTTATCTGTGCTCTGCTGGAGGGCACACAGACAGTAATGACAGGTACAGGAGAAGCCTGCTGAATGGACCCAATGTGTCAATGTGTGACGCTTTGGTGGAATGACGTCTTAAGTTAATGATGTCGTCACTCTCGCAGACTACCTTAGGCCTTAGGTTACTTCGTTGTGATAGTCTCATTCACTCACACACGCACACATGCAAGCGCGCGCACACACACACACACAAACTGCATGACGAGACACCCCCCCCACCTTTCTCCCTCTCCTTCTCTCTCTCTGTCTCTCTCTCTGTCTCTCTCTCTCTGATGTGAATGTGTAAAAGGGAAATGGTCAGCGAGGGACCCTCATATGAAGCTGTGGGGGTCTCTGAGAAGAAAAGCATCTGCACCCTCTACTTTGAGACAGGAGCTCCTCACAACCCTGCAGGATGCCTGGAAACATCAGATCAGGTACGTACTGGAGGAATAGAACTTTGCATGAGGAAAGAACTGTCACTGTCTGCATGTCTGTCATCGTGTTCTCTTCCATTTTTCCCAACCCACTACTAAATATTTCTTTCCCCTTATTTCTGCATCCTAAATTATTATGCATCCTAAAACATCCTGAGAAAAAAAACACTTTAAAGAATCTCAGAACACAGACATACACACTTTTTCAAAACAGGATGACATGACCCTATCTCACTCTTAAGAACATGCTTCAGGAGACTTGTTCTGTGTTTTGGATCATTGTATTCCATATTTTGTTTTATTAAATATCTCTGTTCTGTGCTTGGTCTTTCTCCTTAGTGTCTTTTGTGTGGGTGGTGTTGGTCTGTCTGCTGTTCTGCAGCAGACTGACCAGTGTGGGTGCAGCACCCCTCTGTGCCAATGCCCAGGCTGGGTGCCATGTCCTTTCCCTGGCGAACCTGTTTGACCGGGTCATCCAACACTCAGCCAGGATGCACGGCATTTCAAATGACCTCCACTCCGAGTTTGTAAGTCTCCCATTGCAATATGTCTGACGATGCTTTAATCATTACATACGATTTTTCATTTGATATGTGCTTGTTAATTATACGTATCTGTGTGTGTGTGTGTGTGTGTGTGAAATGTGCTTGTTAATTATACGTATCTGTGTGTGTGTGTGTGTGTGTGTGTGTGTGTGTGTGTGTGTGTCTGTGTGTAGATACAGATATAGGTATAGATATAGATATGCTGATCAGATTTAATACAAACTGAACATTAGAACCTTCATGAAGGAGGATTTATTAAAGGGCTGTTGAACCAGACAGCATTTAGTTTCTATCTATAGATACAAAGTCTAGCAGTCTAGCCCAATAGCCCTTTAATAAATTAAAGGTTCTAATGTTCAGTTTGTGTTCAAACTGTTTACAAGAGGTGTTGATTCAACTGTATGATCATTTTGGAGGATGTAGTTTGTGCTGATGTTAAACCATTGTGTTATACTGCCAGATTTTATTATTCAGCCTACTGTCATTCATATAAATAGGGGGGACACAATAACTGACCATTAACTGAAAATGTGCGTGCGCGCCCACACACACACACACACACACACACACACACACACACACACACACACACACACACACACACACACACACACACACAGATAAATATATCATAAACCATTTATGATAATGTGCAATTGCAGGCCATTCAACTATTTCATTCATCACTTCTTTACTCCAGCTACAGTTGACATTTAAATGACACCCGACCTCTGACATTTCATTCCGGCATTTTCTGTTTGTCCTGTCAGGAGCAGTACTTCCTGCCCAGTAAGAATCAAATCGGCCGGGTCAGTCGCAACTGTCACACCTCAACCATCCTCACCCCAAATGGCAAGGAGAACGCTCAGAGAATGGCGGTGAATGAACCTTTATAAAGCTGTTTTCTGTTATTGATATGCGGTGTCCACATTATATTTACAGTTTGCTTTCCACTCACTGAATTACAGAAGCGTATTGTTGCCACAGAACATGTCAAGAGCATGTCACAGGCAGAGCATTTTTTTTAACTGAACTTGTGAATGATTTTCTGTTCACATGGAGAGGCAATTGTTATCAAGCTATAAAGTTGTAATATGAAATGTTTCAAGTTATAACATGAAACGTTTTAAGTTATATCAAGATAAATGTATCTTGTTATTCTTATTTATTAAGAATAACTAATTGCTGAACTTTTTTTTCTGGTGTGGCAGCAATATGCTCCACACTTAAACCCTTATATCACTTTACGTTTATTTGGCATCATCCCAAACTAATAATTTGCTAATGAAAGAAATTTCATCCTTCTTAATGAATCTTAAAGGATGACTTAGAACTAACTCTTTAACGTGTATTGTTCCTCCTGTCCTGCTGTCGCTGTAGAGAGAGGAGCTGATGGAGGTGATTCTGAAGCTCCTGGTGGCCTGGAGGGATCCTCTGTGGCATTTCCATCAGAGCATGGCTCACCACGACTTCAACAACTTCAGCTCCAATAAAGCTCTGGAGATGAGCGACATGGTGCACGAGCTGCGCAAAGGTGTAGAGAAAGTGGCTGAGAAGGTAATGCACATCTTATTTGAATGCCAATGTGAAAATGTGTGGGAGGTGGTTAACATGAGCAGTTAAAGGATGTGCTTTGAGTGTAGAGCTCATTCCAGTAGCCTCTACATAACATGGTGATACAGGAGTGACAGTATGTGTGGGAGAGTAGATGCTCATCTGCTGTGTAATATAGCTCACAGGGATGGAATTTCAGGCTGTGTAATTTCACTGACAGAGATGACAAAGTCCTGACGTCACGCAACAAAACCCAAACGGCACTGTCCACCCTCAGATGACCTAATGTTCAGACTCAGTGCAAACATTCAGACACAGTCCAGAGAGACAGGAAGGGACCACGCTCTCACCAACCTGCCTGCTGCAACTCTGTCTGACTCTTTCTTTTGTTCTTTCTTTCCTTTTTCTGTCTTTCTTTATTTCTTTCTTTCTTTCTTTCTCTTTGTTTCTAATTTCTGTCTATTTTTTTCTTTTCCTCTTTCTTTTTCTCTTATTGTTCCTTCTGTCTTTTTCTGTTTCTTTTTTCTTCCTTGCCAGTATTTCCTCATTCATTCTTTTCTTTGTTTTTCTTTTTCTTTGTATTTCTCTTTCTTTATTTTTATTTCTGTTCATTTTCTTTACTTTTCCTTTTTATTCTGCTGTCTTATTTCATCCCTATTCTTTCCTATATATCTTTCTTTCTTTTTTCCTTCTTACATTCTAGTTATCTTTCTTTTATTCTTCCCCTCATTTCTTTCTTTTCTCCCTCTTTTTTATATTTATTTTTCATCCTTTCTTTTATTCTTCCTTTCTTTCTCTTTATTTCTTTGTCTTTCTTTCTTTTCTTTCCTTCTGTCCTATTGTGTAGAAAGAATTACACACTAATGGGATCAAATGTTCATAACCATCTTGATGTTTCGAATGTTTGACTATACAATTTTTTATACAAAATATTTGTAAAAACATATCTTTATAATTTATTTATAAGCAAAGGAAATGTATGAAAACTTTCTTCTCCCCGACCTTTGGGGTCAGTAAGGGTATGATGCTTATTTTGTTATGAACTGCATTTTAAACTTAAACAGGTGAAAAACAGTGGCTGAAAGAAGAAATACTGAACAAACAAAATCAGGATTTAAAAAAAAACTCTATTAAGAAATCAAGAGTGAATCATTATCCTGACAGATGTTTCTATTATCTATAACAAACACGTCATATCTTGTAATTATGCCTAACTGATAGTACACGTGTATGTGTCCTCTCCTCTCCAGATGCAGCTGTTGGGGATAACAAGCAACACTGTAAGCAGCCTGGTTTCTCCTGAGGATTTGTTGCCACCTGACAGTGCTGAGTGGCGCATGATGAAAGACTACGACCTCCTCTACTGCTTTCGCCGAGACTCCAACAAAGTCCAGAACTACCTGAAGATCCTAAAGTGTCGCATCGTTCCAGAGCACGGATGCTGAAGTCCAGATAACAGTGGACGCTGCATTCAACTTCTAGAACTATCAGCACAATGGAATGGAAACGCTTCGGTTACAGACTACACAGATAAAGCTGTGGTTCAGTTGTGTTTTCTATCTGCAGGGATGTTAACTGATATCATGACTGAAGTTCTACAGGAACCCAAAGACTGTGCCTGTGTTGAGTATGGACAGGAGGGAATGAGTGTAATACATGTTATTATAAACTCCTGTAAAGCATCTTTAAATATAATAATACCTTATAAAACATTTCAAGAAACATGCAATGCAATGTTTTTCATTTCTACAGAGGGATACTCACACTGCTGCTGCAATACACCGAAGGTCATCATCAGAGCATTAGGACTGATAACACTGTCACCCCTGACGTGCTGTTAATGGCCTGAAGTTTAGCTCATAAAGGATGTTTACATTGTCTATAGAGTACTCACTTATGGAGTTACTGTGTGCTTACAGTGTAGTTGTATTAGGAAGAGATCATTTCACAGCCAGTGTGGATCAAAGCTTTAATCGTTAGTAGAAGTCATTTAGACACCAAAACATGGGAGAACAGGGTCCATGTTGAAAAATGCAGGAGTTACCCTTTAGGATAATGTTGAAAAGGTGCAGTGGTTTGAATTAACAATGAACATATGGAGCCATCTTCTCTCCTTGCAACAAAGACTTGACGTGTGCAGAGACTTTAAATTCTAGACTTAGAGACAGGCAGCAGCAAATGCCTGAGAAGATTTCTTCTCATGTGAGATTTCGTGTTAGATAATTGTGGTGTGTGTGTGTGTGTCTGTGCTGCAGACACATGAACAGCTCAACTTAGAATGAGCCCATTCTGCATTATTCCATAACTGCAAAGGGAAATAATAAATTGGAACATGTAGTTTGACTTGGATTCTGTTTATTGAGTGAGAAAAACAAAACAAAAACATTGCAGTGACAGTGTGTGCGGGTGGCTTCATGATGCAGCTGCTATGGTGATGACCTCCGGCCTTCCACTGATCTGTTCTACACAGGAAACATGAACGGAGCCGTCCCTGCAAACATACAGAAAGAATGACATACAAGCAGAACACACGCCATGACCCATGACCCATGACCCATGCACTAATCCTGGAAGGGCAGATACCTTTTCATGGTCACCACAGTGTCGATATCGTGGTTCTCCTCTTTAGGCTGCAGATTCTTCAACACAATCTATAAATCATACACACAAGCAGGTACATAATAAAGTTATAACTAGGGATTTATTAATCATTTTCATGCTCTGATGAAGGTCTACAGACCGAAAGCTCAACAATAACGTGAAATACTGCAAGACCTCCACGCCCATAGGCACACAGATGGACACAAAAGCATTTGCTACTTCCACAACGTGGACACTGGTGCTACTGAGCACTCCAACACAACCAGGATGTGTATGTAGTTTGACATTTGATCCGGGGTTAGTGCTTTTATATTACCTTAGCTAGTTTTTCAGGCTGCTCCGTGACACATCTCTGGTAAATCTCCAGACACAAGGAGGACAGGTCCCCCCCTCCAGTCAGGACGTGATGTCTGCGGGCAGGGAGGGGCGTGCCTGATGGAAGTAGAACAGTGAATACCTCGGCTCCGTTTTCATCCACCTCCTGCAAACACCCACACACCACCAAGACACACAGAAACATTTAGATAGAGTAAAATCCACTGATATAACATACATTAAAAATTACATAATTATAACTATGATCATTTTCTACTTCTGAAAATTAAAATCTACATATCATGTTTTTAATTGACCATGATACCTTCACTAGTATGTCAGTGGCAGACATATCCACTGTGACAGACTCCTCCTCAGGGGCAAGGTCATCCTTGCCCACCAGTAAGCCTGCTTCCAGGGCTGCTCCCACAGCGATGACTTCATCAGGAGGCGCTGAGCTGAGGAGCTCCACGTCAGGAAACATATCACGGATCATCTGTTGGAGGCGAGGGATCCTGGCTGAGCCGCCGCAGAGAACCACCTGAAGTAACAACGTTTATTACTGCTTATATTTCACACCAATTCAGTCTTGTCCACATCATTAAAACAACTGCAGGGGGATCATTACTGCCATTACACACCATACCTTGTTTATGTCACTGGTTGAGAGTCCTGCCTCCTCTAGCAGGGTTCTGATTGGCTGGATGCTCTTGTTGAAGAGCGAGGAGCAGAGCAGCTCAAATCGAGCTCTGAGGAAACACCACACTGACGTTATCATGTTGGTAACAACTATCTATCCACTGATACAAGTCAAAGTTGCCTACAGGTTACATCTATAAGAGGAAACCCACAGCTGGGGAAATCACAAGTTCGCACCATTTTGGTATTCCTCTGTTTACCTACAGCAGCTGACGAGGGTGTGTTGTGAGCCTGAGCCGGTGTTCGCGCTGTAGTAATACGTATATATAGGGCTAGTACATCTTTTTCCTCACTAATAATAGCCTACTGGTTCTCTGTTGGAAACAGCCGATGAAGTTTTCGTTAGCCGTTGCTGTCCTGCGCACCTGCACGGCGTGGTGATGAACTGTCTGATTGATTTCTGTTGGCGTGCTGTCTTGCGGGCCTGCACGGCGGAGTGATACTGGCCAGAAAATAGTCCTAATTGATAGCAAGGTCTGACGAAATGCGGGGATGTTTTAAAATGATTGAAATAGTCAAACAAAACACATGCATACTTTTTTGTAGCTTAAAACCTTTTGGTTACGTGTCCCCCTTATATCCTCAGAACTACTTTTTCTCCAGTAAGCTATGGGCCATTTCTCAGAGCAGGAGGCTCTTTGACAGTAGTGACACCGTCACATCAGAGCTACAAATGGTCAGTGTTTCACACAATGAATGTCCAAAAACCTGACCTATCACTTTAATAAAACGGGATATTTGTGTGATTCAAACAGCTGTCTGTGCAGATTACTCTTTACTATACAGCAACAGAAATAGATTTGGACTGTAAACAAAAGCAAGGGGTCTCTGGTTACCATAGAGACAACTGAAACCTTCCACCGGACGATAAATTGAAGATGTCTCACAACTGTTTAGTTTCTGTTGAGCAACACACTTCAAAAGTGTTGCGCATCCAAGCATAAATCAGCCCTTACCTTTTGGTTAATGTCAGGTTTTTTGATTTGTCCTTTACTATTAAGGTGCATCTACACTATAGATTCCAGACATGAACTAATGTCTCTGTAAAGTGATAAAGCTGGAATCACTAGCTGTTCTAGTAACATCTGTTTTCTGTCATCTGCATGGTGAAGTTTGTTAATGTGTTAAGACAAGCTTAGTGTCATCTCGAAAGCTTACCTGGATATGTTGCATTCAAAGTCGGTGCCGTCATGCAGGGAGTCAACGAAGCAATTGGCTGACCCCAGTGAGGACAGAGAGTGTTTGGCCATGTCCGCTCCGTTCATCAGCTTCATCATGGCCCGAGCATTACTGCTCACATCGTGCTTAAAGGTGCTGCACAGCAAACACATGCAAATAACATGAGGATGGCTGGCAGGAGCCAGATATAGAGAAGCTATGTTGTACAGGAGCAGATGTGTGTTTATGAATCAGGATACAAGATGGAGTAACACAAGGAAGAAAACATGAAGCGAACGAGTGACAGCAGATTTTCAAGGAACTGCAGAAAACAGCTACCGTTTGAATTCGGCAGCTAGGTGCTGGGCCAAGGCCTGGGTGAAGCTCTCTCCTCCAATGCTGTGGTCAGTGTGGGTGTTGAGAACCCGGAACATTCCTCCATTGACCTGCAGCGCTGTCACACTCAG
This sequence comes from Epinephelus awoara, assembly GCA_035609425.1. NCBI lineage: Eukaryota > Metazoa > Chordata > Actinopteri > Perciformes > Serranidae > Epinephelus > Epinephelus awoara. The sequence continues at coordinate 28,071,115 of CM069316.1, read as the reverse complement.
GGACGTCCCGCCCAGCTTATACACTAAGACGTGGCTGTCGACACAGTACAGACCAATATGAGGACATTTTATCTGGAATCAATACATTTTGATGTCATAATGAGTCCTTTAAAGGTCCAGGGTGTAGGATTTGGGGGCATTTATTGGCAGACATGGATTATAACATTCATAACTATGATTTCATTAGTTTATAATCACCTCATACCAAGAATGTTGTGTATTCTAACTCAGAATGAGCCATTTAGATCTACATATGGACTGGGTTCTTTTCCACAGTCTGCATGTTGTTTTGACAGTAGCCTGGAATAAACCGAACACTGGCTCCAGACAGGGCCACTTGCACTGCCCACAGTATTTCTCCAACACACAAAGAAGTTTGAGCTCTGTAACCTCACTGCCAGACGTCACTTAATGGTCCTACACACAGGACCTTTAAGCAATAAACTCAAACAACATGTGCCAGGAACATGGCAGCGTACCTCTTTCCAGAAGAACAGTCCTGTCCGATGTTATAGGCCAACAGAGCAGCAGCAGGTTCATGGATCAGTCTCAGTACATGGAAGCCTGCAGCTTCAGCTGCCTCCCTGCACAAAGCAAACACAGCGGTAGACTCCATTTTAAGGTGTCACTTGGTGCGTCTACATGAACTCTAACAATTCACTAATAATCTAAATAATAGCCCACTCAGAATAAAAATGCCTAATGTAAACTCAATCAGAGGAGACTGGCCTCATCTAGCTACAGATAATAATCTGGGTTACACTTATGTTACTTACTACTAATCTGTATGAACACTTCTATACCTTCTCTGGAAGCTTTTTAAGCCACTGTGGCCATAATGTCCCACAGCCTGTGTGTGTTTTCATCCAATATAAATTATATAAAACAATCTTTTTAAACACAAACATGGTGTTTTACTCAGGAAAACTGAGCTTTGCATCCACCTTATGCCTAAACCCTATGAAACCTTGCGTGAATTACAGGCGCAACTTCTGGGGCTAAACCAGAATCAGTGTTTTCCTATTGTAACCATTTGGAATTGTATGTTAACGGTATGCTAATCCTCTTTTTTTTTTTAAGCGATTATGTAATATAACACGTGGAACACACCACAGACGGTAAACATGACCATACCTGTGTCTTCTCTGACAGCCATCTCAAAGTATTTGTTGTTTTTAAGCGTTAGCGATTAGCTCACCTTGCTCCGTTAGCATATTGATAAATTTAACAGAGCCTGAGCTAGCTTAAACTAGCGTAAACATCGACTCCTAAAAGATGATTTATGATTTCTTGACAACTCATAAAGAGACAGTAACACATGAGGCAAACAATTGACATAATTCTGTATTAATTTAAGCTCCATGTGAAGTGAATAAACGTGACGTTTACCAACTAATGCTTTGCTCGTCTTCCTTAATGACAGTTTACACACTTTTATTACTGCAGACTTATTAAATCAGAGTTCTGCCAAATAAAACGTGACGCTGAATTCAGCAGCAGACCTCAGTAAAATCAGTAATATAAAGTAGTAAAACAAATAACTTAAAGCATTAATTTTATATGATATGAAAGAATGAAGGTAAATCAGTAACACACTCAGAATAGATGACTAAGCACGGTGCCTAGTGTACTCTAATTCAATTCTGCCATCTAGTGGACTCTTATGAAAATAAAATGTATACTGACTACTATTTCACCAGTTTCCCCTCCGAAACAAGTGAAATGTGCGTTAGAAATGTGCTTGTTAACAGGGCGTTTTCTGTCGTCTGCAGTATATTTTTACCTGTTAAGGCAAACAAATCTGACTTACAAATGTGCAAATGTCTAAACAGATGTTTAGGGCCCTTTCGCGCTCCATAGTAATGTGGCCTACCTCAGAGCGCGCTTCTGAGCATGTGCAAACTCAAAGGGGACGGTGATGACTGCTTCGGTGACATCCGAGCCCAGGGCTGACTGAGCCGTTTCTGTGAAAATGGGAAGCATTCATCAACTGACTGTTTGTTTATTTATGAAGCATGCATCTGTATGTGTGTGTCTGTGGAAGTTGCAATCAACCTTTCATTTTGTGGAAGATGAGTTTTGCCACATCCTCTGGAGCAACATACTCAGGGTGTTCTCCTGCTGTGATCTCATAATAAGGCTTCTCTTGTCTGCTGACCACCTAAATACAGAAACCACAGTAAATCAGTGTGGGCTCAACAAACCTAAGAGACAAAACTAACAAGGTATCGTGCATCTGACTGAAGGTAGCTGATAGAAGTACAACATGAACAGCTTGAGAAAAATAAATATTAATGAAGGAAACTAAATCAATGCTGGAAAGCAGTCATTTCAGACATTTTGGGGTAAAAGAACTACATGGACAGCACAGAGGTGATGTGTTCAACTCACCTGACACTTGGTCTCTGCTCTGTGAGTTTGTGTCTCTGGATCATCAAAGCTACCCGATGAGAAACGGGAAGAGAAATCTATAAGTCACTCTGAAAAACTTATTCAGCATTAAACCAGGTCCTTTATATCATGAATGACTGCATCCTTGGGTATTTAAGTCAAATTACAGGCTACTAATGATTCAGTAAGGCTCAAATGTTCTCAGAAATGACAATGCATGATTTTCAAAAGGTGTACGATTATCATATTTCCTATGATAACACACACTCAATACCATTTTCTGCCTACTGACCTATTATTTAGATTGGAATATTCAAAAACTGTGCCAACTATTATGATACTGTGCCTCCTGTAGCTTTAAGACTTGCAAACAAGACAGTGTTATATATGTCACCTTCTCCCCAGCACTTGTTTCACTTTGACAACTGTGTTGGCAGCGTTGCGGACCCGTCCTTGCTTTGCTGCTATACCTACAATCTGCAGAAGATACAAAGCAAGTTATGAGCAAAACATTAACAGCAGGAGCTACAGACTGAGGCTTTATAGCTGCAGCACATAGTAGTAGGGGTGGGGGGGATTGATACAGCATAATATCACAATATTTTGTGTGCAGATATTGTATCAATACATATCTATTGTTGCACATACACATTTTATTACAACTTTTGGAACTAGAATAATAAAATCAATTGCTTTTTATATAGATATTAAGTAATAAACTTGACATCTGAGGTTGACATAATGTCCCTAAATCATGTAGTATTGTAATTCTGAATGTTGTGCTGTTATTTCTCTGTAAGCAAACAGAGACAATGCAGACAAAAACAGTGTTCAACAAATCTGTTTAATTTCTGCAATTCTGTGTCTTGTTTGTTATTACTATTAAACTGTTTCATTTTATTACACAAAAAACAACAACAATGACAACAACATGATAATGGAATTTTATGTCAACCATCAGGAGCCCTGCTTTCTAAATATCAGCATCAGCAATTATAATCCCATATCACCTGGTTTCACAGAGAAACGATGTCGTGTACGTTAATGGCTAAGTAGTGGAGGCAGTTCAGACATTATTTAAAGTGTAAGTTAATAAGACGGTTGACTGTCCCTTGAGGCCGAGGAGCTGAAGCTTGCAATGAGTGTGATGATGTCACCCCCTTTGGGATTGAACATTTCATAGAACATACAACAATACAATACAACAATGCAAAAATCAGAAGAATACAAAAGTCATCTCTTGCAGTTTTTAGGTAATACGTGACTCCCTATAAACTACAAAAGGTTTGATAACTGATATGAAGAGAAGTATATGGATGTACCTGCTCAGTGTCTCTGTAGCCCACCACAGCTGGGGTCACTCTGTCTCCTGCATCATTAGCCACAACATCAGCCCGCCCATCCTGCACAGCACACACGCACACACACACACACACAAAGAATTATCTGAATTACTTTTGTTCTTGCAAATAGAGCTTGGCAATATACGTATTACGGTGCAAACAACTGATGAATATATTGATTAATTGATCTTCAGAAAATGTATCTTTTGCGCCTCCAGTCCACGCGTTTTGTGGAGAAGGTTTCTCTCTGGGGTTGTATGTTGGGGTTTGGGGGCCCCTTGTTTCAACAGAGTAAGAGGAAGAAAATAACTTCCAATGTGCACTGGAACAGTTCCAACTGTCATCCCCATCGCAACTGTCCTCTGCCTGAAAACAGCAGACTGATTCCTCCAGGTGCTGTCCTACATCAAGGAGTATCCATGAGTAGGATAAGAGGGAGCACAGGCAAACTGGTGCCATGTCTGTGATGGCGACACAGTAAGGGTCTATCATGGTGAAGAGGGAGCCGGAGCTAAAGACAGAGCTCCCTAATTACCAGTCAACCTGTGTCCCACCCTCACCTATGGTCATGATCTTTAGGTAACAACCAGAACGAGATTCTGATTCCAGGCTGTCTGAAAAGCATTTCCTACACAGGGTGGCTGCTGAGCTCACCCATGGGGGCACCGTGAGGATCTCAGACATCTGACAGAGCTTGTAGCAGACTATCTGCTCCCTCATGTTGAAAAGATCTAGCTGAGGTGCTTCAGCATCTGGTCAGACCTCCCTCTGGAGGCGTACAGGCACATCCAACTGGGGCCACGGAGAAAACCTGAAGAGATGATGTGTGGCGTGGATGGGAACACTTTGGGACCCCTGGGAAGAGCTGAAGAATATGGCTAGGGAGAGGGAATAGCTGCAGACCTAATACCTACATGCTGTGATGTGACACAACCATCCACAATTACAGGTTTTGGGGCGGTCCGGTATTTTTTACTGGGTCTGCAGTGTAATGCTTTTCCAAAACTTAATCTACATTTCATGAAATCACTAGAAACACACAGTGGTTTAAGCAAGTAAACTTTAACAGCAAGCATCAGAAAGAGACACAGTTAAACACCAAACAAAACACAACAGACTCACAGTAAAGTGGTGTACAGCAAAAGAGCAGAAAAGAAAGCTTTGCTGTAATGTAGGTTCACTTAACGTTACATCAACAACCATATTTTAAGCAGGGCTGCTTTATGTTAAGTGTACACTGCGCAATTGTTCTATTAAGAATTCAAACGTTAATTTGAGAGCCAGTTGTGGGTATCCAAACATAGGCCTATAAATCTCTTTAGACCAACCTTAGAGCTATAATACATGACATGACTTCATTCATCGTGTTCCCTTGTCACCTACAACATCTAAACCGGCGCTGTTTCAGTCGGCATATGATCTTGAGATCAACCAGTGTGACCCAGAAGAAGGAAGACATGGTGAGGAAGGCCAGTAGAGATAAACAGAGTGTGAACTCACCTTAAATATCGCCACACAAGCGCAGGTATACCCGAAGTGAACTCCTATGGCAGCCATGCTGGCAGAACTCAAGGGGCTGCTCCACGCGCATGCGGCCCGTGTTCCGCTCCCAGAAACAACTTCCGGTGTAATGTTTTCAGAATAAAAGCGCATAACTGTTATGAACATACGGATTGATGAAACGGGATATTTTATTAGACGACATTCTGGTTAACAACGTTCTTCTTCTTCTTGGATAGTTTTATCTTCACAATGCCTTAACATGTTGCATAATGAGTTTCTTTTATTTGAAAGCCGTTAAATGCGTGGGGAAAAAAGAAAGAAAATCGATCTTTTTTTTAATATAAAAAAGCCCTAATCCTTACTTTAATATTCGTATTATATTTCTTTCTCTGTATTTAATACCATTTCAATTTCTTATCTGTTTTCATTTATCATTTTATTTCTGTCAGTTTTTCTGCCTGATCCTATCCTTTCAACAGTTGTTCAATTAAAAATATATTATTTGACAACATACAGATATAACAAATAAAAGTGTAATATTTTAGAATAAGTAATACGCGATTATCATTATCATCATTATCATTATTATTACTATTATTATTAGTAGTAGTAGTACCAGTAGTAGAAGTAGTATCAAATTTCTTTCTACATTTTTAATACCATTTCAATCTCTTGTCTGTTTTTTTTTTTTTTTGTAAATTATCATTTTTTCCTGTGTGTTTTGTATACATCTCCTGTTGATGTTGCTGGACATGTGAAATTGTTCACTTTACAAATAAACATGAATTTTTAATAGCATACCGGTATAACAAATAATATCAGATAATATAATATATCAGATAATATAATATATCTGATATTATAAGATTTTGGAATATATAACACATTATTATTATTATTATTATTATTATTATTATTATTATTATTATTATTATCATATTTACTCCATAACAAGTAAAACTCCATAACAAAGTGCAGGAGTATTTGTCAGCTGAATGTGTTAACAGTATATTTACAAATACATTTTAGACCGTTTGATTCAAGCTTCAGCCAGTCGGATCCTTGACCATGCGATGACGTCACTCCCGGAGTCTCACTCTGGGTGCTGAGGGAACTGGGACACCATGCATGTAGCTAATAATAACGGCACACGCTACCATGTCGGTGTGGTCGCTCGCCTTTCTGCTGTTTATCAGAGGGTTTACTTTTTCTGCAGGAGGTGACTGTGAAGGTTAGACAGCATGGTGTGAGCACACGTTATGTACGGTCTGGCTCTGGTTTACCAATACTACACTGCACTGAGAGCAGCAACAGGTTCTTCTCAGCTGTGCATGCCTGTGGTCACACCGTGCACCCACCATAATCTGCCCTGCATGTGTGGAAGACGTTGTGCAACATGGCTTTTGATGAATAATCTTACAATGATAACTGAGAGTATATGAGTATATTTGGGAAATTAATCTGAAATGACAGGTCATCATAAAGAAAAAAATGTAAAAGAAGGCGTAGGTGTTTTTCTTTTAAGGAAGAACACTATTCAAATTATCCTACAACACTTGGGTCCCATGTCCTGCACACTGCTTTGAAGACAGGCCCATCTATTGTTATCCAATAAGCACAAAGCTATACAACACAGACTGGCTGCCTCCCACCTCCAGCTCCCAGAAACAAACAAACTAACTAACTAACTAACTGACTAAATGACAGAAATAAAAACTAACATTTGAAAACACATTTCCTATTTTTTTTTCTTTTTTTATCATAAGCAAGTACACTGATACAGTATGTGATGTTCCGTTAACAGCTGATACCTCAGGTAGGCAGATTTAAAGGTACATCTGAAATGAAGCATTTGTGTTTTTGTGAGCTTGGTGTTGTTGAGGATGAATATTATTTTGTGCTCCATTGCCCCATGTACAGTAATCATGTTGTGCATGCGTTATTATATAATGGACACAGGTTATTATCTAGTAGGACCAAGTTATTATTGCGCGGGCACAAGAAAATAACTTTTCCCCACAAAATAAAAAATAAATCATCTTACGGGACTTCAGGGGCTCTGCATAAAATTATAAAATAATAACATTATTGCAAAACTCACATACCAATAAAATCAATAACAAAATGTACTAGAAAATGTCCCAAGAGCCCGTTTCACACTCTATCAAATGTATTTTTGTCCACTCTGCAGTGTGTGTGGACTTTCTCAACAGACTGTATGGCAGTCTGACCTCAGCTCACAGGGAACTCACCCCCTCTTTGGTGGAGGAGGAGCTGATCCAGGCCTGCGCTGTCGCCCAGGGGAAGGAAGCGAGGCTGGTGAGAACACACACACACAAGCACGGAAACACAACCTTAGTCTTGCCTTGCTTTAGTGAAATAGTGTGTCTGTCTGGGATGTAAAATTAATCTAATGATGAAAAAGTTGATGAAAAATATATCAATCTGCTGTCCCAGTGTTACTACCTAGGAGCCAGCAGTGATGCCGCGACCCGCGTCACAGCATCAGTGTCTCGACCTCTGGCCTCCCATGTCCCTGTTGAGAAGATCTGCCAGCGCCTCAGCAGCAGAGACACACAGATCTGTCAGCTCAGATATGGTAAAAGGTGTTCAAATACACAACAAAGACTGGACATTCATGCGTGTGTGGACAGTATAAAGCCTATTTCTGTGTTTTATGGTTGTCTGCAGAGCCTCAGCTGAAGGATCTGAGCAGTGACGGGCTCAAAAAGCTGAGAGTCTTGGAGCTGAGGAACATTTTAGCCTCGTGGGGAGAAGAGTGTCGAGGGTGTTTGGAGAAACACGAGTTTGTCAGCCTCATTCAGGAGAAAGCACCGCTGCACAGTCACAGTATGGAACTATGAATAGTGACTGGTATTCTCTAAACCCACCCATCTACACAGCAAAAAATCTAATTATTCTTGAATTCTCAAACATTAACTTACACAGACCTTATTTCATTCATGTAAAGTCCACCTCCAGACATGAACTGAAGGATCAGTGTGTAGGGTTTAAAGGGAGGCCAGTTGCAGTCTGCAATCCTTACCACTAGATGCCACTAAATTCCCCTAAATCTTACTCACTGAACCTTTAAAGGCAGATTTATACTTGCTCTGTGCAGAGCCTACACTGTGGCCTATGCACGTGGCCTACGACATTGTGAGCATTTATACTTGTGTGGTGGTGTGTCTGTGTCACTCCGCAGTTGCACCTCTAAAACACTGATCTGTGGTGGCATTTCTATGAAGTACTGCAAAGTTTAGGTGATTCGAAACACACCCAAAACACACATTTCAAACCTAAATACAAAGGAAGCACTTCGCACATCTATAAAAACAAGACAGGTGCGTTGGAGAAAAAATACCAAAAAGTAGCAAAAGGACTCCCGCACACAATAAATGATTTATTGCAAGTTGGACAGTGTGCGGGAAACCTAAATACACAAATCACTATAACTTGCAGCATTCACAGACAAAACACTTGGACACATTTTCCACACAAATACAACATGCTAATGTTTTTAGCACAAGACTATGGCATTTTACATTGTAAAAATTAGCCTAGCAACTAGCGGAGATTTCATCTACCCATATGAAGTCAGGATGAATCACACACAGCTTCGTTTCCACTGAAGGAAATGATTTTCAGCTTACAAAAATAGACAGGAGATCTGCGTCCCCACGACGTGCAGTTACATTTCTTGGGAGGAGCACGTCAGGCTATGGCATAGGTTACAGCCTTGATTTGACACAGAAGTATAAATCCCTCTTTAGTCAGCCATTTTTGAAATTTCTTTAAATCCCTTGCAACATTTTGCTCATCTCTAATGTAAAGATTAGAGCACATCCTGGGTAGTGGTAACTTCTGCTTCTGTGATGCCAGATGAGTCATAAAATCTATTTCTGTCCTGTGATATTTCAAACTAATTCAGTGACACAAACAAAATATTCAATTCTTATTTTCATGAACTCATTTGTTCCAGCAGCCAACCACCAGAGAGGCTTCTGACTACAGAATCAAGTGTCATGAACTTTTCCAAGCATGTGAAAGTGTTGAATGTGTATTGTTGTTGGCTTTACACAGAGACCGTTGATCTTACAACACACAGTGTAGGTGACAATGACAAGGATGATGTAAGGCCCTGCTCAGGATGCACAGTAACAAGATAATCTAACCATTAATAAAAGGCACACTTGATAAACACAACAACTGTACTCATTTGCATTAGTCATAAATTGTGATTAGTGACAAGCTGTATGCAATAATGTTGTTTACCAGATTGTGTAACCTTTTCCAGTACTGTCAACATTTCACACAGTTTAAGGCAGGAGTGGTGTGACTAGAAGTCAAAGCTTGAAGGTCTGCTGTGGGTTTGTGGGTTAACCAGACCTCCTGTTCCAGGATATGACACAAAGTTGTAGACAGCAGCAGACAGTACTTAATGCTGTAATGAAGCTACATATTCTGAAATATGAATGCTTCACACACATCTTCAGCCCATCACAGAAGATCTATCAGCACAGTTTCAAGATTATTGTCACATGATCAGTGTCTGCCCTTCTCTTCCTGAGGCATGATGTTAAATAATGGCTAGAACACATTATGCTGTCACAGTGAAGTTGTACTTTTGACCTTTCAGACATAAACTGTGACCTCTTTATCATTTTATCCTATTAGACATGTGTGAATTTCGTCATAACTGCTGTATGAATTCTTGTGTTATGGTTTTATGATGTCACAGTGACCTTTAACCACCAAAATCTAATCAGTTTATTTTTGAGTCCCTGTGGATGTTTGTGCCAAAAGACCCACAAGGCATACCTGAGATACTGTTATCATGAGAATGGGAAGTATGGACAACCAAAAAACATTCTGGCGCCGACCACGGCTGTGAGTTCTAAAAAGTCTCTATTTACTTAGAATCAAAAGAGGAACTCACTGGTAAAAACAGTGTCAAAAATGCCATAGGGTTTATTTACCTTCCACAACTGTCAGCATATGCTTTGAGATGCATTATAAAAAATATACACACATGTGACCTCAGCGAGAGCAGCATTTCCACCCTTTGTTCTGTTTTTATGGCATTATAATAAAATCGAAGTAATGAAAATGAAACCAGAAATCTTCAATTGAAAGTAAAAGAGTGGCAGTAAAATGTAAAATTAAAGAATTTGCAGTGCTAAAAAGTCTCTTTATTAAAACCATTGTTTTCAAACAAATCAATGAATGAATAAGTTGCCTAACTTGGACAACAACAAACAGCACACAAACATCAAACAAAAGACAAACAGCCTTAAATGGTGGCCTAAATGTCCAATATTTCCTAACAGGTAGGCTAATGAGACAACAGTGAATCAAGTTATTATGTGCACCAACACCTGAGAACAAAAACACGTGACAACCAATGTGACACATCCCCACCTGACCTCTTGACAAACATGTCAAGCTAGCTACCACATGACTTTAGCTTGCTAGCTAAAAGCTGAATCAAAGCTATTACTTTTGACTTTTTAATAGGTGTTTGATTTTTAGATGTCTCCTCACCTCAATGTTTTGTGTGTGAGCCACAAAATGACCAGAGCAAAATGAGCAGGATGTCAGGCCTAAAGTTTGATAACATCATGTCACAGCGCCGTCTAGTGTGGTTGTAATAAGCATTGAGACAACCAACCCGTGACACAACCAACCCCGTTCCCCCTACATATATTACATTTCCATATATGAAGGATATATGTACATGAGGTAAAGAAGAAAAACCCCACATACAAACCATATATGTGACATAAATAATTATCAGTTATTACCCATACAATTATACACATACACACACACACACACACACACACACACACACATATTCTCACTGCTACACCTGTTCAACTGCTTCTTAACGCAAATAGCTAATCGGCCAGTCAAGACAACCTGCTGAAGTTCAAACTGAGCATCAGAATGGGGAAGAAAGAAGATTTAAATGACTTTAAATGAGGCATGGTTGTTGGTGCTAGACGGCCTGGTCTGAGTATTTCACAAACTGCTGATGGGATTTTCGTGCACAACCGTCTCTAGGGTTTACAGAGGATGGTCTGAAAAAGAGAAAATATCCAGTGAGCAGCAGTTCTTTGTGTGAAAAGGCCTTGTTGATGCCAGAGATCAGAGGAGAATGGCCAGACTGGTTCAAAATGATAGAAAGGCAACAGTAACTGAGATAACCACTCGTTACAACCAAGTTATGCAGAAAACCATCTTCAGATGGGCTCCAGCAGCAGAAGATCACATCAGGTGCCACTCCTGTCAGCTAACAACAGGAAACTGAGGATATAATTCACACAGACTCACCAAAGTTGAACAATGGAAGATTGGAAAAACGTTGCCTGGTCTGATGAGTCTTGATTTCTTCTGCGACATTCAGATGGTAGGATCAGAATTTGGCATAAACAAAATGAAAGCATCCTGCTTTGTATCAGTGGTTCAGGCTGGTGGTGGTGGAATAATGGTTTGGACAATATTTTCTTAGCACACTTTGGGCCCCTTAGTACCAACGGAGCATTGTTAAAATGCCACAGCCTACCTGAGTATTGTTGCTGATGGCTACTTCCAGCAGGATAACGTGCCATGTCACAAAGCTCAAATCATCTCAAACTGGTTTCTTGAACATGACATGACTACATTATCTATGCAGGGCTGATATTATACATATAGACATATATGCTAATTAAATGTGCTAAATGCTATATGCTAAATAAAACATGTATAAAGATGGGGAATTTTTGTATATGTTGTTTTCAGAAATTTGTATACATACACTAAGCATATATCATTTTAATGTATGCACATATGATTTATGTTTTATATTGTAGATATATGTTATATACATATATATCCATCCCAAAGCCCATCAATATATGTTGACATTATATATGTAAATATAAAAGATAGACATGTTTGTCAAATATGAAAAACAAATATAAGCATTTTTTTCTTTTCATAGACTTGCACATTTAAATTAGCCACCATATTGTTAACATATATGGTAGCGACGTATGGTACTGTAAAATTAATCATAGATCATTTTAATACATGTACATATGTAATATATGTTCATATATATCCATCCCAAAGCCCATCAATATTGATATTATATATGTAAATATAAAAGATAGGCCCATTTGTCAAAAAAATTAATACGTAAAACATGTATAGGCATAGAGAATTTGTTAGTGTTAATATACATGGTAGCAACATATTATACTGTATAAAATTTATCATATGGATCATTTTAATATTTGTATGCTTATATTGTAGATATATGTTATGCTTATATATGTATATATATATATATATATATATATATATATATATACATATGTATATATGTATATCCCAAAGCCCATCAATATATGTTGATACTATACCGTACGTGTAAATATATAAGATAGACATGTGTATCAACAATTTATTTAAAAACAGAACATATATAAACATACTGAATTTTTGTGGTTTTTACAAACTTGCATACAAATTTATCAATAACTGGTAGCAAAATGTTACACTATATAAAAATAAATCATATAGAAAATTTTAATATATGTACATATACAAGTTTTATGGGTATTTCATATATGTTACAAACATTTCATATATCCAGAGGATGTATGTAATAATAATATATATTGCCTTCTGGGTAACATACATGGCAACATTACTCTTAATACAGGGGCACATGTATATGTTATATATTACATTTCCATATGGGGAGAAAACAGGAGAGTTAAGTGGCACAAAGTTCATTGTTAAATTCGTTCAACAAGATGCTCGTTCTCATTTGCTTTGTTCATGAATGTGGTTCTGTACATTTCTCTCTCAAATATTACGTTATTCATATGTTATGTTTACTATGTTCTACTCTGTGGCTGCATGACATTTGTTTTTCCATCTCAGCCTCCATCACAGTGAACTGCTGTGATGTTGATGCAGTTGTCAAACTTGACCTAACTCCGCTTTGTGGAACACTTCCCCCCTGAACACATGTGGCAGCCCACAGCATGAGCTGCTCTCAGGACCGTAACAGGAAGCCTGCCCTCTACTGCAGTCCGGTTTCAGAGAACAGTTCCTCTGAGTGAATCAGCCCTCCATTATACAGACTCAGTTTGTTCCTCAGTCTCTCCTTGGCTGGGTTTTCCACCACAGTGGAGTCAGCTTAAACACACAAAACACAGCAAAGGGTTATTTTTAGTAGGCTAATACACACACATACCGCATGTAACATATAAATACAAGTGAATGCACTGATAAATTTTTATCTGAGGGTGTTTTAAATGTTCCACTTGGCAAGATGGCTGTCACGGTCAGGTTAACTTTTTCTCGTAATTCCTCACAAATGAGGAAGCACCTGGTAGAGTTGAGCCACCCATTTTTGTGCATCTTTACATTATGCTGGCTTGCTTAGCAAGACCCAGAGAATCTTACAAGTTTTTCAAATTCTGCTCATGTAATGTGAAATCCCCTCAACACTTACTCTGAGGACTGTCTGTGTGGTTGAGGGTGAAGCCATTGGCCCTGCAGTCCTCACATGTCAGGCCGCCTGTCTCAGCAGGGCAGCTGCACTGTACGGGCCAGCTGCTGTACAGGTCTGCTGCTGCCTCACCGTCAGCACCCAGCACCTCACTCAGGTATGTCACCTCCGACTGGCTGCATTCACAGGGCCCTGCATGCGTTAGAGAGCCAGGAGGGCTGCGCTGCTCATCGTGCTCTACAGGTATGGAGGGTGGGGGGCTCAGCAGGGCATTAACAGGGTTTACCTCTTCAAGGCTGCGGGGTTGATCCGCAGGGGGGCAGCTGGGTGGAGGAAGCAGCTTGCTCAATTCCAGAAGCACCTGTCGATTGTTAGGATTTATATTATTCAACACCAGACCAAACTGCTCACAGTATCTATGACCAGGGGTCAGTGGATGCACAGAGAACGATCAAGGAGGACATTTCAACAGAACATAGGTCATCTCCCCCATGATGCAGCCACATGTAAACACCATTTTCTGAATGAAAACTGTGTAATGCAGTGGAAAGCAGCAAAAGCTAGGATGTGGACGTTTGAGCTTAGAATTTTGTGTCTAGTATTCTTAAAGGTCAAGAATGAACATTTATTTCTCACATTCTCCATTTTCGGCCTGCTGCGGTGGCGGCTAGCAGTGCAGTCCAAGGCCAGCCGCAGGAGGCCGAGGGCCAAGGCGGTCGGCCACGGACTGGCTGCCACATCCAAAAACTGTAGACAAGAATCTACGCCACCGCTGTCCTCCACCTCAGTGATAAGCAGATCTCTCTGACAGAGCAAACAGAGAGAGAGAGCATGTGGTTGGTGAGCACAGCATATCACACAGTTCTAACAATTAATGTGAGATATGACTGTTGTTGTAAGACATCACAATGTATTATGTAGCCTATAGACAGAGAGGTATGTTCTCCAGTCAACGTGACTTGGACCCAAGTCAGTCTCGAGTCACAAACTTGATGACTTTAGACTCGACAAAATCAAAACAGGAAAAAAAAACAACTTTTATACAAATGACTTGTGACTTCACTTGGACTTGAACCTTTTAACTTGAAAATACTTGATACCTTTCCCTACACCCAAAGACTAAAACGTATGTTATTTAAAAAATATTCCACGATTATTTCATGTCCATTTATTTCATGAATTAGCGAATATTAACGCTATTCATACCCAGCAAATCAACGCCTTTTTCTCTAGGTGTTTGAACCGATCTGACAGCATCCAATCAAATCGCAGGAGAGAACCATGAAGACTGGTGCTGTGTCCGAAATCATTCACTACTCCCTACTCCCTACTCACTATATAGGGAATTCCCTATATAGAGGACTATATAGTGAACTCATTAAAACACTTTCGGACACTACTCCGTCGCGAAGTTAAGTACGTCATTACTGTCGCACAACTAAAACGAGCCAGAGTGATGTCATCTGGTGGGTTTCCGAAATAAATAATAAATTCATTTGTGTGATAAAAACCTAATACTGAGCGTATTTTCCCACATGAATTAATACAAAAATAAATACACTACTACACTATTACGTACATTTGTATGTATTTCCCTGCTGCACCGGGTGCTCCACCTCATTGTCCACCACGTCTGCCGTCTGTTATTGGTGCCTCCGCAATGCATCACGGTACATATTGCTTGGTTAGTGACCATCGGTTGTACACTACTTTTTGCACTGCATTGTGGGATATTATGAGTCCACTATATAGGGTATATTAATTTACACTAAACATTCGGACAGCACTACAAAATGGCGAACACACTATTTAGTGCACTATTTAGTGAGTAGGGAGTGATTTCGGACACAGCCCTAGTTTCTGAGCACCAGCTGGAAAAAGTGATACCAATTCTAGGGATAAGATAAGATAGGAACTGTAGTATGCAAAACATGCAGGTTGAAAATTACAAGCAGAGATGCAACAACTTCCAACAAGTTCCAAGTTGAGGCTAATATTAGCATGCTGTAAAACTTTGATTAATAGCTTAGGCTCTTATTTGCTTAAATCACTGAACTCAAATGGTGTAATTTGAGACAAGCAAGATATGGGACAAGCTTTTAATTCCTTTCACACACAAAAGACAGACCCACTCATTTTACAGCACCTGGAATACCGACGCGACACCACTTTATCATGTAAAAACAATACTCACAACTTGGATTCATTTTCATGAAAACCGTTTTTGTTTCTTTTGATTGATGGACCCTTAAACACTAATGAAACTTACCCCGTAATCGAGGAATGGACACATATTGTGAATTTATGACCACATCAGAGACAGAGAGTCACCACCTTTATTTCCTTCTCTCTTGTTTACCATGCCTGTAAAGCTGAATGAATCATGGTCTTCCTTGGTGCTCATGGTTTCAGTAAAATGAACTAAACAACTGAATTGTGGAGAATCTAACTGACCCAACAATGCAAGCAAAGCATCTCCATATTGTTAAAAAGTTTTATAATTTTTTTTTTAGTTTAAAGTAGTTTAAAGTTTTTAGTTTAAAGTTTTTATATTTGTATGCGATTGAAGCAGTTAACTAATATTAGCTCAAACAAATGAATGGGCTTTAAGAGGTTTTATGCATCCAAAAATGACTTTTTGGCAAACCAGACCAGGCGTCTAATTGAGACTGGCATATGTGTTGCGACACCCGCTAATAAAGGGGACTTTAAAGTTTCATTGTAGTTAGCAAGCTAACGTGCATTTTTAAGCTAAGTGTGGCACTGGTTAATAGTGCTATATGCTATAAAAGTGCAATATTAGCTCTACTTGTTTATAAAAAAGTTCAGTCACATCTGTTTTAACAAATTTGTTTTAACAGATAAATACAAATTTTAAAAAGCATTTATGGTTTTTATAATTTAACATATTATTACTCTGTTGTTAAAATGGCAGTACATTTGGTGCTGAGTGCATTACGACTCTTAAAGAATTTGGGACTTGACTCGGGACTTGCCAGTCTTGATTTGGGACCTGATTGGAAAGACTTGAAACTTATTTGTGACTTACAAAACAAACGTTGGTCCCACCTCTGCATATAAATAAGGGCTTCATCAGTGGTCGAATTGAGGGGGGATGAGGGGGGATGCCATTCCCTTTGTTAGAAAATTTACCAAAAAGCATCCCTCTTGTTAATCTAGAATCTGTGTTTGCCGGCACTGATGTAATTTGAGGGGCGGGCACAGGGGACATGTTCCCCGCACTTCCCGTATCTGTGCCCTCCATCCCCCGCACTTTTTTACAGCCGTTACAACCGTTCAATTCGTTTTTAACATGTGGTAACGTGTTTTTCTGAGCCGTCTTTAAACGCACCATGAGTAGGCGGCGTCAAGACAGGGACCTGACAGCAGCGCAAATTATCAGCCCATGGCTTCACAGGTAAGGAGAAATTATTACTGGCTAAGGAAATATCTATAGGATAAGAGTGACTCTAAGATTAATTTTCACAGCAATTTCAGAACTACACTTATTTATACTCTAAAATGTTTTTTGTCTGCATTGCAATAGCAATACTACTGCATTATTTGTGTTTTTAAAGGCAACAGGTATAGGTCATGCCATTTTTCGTTATCTTGATTAATTTTGCACATCTGTGTTGTCATATTTGACGATGTGTGCACGCAAAAAAAATCAAAGCTACACTGCATTCCCCTTGTTAAAAATTAACAATTTGACCACTGGGCTTCATAAATGGAGTCAGTGTCAACTCACCAGTGGTGTTTGTTTAGGTCTGTCCTCTGTGACCTTCCGTCCTGTTACTGTTTCCATTATCACCTGTGAGTAAGCAAGCTGTAATTAATGGCAGTGAATAATAAACTTTCCATCACAAATTGTACACTGTAACATTTACTTGCACTATAAATACAGCATATACCAGTGGTGGAAAGTCATTAGGTACACCTATTCCAGTATATATTTTTTTTGTTATTTCAAATGCAACATATGCAAAAACCCATTGCACAAGCAGGATGTAGAATGTTAAGCTAAGCTTGTATAGTCTTGTAACAATCACCATTCCAAAGCTGTACACATCCAGGCTGAAGGACAGCTTGCCATCTCGGATGTACTCCTCAGGGAGGTAACCCAGGTTGCTGTGGAACCTGGTATCCATAGTGATAGTACACTGCTGATTGGCTGAATGAGGACGGAGGCGAGCCAACCCAAAGTTAGACAGCTTGGGCTGTAGGGTATCATCCAAGAGGATGCTAGAACTGTGCAGAGAAAACACATGGACACTGTGTAAACTTCTGAACTTCACAGATGGCAGAGACAAACAAGAAAGATAAAAGGCAACTGACAGTGGAGGTCCTAAAACCCACAATGCTGCAGGTGTATGATATGACCTCACACCATTACAACATTTTTATTATTATCTTCTAAAAGTGTGGCATATTATTTCGGCTGAATAGGAAAGACATACGTTGATTATATGACAAGCATGGTAGCTTTGATTTTAAATGTTTCATTCATACTTGAGAAGTCAGACTAAATGCAAGCAAATTTTTTGCCTAGTGCAATAGGTTGTTTGCAATCACGTGACAATATTCAGACGAAGGGGAGGAAGTGAAAAATCCCTACTGTTTGAAATGAGTATAGAGGCATGTGACTGGAAGTGTTGAGTAAACCTGCAGGCAGTAGGTACCTCAGTAGGTACATCAGAAAATTGAAACTCATGTTGGATATGTCCACACACAAAGAAAAGAAAACTGATTTTTCACACAACTTGACCAATTTGCTCGGAGTGGACATGATCGTAATTACATTACATGGTCCCCCTGACCCAATGAAAGTGCACAAGAGTCTAGAGGACTGTAACCATTTTGTGTGGTTGAGTCCACAACTGAAACGACTGCTGTGCCTGAGTATAACTGTCTTTTATATTTCAACTCTGTACGTGGATGCACTGGAGTCAGGCTACTGTCACTTGCTAACGTTAGCTTACTTTGCTACTACTGTCTACTTGCTGATGTTAGGTCAACTGTTCTTAGAGATCGTTAAAAATCTCGGTCATACGTTAAAATAATGTAATGTAAATAATGTGTGAAAATAATTACACGTACACATCTATATAAAATTATTTTTTCCTTTTGTGGTTGGATTTGTGGTCTTGTGGCATCATTCATAATTTGACATTAATAATGAAGACATACATGGCAATAAATAGCATTGAAGTATCATTCTATTGCATGTAGTTGCATTGCTGACATACACATTATTGTCTTATTTAACATAGCTCATAAAAAGTGGTAGTAATCACTTCTGTTGGTGTGATAAATTATAATCAGTTAGTTTCTGCTTTCTTTCTAACATGGAGCTTTTTAATCTTTCCAGTCTAAGCAGGCTACAATTCCCCTAAAGTGAGGGGTTGTTCTGTAAATGATACAATGTTCATGTTCATTGAGCATTGACCACCACTGTGACAATGCCTTCTTCAAAGAGACTCAAGAGAGAAAGCTCCAAGGGAGTCCTCTCAGATAGTTTATCTCGTACCTGGAGATGTCCCCACAGATCACAGGGCAGGGCTGGGCTGTATGGAGGTGATGTAAGGCCTTTGCAGTTCCCTTAATGATGGTAAGACGCTCCTGCCAGGACAGAGGAGGCTCTCCATCCTGTACAGTGACAACAAACCTTTTTAGATACAACACAAAAATGTGCTTATGAATAGCCAAACTAACTTAAAGTACTGGAAGAGTGGATGTAAAAAACCTACAGGGAGCACACAGTGAAGTAGCTGGAACAGAATCAATACACTGGCTTCGACAATGGCCAATCACATCATCTCCTGTCAAACATTTTAATGTCCTCGCAGAAATTCCTCGGCAGAACAAAGCGTTTTCCAGCCATTTTCAAATGTATATGTTTCTCTTTGTAAGATTGTTCCATTATTCTTACATGTTCTAAAGTTACAGTTCTATTATTTCAAAATAAAAGGCCTTGGTTAAATTCTACAAAAGCAAATCTCACAAGTTCACTTCCTGTTTTCACATGTTGAAAGTAATACCTAGCAACCATTTCGCTCTGTCTTAGAACCACAGACTGTATAAAAATAGAATAGAAACACACTTCATAATGAACGCAGAACAGGTGACCTGTAGGCCAGTAGATGTTAATAAATAGCAAATCTACCTGATGGTGGAGTCTGTCGAAGAGCGACCCATTAGGCAGGTAAGGATAGACCAGACAGTAGCGGCACTCATCAGAAAAACAGCACAACAAGTCTAAGATATTTGGATGTTTGTACCTGCAACAAATTGCCACACTCAATATTAAACACACTCTATCATATGAATATAAAAAGGTGTTTTGAGAGTGAGGGTTGACACATACAAATGATGAATTTCCATATCTTTTCTGAAGATATCCCACAGTTTCTTCCATGATGCTGTACTTATCTGGAGAAGGATGGATAAAGAATGCAGTTAGTCAGTTAGGATCTCTTTGCAGCAATCAATACTGCAACATTATAAAATCCCACTGTAGATGAGTATACAGGGGTCAAACATATCCCAGACACAGGACAGAGCTCATACAGACAGTAGTCGTCTTAAGAGGGTTTAAAGGAATACTTCACCCACAAAATTAACCATTTGTATATCAATTCCTCACCCCATGTTACGTTGATTTCAGGAGGAAAACACAGTTTTTCTTCACATGCCTCCATGGTGAATGAAGAAACCAAAAACTGATAAAATTCTTGATGAATTAAAGTTTTCCTTTAAGGAAGTATTCCTTTAACTGTGAGCAAGCATATTTCCCAAAATGTCTGACTGTAAGAATCAATAATCACCTGTTTAAAAAGCTTCACTGCAACCATTTTATTTCCAATTTGTGCTCTGTAGACATCAGAAAAGTGTCCCTCTGAAATTCTCATCTCATGATGGAAATCTCTGGTTCCTTCCATTATGTCTTGAAAAGTGATTATGGGTGGCAGGTTTTCTCCACTGGAGTTCACTGGAATATAGAGACAGATCAGTATGAACCCCAAACTGCTTCATTCATGCTTGGAATCACACATTTAAGACATTCACTTCAACCTGAATGATAGTGGATACCAAAATGGTATTTCACTGATGTAATATATGACATGATTTTAATCCATCCATTCTAATGGCCTCACTTACTGAAAGAGGGTGCTGGAGTTGCAGAACTCGCCTCTTGCTGGAAGGGTTCCTTATCAGAGAAAATACATAAGGGCTGCTGATTTATTCTTGCAGTCTTAAGACTTAACACATTCAAAAATTGAACAAAGAATTCTACCCTCTCTTCAGCTGCTGACATCTGCCCTTTGGACTCTGCATGTGCTTTGCAGGGGGGTACAGGCAACTCTGAAATATCAAGACAAAGAGTAAAGCATTTCATCAGCATCCGGCATGCACCACAAAGAGGAACCAAGAAAGGGCTTTAAATTTCCCCGTCATGTAATTTCCCTCCGACACTCATGAGGGTCCCCGAGGAATTTGTGGTCTTGTAGTAATAATAACAATAATCAAAGCATAATATTTGCGAAAACTGCTGCAAAAGGTCTGCTGTGAAAAACTGGAAGTCACGTAGTTTCCTGCTCCCAAACTCAGATAAAAATGAGATGCTGCTGACACAGACACCGGTTTGACCAAGTAACAGTGACTCTCAACAACCGTGATTTCTCAAACTTTGACAGCCAAGGATCTTGGTGTTACCTTCGTTCATCTGCGCAACATAGCTAAAATCAGTCTTTTTCATTCATGATCCTAATTTAGGCCTTTGTATCATCCACACTGGATTATTGAGTTTTGTTTGTCGGTAAAAATAGAAAAAATACAGAAGGAATGAGAAATAAAGACCAGTAGTCTGTTTCAAATGAAGCTGGTACCCTCTAGCCCCGCCACTATTTTTAAATTTTATTCTTTTGTATCCTCCATTATGAAGAAATAACATTCTTTGCTAGCTTGATGCTAATGGCAGTACACCAGCATACTCTGTGTGTGGTAACATCCCTAAAGGAAATATCAAAAAGGCCAGGGTGTTGTTGCCATACAGTTGTCCAGCAGCAGATCTCTCTGTGTTCCTATTGGTCAAAGTTATGGCTGTGACGGGAGAAGTTGTGGAAGACAAAAAGAAAATTAAACATGCTGGACTTTATGTAGGGACATCGTGAGGCGTTGGTTGTCGTCAACTATAACACACGGCATGAGATAAAACAATGGATTATTGCGTACAACGCTCATTGTCATTCACGATCCGAGCCGACACTGTACAAGATTGTGTCAGGCTATAATCAGGCTGATATTGTGGAGTCTGAACTGGTCGATCTCAGTCTTATTAAATCATAAGGCCTGATACTTATAGTTTAAGTTTGTCCTGTTGACTAGAATAGTATAAACTTTGTGAAAACCACTGCATCTCTCTGACACCCTGTTTGTGTCTCACAAGCACAGCTATGTGCCTCTCACTCTTTCTCCAGTCTCTCCTCCTTGTTCTCTTTTTCCGCACAGACATCTGGTCGGCTTTCCAGGGACCTTTCTCTCTCTCTCCTGGCTGTGAGTGCTTTGTTCGACATGTTGGAACTAGATCTTGGTCCTCCAGGAGATTCAGCCTTTCCTGATCTCTCTCTCTCTCTGTATGTTTGTTTCTTTTCTCCCATCTGTGTGAGTGATGTGCTTGAGCTTTGCCTCTTGTGTGTTTGTGTAGTCTGTCCTCTTCCAGGTCGCCATGGTGGAGAGGGGGCTGTGTGGCTCAGGTCTGTTTGGCATTACTTGAATTTGCTCAATGTCCTCCCAGATACACATTCTTCATCTCACAATCTATCTATGTTGTTGTAATACTGATTATCCATACTGTGATTTTGCTTCGTTCTGTACACATCTGTTGCACATCTATCTGTCCTGGATGAAGGATCCCTCCTCAGTTGCTCTTGACTTGACTTGACCTTGTAGGCTTTAAACATTAAAGGCTCTCTAAGTCTTCTTAAGCTTGAAAAGTTTTTGTCACATACAGCAAACATCTCCTCACGATCCGCTACCTACATGTCCTCTGAATATGCTATGAAAAAGTCTGGTCTCCGTAGGCAGCCCAGGCTCCGCAAATGGCCCCCAGTTATATAGCTTAGCTTGTCCCTAGGTCAAGGTTGGCTACTAAAGGTGACCAGGCTTTTGCCATCAAGGCCGGAGGCTCTGGAATTCTCTGCCTGAGGAGCTCAGGCTGGATAGCACATTACCTACTTTTAGATCATTGCTTGAAACATATTTTTATAGGGAAGCTTTCCCTTTTTATGCCTGATTTGTACTTTTGTGACTTTTAACTTTTGTTTTTTATTTCCTTTTGTTCTATTTTTGCCTCTGTACACTCCATTTTTCTGAGCTCTTATTTTTTTTAATATTGTATTGTTATTGTCTTATTTTCATACACTTTGTGAATCACCTTGTAACCTTTTTTAGATAAGTGCTATACAAATAAATAATATTATTTCATTATTATTATTATTATTATTATTATTATTACAATAAATTACTGTTTTTCTTAGGCTTTGATAATGTATCAGTTATTAATCATTTGTTTGATCTAGCTTCAACAAAGAATCACTTCAGCACTCGAGAAATACGGCACATGGCATACCAATACACCCCATTGAGGAATGGACAAATAAATTGAAGGTAGCCAACACCTCAGTTGTATATGTCCCAAGAAATTCTATTTAAAAAATGTACTACTTCGCAACAAGACCAGGCATCTAATCAAGACAAGCATTTACTTCTCAAAATGTGTAGCTATACCAGGCTACTAAAAGGGACTATGCGTTTAATTGGGACTAGGCTTTTAATTTAAGTTTTACAGTATCTCAACATAACTTCACCTACACTAGAGTAGCCTGACAGATTTTTTTAAATACACAATGCAGATAAATAAGTAAGTAATCCTCATTTCCTTTGACTGTTTGTAACTGACCTTCAGCTTGACTCTGGAAGAGCTGCAGGGCCCTGTGGTGGCCCATGTCTTGCAGCACCTTCAGCAGGTCCTGCACTCTCGGATTCTCCTGAGCCCAGGACCACAGCAGCTCCCTGGTGGGACTCCGACCTGCTGCCTCCACACGCTCCAACATGCGGACCTCTAACAAGCTGGGGACAACTCGGACAGCTGGGGACCAAGAGAGATGGTGGATGGAAAAAGATTGCAAATGAAGCTCACAGAGGAAAGCAGTGTATTGCTATAATTTATAAATAGCAGGACAGGTACACCACCACTTTTGTTAACCCACATATTACAGATTCACTTGGATGACATGAAGTTGCTCACAGTCTCACTAATATGCAAAACAGAATAGCAGCCAAGTGTGAGGATTTCTACAGCTTTGAGAAGTAGCCTATATGTAAAGGTAGTTTTATTGTTGGAAAACTCACACTCAGATTTTATTAGTTGCCTTTGTCCATAATTTGTCCAAAACTGTAGTTTGCAGGTAGATAGATAGACAGACAGATAGATAGACAGGTAGATAGACAGACAGATAGATAGACAGGTAGATAGATAGACAGGTAGGTAGATAGATAGATAGATAGATAGATAGATAGATAGATAGATACGGTTATCTAAACCTCATTTATGTGACATTGCACAGGTTTCTAACAGAGCAAATGTGTCAAAGACAGCTCCATGTTATTAACAGACATTAACAGTTTGAAAAGTTAGGCTGCGGTAGATCCGTATTTCCATCAAACTCAACCCAACTATCTAACCAGGATGATAACAGCTGTTCCTCACCTAGTCCGCGCCAGCCGAACCTGTCATCTCCACTATCCATGATTTTGCAGAATCTTTCGACGACCGCCGGAGGGACATCGTAGAGAAAAGTGGAGGAGTCCATCTGACAGACAGGAGAGCACTGGTCCACACACAGCGGGTAGGCTACGGTGGTTTAAGTGTTGCTCAAATACGGAAACTCCCTCCTCCCGTTGCGTAGCTGACGTAGCTCCCTGACAACTGATGAGGTCATTCTTCGTCAAAGGACAGACTCAACCTTTAAAGTAAAGTAAAAAAGAAAACCAGAGTTACATCAGGGGAACACACCGGAGGTGTCGCGCGACGTTCGCTTTCAAATTCCAATATGGATGTCAGTATTAAAGGCTGCCGACGGAGTTGGATGTCACGTGAGAAGTCGCGTATTTAGGCTTCCTCCTTGCAGTAATATTCATGATATAATATTCATGCTTGCCCCTACAAACTTTAATATTTGTATATTTATTTGATAGGCCTAAATAAATAAATTTTCCTCCAGTGCAAAACAGATAGGCTACATTGAAAAACAGCAATGTCTCTATCCAGAAATGATGTTACAGAAGATAATCCACAGACCTTGTTGTGAGCAGTTTCACGTAGGTAGTGTTGGGCTAGTTACTCTAAAAATGTAATAAATTACTCATTACTCTTCTCTAAAGTAATAACATTGTGTTACTTATTACTACCTTCCAAAAGTAAATCGTTACACTACTCATTCTATTACTTTTCCATACACTTCATAAAACTGGTAATTGAGTATCTCCCCAAAATTCAGATGCATGTCTCTGCGTGAATGTCAGGGTAATCCCCGGTAAATGTAACAAATGTCAGATAAAGTGTAGGCTATACCTATGATTATTTTTTCTTCAGTTGCCTGTGACCAGTACTTTCCAAAGGCTCTGCCTGAGTTATGAGTCACTCGTGGAGCAAAATTCCATCCACAACATATCCAGCACAAGTGTCATTAATTTTTTATAGCTGCAGCTGCCCAAGAGTAAAATCCAGTTTTGGTTGTTTAGCCTGAGTGGGGCCCTAGGGCCACAGCCACCACTGGTGGAGTGTAGGCTATTTCCTGGAGCTCCATGTTGTTGTGCTGTTGGTTGTAGTTGGTGTTTCAGACCAGAGACCAGAAAAGCGTTTTAGCATGTCTACCTGCAGAAACAGTGTTCTTGCCATCTTTCTACCTGAGAAAAATCAAAGTAATGGGAATATTTTCAGCCGTAGAGGTACGCATTTCCATCTTCCAAACTTTGTTGCTTTGTGACGTGCCTGCGCAGCATGACGATTACGAAAATGATGCCACTGATGTGATGTTGTATTTCAAGTCAGTAGTTGGGTGATAACAAAAGTAATGTTGTGACAAGTTGTTTGGTTTTGAGGTAACTGTAATATTATTTCTGAAATTTTATTAGTAAATAGTTACACTACTTGTTACTGGAAAAAGTAATTCTATTACTGTGCTGCCCAACACTGCATGTA
Source organism: Epinephelus awoara (assembly GCA_035609425.1). NCBI lineage: Eukaryota > Metazoa > Chordata > Actinopteri > Perciformes > Serranidae > Epinephelus > Epinephelus awoara. Next base: position 28,045,101 of record CM069316.1, on the reverse strand, counting down.
GGAACAATTTTCTTTCTTCCTCATGCAATATCACCACACATAGAGAAGCGTGTCTACTGCAAACTCTCCTAGCACCACTGAGCCAGTGGTGTACTTCAGTTGCACTGGGAAGTCGGAAGTTCCAAGTATCCAGTCAGGAATTTCAACTGGAACGCCCCCCAAAAGTCAGTGGAACCTTACAAACCAGACCTCAAAACATACCTGTCAAGTTTTGGATTTGAAAATAAGGGAAATTTTTCGGCGCCCACCGCAAAACTGATACCAGTTAAAGTATCACGGTTTTGAGTAGTATCACAGTACCACGGCAAAAATGAGGCAGATGTGCCTTTTGTCATTTATAAAAAGATAAATCACTTTTCTATAATACATCACTGATATTTCAAAGGAATAAATTACTTATTGACTTATTCATACTTCAAAAACAGCATCAGTAAGTGATTAACATAGGGGGGATCAAAATAAAATAAATAAATAAAATAAAAATCAACCAACCACCCTCCTCCCCTGACAGTCCCTCCATAAGTAAAGAACAGTCCCTAAAGTGTGGTGAGGTTTGTGGACCGTTACCTGCCACAAAGAGAGAAATGTGAACAGCTCGTTTCTCCTCTGACACGCCACATACCTGTGTGCCGCCATGGCTCGGTTGTCCAGGTACTACTGCCTTTCCTTTCTGCTGCTGGTTGAAACATGATAGGGGCGCCCCAGCGCCCACTCCACTAACTTGACGTGGAAATGAGCGGTAGTCTAGAAAACTGGCGAGTCCTCACATAGATTGCACCCTGGGCGGTCGCCCACATTGCCCATAGCAAAACCCATCCCTGGGTGTACAGGAAATCTAAACCACTTGTCAACCAGACCCGCTGTCGACACTAACCTCACGACAACTGCCACCCAGGCTACTGCAGGTGGCAGTTCTCGTGAGGCTAGTGGCGGAGTTCAGTTTGGAGAGGCAGAGTTCAGTTTTGTTTGTTTTTTTAAATTATATTATAATATGGGAGATTTACGGGAAAATACTATTACAGGAGGATGGCGGGAAAGAGGGGTAAAATACGGTAGTTTCCTGGCCAAAACGGGAGACTTGACAGCTATGCCTCAAAATCCAAGATGTCTGCAACAACCACCAACAGAAGTCAAAGCTGTGGTAATACACTGTTTATTAACACTTCTGTCTTAGATGGGTCCTATTAAACAGTCATACACACAGTCCTATCCACCTTCTATGTGTGGATATGCTGCCACAGTGTTTGTATGCGCAAAATACAGCGTAATGCATTGCTAGCAATTGGTATTGCAGTAGCTAAACTGGTGGAACTGGTTTTGCCAACATCTTGGTTTTCCAACTTGTAGAACTGGAACATGGTCCATCCTCCGAGGTAAATGGAATGCAGCATAACTGTTACAGCTCAGCTGAGGATGCCATTGATGTTTACATCTCGCACTGTCATGAGCACAAGCTTCTTGTTCAGAGATTACACCCTTGGTATTTAGAATAAGTGCATTTACACACAGAAAATTTACAAAAAGGTGCATACAGTCAACCAGAATGCAAGAGGTTAAGTGTTTGACACTCCAAATTTTCTGGCAGAGGACCCTCAAACCTAGGGTGACCATATTTTGATTTCCAAAAAGAGGACACTCGGCCCGGCCACGACATAGCCTATTTAAATGATACTTGCAGTTTACTCAAAGATGCCTTATCATTTTAATATATTTAAAATATTTGTATGGATAGAAAATTCAGTTATATTACAAAATAATATCTCTCAAAGACAGAAATTCAGCCCCAATAGGGGACACATAGGCTAGGCCTACACACACTACAGTGTGGCGATCCGAGCCCAACGGTACCCGACAGGTCGGGCCGGGTTTGGTCAAAAATGTAGCTATAAATTGTATTCGGGCTGGGGTCGGATTCGGTCAGCTTTCAGTGAAAATGTAGTGTAAAAATAAATAAAATCCTATTGTCTGTCCTGTTTATTGCTTGGGCACTGTTATTTACGTGACAACACCTGAACATAACACACACAGACACACACTGGCTGTTTGTTTCTCCCTCTCCTCATGCTAGAAGTCTTGGACCTTCCACCACCCACCTCCGCCTTGATTAAATGCTGAAAATAAAATAAAAGAGGGAGACAGGTTTTTCCTATTTTATCTTATTTTGTTTTATGTCTCCCTCTCCTCTCGCTGGAAGCGTCGGGCCTCCTGCCTCCCGCTCCCATCTCAAACACGGAGGTCTCCCTCTTTGCTGAGCACCCACGGCGTACGCCCGTCCTGTTAAATACCCTGTAACCATAACAACTGTGTGACACAAACTCAGTGCTTTGGTCATTAAATAATGTCAGGCTCGGACAGAAATATGCGGCCCGTGCCGCACTCACACACACACACACACACACACACACACACACACACACACACACACACACACACACGAAAAACCACACACACACACAAACACATGAAAAACCGGACATTATCATCAGTTTATAAAAACAGGACGTGAAAAGTGGACATGTCCGGGCAAAAGAGGACGTTTGGTCAGCCTACTCAAACCTCCCCCCAATGCTAAAACAAAACCTACAAAAAATAGTTCCTACATGAAACTGCACAGGCCTTGTTGTGGATAATTGTGGATAACTGTTTCATGATTTCTGGAGACAATGCTGTTGAGTTTTTCAAATGTATCATTTTTGGTGCTTTGAGCACCACAAGCCGAGTGCCATCTAGTCCCATTATATTGGGGAGAACTGGCAGACATCTCCATTGCCAATATCTCCAAAACTCGGCAACTCACACCAAAAAAATGTAGACTGTTAAACAGCACAACAGATAAGAGAACTGTCCCTTTAAAATGTTTTTAAAGGCTATGTTCTTCTAAAGGCTCTGCAGTCAAACTACCCTGATGAATCTTTCATGTGCTGTGCATCCAAGTATGCCCACAGTATGAGCTTAAAAGTATAAAAGTGGGCCACATATTTTACCAGTCTGAACACAACCAGCAAAGGTGACATATAATAGCACAGCTGCCTTTTGTAAGTTTGAGGTTCCCGTGGAGAAACCTAATGCACTGCCATATAGGCTGCTCTACATGCCAGAAGACTGTGACCTTCAAAACTGCAACCAGAAGCTCTATAGCACACTCTGTTGGTTGCTTTTTTGGTCCACAAAACAATTCCCCACCCCTCAGCGGCCAGTTTTTTTCGCTGGGAGGCTTAAATTTGGCATAGAGGTCACAGCTTTTGTTAATTCACACTTTTTGTTGATTGTTTTTTTTTGCTCCTGTCCCACAGGCAGGTCTTTGTCATCTAAAACCATGCAACTCTTCCTGGACCAACCTTTTAAACTTTTATGCTGATGTTGTGATAAAGTCTTTCATATTCATATATATGACAAAAAATGGAAAACTGTGCAGGGGTGGGGAGTTGATGCTGAACAACTTCTTTTTTTTCTTTCCCAACTTTGCTCATGTCTGATCCATTCATGTGTTAACATGTGTTTATGCATCAAAATGTCCCTTAGGTGTAGTTTAGTCCATCCCCTCTGTATATATATGTAACGCATAGTATCCTTATATTTCTTTTTTGTTTTGTTTTGTTTTTTGTTCTTTGCCTCTTTTCTTTTGTTTTCTTGATAAGTATCTTTGTACTTTTACTTTTTCTTTTTAAAATCATATTTACCATAGCACAAATGGAAACCTGAGACATTTTTGGAGCTGCTCCTGCACTGTAATTTGATAAATCTGTTGATACAAACATGCCTTTGCAAATAAATACATAAATAAATAAAGCAATGCCTCTGACCACACCTCATTCTTTCCACATCTGCTTGAAGGACGAAATGCACATTATTGTTATGTTGGATATACTCCAAAATGTATCTGAATTAGAATCAGAATCAGAAATACTTTATTGATCCCTGGGAGGAAATAAAAGTCGCTCTGTTTTAAAGCCTAGAGGATTATAGAAGTTGAAATAACAAATATAAAGTATGTGTTAAAGCATGCTAAAATATGTTAGATAATTGGAATGGAGTTAGTCTACTCAGTCTATGCATTATACCTAGGAAAAATACCTGAAACTGTCCCACACAACAATAAATATTTATCAAAGATACTTTTGGCAAGGAAAGTCATCACGTGCAAAAGGTTGCAAGTCGATCCTCTTACACTGGCCTAATGGCTCGGGCTTATAAACAAAATATACTGTGTGGAATGACTTTGATTTTAAGGCTTGAGCTAGAAAAACATACAAAATGTTGGGAGAAATGGATTGTGTATAAACACCATTGAGACAAGTGTGAGACCGTATGCCGAGATATAAGAGAAAAAAATGCACGGTGATTTGACTTTGCAACACCCATGATGACCTCATGTTCTCTGTTTCCTAAATAAAAACGTTACAAAAAGGATAGATATACATTCAAGAGTGGTGTTGGTAAGAATAAATACGGATACTGAAGAACAGTTGGGCCAGTGTCACAAAGAATTATTGTACCTAGAAGTTTCTATTATACAGTTGCATGTAATAAAGAAAGGACTTAAAACTGAACCCAGTGTGAGGTTTCAGCAGATTTAATGCAGTGGGCATCTTACAAAGGAACAGGTGAGTTGCAATGAAGGGATAGTAACACTAAGAAACTACTACTAAGAGAGTAATTGCGGAAGATACCCACTAGATTTGTCTGTCTCACGGTAACTTGAGCTGAACTTTGGAGTATATTTTTCCACAGAACGAACACTGTGGACTTTGTTCTCAGTAACTTGGAACTGTGTTACAGGAAGGCATTTCCTAACTGCCAGTAGTCACAGGGGGAATGATCACAGCAGGTTAAGCCTGTTTCAGTGGTCATATGGACACCTGAGTATTGTCTTTAGATACGAAATAATATTAACCTATCCTTTGGACTCTAGAGCACAGCTACTGTCATTCCACTTTGACAGCCCCTTTCCCTCCGGAACTGTGCTGTGAAATGGACAATGTGAACTTACTAAAATGAACAGGCATGACATTTTGGAATTGATCCAAATGAACTTTGAAATACACATGATCACATTTGTTTAATTTGATGTGTCAAGAACACTTTTATTACCCAATTTAAATGATATAAAATACATTAACAGAGTAAATCTGTATATTCTTCAGAAACAACACAAGAGTGCACAGGTGTGGCAGACATCTTTTATAATAAACTGGAAAAGAATATGCTTTGTCTTCTCTTAGCACTTCACAAGGCAAAATGTGCAATAGATAATTAAAGAACAATTTAATTTATATTGACATTAGTGAGGAAAGTAAAGATGAAAGCCTTTGCAGATTAAGCATTAAACACACAGGAATGCAGATTTACATCGGCTATTATTGTAAAAGGTTTCTGCATAGATCCATGAAGCAATATTTTAAATCGAATGATAACTCCCCTTAATGATAAAGCTTTAGTTTGTTTGTTTTTGTGCCCTCACTGTTGACTGGACAACTCCTGTCAAGGATCAAACAGTGAGCCATCAGCAATGATGTCTGACAGCAGATGCCAGAATCCATTGATGAAGGGAACTCAAAGCTGATTTCATATTTTTTTGCATGAAAGGACGGCAGAGGAGATACCCACACACAAATGTTACTGGGCTAAAAAAGCCATAAAAAGGTCCACAGACTGAGATCAATGCAAAATAAAAATCTATTTATATAAGAAATCAGTGCACAAAAAGGTGTTCAAAGTGCAATAAAGGAGTGAGTAAAAACAGCAGCAAACATTTCAGTCAAGGACTGAAAGGACTGGAACTACATTGCATTGATTTCAGCCTGTGGACCTTCTGTGATTTTCTAGCCCTATTACATTGGTGTGCACGCGTCTCCTCTGCCGTCCATTCTTGTTTGTCTATTGCGTCGACACACACAAGACAATTATTTTTATTACGTCAAGTAGGTGCAGCTTCACAGCAGCCCTAAGACTTGGCAAAATCTTTGTTCAAGCACATTATTTTGGAGAACTTAACAGAATGGCCATTCATACATCACATACCCTATGCCTTAGTTATGATTAATAGGATCTGTTTCAGGCTGGTTGGACACTAATAGACACATCCAGTGGTCAACAACTACTTAATGAAGCTTTACTGCCACTTATTATTTCTGATACAAAAACACAGCGGATTTTAAAGTGCAATCTTTTCTCCAATTTGCTGATGCTCAAACATTCCCAGTAAAACCCAAGATTATCAACCTTTTCGTTGCTGTACTGTTGCTAGGGCAACAACTTTGGTCCCTGTTTACTTCCTGTTAGCTATCAAGGAAACTATAAAAATTATAGTTTCCTTGTCAGCTACTGCATTAATAAACACAAGAGACCCATTTAGAAAGTTCATGTTGTCAAGGCTGAAAAGGTCTGAAGGCCAATTATTCCTATCGATCTTCGTCTTCCTGAGACCGTGCGAAAGCCCTTTGGTTATAGAGAAAAGGATAAGTCAGAGTCACTCACACAAAAACTGCACAATTGACTTGTTTACTGAAATGAATGAGAATGAAAATGGTACACACCTGTGGTAAGCTGGAGCAAAAAGCTTACATATCTGATTCTGTGGAAATAAAGAGAAACATGTTGAGAACCTGTTCTTTCTAGCACCTCACATAAGGACAGTGTAGATGCTTTAAGTGCACAGTAGTTTTTTTTCCCCACAACTGAAATTACAGCCTGAAACACATGCTGTACTTGTGTCATATCATCAGGGTACTGATAAAGAAGTTCATATTTTTTCAGTAGTCTAATTTAATCTAATAGAGTTAAGTATCTTAGAACTTGGATGGTAACAGTGTAACAACACAAAATATAAACTTGATTTTTGATTTCTAATTTTTGTTTTCAGTCCGGTTTAGTTTCAGTTTCCAGAATGGGTTTACTTTCTGTGACAGTGAAATCATGGATGCTTCACACACATTGTCCCCCCGACAACAAAGAGGGCAGGGTTTCCTCTACATGTAATTGATCGTGGCGCACTGCCACGGCAAAATAAAAGATTCAGATGTTAAAACAATGTAAAGTATATTGGATGAATGGATACATACATATACATATATATATATATATATATATATATATATGTATATATACATATATGTGCACATATCCTTCGACCACAAACCTCTAATTAGTTTATTCTTAAGTCCAGGTGGATCTGTGTCAAAAAAAATGTTTTTTTAATTCTGAGGGTGTTCTTGTTATATGTTAATGAAAATGAGACAGACAAGGTTACACTAACTTTGACCTATGATCACCAAAACTTTTAAGTTTTGGTGATCATAAGTCCAAGTGGACATTTGTGTCAAATTTGAAGAATTTCCCATGAGGCGTTATTGAGAGAGTGTTTGAACTATATTTAATCCACCAAAAGCAGGTATTACACAACACTTATTTACACAACGGCATGTCATTTATGTCCTTACACGGTGCGCGTCTAAAATCCTCCTCTACTCTGTGTCGCGCACGGCGGAGTTCGGCCCTGATGTGCACACACACACGCGCACATAGACACCGGTGTGCACACAAAAGCGCTGAAGAACTCGTTCCCTTTCGTGAGAACGAGTTCTTCCCCGCTCGCTGCCATGTTGCCAAGCGCGCGGGGGGAGGGGGGAGCCCACTCTGAACTACGGGAGCCCAGCGTGCAGCGGCGGTGGCGGATTTTAAATAGAAACTCGATTTTCACTAAAACAAATCGGCCTAAACTACAAATTCAAATTAATCGATAAAATCGATTTATCGCCCAGCCCTATGATATAGTGATATATATAATCTATATTTCTGTCAATATTATTATGAAGCAGATATAGCTGTATATGATATATACAGTATGTCATATCTCAAATGTATATTGTATAGTGTAGTAATGTCTTGGCATAGTGTAATGTAAAGCACGTTACTGTATAAAGTGTAGTAGTGTGTGAATCATGTATTGGCTACGTCTTCTCATTCTAAAATAACATACTTAAATGGTAAACCAAACACTCGTGGTAGACAGTAGACAAAGAAAAACCATCAGAGAGACAGATACATACCCCACTCAAAAGTTTTGATCTTTTTCACATGAGTCACTTCGCAGGCGAAACGCTCTCCTTTGATTGGGGTAAAGCGCACATGTTTGGTTAGGTGGTAGTGCCAGTTCTCTTCGAAGGCCAGGTCAGTCTGGTTTCCTCCTGGAATCTCCTTTCCATTCTTGAGAAGCTTGATGGTGAGTTCTGGTGGGTGGAAGCCGCTCACATGACAGATCAGGGTGTTGGGTTGGCCAAACTCTCCTGGTTCTCGAGTGTACACCTGAACTCTGGGTGAAGCTACCAAGAAACAGAGAAATGTTCACACATGTACAGAGAGGATTTGTTGAAAATAAAGCTGGCACAGACTAATGCAGATTCCATTTACATGCTCAATTCAATAAATTATAGCTCCCTTCACCCTACAACGCTGTGCTGTAGGCCTAGTAACATCAATCAAACTGATCATAATATGACAATAACATGTACGAAATAACCTGGTGTGGTAGGCTTTTTGTTTAGGCAGTGGCCTCACACACGCCAAAATTAACAAGATTTTGACATATTTACTTTTCTTGTAAAAATAAAAGGTTACATATAATTCAAATACTAAATCTAAATGTTTAATTTACGTCACAGCTCTGTTTTCACACTGACGACGTCAGAGCGCCTCGAAGACATTAACACGATCCTTTAAATTCAAGTGACAGTTTAACGTTAGCACTATACTGACACACCGCTCAAAAGTTTTCCTTTATTTTACCTGAAGCTATTTCTTTTCTTCACAATTACACAATTAGTGTGAAGGTAGACACTTTCATACAGGCTACCAATTGTGAAAACCCAGCAGTCTGGTCTTACCAGCCATTTTAGGGCCCTCCGTGTAATAACACTGCGCCATTTGGAAATATCTTGGTACTTATACATATACAGTAGATTACTTACCATCGTTGGCCATTGACGGGAGAAGATACAGCAGACCGACGAGGACTGCGGAGACAACTGCCTTCATGATTTCGGCTTTCGTTGGTCTCTATAGCCTACAGAAAAGATACTGTAATGTTTTTGTGTAACGAGCTGCTTCGCTGTCAAAAACGAAAGTAAAGCGTCTGTTTTTCAATTTAACTGCGAGGCGAGCCAGGGAGCGCTGCTAACCCCGCCCACCGGAGGTTTCGGCCTCTTCCTTGGGAGAATTCTAACCAATGGAATAATCGAGAGGTTTTGTTACTAGGTAGAACTTACCCCGACATGTTGCTGTCTTTCTGTGGCGCAGTTTCATCAGACTCACTCCATGTTTGTTTGACCTGGCTGTCTGCAACTTGCCAGGTCATATCTTCTGTGGAGTTTTAGTGCTGTCATTCCTCACGCATTCATGTATTAATGACACACTTTATGTATTCTAGCATAAATTCAAATATTCTAACCAGGAGGAAATGAAAGGTTAAGGTCTCAGCTATATGTTTTGATGTACAATAATACTTTATAAAAGCAAACATGTAACTGATTTCCTACTACAAATATGCTTAACATGAAACAATATTTTTTATTGGTCTGAAATGACCAGGATGGGCAAAGCAAAGAGTGAAAAGTGGCAGGTGGCGTGTTGATTTTTTTATTTTTTGGTGATAAAAGTACTGCAGTTAAGACAATAGAGGTTTTAGGATGTTGCATTTTATTAACTGTTTGTCTAATGATCAAAATATTTTCCACGATACACTTTACTTGTTATCGGAAAGGGGTTTGAGTGAGTTCATGCATTCAGGTAAAGCAGGATAAAAAAAATTAAGCTAAAATGAGACATTTTTCTGAAGTGAAACCAGCAGTTTTTAGGCTACCAAGTGCCAAAACATTATTTTGCTATTGTGTGTCACCCTGTCAAATTACAAGACATTTCTTAGTATTTTGTTACTTAGAAATATTGAAGATGATGCAGTGAGTCTAGGGGCATAAATATAGACAGTGCAGGGCAGTGCGGTTGCACTGGGGCCTGTGGGATTGGGGGGTGCTGGCAAATGATTCAGATTACACCTGTTACACCATCAGTTACACCTGTAACTGTAACTACTGGCTGGCACCCCAAAATCAGTGTGCCAAACAACCCTGCTCACATTTGACCCTAGTTTGTGGAGAAGCCAGCAACCATCACTCATCGCAGAACTTTGAATCTTATATGAAAATGTAGCTGAAAGCTGAAGTAGCTTCAGTGACACATTTCCAATATCTACTGTACACGTAACAGTTTACAAAACATTTAGTCCACACCTCTTTTTTACTTTTGAAACTATCAAACTGAAATTTTACTCTCACCAAAAAAAAAAGCCACTTAGATATTTTAAATAGTAGGTGATTGCAGGTCAAGAAGGCAAACATCTTGATGTTACATATTTATTTCTGTAACCTTTAAAGGACTAGAAAATAGCTGTGCCAAACAAACTTTGAAGCCGACCAACCTATTTTAGGTCGCTTGTTTACAGCTATAGTGTGATAATTAACCTTAAGTGATTATAAAACCAGCATCCAAATATTAATCATATGATTGTAAAAAATATCTCATATTATAGATTGCCTGTTAAAGTTCAATTTTTTTTTTATTGTCAATTCACTATATGTGCAGGACATACAAAAGAATCAAAATGCTGTTCCCCTCTCACCTCGTGTTGCTTTACAATTTAAAACCTGAAAGAAAGCTAAATTGTAATTATACAAGTAAAAAATAAAACTAAGCAGTATAACCTAATCGACAAGACTCTCTAGAAGATAATCCGAACCTATGTACAATCAATGACGGTATTGCAATACAGAGGTCTCAGTTAGGCAACATTTCATTTCTAGAGCAATATTTTTAAAATAGTATTTTGTGTAGTATGGGCATATACATTTAGGGACAGCTTTCCTTAGGTAGAAAATAAGTTTCAATATGTGTGTCATTTCACGTGCAGAATCAGCAGTAGACTGCCCACTGCAGCAATGAAGGTCTGATGTGTCTTAAGTGGAGCTCCTTGCTGAAAAGTAAAACATCATGGGTGGTTGATTTACACTTACAGACTTCTTTATTCACCTAATGGATCCCTGGTGTGTGACCATTTTCTTCTTCATAAAGCCATAAGGATAACATAGATCATAGATTTTATAGATCAGTATCCCTGTGATAAACACTGTAGAGGTTTGTGTTTACAAAATGAAGACATCACAGGCTTTTAAAGAGGCTTTTATTTTGTCAGGGCATTTACAAATACCTTAAATAACAAATCAAAATTGTAGAACACATTTCTATCTGGTCAAGAAAAAACACCAGTTCATATAATCTGACCAATTACAATTACAGAGCCTCATTTAGGTAAAGGACAGAGTGAATAAAGCTTAACAGTTTGCATACAGAAACATGTTTTAAGCTGAACAAACTTCAATTTAATACATAAACACACATTTCAATATCAAAATATGGAAAATTAGTTGCAAATTTTCTAAGCAACACAGTGCAAAATTACAAATGACTAAATGCCCTGCAGCCCGTGCATTCTCTCACATAAGGTAAGAGAAAATTCACCTAAATTGAATTGATATGTTATGTGTTTGTCGGTATGTTTTGTGAAAAGAAATTTGAGAAGCACCGTAGAAACTGATCATGTTGATTGGAGATGGTGAAGAAGAAAAGCTGCTGCAAACAGGGCCGAAGCATTTGTCGTGTCTGTGGACAGAGGAATTAAAATCACAACATTAAACAGCGGATAACAAATCAACATCTGCCATTACACGCATGTATGACACTCCTGGTGTAGAGTGGTTAAGTAGCTTTACTGAACGCAATACAATGAAGACATGTACTCACCAATCAGGGCCTCTGCTAAGATGTTACATGTTTGACTCTATAAAAAAACAAAACCCACAAACAAACAGATATTTGTATTTATTTCATAAAAAGTGGTGAAGAAACATTGACACTAAATCTTTTCTCCATATACTTTAGCATGCTTTACAGTGCATTTAATTTCACTTTGGCTCATGTATTTTTAAACAAGTACAGCTATATAGTATACTATACAAATATGAGATTATTGAAAGCTACTTCTGTCCCACATTGTTCCTACACAATGTCATGGATAAAATTTAAAAACATAATAAAAATTTCGATGATTATTCACAATGTATAATACAGTCAGAACTGTTTAATTTACTCCGAATGTTAATTATATTACTATATAATTAACTGAGATTTACCATGGGATGTGTCCTCCCTTGTATTTATGAATATTTAGTTTATAAAGCGCAAATGACTGATAACTGTCTAGCACTTTGTATTTTGCGGCAGACCTGCTTCTGATACTTTTTTTTTTTAAATTCTCTATTAATTAAATAACATTGATATTCTCTTTTTCTTTAGAGAACTTTTTGACCTTTACATAGGTATGCACTTTGTTAATTACTATTATTAGACAATTTTCAATTGATTACGAGGATATTCCACACACATTTTTGCTGGTTCTAACTCACCCCAGGCAAAGTCTTTCACTGACGTCCCATGAGTGACCCTGCAGCTGTACTTGTCTCCGCTCATGGGTGTGAAGGCAACGTTCCTGGTCAGACGGAAGTGCCAATCCTTCTCGAAGGCCAGGTCAGTCTGCTTGGCACTGGAGATTTCCTGTCCGTTCTTCATGAGCTGGATGGTGATGTCAGGAGGGTGGAAGTTGCTCACATGGCAGATCAGGGTGTTGTCTTTGCCATATTCTCCTGGCTGATAGCTGTACACCTGAACCTTGGGCGGACCTAGTGGCAACACGTAGAGGGAAATTATGCCAAACTGGTCCAACCACAATTAAACTGAAAAGAATTCCCCTGGAAACAATATAATCTGCTGGTGGGATGTTAACAAAAGCAGAAAATGACCTTGAATTGAATGTAACTCGTTATGAATTGCTTTACTCTCATGACGCATATGTTGCTTGAAAATGTTTAAACTTCACAGCCACCAGGTCTCAACCTCAACCAAACACCTGTAGGAGATACTGTGAGACAGTCCACCAGCACAATCAAAACACCAGAAGAGGAAACAGCTTTTGAAAGTTGTTAACGACGAAGCTGTTGTGGAGTCTCACGATGGAACGACTTTCAACACACGTTTGTCTTCATTAAGATTAACTTGATTTTGATTAATTGCCACTATTCTAAGCTCTGAGTTGGTTATGTCTTTTTCTGCCGGAAGCGTTTGTCACACATAATGTGTTTAAGGAGCGTCAGAAATGTAAAAATCCAACTAATTTAATACATAATGCTATGATAAATGGGGTTATTTGGGACATTTTTAAAAAACACAATGGATTGAAAGTTGTGCGCCCCTTCCCCAAGCCAAAACAAAAACACAAGTCCCTCCCCAGCGCTTCAAAAATTATTTAATGTACCTCCCCCTTTTTGCATCACACCCTCCCCCTCGTGAGTAACAAACAGTCCTCAACAAAATGGTACAATAAAAACCAAACTAACCACAACAAAAGTGAGGGTCCTGTTGATTTTAAATTAACTGACCGAACAATGGAGCAATGGAGGGCATGCTCCACAGTTTTAACCTCTCTCTCTCCAAACACATGTGTTTTTTACCAGTGCTTTTTTCCATTCAAGCTTTTACTGAGAATTTTGAAGTTCACCCTCTGGAGTTTGGTTTGCAGCAGGGATCCTCACTCAACAGGATCTGAGTGTACCCTGCTGAGGCCAGTGGAGGGTGCTGTCTCAACAGAGCTGGTAGGCCTATTACAGGAAATCGAAACTAAAGCCTGACTGTTTCGGGGAATTCCACCGAGTTAAAAACATGACAGACATGTTGCATTATGTTTCTCTTTTACATTTGACTCTTATATCAATCAATAAATCAATCAATTTCATTTATAGGCTAAAGCCCAATATCACAACTCACAATTTGCCTCACAGGGCTTTACAGCATACTACGACATCCCACATATCAGCTCTTCCATTACTTTCTAACAGATCACAGGCAGCTTACTAGAGTTACAAACCATATCTTCTGTTTGTATGTTCCATACTGGCTACATACAGCCTGACTAATCTGTGATGTCAAGGTCGGATGCCATTTCACTTGAAATAGGCAGTTTCTGGTTTTCTTCATTTCAGCATTAAAATAATAATAATAATAATAATAATGATAATACTTACTGTGTTTGTCCTCTGCACAGGTGAGAGCTACCAGAGCAGCTAGACACATAACAAGGATCTTCTCCATGTCTGATCAGTTCTTCTTTTGTTGTATCAGGTATAACACTGACTTGCGACCGCGCTCTTTCTTCAGAGGGCTTCACTAAAGTGAAAGTGTGGAGCAGAGCAGAGTAATAGAACTCTCTAAGACTGCCCACTATATGACATCAACCAATCATTAATTCATATCACACTGTTACTAGGTAAAACATGGCCAAACAGGTTTGGGACATTATGGACAGGGAAGGTTTGCGGAAACTCCCTGAATACCCACATCACATAATGTCAACAGAAAAACTGCTGCTAAGAACAAGTCAGTATGACCTCGGGATCTTCCTGATAGGAAAAGTGTATTTCAACCCTACACTTCACAGAAGGATAGATATCGTTCTATATTAACTATGCTTTTTGTAATCATAAGCAATAACATGCCCCTAATGTTTCTCATATGTTTGTTGCAAAGTAGTAGTGTCCTTGACACCAGCAGTGAGACAAATATTGAGACATGTTTACATATCAGTTTTCTGTATTTGTTTTGTTTGTTTTTTTCTTTAATCTTTTTGAGTGTGTGTAACATCTAACTTCTTGTTTGTTTTCTAAATTTAAAAGATTGAAATAATAATCATGTTGTCATAAAACTGATAGATGATCACTGATAACCAGGCCCATATGGATTCTGCGCCCACAGAACAGAATTTTAGAATACAGATGCTGCTCATAAAACACAGAATGTTGTCACTGTCTCCCCCACCTCCTTGTGCATGTGTGTGACAATCGTGTGTTGTATTCAGCTACCATTACAATAAAAGTTAGTGGTGTAGTGAGAAGCAAGGTCAAAAATAAGATTCACTGTTAATAGATTATTAATGGATTGGCACATTTATTTTTGTTCTCTCTGCTTCATATTGAACCTTCCATTTTAAGTAGAAGTATTCTTGATTAAATAAAATTTCAGATTTAAAGTTTCTATTAAAATATACTATGTAGTTCTTTTAGCCTGTTGTCATTGTAAATGAATGTTGTTTATCACATTATGAGCCAAAAATAATAATAATTCTGTAGAATTATGCAGCAACAATCTAGCAGAAATTCAAGAGCAACATCTCTGGCCTGCACCCTGAATGCAGCATGAGTAACCTGCTCTGAGGAACAGATCTACAGTCATCTACTCAGCAGACCCTCACTGACTAACCGCTTCATCCTCTTGAGGGTGGCTATACAGCCAAGAACCTACTGGAATATATAGGAGAGTATACCCACTTTCTCCTTGGTAACCTACTTATCTTCCTAATGGTACCCACCTCCTCAGCTAAAGACCAGAATTCTATGTTGTCAACTACAGTTGAGAAGAGGACGTTAAACCTATGATCAAAAAAGTCACCCTTATGACTCTTACGTTGTAGAGCACATGTCGATAGTGAATTAAATAGCCAATAAATAAACTATTTCCCTAATTTCTGGGGACCCTCTAGAACTCCCCTGAATAACGCTGGGGTTGTCGGACCCCTGGTTGAGAACCATGTGTAATTTACCTTCACTTCATAAGGGTGGAGGAAAAAGGCTGCTAGCTGCTAGGCCAAATAATGCAATGGGAAATGTCATAGGCATATGCTAATAAGGTTAGCATGTTGTATAGGTTGTGAAAATGTGTCTAGTGTTGGACATTTGTTTTGTCAGTGAATCTTGTTAGTTATAATGGAGCTGAATTTTATAATGTTACGTTTGTTAGGCTAAATATTGCTGTTGTTCCCAGCTTCAAATGAGAAGGGGAAAAGTCCGCTAGCCACTAGGCCAATTTAGGTAATAGGAAATGTCATAGGCTATTGCTTATTGGACATTTGTTTGTCGATGAACCTTGTGAGTTATAATAGAGTTGAATTTTGTAATGTTACCTTTGTTAGGCTAAATGTTGCTGTTGTTCCCGGCTTCAAATGAGAAGGGGAAAAGTCCACTAGCCACTAGGCTAATTTATGCAATGGGAAGGGTCATAGGCTTATAATAATAGCATGTTGTGGGGAAAACATGTCAAGCAAAAGAGGACCCTTTTGAGTTACCCAAATTTTGTACTTTTGTTTAATTTTGTTGCTTTTTATGAAGAAGGATTAGTGCCATGTCAAAGATAAAAAAAATCTTAGGTTTCCAGAATAAAAAGTCACAGATTAAGACCAGGAAGTCTGGAAGTCTGGTAACATGGAATAAAAAGTGACAAAGTATACAAATAGTGTTGGGGGTGACAGTAATATATATTTTAGCATTATGTCACCAACAAGACTTTGGGAGATAGTATTACATTTACAATGTCATGTAACAGCTGCCAGCTGCCAGTATGCCACCAGAAAAAAAACATCCCCCAAAGGTTGTTTTGTCATATTACAGACTACATTATTGAAGGGTGGCGCCGGTGATCGGCACATGTATATGATTTAAGATGATTTACAGCTTTATTCACTTAGATTTACAACTTAATTGTTATAATAATAAGACTTCATTCTTGCACATTTAATATTTTATTCTCGTAATATTACAACTTTACTTTTGAAGATTTCAGTCTATATTCTCGTACGTTTACGAATTTACTCTTGTAATTACAATTACAATAATTACAACTTTGTTTTTGGAGATTTACAACTTCGTTTCCATAGATTTACTACGTTATTCTCAAAATCAAACTTTTTTTAACCTGGCCCTAATCTTCCATCACATTTTTCAGTACTGCCAGATGGAAAATGTTAAACAATCATACCAGAGGCTCACAATCATCATCTTTTGAGGAAAATTATCGCACATTAGTCATAACTATGACACCAAATAGGGATAAATGTATGTCAACACAGACATAGGATCTACATTTTGCTATTCTCACTATGTTGGGAAATGAGTTCAAAGGAGACAGCACAGACTAAAACCAGCTAGGCCTTCTAAACATCACAAAATTGTCATACATTATCACTTCTGGCATTATTAATCATACAGAGGCAAAATTATTGTAAAAATCTGATATTGTACATCTGGTAATGCTGTCACTATTAAGCTGTGTTTTATATGTGCATTAGGTGTGTTAGTCGTCTTGCATGCTTTCTCAATGTGTCATGTGTTTTTTATGATTTTGGATTTCCCCTGCCAGCATGTAATGCAGCAACAATGCTTTTATGACAGTCAATGACTAAACAGAAAGTGAAATTGAGCTTTATTTGCTTTGTGTTTTTCTGTGGTTACTTACGATAAAAAAATAAAAACAATACAATTTCAACAACAGATTTGTTTATGTACTGTTAAATACTGGATCAACAGTGCCTCACTGATATCAGCATGCTGGTTATGGAGTGAACTCTCTACACGAGCATAAACCACTTGCTCAGCCTGTGTTTTACGGGTAGCCTGTCTTTACAAAAGAACGGGCAGAAAAGTCTCAGAAAGGCCACCAGAGCACATGACAATTTTACGGAGGTTAACACTGAACCCAGGGACATGAAGTCTGTAGCTGACACTGGAACCAGGCCTGGATTTCACTGCTTTCCCTTCAGCAGCAGAAATACTTGTTTACTATACTTGTTGTTGTTTACAATATAAAATCAGAATTCCATAAAGAAGGCACAACTTTCTCCTCAGGGTTATTGTGTTTGAGACAATGTTGATACCTTATACTGATTCCCAATGCCTGTCTCTTATAGGTCATGTGTCACCGAGTCACCCTGCTGAGTTGTAGATCCTGTTGTTCTAGAATCCTTCAAACAAAAGAGAATGACATTGTTTATCACGACAGGAGGTTGTTTCTTTCCTACATCATATTAAATTTACACACGTACACACAATTTATCCTTGCAAAATAAAATAAAAAGAAATGTCTGTCTTTTTAATGATTATTTCGTTCTCAGCATTGTTCACGGTACATATTCAATAAAGATTATAAAAAAAGAGCGCTTCATTTTTTTTTTTAAACAGCTCGCTGACGTCATGCCTGAGCGTCCTGGCGTTGCGTTGATCACGCACCAGTTTTTCCGTATTTTCCTGAATCCACAATTCAGTAGCTACCTTTCTTTATCTAGCTGAGAAAATATTACAGTAACACCATGAGTAGTGAAAAATACCCCCGGTCCTCTATTGAAGACGACTTTAACTATGGCACGAATGTCGCTACAGCCAGTATTCAGATACGGATGGGTAGGTAAAGAAATGTTTGGGTCGTGGTGTTGACAGCACCTAGCCTAGCCACGTCAGCTAACGATAGGTAGCATTTATTTAACGTTACTGTGGAATTAAACATTACTGCCACTGTCAGGTTATTGTTGTTATTTGAGCTCTTTGAGCATTTATTACCTTTGTGTCCCAAAAAGTCAGCACAGTAAGGTTATTAGCTCGATAGCGCTGGTTAAAACATTACGGCAGCTAATAGTTAACATAACATTGCAGTCATAACGTTGATAGCATTGATATATGGGATAAATATGACTAACACTAATAGAATAGCTGCTCTGACGTTGTTGCCTAGAGTATTGCTCGTATCACCACTGTTAAGTGATCGGAGCTGCTCGTACTGGTCCAGACTCTGCTTAAAAACACAGCTGTTAATACTGGTTGACGTAAGCCTGCTGTTAGGTTAAAGGGACAGTTCACCCCCTTATCTCAAATACATATTTTCCCTCTTACCTTTAGTGTTGTTTATCAGTCTAGATCATTTTGGTACGAGTTGCAGAGTGTTGGAGATATTGGCTGCAGAGATGTCTGCCTTCTCTCCAGTATAATAATGGAATTAGACAGCACTAAACTTGTGATGCTCAAAGTGCCAAAAAAAAAGAAGCAAAACAGCAATGTCTGTTTCCAGAAAGCATGACCCGGCTACTCAAGATAATCTCGATATAGCTGATATCTCCATCATCAGCTCAGACCAAAAATATCTAGACTGATAATAGCACTACAGGTAAGAGAAAAAATGTGCGTTTGATTTTGGGGTGAACTGTTCCTTTAAAACAAGTTGGTGATATCTTCTCGTTCAAAGGGTGCTATCTGTGGCTGACAAATAAGTGTGCAGTCCAGCTGAGTTTTACTGCTGCTGTGTCTCTCTTTCTGTCTTTGTCGATCAGACTTCCTCAGGAAGGTGTACACCCTCCTGAGCCTGCAGATCATTCTGACCACAGCCACCTCTGCGCTCTTCATGTTCTCTCAAACCATCAAGGAGTTTGTCCACACCAGGTGAGGATGGCCTGATAAGATGTCAAGATGAGAAATGACAGCTTCTTGACTCAGTGAAATTAACATTGAAAGCTTAGTGAACCATGGACTTTTCCCTCTGTATCTATAATGCCCCCCTGAATATGAATATATTTATTTGTGTGTTATTACTCAGATAAGCTCTTCAGGAATCCACTCTATTTGTTCAGTGGTCTGTGTTAGTGACTGGGGGAACTAACATCAACACACATTAGTTGCTGAACATATACAACAATATCCAAATGCACACCTGTACATGTTAAAGGGTCATTTTACCCAAATCACAAAAAAATCCAGATTACCAGACAGTGCAGATTTTTTTGTACTGTGACATAGCGCTATTTTGGTGTGATACACATCAGGGGTGGGAATCACCAGAGGACCCACGGTACGGTATTATCACAATACTTTGGTCATGATACAATATTATTGCAATATTAAATGTATTGCGATATGCTGAGTATTGGAATAAAATATTTTGCAATATATTGCAGTTTATTACCTTTTTTCCAATTGCAAATTATTTCCCCAAAGGAAAACTTTGTCAACATCAGTTTTACCTCATAAGATAAAGTTTTCAGTCTGTTCATCTGACTTCAGCCATTTTCAATCAAATGTGATGCAAAGCAGACAGACTGACCAACACCATCATAAAACCTGCTGTATACACCTGACAAACTGAACTGTGTGATAAAATCCAAAATAAGTTCAGATGTTTGGTTTAAACGCTGACGGTGCTTTTCTGATTTTCCTGCGAAATGCTGCTGACTGAGACCTCTGCTGACCCCACCAGGAATGAAAACATCAGCATCATCTCGTGGACTGAAAAAGCAATTTATTTTATTATTCTAGTACCAAAAGTTGCATTTAAATTAGTATTTGCAAAAACTAATAATGAACTTAACAAGAGATCAATATCTCTGTCTGTGATTATTGATACAACACACAAAATATTGTGATACTATGCTGTATCGTTTTTTTTCACCCACCCCAGTGCACATCCTGTAAATCATCTGTTCTTTCTTAAAAATGACTGTTATAATTGTTGGTCATAAACATTTTTTATGAATTATGTCCATGGAGCTAGTGCTGGCTGTGTTGTCTGACTGTGATGTTGTTTCCTCCTCAGTCCTGCGGTGGTTTTGGTCTCGGCTCTGGGCTCTCTGGTTCTTCTGCTGGCTCTGGCCATGTACAGACACCAACATCCAGTCAACCTCTACCTGCTGCTCGTATTTGTAAGCCAATTTTTCTTTTCTGTTAAAGCCCCACTCCAGCCAGTGTTTCTCCGTTGGCGATCTTTCTCAAACAGAGAATTTGAATGTGGTTAATAGTCGGACGTAATCCACAGTCACTAGATTGCCGTTCTAGTGTATGTGTCGTTTCTCTCACACCACAAACGAACTGCGCCAGAGTCCATTTGGAAGTAGACTGTGACCCACCTTTTCAAGCAGTCTCGGTTGGATTGTGTGATCTGCACCAGGGTTTGATTGACAACTTTCACACCAGCCCAAACGAACCGTACTAACCATGCAGACGGACCTGAATTTGTTTTGACCGAAATAAACAGGTTAGGTGTGAAATTACCGTTAAATTAATATTTCCTGTCAATTTATAATTATTTTTGGTAAGTTAGCCATATGATACCACCTGGAGGTCTCTGTGCATCTGCCAGGAAAAGTCTGCTCGTTTTTTTGTCACTGGCAAAGTCATCTTCCCAATCCTAAGAACTGCCTAAGAAGTGCCAAAATACACTCGGGGAGGGGCTTTAAGTAGTTAATTGTTTTATCTTTGTAAAATTGAGACCAGCTGGTTGGTGAATGCACGACAGTAATCCTACTATGTGTATTTACAGTATTCCTTCCATTTATTTCCATATCCTGTCTCTTATGATGCTAGACTAGCCGCTCAGTGACTATGATCTTTACAGTAGCTTGTTATATTAGCTCCTAGCTTGTTAGCTTGTAAGCGTCACTAATTGTGTCTTGTTTTCAGACTCTGTTGGAAGCAGTTTCTGTGGCCACAGCATGTGAGTATTTTTCTTAAGGAGTGGGTCGGTTTCCATTCTTTGAGCCCATTTACAGACTGAGCTGACTGCAGAGTTTTCCTCTCCACAGTGACCTTCTATGAGTACTCCACCGTGCTGCAAGCCTTGTTCCTGACCTGTGCTGTGTTTGCTGGATTGACGATCTACACGTTTCAGTCCAAGAGAGACTTCAGCAAATTGGGAGCAGGGTGAGTGTGTTCTGGCTGCTGCTCAGTGTTTTTTTTTTTCTTTCTTCTTTTAACAAAGCTGCTGTATCCCTCCGCTAGAGGGAGCCACTATCACAGCATCTGATCTGTTCTGTCTTTACAGACTGTTTGCCTGCCTGTGGATCCTCCTCATTGCAAGCTTCATGAGGGTAAGTGACATTAATGTGTCTGTTTCTGAAAGAAATGAAAAATGAGACAAAGAAGAAAGCTGCAGTCAGGCAGAAAAGAGGTTGTGAAGCTTTGGACGTGTTGCTACACGTGAATCCAGCATATGTGCTGTGAGTAACAGATCGCTGACTCTAAAGGCTTATTAGACACCAAAACACTGCACAGTGGTTTAGAATACTACAAGAAAGGATTGTACAACTCTGTATAATTATCACAGGGAAATTCTATTTTCCACTTTTTGTATCTATTAGAATTTATGGCAATGTACCAGGAGTGGTCACTTACATGTGTCTGTTTGGCCAGTAAAGCACCATGTCAGATGTTGCTGCATTAAGCCAGGTTCCATTTTCTTATTCCTCCGCACCGGCACTAGCCGTGGCTGGAGCTTTTATGTTTTCGGGTTGTCAGTCCATCTGTATATGCACAGATCCATCCCATTCTTGTGAATGCAATATCTTAAGAACACCTTGACGAAACTTCCTCAAGTTTGGCAAAATTATCCACTTAGACTAAACAATGAACTGATTAGATTTGCTGGTCAAAGGTTACTGTGACCCTGTGTCCGTCATACTCTCGTGAACGTAATATCTCAAATTTGGCAAAAAAAGTCAACTTAGATGCAAGGAAAAACTGACAAAAAAGGTTGAAGAGCAAGGTGTCTGTGACCTTGCGTTCCTC
The DNA here is from genome assembly GCA_035609425.1 of Epinephelus awoara. Taxonomy (NCBI): domain Eukaryota; kingdom Metazoa; phylum Chordata; class Actinopteri; order Perciformes; family Serranidae; genus Epinephelus; species Epinephelus awoara. The sequence continues at coordinate 28,022,575 of CM069316.1, read as the reverse complement.
TCATTCTCATGAATAAAAAATAAAAAATATCCACTTGGACTCAATGATGAACTGCTTAGATTTTGGTGTTTATAGATCACTGTGATCTTGTATCTGTCTCATTCTCGAGAAAACAATATCTCAAGAACACCATGAGGAAATTTCTTCAAATTTAGCTCAAATGTCCACTTGAACTCAAACATGAACTGATGAGATTTTGGTGGTCAAAAGTCAAGGTCAGTTGCGTGTGTCTCATTCTCGTGAGAGCAGTATCTCAAGAAGGCCTCCAAGGAATTTCCTCAGATTTGGCACAAATGTCCACTTGAGTGCAAGGACGAACTGACTAAGTCAAGGTCACCATGACCTCACAAAAACATGTTTTTGGCCATAATGCAATAATTCATACATTGAATATGACAAAATTTTACACAAATGTCCAATAGGAGAAGATGAAGAAATGATGACAGTTTATATCCAAAAGGTCAAAGGTCAACTTCACTGTGACATTATAATGTTCTGCACAAACACTTTTCTGGCTATTATTTAACTCCATAACTCAGGAACAGAAGGGGAGACAATTGGTTAGACACTGAATTGGTGACACTAATTAATTTAAATTTGAATGAATGCGTATTCTAAAATGCATGAAGTATCTACGTTTACAGTATGCAGCTTCTTTTGCAGCAATATTGAAAGCATTGTCAACTGTCATGGCTACATATGATACTGGATAGACATAGATGTAGACTGTAACCGCACCTTGACTAGTTCGCAGAGGCATGAAACCTGAAGGCAGTAATTCTAGTTTGCCATAAGACTCCATGTTTTTTTTTCTTGATTCCTCTGTTGTGAAGTCTATAGCATCAACAGCAAGGCCTCACACATGCACACACACACACACACACACACACACACACAAACACACACACACACACACACACACACACACACACACACACACACACACACACACACACACACTAATGCATACTGAGTCAGTCGAAAGTGTGAAAGGAAGCAAACAGATCGGCTGTAGGCACTACAAAGTTAGGTAAAGACACATCCACTCAAGTACAAACATGTTTCACTTTTATGCATATCCTAAATTGGATGACGCCTCTTCGTGACTATGTGGAGACAGAAAGGAGCCTTACACACAACAACAGACACACCACACACACTGTCAGTATGGGCAGTTATAGGGATTGTTCATATTGTCTATTGGAAAACTCATTTGTTGTCTGTGTTCAAAACACAACACACTGTAACAACACTCACATGGCGGTGAATGAAGAGCACGGCTATAGTGTTGTGCTGTTATGGTATGTACTACATTACCAAAAGTATGTGGACACCTGAACATTTCATATGTGATGCGCAGGGAGGGCTTCATCTCAACTGTTTTCACAGTCAGCAACTCTGGTTTGACATTTGACAAAGCTGCTCTTGTACTCACACTGTCACATACATACTTAACAGACTCAAAAGCCTTAGGAAAGGTGGGTGTATAGCAATTCTGCCCAATGCATTTAATGTATATTGTAAATAATACAGGGCTCAGAACCGACCCCTGTGATACCACCTTGAATATTTGCAGTACCTCCGAGGTGGCACCCTTTAACTTAATAGCTTGCGTTCGACGACCCAACTGCATGCTCAGAAAAAACAATTTCTGTTTGGCGCATGATTGGAATATTGTGGTCAATAGTATCAAAGGCCTTAGAGAGGTCTATAGAAAGACAAGGGCAGCATTGCTTGTTATCTAGTGCTTCAGTTATGTTGTTTATTACCTTCATGACAGCAGTAACAATTCTAGTTTTGCGGAATCCTGACTGAATTATTGACAGTATAGAGCACGTGCTGCTTTCAACTATTTACGAACTTTTTTTCCAGTCCGCATATGACACATCAATACAAAAAAAACAGACAGCCCTGCACATGTCTCTGGTCTATGACTATTGGCGATGGGAAAGGAGCCCATTGCCTATTTTTAGGGGGTTTTCCTCCGTCAAAACAATTTGCAGAATTTTGGCTCCAAAAGTGTAAGATTCAATTTATCTGTTAGTAAATGTAACAATCAAGTATAGCTGGAGTCAAAGGTTAGTGCACCAAGCTGGACGACAACATTCAGTGCGTTTACATGCACAGTTAAGTGGAGCTACGGTTATTGCTCAACTAGGCCATTTAATTGGACTACTGTCCTTGTCCCAGTATATAAGCACGGGAGGGAATTGATTTGTTGATGGAAGTATGTGCGACTCTGCTACAATACATGGCCATATGCCCCCTTTCAGCTTGTTAGTATTAGACCTTTTTCCAGTCTACCTATTACGTCACCAAACAATGGACAAACAAGTTTGCTACGTTAGCTCGCGGCAAACTGGTACCATAGTTGACAGCTTTACAGTTCTGTACATTTTGTACATGCTGTAGGCTTTACTTTTTGTACAGATGAGATCCACGCTGGATGTAGATTTGGCCATTATGTTACTGGCTCCTTCTTCTGTTACGCAATTATTGCTATTCGACCTTTTGGTCAAAGCCCGGGGTGGAAACTGTGGAGCATGCACAGAGTTCATTTTGGGTCTGATCAACTGTATACGTGCCGGAGTAATTGGACTCCCAATTGCATTATTTTTTTAGTCGGACTTTGAGAAATTTGATTTAGTATGATTTAAATTTTTAAAAGTACGGTTTTAGTTGGATAAACACAATAACTTGATTTTCTCTGATGTCATGTAAATGTACTGATTGTTAGTGTGTAAGCAGGAGCCCTCAGTGCTGTTAGCCCCACCCAGCTAAATAATCACCAGCCACTGCTGCTGGACAGTGGCCTGTTCAGGGAAAGGACAGGGACAGAGCTAAAGGGGGCAGCAGGTGAATCACTACTAAGATATCCAACATCAGCTGCTGCTAAACAAACAAACTGGTTTTCAAAGCGCTGTAGGACTTGTTCTCTGACAAACTGTAACTCTACTCTACTTAACACACATGCACTTTCACTACTGATAGGCAGTGTAATTCAGTCTGCACCGCCTCTCCATCACACACTTGCACATCGTTAACTATGTCACTGAGAACTGTTGGGTATGTTGTAACATAAGGATGTGACTGAAATTTGGTTGGTTAGAGACTCATAATCAAATAACTTTTAGAGTAATTGCCCAACCCTATAGAGGAGGCTGTGGAACAGAGTTGTCCACATACTTATGGCCATTTCGTGAAGAACGCTGATATTCCAACTCTTAAAATAGCCACTTCATGTTGTAGGCAAAGTTCCACGTCACATCACACAGGAGCCCAGCATTCATGCTGACTCTGTTCTCTCTGCAGTTTTTCTTCAACAGTGACAGCACAGAGCTGGTCATGGCCGGAGCTGGGGCCCTGGTCTTCTGTGGCTTCATCATCTATGACACCCACCTGCTGATGAAGCAGCTCTCTCCCGAGGAGCACATCCTGGCCTCCATCAACCTCTACCTGGACATTGTCAACCTCTTCCTGCACATCCTTCGTCTCCTGGATTCCATGAAGAAGCACTGAGAGCTGATGGAGCACTTCATACTGCTTCACTCAGCTCAGTGGAAACCCACAGATATGCCTGTGCTGTGATTACCTTGTGTTCATGTGAGTTTCTGTCCTGGGGTTTAGCCAAACTTTAATTTTAGGGAGGACTCTTCATGAATAAAAAAAACCTGTCTGTGCATCTGCACTTGCTTCGTCTGAAAACCAAAAATACTGGTCATGTTATAAAAAAGCTCAGTGACTTAAAGGTACACTACCTGATTTTCTCTAGAGCCCACTAGCACCCCAACTGCCCCTTTTGCAACTCATCTTGTGTTTTTGGCCCTGTGCACACTTGGTATTAACATGCAACCTAGGTGATCTGATCTCAAGTGGACAGCTCTAGGTACACGTGTGAATGAACACAATGCACCCTCAATGTGTCTTAAGATCTGATCACTCTGACTACATTTAGAGGTGGTCTGGGTGTCATATGGCCACATTCTTTAAGCAGTGTTTACTGCCTACTCAGCTGACGTCCTAGACAGATTCCCACTGGATAATTAAACTTACGGTTACGTATGGAAGAATGTGGCCAAAACGGTTACTGCACTCAAATTCAAAATACTGCCTTGAGTCGTGTTCGCCCCCCCCTCCCCTACACATTCGAGGTTGCTGGACAGCGGCACGCTGGAGACTGATTTGTTTGCCCATCGGCGGCTGCCGTGGCAGGGCCACGTCACCGCGTCCTTGATCTTCGGTTTTCCAGCAGATTGTTCAAGCAAGTCCGGCTTCTCTGCTGCTATTGCTGCTGCTGGGATACAGCGGAGGAGAAGCCGGCTGCTAATGCTATGTACCGGGACACTGCTAATGCTGCTTGCCGTGCTGCTAATGTTTGTTTCTCAAAAAAATCAGTCGAGTCGATGACCCACCTGCACATGGGCTACAATGTATGATTGAAAATGAATAACAGTTGAAAGTAATTGAAACGTCCATCCCCGTCTAGCTATGATTCTAGTTAGCCCACTTTGGCTAAAGCTTACCTGTCGAGGAGAAGAGTAGCCACTTTGACATCCGATTTCAAATTCTTCTTCGCTTTGAACCATCTCCACCGTTCAAAAGCATCTCCTAACTGATGCTGAGACTCTACTGACTGCGTGACTGGCAGACGGCGGTGGGTGGCGCAACAGGCCAAAACACAAATTCAAAACATAAACATGATTTGCATACCGTAAACAATTTTTTAAATGCAAATATTCTGGCTGTACTATTGTTGTCGGTGAGATCAGTATGTTATATGAACATTATTCCTTAGTCTCTGTGACATATTAGGAGGATTTTACGACTGTTTGCTTTAGATTTCTTACATATAGCTCCTTTAATGCCCTGAGTCTAAAAAGTTTGCATTCACTCACAGCTGCTCCTCTCATCCATCGATCTGATCAGCTTTGATTGGATCGACTGATCAATTATTCATCTTGCCACTGAAAAATCCACAACAGCTGCTTAGGGAAAAAAACAGAAGAGCTCTGCCTGCGCTGTGTTCACAGACCTGTAAAAACCTCAGAATTTAGTTAAGGGACACAGATTGATGTACTATACACAGTCAAGAAAAGTGTATTTACATGGATAATTCGTGGTGATGTGTCAAACGCTTTCTCAGTCTGTTTTTGTCTTCAGAATGTCTTGCCTTCGTCATCTTTCACATGGCGTGCCTGTTCAGCTCAAAGGCCTTCCCAGCTCTCTCCCCAGGTGCGACGGGGGCTAGGTGTGACATTGTTGACTTGTCTAAACCACGCCCACATCTACAAGACATTCATTAAACTACCAATAAAGCTGTCATAACAAGGACATAGCTGTTTTGGTGACAGTGTGCTAGAAGCTCTATAACTTGCACATTTTAGTCCAAGTTGGATGAAGTGATATCTGACTGTCAATTGTTCTGCCCAAAGGAAGGAGAGGTGTTGAGTGCTGCTGACAACGATATCTCCAGCTGTACTGACACAGCCGCAAATGTAACTAGCAAGCATGGTATGGAGCAAAACTGTGGAAGTAATAACTGTGCGTGGCAGTTACTAAAGCAAGTGTGAACAGCAATGCAACTGCCTACTTGTGTTCGGATCACCAAAATGCATGTTAATACCAGGGGTATCGCTAATAAACATTGTGTAAGAACAAAATGAGGCCTAAAAGAGGCGTACGCCACTTCCTAAGGAAAACTTGCAATCTATAAAAACAGACTTGATGGGAGAAACTTTGACATTTTGGAGAGAGGAAATTGGCGACGCAGATTGTGAGGTGGAAGTCTGATTTTAGAAATGATCTCTTTTTTTTTTTTGCCACACAGCATTTTTGGCTTTTGTCCGTATATACATTTTAGTATGGATCCTACTTAGGATCCATGTCTAAGCAGGCTCAGTGATCAAGAGAGCTGCAGTCAGCCTGTTCGTTTTCTCTTGCAGTGCCTCTTTTTACACAGTGACAATGTTTTTATTTTGGTTGACAATCGCTTCAGTGAACATTGCTCAAACAAGAGGAAACAGTGCAGTTTTTGGGATTGATCTATATTTTATGCCACTGTATGTGGGATTGACTCAAAATACAGTACATTGGAACATTTTGTCATATGAGGCACTAGTGGACGCTGTAACAAATTTAAAGTGCATTTCTCAGAGTATATGTTTTTAACAGTGTCTCTCTGGTTGGTTTCATATCTATCATTCCATTAATTTATTCTCAAATTGAATTTATTGTTGAATGTTTTCAGTGTTGTCAAAAAGAGGTAGTTAATATTCTATTAGTATGACTGCACCCCTTTCATAGTTCACATCTGCTACTGATGTACAACAGCAAGAAGATGATTAATTCGAAGTAAGTGCATGCCCCGGGTTTATTAATATCTGTGACTGTACATAATTTAATGGTGTAAATGTAACAGTGTACAGTTTAATATTGAAGTTGGTGAAGAGTAAAATTTAAAGACTATATATAGTACTATGTAATTCTATTCCTCCATGCAATCTCAAGCTTTGGGTCATGGATAAATGCTTTATTTGTTCTTAATAAGGGATTTAAAAAAAGACTACATGCATTGTGTTTTGTATCCAAACTACAGAAGTGCTTGTCTAAAATGACATGTAATTGACTCTTGGTTTTGTATTACATTTACAGCAGATTTGTGTCTTTCTCTTATTGTTTGTTTTGTTAATTAGAATTATGCTGATTTCTGTTTGCCCTTTAACTGCTGTAAACTCTGTTGTCAAACATTCTTTATAGAGCGGCCACAGTCGTGAAAATAAAGATTGCTATATTTTCCAAATGGAAAAAGAATGAGGGAAAGTGAAAACTTCCTGATACAAAGATTGCTTATTTCCCCACTTTTTGACCTGTTTTTGTGTACGTGTACTATCTGTTACAAGATCTCTCAGCTATACATACACATGTTGTCCCACTGTTGCACAGCATCAAAAACTAAAAGACTAAATTGTCAAAATTATATCTTCTGTCTCAATTTTTCACCAACCTGACACTGTGGTGCAGTGGTTAGCATTGTTGCCTCACAGTAAGAGGGTTCTTGGTCTCAACCTGGGGTGGGGGAGCCCTTCTGTGCGGAGTTTGCATGATGTTCCCATGTCAGCATGAGTTTTCTCCGGGTACTTCAGTTTCCTCTCCCAGTCCAAAGACATGCAGGATAGGTCAACTGGTGACTCTAAATTGGCCGTAGGTGTCAAAGTGCTTTTTACACTACGATTCACATTCACCTGCACAATATTGGATTTTTTTTGCCGATATCCAATATGCCAATATATAACTCATTTGACCAATAACAAATACCAATATTGATATATCGTCTTTTTTCCCTATCTAACTGATCATTGATTCTCTTCTGTAGTGTAATTAGCATCACACTATGCATGCATACTCTTATTATGATGTTCCATGGGCAGATGGAGACATGAAATACAATGCTTTTCAATGTATGTAATATTCATTCACTGTGGAAAATAAGACAAAACATTAAAGATTAAAAGTTTAAAGTTCCACTGATTGTCATACACCTGAGTGTGTGAAAGTTGTTCTCCGCATCTGACCCATCCCCTGAAGGAGCGGTGAGCAGCAGCGGTGCCGCGCTTGGGAATCGTGTGGTGATCTAAACCCCCAATTCCAACCCCTGTTGGCTGATACAGATGATGCACTGATATTATCAATATGTTAGCTGATTGAGGGCTGCACAGTAAAAGTGGAAATTATGACATACGATTTAAATGACATTTTAATTACTTTTTTAATAGATTTTATTTCTGAGATTTATTTTACATTTCATCAATATAAAAACACAGACATGAGAAATACAAGACAGAAAGGAAAACAAAAAAAAGATGAAAACTGAACAATGGTAATAATACTAGCAATAATAATAGGATAAAGGGTAACACACTGTCAGTTAAAGGAAAGAAAGTACAATTATGGTATATGCCAGGTTGTACTATGAGGAGGTTGTCCACAAAAAGGTTGAGGCGTGGGTGGTCAGGAAAGGTCCAATGAAGACCTGGTGTCCAGGTGGATCGATACACAGTGTACAGTCCAATGCAAAGAAGGATCCAACGTGGTTAGGCAGGCTCTCTACACTTTTGATATGTTCAATAAAGGGTCCCCAGATTTTAGAAAAAAACTTGATGAGAGAGTTAGACAGAGTGCACCGTGTTTCTTCAAGATATAGACAAGAAAACATGTCATTTAGCTATTTGTAAAGCAAGGAGGGAACACTAACTTCCATTCACGCAGAATAACCTTTTTTGCTATGACTATACCAAACATAACAACCCAGTATCACACAGCACATTTTAATGACGTTTTTTATAACATATGACTTTTAATGACCTTTTTAACTTAAATGTTTTGTGACACACGAACAGTCGACAGTGATGAAGCCTACATAACACTGATATGATTTTCTAGTTTTCCAATTTTTAACACAATTTAAAGTAATGAAATAGAGACAGTGTTTGAAATTGATTGTACTTTACACCACATGCACAAAAGGCACACTGAACTGCAGTATGCGGTAGGACCAGTAATAATAATAAGAATGGCAACTTGTTATATGAATCTATTATTATGATTAAATTTACTAGTGATTATTTTGCTCGCAGGTGTATGGTTGCTTTTCCATCCATCCATCCATATTCATTCACTTATCCAGGGCTGGGTTGTGGGGGCAGCAAGCCAAGCAAAGCACCCCAGATGTCCCTCTCCCAAGTGACGCTTTGCAGCAGGGGGTACAAAAAAAGAAAAAGGGAGATGGGATGAATAATATTACTAGTAATAATATACATATTGATAATATAATAATAAACTGATAATTAAATAACATAAGTATGAAACAAATGATTGAAACATACGGTGCAGAAGAACACCTGCAGCACACTAACTGCATACACACATTTATGTTTATTAATATGTTTAACAGACAATGTAATTTCCAAATGAACAATGGGAGAGATTTAGAAAATTTGGACTTGGATATTATCTACTGGATATTAGATGCACCTAACAGGATTAATATGATAAGAGTTAGTTCAATTTGCTGCTTCTTGTTTTCATAATATAAGATAATATCCTTGGCTTCCAACTTAATTGTTTGTTTGAAAAAGAGTCCTTCAGTTTTCTCCAGAACACTGCTATATTGAAACATTCATAAAATATATTAGTGTCCAGTTCTTCATCTTTACAAAAATCACATCACATTCAAATTGATGAAAGAGTTACTAGAATATATAATGCACAGTTTTGTAGTGTATTTCTCTTAATTTGTTGGGAATACCATATTTGTATGGAAGAAGCCCTGAAACTGAGTTCCACACACACTTTCCATATGAAGTAGCCTAGATTTAGTTCTGCCGTAGAAATAATCACAGGTGTGGACTTGAGTCAAATGACATGGATTTGAGTCACAAATTTCATAACTTAAGACTCGATTGGACAAAATAAAAAGAAACTTGCAACTTGACTTGGATTTTAACACCTATGTCAAACATGTCAGAACCTGGATGTGATCTGTCCTTGATGATGTTCTGTGCTCTGCTGAGGCAACGGGGGTGTAAATGTCCGACGGGGGGGGGCAGACTTGCAGGTCTAAAATTACAGGCGAAGCAAAACAACTTCCAACTTCGTTTGTCATTTGAAGTTGCAAAAGGAATAGTGAGTCAAGGCTAATATTAATATAGTTGGTGAGCTAATGCTAATATTAACGTTAGCTGAACAGCTATGGGACTTTATAACAAACCTGGTCCAACAAATAAAGGACATTTTAAAAAGCATTCATGTACATGAAATATTGGCATTACATTTTTTGAGGAGTGCATTATGACATGTTTTGGACTTTAAACTCAAAGTTTAGGACTTGGAACTTGACTCAGGATTTGCCTGTCTTGACTTGGGTCATGACTTGAGACTTAACTGTCTTGACTTTGGACTTGATTCAGGACTTGCCTGTCTTGACTTGGGACCTGACTTGAGACTTGACTCAAGACTTGCCTGTCTTAACTTGGGACTCGAGATGTGCCTGTCTTAATCTGAGACATGTGCAAAGACTTGAGACTTACTTGTGACTTGCAAAACAATGACTTGATCCATAGACTGTATAAAATCCTATAGATCCTAACATGTAATTTCTTACATGTTTATTGGTATATTAATTACTGAGGAGGTATATTCTGATTTTTGCACCTTTGAGTCATCAAAATCCCAATTTTGTTATTCTTTATGTAATGGGAAAGGCTTTTTTTGTAAAAAAAAAAAATCCTCATAACTAAGGATGTTGGCATTATCATTTATCAACAGCTTGTCGTTGGTTTTGAACGCACCCCAGTTAGTCTACTACCACTTCACCCCTACGTCATTTCCGTTACACAACCTTCTCCGAGAGTTTTGTCCAAGATGGCGTCAACGCAGTTAACGGATGAGGAGCTTTTCTCCGAATTAAAGCGCTTTGGTTTCACTCCAGGCCCGGTTACCGAAAACACTCGCCCGGTGTATTTGAAGAAATTGAAGAAGCTTCGCGAAGAGCAGCAGCAGCGGGGCTCCAGACCGGGGAAAACCCGTAGCAGCGGGGCCATCAACAGCACCACTGGCGGAGGCAACACGGCGGGATCCAGGCCAGCCAGCCATGACGTCACGCACCTGAGCTCTAGCAGGAGACCGGGCAGGAAGTCCACCGTCCTCGGCTTCAGCTCCGACGAGTCTGACGCTGAAACTCCACTGAAAAGAAAAGGCCTCAACCACAGCAGCAGGGCAGACCGAAGCTCCGGTTTTCCACAGCAACCGAAGATAAGGCCCGTTACGACGCCGAGTGTGGTTACCAAGAGTCAGTATGGCGCTACGAATACGCTAAATAGCAACAATTCTTCCTCGGGTCCGGGCGGACAGAGAAGTGTCTCACTGGGCTGGGGAGTTCGTGCCAGATCCAGCCCCGAGGCGGAAGGGAGGGATTACGACGAATCGGGGGACGAGGACGATTATGATGGGGAACTGGAAAAGAACTCTCGCTCTTTAAACGGTTGTGGGGCGTCTCATTTAAACACTAGCAAGCTAGCTGGGGATTACTCAGATTCGGACGAGGAGGAGGTTGGGGGCCTTGGTGTCGGAGACAAGCAGCGGGATAGGTTGGAGCCAAGACGGAGCCACCCGAAAGCGGAGTTTCCTTCCCACGGAGTGGGCCGAGGGTCCCAGACGGGAGGGGCAGCCAGACAGGTTAACCCGTCTGAGAGTCTAAATATGGTGGGGAGCCGGAGGGAGGAGGGGGAGGAAGACAATTCAAAGAGAAGGGACTCGGACCCGCCGGGAGGCTTGCGGAGCCTCAACTTTCCCAGGAAGTCTATCTACGTGTCCCTCACCGACAACCACGGAGGAGAGGCCGGCAAAAACAACCACGTCGACGGCGAGGACGGAGCATCCAGAAGCAGCACTAGTAGGTTCGCCATCGGGTTGAGACCGCGCTTCTCCAACTACAGCAGCCTGTCCCAGAACTACAGGGGCAACCACTCTAACCACACCGCCCCCAACCACTCATACAGCCAGGCGGTGCTGAAGCAGAAGCTGTCTGTCCCTGAGGATGAGCTGCTCCAGCAGTTTAAAAGGGAGGAGGTGGCCTCCTCTGGTAGCTTCAGCGCTCACTACCTGTCCATGTTCCTGCTCACTGCAGCCTGCCTCTTCTTTCTGCTGCTGGGCCTCATGTACCTCAGGATGAGGGGCTCTGGATCCTCGGAAGTGGATGGAGTCAGTAAGTATCTGACATCATGTGCATTTTAAGCTTTTCCATCGTTTATCCCCACACTGCAAAGTATGTCTTCTAATCTTACAACAATTTTACATCCCCTCTACAGTGATTGACAATAATTGAAAGATTGATGTGCTGCTCAGGGTTGGACGTTAGCACCAGACAAATGCAAGTAAAATATGCAAGTGGCTGTGAGATTTGCTTCATTCATTCCAAAAAAGGATTGTACTATTTGGATTGTATTGTGTGGCTGGTAGAGTTTTTGGATTCACCAGCCACAGTGGCAGGTGGACAAAAAAGTTAATTTCATACCTTGGATGTGCTCCATGTAAACAGCCAGTGAACACATCTGCTGTGGAGCCTCAACTATGCTGCCCATTACGCAGAAAACTAATTTTAACTTTTTTTAAACTTAGTGGGATTCACAGCAATAATCAATTTTCCTGCAAGAAAATCTTTACACAAAAATATCAAAAGACTACTTTGAAAATCTGCAAGCTAACTCATCTTCTCCCACTGTTTGTTTCTTTACAAGATATGAGCCTGATTATATTCCAGGCAGGTAGCTAGCTAGTGCTAGCTAGTGCTAGCTACCCGACTATATGGTAGGGACAGACTGAACCTAATGCTCACTCAACTCCCATGGTTTCACCTCTTGTAACCAGTGACAATATCTTGTCAGCAAATGCAAACCCTTAACACATATCAGTGTGCACAGTCCTGGTTTCAGTCTTCCTCCCTGCAGGTGCAATCACTACATTTGCTTTGTAATAGCCAGCGCCGGCTATTTAACAGAAACATAATCCATCTCTATGTAAGAATTGTCGGCATATATATCGGTCCGGTCCTGGCCCCAAATACCCTTTAGACGGTGTTAATCCTGATGTGTTTGTGACCAAGTAAATTACTTTTAGCAGTCTCTAGGCAGTGGCTTATTGCTGCCTGAACTTTCACCCGTCCTCCCTGATGTATGGATGAAAACAACATCCAGACTTCCTATACTTGCGCATTTGAAGTGTGACTTCCCAGGAAGTCTGCCAGTGCCAAGGGTTGTCCAAATCCACAATTCACTAAGTACACAGGGACTCTGTCTTTTTGCAGACTTCCAGAGAGTCTGCTTTGTTTGCAGACTTTGTGTGGAAGATTACCCATAATGCAAACCAATACTGACCAAGAAAAAGAAAGGAATAATGGCGTTAGTCAATAAAAATAATGTTCACATAATTTAAATAAAGATTGAGGTGGAAAATGGACATTAGGATCTTTTACAATTCTGAATAATTTCACAGATATTGAAAAATGTGCATGCACTGAAGTACACACCTTCACAAGCCGGCAGGTTCCACTGATCCACAAGTGGTGGGAACATACAAGTTGTTTCCTGGCAAAAGCAAGAAAAAACTCAAACAGTATACATGGATGTAAATCATTTGACATAAAATAGCTTTTCAGATGTATTTCAAATGGAAGGAAACATATTCTTGTTTGTTAGACTCAGTGACACACTTACAGTTTAGTGAGAAACACTGAATGTAAACACAAACTGTTTGTTTACAAGAAAATTCCACAGGGCACCTTTAATTGATTAATCCTTCGACTTGCACAATGTATTGGCAGTCAGATGTCAAGTTTTCTTAAATATTATATGTGCATCATGTGTGCAGGTAAATGGAGTTCAGAGGGAAAGTGTGGAACACATCTCCCATTTCAGTGTAAACAGATAGCATCATGATTTAAGCTTTTAGCTCTAAAAAAGGAGTTATGTCCTCAGTCCACACAGTATGATTCAGTCATGAATTCATTTAGTGACTGTGATTATGGTTATTGTAGTGAGATGGCAGTGCTCCAAGTGCCTCGCTGATGTGGTGAGGTTTCAAGGGTTGAGTTTCATGTGCAGACACTGACTCACGTGTTAAGTGATGTCTGAACTACACTCACATTCCACAGTCTCCAAACACGTTGTCTTATTGTTAAAGACCCAGTTTTTCCTACTACTGATCCAGCTAGTGCCTTTACATGTGTGCTGTGTTCAGTTTACAGTGTGACCGTGCTGTTGTTACTGTCTCCTTGAATGTATCTCTCTTTCTCCTTCGTTGCAGTTAAGAGCCACCCGTTTGGCAGCGACTTTGACTCTACTTATGTAAGTACATATTTTCCCCTTTCCCCCTTTTTAGGTCTGTTGTGTTGGAAAGGTTTTGTTGAGCACAGGATATTAGATGTGTACTTTTATCCTGGAATTAGATTGAGGCGTAATGGATGTAAACAGTGAACATAGCTGAAGTGCTGCAGTGTTAATGAACTAAACTTGCTCTCCTGCCCATGTCGTGGTGAACTGTCCTAGAAGAGGCTTCATGCTTCTTTCTCAAACTGTGAAACATCTTAACCGTAACTGATACTGACTACTGTTAATAAGACACACTGAGTTCTAAATTTATTTCATAAGTTCATTCAGTCTTGGAGCCTAGATTGCAGAGGTGTCCCAAGCAGATCCGGGCATGTTTTAATGGCTGAAATCAAGCAAATCAAAATCTGATCTTCTCTTTACTTTTCTGTGTTTTGTCCACCCCGGCCTGCTGGTGCTGTAGCGCCGCACTCCGACACCAAAGTTGGCCTTTACAGTGCAACATTCCACTTCACATGCGAGTGAAAATTAGAGTGCGCAAATGTGAAAAATTATTTAGACGCACCAGTGAGTGACTCTTGAAATGAGGAGGTTTGCAAAATGCATGCGTTTGCTAACCTCTGATGCTAATTATCATTAACAAAGAAAAGTGTAAAGCATTCAGGTAGCAGCTTGTCATTTGTAGCCATCAATGATGGTCACTTTTATCAGTTAAAATGGCGAAATTGTTGCTGGCAGGTCATATAAGCTGATTAATGTAAATTTTGGAGCAGCCTAATTAAAGGCCATAAGAAAGTCTGCTGTGTGGTTGAAGTGCTTTTTGCAGTCAGTGTCCATACTCAACCAAAGTCACATTATCAAAGTTTAACTTTGATACATATCCAATTAAATCTTTAATTTAATCTTATAAATTTGATAGTTTCAAGCCAGTGATCAGCTAGCTCTTAAAAAGAATAATTCACTTGCAAAATGATCATTTGTATTAGAGCTTTTAACAAAGATCAGTGTATAATCTATTACATTTTAGCTGTAAGTATGACGGTTTATTTTGAAAACACGTTTCAAGGACTAGCGTTAGCAAATAGAGGGCAGAGTGTATCTATGACAAGGTGCACATCTTTTGCTCTGGAAGAAGAATGCAGCAGTGACATTGAAAAATGAAGTAGGCAAAGTGAAGCATTATTCATTCAGTATTCATAAGTCTAGGCCCATACAACTTAATATGTTTCATAAGCCATGCAATGCTGTCAGAGAATATGCAATATATTGCTGTGAGCTTTGAGGAAGAAAACACATTTGGTATTCTTTGATATGAGTAAAGTTTTATGTTTCTTTTTAATAACAATTAATTGATCGTTAAATGTTACCAATGATGAATTAAGGAAAGTGCTTACAAAAGTGGAAAAGCTGACAACATGAAATTTTACAATCACATTTTCCCGGCCAGGAAAAGTCATGGAATTAGTTAAAAAAAAGTTTAAACTTCTGAAAATCTTGGAATTTCGTTGCATACAATGGAATTGTTGCATTAATCTTCCCTGGATAACCCTCCATGTGATGTAACATACCAGCAAATGTATTTTGAGTTGCAGTTGACGTAATGTAGTTCTAATATGAGTTGAAGTGTGATGTTTTTTTAAAAACATGTACATTTCTTTATTTGCTCTCTGTGTTCATGTATGGCACCCAGCTGAAATACTGTTTGAATCTGATATGTTTGACAAATGCTCAGCAAGTGGGGCAAGAAAAAAAATTATAATGGATTCTTGAAAAGTTGTGAAAAGGTTTTGAAATTTTGTCCATAAAAACGTTTGGGAACCCTGAATTACTCAATATGTTTTACCTTGAATTTGGGGGGGGGGGGTACTAAACAATACACGCCTCCATGGTGAACGAAGAGGCCAAAAAAGGTGAACATTCATCCTGAATTGAAGTAAACTGGGATAATATGATTAAAAATACGTCAGTACAAACAGTCTCGTGCACGTCCAAGTAGTTTACTTGGGCACGCCCCCAACTCTGCTCTAGCGGAGTGCAGCACAGGCGCATTACTTGTAAGGGGAAATGTTTCATACTTCAGCATTTTAGTGAAAATGCATTTTGGAAGTACTGAGCATCAGTTTGGATTAGAGACTTGGATTGTACTGAAGAAGTTGTGTATGAGTTCGTAAATGTTCATGAATTCAACATGATACACAGTGAGTAATTGATATAATAATTGCCATTTTGCAGATGATGTATTCTTTGAAGAAAATAAGTTGTGTCAGATTGGTATCTACAGCTATTATTTCAGTGTTTCTATTTATGGTAATCAATATTTAAACAGATAAATGTATTGGATTAGACTCTGGGCATATCAGGATCAGTGCCAAAAACAAAATCAGACATCTCTAATGCTACAACCATTTTTTCCACTTTTCAAAGTTCCATCAGAAAGGTCTTCAAATGAGCTAATAAATAGATATATGCTGTTGTGTTGGTAAAATATGTCCACTAAGAATTTTTTCTCTGCAGAACAAGACGGAGAAGGACCTGATCCTGAAGCTGCTGCTCAAGCTACATGACCACCTGGCCCATGTCGCTGGTAGATAATAACTCTATGCACTCCACCCTGTGTCCACTGACTAACTAACTATAGAGCTGTGTAAAGGAACAATACATTATTAGGCTGTGTAGCGAGTATGGGTTTTACAATCATCTGAAATGTAGCTAATATGGGTTGAAAATGTACGAAAACCGATGGTATCAGTTTGCTGCTCGCTAACCGTAGCTAACTTGTTTTTTGACTGTTTGGTCTGTTACACAAAAGGTCAACTGGAAAAAGGTCCAGTACTAACAAGATGACCTATCGTAGCAGAATCCCACATACTTGGGTCAATAAATTGATTCCCCTCCCGTGCTTGTATATTGAGAAAAAGACAGTAATCCAATTAAATGGCCTAGTTGAGTTATAACTGTAGCTGGACTTCACATGTAAACATGCAGAGCATGTGCATGTAAACATACAGAATGATTCTGACATTAAAAGAGTAACACATTTGCACTTTATAGGCTGTACACATGGATCAAGAAGATATGATACATGGTCAAATAGGCAAGAAGGTCCTCAGTCAGACAGAGCTGCTGACTGCAGCTTTTAATGTTGAGTAGAAACATTTTGGCATGACATCCTATTGACATGATCTAATAATTCCATACATACAGTAAAGGTCCAATATTTTAAATTTGCTGTGATACAAAGTATATGTCTCACTGCGCATTCACTTTGTGCCTGTCATGTAAACATGAGTCCTAATCAGTAGATGAACAGGCTGCAAAGACATGTTCTGCTGATAGAAGTGGTCATCAAGAATATTTTCTTCAGTGATGGTTGATATTGTGATTGCAGGCCAGTATGACTGTGGAGACCAGCAGCATCCAAACAGGAGTCTGTCCATGGATGAGGCCTCTGCATATTTACGGGTACGTCCACACATTAACATCCCTGCCACGCAACAAAACCTGAAACAGAGGCTGTAGTGTACAGTAGTGATGCTGATTACTGTAACTTTCTAACAAGCAGAGATTTCACATAACATGACCAGGTCTGTGCTTTACAATGGCCATGGAAGTTTTGGAATTTGCATATCAGACAGGGTTACCTGGGAGCTTGAGACTTTTTTTAGTGAAGCTTTTGAATTTTTCAGACATGTTGCTTTTCAGTCTTATAACAGTGTATATCCAACCTTTCCTGGTGAAGATGTTTTGGGTCCAATCTGAAGGATTATATAGGGTATAAGCATAACAGGAGCAGCTTTGTAAAGTTGTTGCATCAGTTTTCTCTTGTTCCAAGATAGATGATACATAGACTTATATCCACACAGCAACACAGTGCTATACACAATACACAAAGTTAGGGCTGAACAGTATTTCCTGCCATGATGAAAAGCAACCTATCACTGCGGCTTGGCTCCACCTAGGCTGCTACATGATAAATATAAATATATTTATTCGGTGCCTTTTTATTGGGCATCAACTTTGCATTTAGACACGTACCATGAAAAAATTGACTTGGGCGTAAATAAAAGCCCATTGTTACAGTTACAGCTGTGAGTTGCATGTGAGATGCAAGCCTGCATGGAGCTGGTGCAGATGGCTGCGTATGTTAAAATGAGAGTATTTGTTGTGTGAGATGTGCAAGTGAAATACACACAATATCTCCATGCTGCTCGTCCGTAGTGATCCAAGTCCTGAAGCCCCGACATAAAAAGTTGTTTGGAAAAACGTCATTTGAACTCTGTTTTTAGCCTCATTGTAGCCTGTAGCTCCAACTGCCTCTCTGTGCACCAGGCTCACGTGTGCGTGCCTGTGCGCGAGACCAGCAAAAGCATGTGAACACACATGAACACGGTGGCCATGTCTCATGGTCTTGAGCATGCGTGCACACGTGAGCGCTCACCACTATCTGGAGTCTATCAGCATCTTTTTGCCTTTGCTGGTGTGTTTCTGTAACTTGCACCCAGCTTCCAGGTGTGCAGTGAAGGGCAGCGTTCACTGTGTTTACGATAGAGCCAACTGGAGTGTGTTCTCTCTCAGTGAGTTAAAAAGAAAACTGAGAACGGGAAAGATTACTGGAAGGCAGTATTACTATAGCAGGACCCTTCAGAGTGGAACTGATGGAAGCTGATGATAGTATTGTTCCTCTCATCAGTATCATGTGTCTTTGTTCAGGCTCAGAATCAAGAGTTTGAAGACTTCATTCTTACGTCTCTGGAGTGGATCATCCGGACAGGCCAAGATGTTGGAATAAGGTAATGAATACACCACAGACGTATTCATCCTGGTCACATGCGTTGCCTGTGACATCTCTACTCACTCTGCATGTATGTGTGTGTCTGTGTGTGCAGGCTGACTGGGCAGGTAGCTGAAGATCCGTTGACCGATGTGTCTGAGATCTCTCGGCTGGAGTCCACACATCCCAAGATGCCCTTCACGTGCCGCTTCCGACGAGCCTTTCTCACTGTCATCAGCAGAGTCTTAGTCATTGCAGTCGGTAAGATTCACCACGTCACATAAACAGCAGCATGCCTGGACCATGCGGAGGTTCACAACTAAGAGTCTGCCCCCAAAGTGCAGTGATTGATTACTGCACCTACACCTGTTAATTCTATTTCCAGTGTTATTAATGATGACTGAATATAACTGACGCCAGTAGATTGTTTAAAGAATGAAATTAAGCGGACAACCACAGCAACAATGACCAAAATAGTAGGCTTGGGCAGTACCCAATTTTTCGTACTTTCATGCAGTCCTGAAATTTTACTTGGGTTATGGTATGTGATGGTATGAGTGGGTTGTGGTGAACCCACCCAAATTTGCTACTTTGCGCAAGCTTATTTTGCTTATTCAGACCAGAGTGCTGCACAGGTCTATTTTGAAAAACCCCGCACCCTCCCATAAAGCCCAGTACCAGAACCGACCCCTTACTCTTCATTATGTTTAAGTCAAAGTCGTACCTGTTAATAAAAGTCCCGCGACCTGACCTGCACCCGTGATTAAACACACACAGGCAACTGTCACTCACATCAAATGCAGCAAATCTAGCAGAGGAGACATCTCTTCGACTTGCTGGGCTCGATGCCAGGATGATGTTAATAGTTTGCGCAGTCACTGCCAGGTTAGGAAACATTTTAGCATTTTAGAGTATGAAATAACATAAAAATACCAAGATACACTTGAGGAGGACTGTAAAGAAAAAAACAGGTGTTTGCTCAGTGTGTGTGACAGATATGAAGACAATTAAACATTAATCCTTAACACTGGGATCACTTGAAATTAACATCCTTTTCATCTTTTATCATCAGCAGTAACAGTAGGAGCATTAGAATATAGTTTGGCTCCATGCAGCAGAGGAACCTGTTTTCAGTAGGTGTGTTTGACCCTGTGTATCCTGTGTGTTTGTGTGCAGTGGTCGGCCTTGTGTGGAGCGTGGTCTGCTACATGAGGTATCGCTGGAGGAGAGAGGAGGAGGAGACCAGGCAGATGTATGACATGGTGGAGAGGATCATTGGTAAGGAACATTGACCATTTACCTGACTGTCCAGCATGTGAATGTGTTTGCTCACAGAAATGGTGCCACGTCTTTAGAAACACTGCAGTTTGCACTAAGGTTGGGAATATTTCTCGCTTTGATCTGTGATTGTGTGTGTGTAGCACCAACATTTGTTTCATCACAAAGACTGGAAGCAAACAAAGGAAACGGTTTAGTTAGCTATGTTGGAAGCAAGGAAGCAAAAAGTAGTCATACTCAGTATATTTATTTAAAGTATACAATTATGTATATGTCAATGTCGTTCTTAAGGTCTTCATACTGCAAATGTCCAGGGGCCTCATTATAAAATGCACACTTAATGTTTGTGTGCAAACTGTGTGCAGCCTGCTAGTATGCAGTTTCCTTTTAAATCCCAAATCAACCTGGAATTGTCTGCACATTGTCCAGTCTCATATCGCGCCATCTACATGCCCACATTCAACCATGAATGCTCAATGCAGAGCACCTCATCAATGTTGATGCATAGACATGAGCCGATTGATAGGTGGTTCTTTACGGTAAATCACGGCAACCAAGACAGCAAATATTCCTGATGCAGAAATCAAGGTGCTTGTGGATGAACTGAAGGTTCGAAAGCACAGAGGCTATTGTTTGGTGGGCAGAAAGGTAGATGGGAACCGGTTGCTGCTGCTTTTAATGCAGTGAGTTCATCGAACAGGACACTACCTGACTTTTTTCTTCAAAAAAGGTCAGATCTAAGGGTGGATGCCAAAAAAAAATTGCACCCTGATGTCTCTGCTTAATGACATAATCCCTCTGTGCAGGTGGTGAAGATGTGCTGGGTGAGAAGCAGAGTGCTCCACTGCGCTCTGTACTGTTCCCTGCAGCCATTTTGCACTGAAAAACTCTTCCCGTTTAGTCTACTGTATCTCTATGTATACTGGTATTAGTCAGTCCTCCATGTCCCTTCTCCAGCTGGTTCAGAATGCCGCTGCTAGGCTTCTCACAGGTACCCAGAGGAGAGACCACATCACACCTGTTTTGGCTTCTCTCCACTGGCTGCCAGTAAAGTTCAGAGTTGACTTAAAGGTTCTCCTTTTTGTGTAAAAAGCCCTTAATGGTCTAGTCCCATCCTACATAGCAGACTTTCTAACCCCTGATTCTATGCGCAGGTCCCTCAGGTCAGCTGACCTGGGGAACCTGGCTGTCCCATGCTCCAGAGTTAAGCTCAGGGATGATTTGCCTTTGCTGTGTCTGCCCTCCAAACTGTGGAACACCCACCATTGAGTTTTTGAAGTCCAGGCGTGTGAGAAATGTGTGATATGTGGTGAGAGATCCTATATGTATAATGATTCCTCTCACATTTAATTTCCACAATCTGGCTTCAGTTCACCACCTAACCATCTATGTCACCAGTTTCCCATCTCCAAAATGTGCATTTGCAAGGGTCAGAGTTTCCCTAAATGTACACACATTTCCTTGTCAAGTTTTTCTTAATAAATGTATGCTTCAAAAGTGGCATATACACATTTTAAGCCTTTTTTGTGCCTATGCAATGGTTATAAATGAGACCCCTGATGATTTGTCAGTTGAAATCAGTGACTTGCCGGTTACTCTTCGAGTGCTGTATTCGAGCCTCATCCTTTAACCTTTCATTTCTCTGATGTTGTTGTTGTTCAGATGTGTTGAGAAGCCATAGTGAGGCTTGTCAAGAAAACCAGGACCTGCAGCCTTACCTGCCCATCCCCCATGTCAGAGACTCTCTGGTCCAGCCTCAGGACAGGTGAGTACTAACACAACCTCATCTGTATCTGAATCCAGATAGAACTTTTCACAAGGTTAAAGTATATCAGGGCCTTACATGAACATCTGCCATATAGCAAATGTAGTCTGAATGAATGAAAGTGATTATTAATGATCAAAGTAGTGCCTTTTCATCTTGATAGTATTGGACCTGTTTTTCCAGTTGACCTATTATGTCACAGACCAAACAAGTTAGCTTCGGTTATCTTAGGGGCAAAATGGTACCATGGTGGACAACTTCACAGCTCTGCACATTTCGTCCATCCAAAATTCACGGCTCTGGATGTAGATTTCACCATGTTGTTACCGGCTTCCTCTTCTGTTATGCATGATTGATGATAAAGGTTTTTTCTCTTGCTCTGCACCAAGAGGAGAAGATTTTTCACTGAAAACACATTAAATAGGTTCACCTCCCCTTCATCCTAAAACTGGAGCCAGTTTTCAGTTGAAGGGAAGGTGAGCCTATTAAATGTTCATATGGTATTTCACCATTTTATTACACTGATGTTATTTTCTTGTGCTTAAGAAATTTGCATTTAATGCAACATTTATTGGAGTGCTGTTAATGTGTCTATATTCATGTGCAGTTACTGCAGAAATATTACTTGGTCAGAATGCTGTTGTGACTTTTATGGAGAAATGACTGAGGAGCTTATTCAACCTGGAAGCTATCCTGTAAAATTGTAAATATTGATCTATCAGGTGAGGAAGATGTGTCAGTATTTAATAGATAGTAATATTTTACAGGAAGAAAATGAAGAAGATTTGGGAGCGGGCTGTGAACTTCCTCTCAGCCAATGAGTCCAGGATTCGAAAAGAGACTCAGAGGATTGGTGGAGCAGACTTCCTGGTCTGGAGGTGGATCCAGCCCTCTCTCAGTTGTGACAAGACCTCGTTGATGCCCTCCAAAGTCTGGCAGGGAAAAGGTAACACACACTAAATATTTTCTAGTTGCTCAAAAGAGCATTTCACTCAAGTTGTAGCAATAACTCCTTCAGAAACATTTGTGCAGTCTCCTTCTGAGTGTATGTGCATGCACAGTCCACACCAGTTTATATGGATATACCCATATATGCAGAGCTCATGTCTGTGCGGGGGTTGACTAGAGATGGAACAATCCTTTGATCGGGACTGATATTAATTCAGTGGTCAAAAATTCAATATAATAAATACAAAGTGAAAACAATTTTCATTTTATCTTTTTTAGGATACACTTTTATTTTGAAATTCTGAGTCATCTTTAAGCAGCACCAGGCAGATGGCAAGCAGCCATTGATGATGAGGATAACGTTATTCCTGGCTGCCTGGCTAGGCGTCTCACTCAGCTAACTTCTTGCAGCAACATTAGCTGCTCTGTTTGAACAACAACAAGCTTGCAGTCTGAAATTCATCCATGCTGGTCTGTCGGAAGATGCTACGACTTAGACCAACAGTGAATAAGAAAAAGCAGAAATAATATGCATACATGTAATTTGTTAAGCTATGAATAGAGGAAAACCCTGTTAGCTGCTAGACTAATTTATGTAATGTTATGGGGTGGGGGGAAAAATAGATACAGCATAGTATTGTGTTACTTTTGTGTGGCATTATTGTATCGTCACACAGTGCCGAGTAGGGGCAGGAATCATCAGAGGATCCATGATACAATATTATCACAATACTTCTTATAAGTAATAAAATATTATTTACTATTTTAAATATGTTGTGATATGCTGAGTATTAAAATATATTTTATCACAACACTTAGCATAGCGGAACATATTTAAAATCGCAATAATATTGTATCGTGACTTAAGTATCATGATATTATCGCATCGTGGATCCTCTATTTACATTATTTATGTGTTGTTTTTATCTTTTATGGCCAAATGCAAAAAAGAAAAGGGTTGGAAGCTTCTTCAGTAACAGATGTGTTAAACGAACATACGATATTGTCTCCTATCAATCGCAAACCTTTCAAGTGAATCGAATTGAAACCGTATCGTGGCAGACTTTGTGATATCAGTATTGCCAGAATATGGTATTGTACTGAAACTAGTGATTTACACCCCTAGAGCTGCCATTAATCTCTAGCACTGTAGTGGCTCTGTGCTGTGGACCACAGTACACAGGAAGGCTGCTGTAGACGAACAAAGCAGGAAAAACAAACATTTATAGTGGCTGTGTGTTGTTGTTGTTGTTGTACAGCACATGTGCTGTTATGTTCTGCTGGTTTTCATAAATATGTTGGTTATCTGATTATTGGTGTGATTTTGAAGGAGGTGGAACACAGGCATGCGCTCTTTCTGTGTGCTGGCAGCATGAGTACTAACAAGTTTGTGGAGCCTGTTGCAAGGAGCATGCAGCCGGCTTAGTGCCAGTTCATAGGGTCTGCTATGGTTCTTGTACGTCATCATTCACCCGTTTCGACATGGTTCTACGTGGACTCTTATGCGGACGTCCACATATAGCCCATTTTTTGTGGCCTTGTGAAACTTAAGCAAAGCCAGATGAAATTGTTAGTGTTGTTCAAATCCAAGAGAACATAGCATTACTGTGCCTTAGCTAACACCAGACTGCACTGAACCAGCTGTGCGTTGATTGAGATTTTGTCTTTCCTCCTCAGCTTTCCCTCTGGACCGGAGGAATTCTCCTCCCAATAGCCTGACTCCATGTCTGAAGATCAGAAACATGTTTGACCCAGTCATGTGAGTACCTATTTGACGTGCTGTCAGCAGCGACCAAATGTTTCCCTCAGTTGAGTTTTTGTCTGTAACTTGTTTGTATTTGTGTGTTCAGGGAAGTTGGGGAGAACTGGGATTTAGCCATCCACGAGGCCATCCTCGAGAAGTGCAGTGACAACGATGGTATCGTTCACATCGCTGTCGACAAGAACTCACGAGAGGTAGGTTTTGTTTTATGAATGATTAGCTCACATTTATGTCACACCTCCATATGCCGCTGGCTGCAGTAATGTCACACTATGCTTCCTGCTCTCTCCTCAGGGCTGTGTCTACGTTAAGTGTCTCTCTGCAGAGCACTCAGGGAGAGCCTTCAAGGCACTTCATGGCTCCTGGTTTGATGGTAAATCACACACCTAATAACACTTACATTCAGAGAACATCAGCAGTAAAAAAATAAAGTAAGCTGACTGTATCTGTGAGAGTGTTACTACACAGACAGTTGAGAAGGTTATACACTATCCAGGCAGTCCAGTTAGAATATTTCATCCATGAATTTTGAAGGCTGACCAATCATAAAACAGTGAGCAACAGTTTGAAACACTGTGAGACAGAATTTTATAATTCAGAGGAAACAACCCCACCCTGCATTTCCCCCCCCTGAATTGAGGCTAAAAGCATTTGGTATTCATAAAACAACACTTCAAGGACGATGTAGTGCAGAATGCAGACATGAATTAACAAATTGTTAATTTTTTTTATCGGGGCTGCTGCACCTGTAGCATCATGATCATTATCATTATTATAGCACAAATACAGCACCTTCCAGTTCGTTTATCTATATGATACACTGAAAAAGCTTATAGCCCCAGCAGTCCAGTCACTTTTATTTTTGCAGGACTGCCCTTGAAGACCTATCTGCCTGGCGTGATTCTGTGGTTTTATTGCAAGATGCAACGCTTGCAGGCGTTTGAAGTGTGTTGCCAGATGATGGCGCATTGTGTGGTTGAAAAGTTGAGCCACTCGATAACCCTGCGTTTGAGCCCTTCTGTGAGGCCAACACAGCGTTCTAAAGACAGCATAAAAAACGTGGTATGCTTCCCACCATCTCTAAACGCAAAAGTGTTAATATCAATTCTGAATGACCAAACCTACCTACCTAGTTTTACACCTCTACACACCTGTACAGTCACTACGTGAAGTAGCTGTAATTATGACATCCATCAAAATAGGGGTGTGGCATCCTGAAACTTTCGAGAACAGTCAGATAAACTCTTCATTTAAAGCAGACTGAGGCTCTAAAGCAGGGACTCTCAAAGTTCTGATTTATGATGAAGCCTAACTCCTGTGACGCTAGTGAGGTGCCGCTAGCTGCCATGCAAACAGTAACTTTCTACAAACTATCATTCCCAAACTGACTGACATTTGTATGGAATTGCAGTTTGATGTAGTCTCCTGACCGCTGATAGTTAAAATATAATCCACACATTTCATTTCATGTACAGGGCCATATTATGTTTCTGTGAGCTGCCATTGAGCCACTGGCTGCATTTTGAGCAACAGTGCTTCAAGGCCATGTTCATTCTGACATCAGTGACTACTGTTCTGATGTCAGGAATTTTGTGGTAAGGTCTTCAGAATCATGGACGAAGCGGTCAAACTGGACTGTCTGGATTATATCTCATCTTGTGGCCTGTAGCTACATTACACCCACACCTACACAGCTCACAGTGTTATTTTAAGTGCTGAACTAAGGCTTATTACAACAATAGGCAGCTCTCTGGCACAGACTATGATGATAAAACAAACATTTTCACAGCATTATTAATAGAAGAGATGCAACAGAGACATTTGTGTTCTTATGCCCTGATCTTTAGTTAATCCTTTGTTTGCTTTGTCCGTCGCGCCATGGCTGTAGATTGCAGACTGTCCTGAGCAGTGTTCATACTTGTGCAATATTAACAATCTTATTGTTTTGTCTCACGTAACTGTGTTAGTCTAAAGTGTACCAATTTGCAGTAGGAAGCATTATATCTCCCGCAGTCAAAAACAATGAGCCCATACAACTGTAGCCCTTTCTACACAGAAATGGAGCTGAAGGGCCACTACGAAGTCTCTTCTTCATGCCTCCTTTGCATTTTTACACAGAACCAAACAATCAAGGCATCACGGTGAAAGAGGGAAAACAACTCTGTTCCCCCATTCCACAATTGTACCTTCAATACAAAATGATGAAGCGACATAATGGGGCGATATATCCACCCTGAACTGGCAGTGCAAAAGGGACATTTGTTTATTTCTTACTTGATTTTGTGATGTGACCCATCATTAACTGCCCTCTTGTGGTGTGGCATACCAATACAGACAAAACATAAAGCAAGTCTTTCCAAAAGAAACCATACTTTCTTGTTTATATTAACAGGTGTTGATTACTTTTTAATTTTTTTCATATTCCAATTCCAATATATGAATATTCTTAACAGTTAAAACTTTTTGCTCTTTGAAATGGTGTACGTCCATTATTATGCTACTATATTAGCATCATATCAGTGACATAAAATTGTCTCAAAATGACAATAATATCATATATTGCCGTTATTTCTGGGATAATTTATCATTCAATAAAAGTAGTTATCATGACAGGCCTGATTAGAAGGTGTTGTTATGTTCCTAAACAAAGGGCATCCTACCTGCAGCTTCCCACTGGCTGGTTGAGATGTTGGATCTTGGATGAGTGTTCCTGTAATGCCCCAGCTAGGGAAGCTGTAAACTCTAATGTGATGTCAGCTTCATGTATTAAAGAGTGCTGTAATGATTGGTCAGTAACATGCTCCTACTTGTGGTTTGACAGGTAAGCTGGTGACCGTGAAGTATCTGCGTTTGGACCGGTACCACCAGCGCTTCCCACAGGCCCAGGGCTGCACCACGCCTCTAAAGGCCTCCAGCCTCCACGCCAACACCACGAGCACCATGAACACCTCGCCCCGCCTGCAGCACCGCGGCTCCGCCAACTCTTCAGGCTTCTCATGAGATCAACATAAGTGTTAGATTTAGCATTGTCCTCTGTGCCCTCCCAGCATGACAGCACGAGTCTGCTGCTGCTCCTTCACTGCTTTATAACGGAGAAGACTTCAGTCTGCGTCTCGGGAGAGCTTTTATTTTTTGTTTTTTTTGTTTTTCCAACACAAGATCGCAAGAGAAGTTGTTCAAGCGGTGCAGTGTTTGTTTTCAATAATCTTTGTATTAAAATGTCATGGATTTAACAAGGAAGCAAAGTTCTTCTGGAATATTTAAGATGTGTGCAGAGACTCCAACCCTCCCTCCCTCTCTTCCACAGTCTAACTGATGCC
Organism: Epinephelus awoara; assembly: GCA_035609425.1. Classification (NCBI taxonomy): domain Eukaryota; kingdom Metazoa; phylum Chordata; class Actinopteri; order Perciformes; family Serranidae; genus Epinephelus; species Epinephelus awoara. The sequence goes on along the minus strand of CM069316.1, from coordinate 27,994,851 downwards.
ACAGCGGAATTAATGTGGGCACTGTGTGGAAACGGCTGCATGTTATCAGAGTATGCCTCTATGTAAGCTATCAATACAACACAGTGTGGGTGTTGATTTCCCCGAAGATGTTCGATGTACTCCCCGTTTGTTATTATTCAGATTATTATTATTTAGTCAAGTGAGGAAGGGCATGAACAGACTTGTGGAGAGTGTGCTGTAAATACATGTGAACGGTGGCACAAGCTTTATTACATCCTCCGTATTCAAAGCAAACCATAAGCTCACGTTTTTCTTGCTGCCACAGCAGAGTGCGTCTTTATCCAGAGGCTGCCCGCAACAGCACCGATATACACACACACACACAGCGGTTCAGCTGGTAGAACAGGGTGAGCAACCTCTGCGTTTGTTGTTTGCTCCATGTATTCCATGTATGGCCTTTGTCTTTTAATTTTGTTCTAGCATCCAGCAGTGCTCCCAAACTTTTGAATCAGGGACCTTAAACAGTCACCTGACGCTTTCTTCTCCAGATATAATCCAATATATTCCCAAATGATTTTTATGTTTTATTATGTATATTATTTACCTCTTTCAAGTCGGGTCATTTTCACTGTTGGCGCGTCCCCTTATTGTATTTCCAAACCTGTTCTGAACAAGTGGTGTGTTGTCCTCTCTCGTGTACATGACCAACAGACCAGAGGAGCTCACAGACTTTCGGATGTCTCTGGTGACGCAGATATTTCCTCTCATGATATGACCTGATGTTGTTGCTACTGGTCTTTGATCATAGCCTCTTGTAATAATGCTACCCCTCTTTTTGTCATAAGGAGTACTGTGAGAATGGTGACAGATTTTAATACACAAACCCAAATATTCCAACCCCTGCAAGGAGACTGTACTGAACTTACGGATTCCTGGTTGCTTGTGTACTTTTACAGCACCTGTGTAATCAGAAAACACTAAAAAAAACAAATCCAGGAGTTGCCAGACATAATTTCATTTTTTAATGCAGTGAATTGAAAGTTGGATTCAGTATTTGCAGTGTGAAATTGTACAAATGATGCACATTTCAAAATGTTCAAAACCTGCAGCGACGTTTTTGCGGCAGGCAACCCACCTGTGCCTTAAATTTGTGCTTTTTTAAGACTGGCACTGCATTACTGGAGAATGTACTGGATTTCAGAAATGTTTCAAGGGTGAGTAAGGCCTGCCATAGATGTAGTTTTGGTAGAGTTTGACATCTTCAGATTTGGTATTTTGTAGCAGTTTCCTTTGATATTAAACCAAATGCTTCTCTCTATTTATTATTATTTTTTTAAATCCGCTGTGTTGATGTACTATTTTAATGTCACTAGACCTGTTACATATGTGTCATAACTTTTTTTTTTTCCATCGAGGATCGACCTTACATCCGCTTTCAAACAATTGTGAGGATGTGTAAAAATGACAAAAATAAAGTGAACACTTTCCGAAATAAGCCAGTCGATAGTGCATCACTGTAATCTATTTTTGTACGTCTCCAGCAGAATGGTGCACCCGCAGCGTCTCAGCCCACACTGACTGTAATAAGGCTGAATGTAAATGTTGGTTTGATGTGATGGCACTTCTCCAGCCTCGTGCTTCACCTTTAAATGCATCCTCACGGATGTGTTCTTTTCCTCTGATGTATTTTATGTAAACACTGTACATTGATATAACTGTAATATGTACTATTATATGCAGCTTTATTTCCATTGCGTTGTTTGTTTGGAGTTACCAGTATCCCTGACCTGCTAGACAGAGGGGGGAGGTGTACAATACTACAGACATTTAAGAAGATACAGACGTTTTAATGTAATTTGTCAATTGTACAAACAGCTCAAATTAAAGGTTTATTAGGAGTTTTTAAATTGTGCTTGTTGTGCTGTTGTGTCGTGCACATATGGGGTAGAAACATTTTAGAAACAGCATTCCACAGTTGTCTGGGTTTTTAGCTTTTATTCAGCTATGTTGAGGTCAATTTATTAAGTATAGTAACATGCTCCAAGTAATGGATGTTAAAGGTCCCATGTTGTAAAAAGTCAGATTTCTACCTTGAGGGACTATCTTTAAATTTGCCACAAATATCCACTTGGACTCAACAATGAAGTGATTAGATATTTGGTGGTCAAAGGTCACTGTGACCTTACATCAATCTCATTCTTGTGAATGCAGTATTTTAACAACACCTCAAGGGAAATTCTTCAACTTTGGCACAAATATTAAATTTCAATTCAACCAAGGGTGAACCAATTAGACTTTGGTGGTCAAAGGTCAGTGTGACTGTGACCTTGTGTCCGACTCATTCTTGTGAACATGATATTACAAGAACACCTTGAGGGTATTTCTAAAAATTTGGCACAAACATCCCTTTGAGGTAGGCGCTGAACTGACTATATTTTGGTGGTCAAAGGTCACTGTGACCTTACATCAATCTCATTCTTGTGAATGCAGTATTTTAACAACACCTCAAGGGAAATTCTTCAACTTTGGCACAAATATTCAATTTCAATTCAATCAAGGGTGAACCAATTAGACTTTGGTGGTCAAAGGTCAGTGTGACTGTGACCTTGTGTCCGACTCATTCTTGTGAACATGATATTACAAGAACACCTTGAGGGTATTTCTAAAAATTTGGCACAAACATCCCTTTGGGGAAGGTGCTGAACTGACTATATTTTGGTGGTCAAAGGTCAAGGTCAGTGTGACCTCACGAAAACCATATTTTTGGCCGCAACTCATCTAATTTCATATGCTAATTATGACAAATTTGGCACAAATATGATAAAATGATGAAGTGATGACATTATATATCTAAAAGGTCAAAGGTTGACTTCACTGTGACATCATAATGCTTTGCAAAACCACTTTTCTGGCTATAACATCATAGCTCAGGCACAGAAAGGGAGACATTCGGTCAGATACTGAATGGCCACACTAATCTTGGGTGCCCATCTTAAAACTTTGCTAGAGATCTTCTGTGCTGTTAGGGAGAAGATGTGCGTGAAGCATCCATGTTTTCAAAGACATGGATGTAAACTATAACTGCAACTTGACTGGTGCACAGAGGCATACAACCTTGTGGCGGCAATTCTAGTTTTATGCTCAATACACTGAGAAATGCACAGTCCATATTCAGAAACTGTGCCTTCCAAACGAGCTGTCATGACTCCTGTGAAGTTGTGATGTCACAACTATACAATATAAAAGTAGAAACTGTTGCTAAAGTGCTGTTACAGTCATTACCCTGCTGCAATAGAGTGCTCCGGGAATGAGTTCTAAAACATGGGAATGAGTCAGCATTTCTGCACTCCCGGTTCCCTCGTCTTGAAGTAAGTGGGTACTTTAATGGGTTTTTGGTTAATGCCTGAAATAACTTTCACGTCAGTCATATTTTAGTTTTTATTTCAAAAGGGCCCTTCTCCCACCCAAACTTGAAATTACACTTGAGCTGAATATTTTATTTTACAATTTTTGTCCCCCAGCTAATAAAAACATTTAAGTGGCACAGGACTTTCGTTTTGACAAAATTAAAGACTTTAACACCATAAAGTGATGGCACATATTAATGCATTAAAATTCTATTCGTGTAGAAACATTTCTACTCAATACTTATCATTAACAACCACTAATATTTTTGAAATCACAATTCGTGATTTATCAGGAAAAATGGTATTATAAGATGCCAAAATGCATAAGCTAACTTACATCAGTCAGTGAAGTTTTCTGTTCACTCTGAAGTTGTGTTAGTCAGTGTGTTCGTGTTGTGGAGGACGTTGAACTGGCTGAATGAAATGAGAATGAGCTGTCTGTTTGGTCTGTAGTCGGGTTACATCATGCTGTGACGAGGCTGGGGTCCTGGCCATAATTGGTGATGTGCAGGGAGGCACTGTGTTATTCCACCCGTACTCGTACACACACACGCAGCTTGTCGGTGAAAGGGACGGAGCGTGTTAGCCTCTTAGCCTGTGGCTCCTCCAGGTCCATTTTCTGTGCCGACCTGACTCCGACAGATTAACCCTGGCGACACAACGCTTCACTGCCAGCGTCACCTTCCTGCTACTGCTGCTGCTTTCCTCAGGTAAGCCACTGTCTTTTCATTTGGTGGACTAACTTCGGGTTACGAAGGGTACAGCAGTCACAGTTAGCATAAACAGTGACGGGGCGAATTTTAATGCCGAAGGAGAGACCCGTGTTTGGAGTTTTCTGGATGTTTAGGAATAAAGCAACTCTAAACATTGAATTAAACGCATTTGGGGTAACTGTTAACAGTCGGGGTTCAGAAAAGACTGGCAGCCTGTCACAAATGGAGACAAAACACTTAGATAATTACCTACTCAGTAAACGTTGTTATTTTTAGGCTGTCATGTTGGCAAGCGCAAATTAGATACAAACAGGCGGCAGTGTGCTGCAACACTATATGACGCAATATCGTGCTATGTAACGTTACTATAACGCTGACATTTTATAAGGTAATATCAGCTGGGTAGATTGGACACGGGACACACCGGAGTTTTGTGTCTGGGATGCGAAATTAATTTTTTCTCGAATGTGAAGGCAGGACCCGCCCTACTCTGCCTCTGATTGGCTAATAGTGACATTCTTATCTTAAACCTAGCCAATCTCACGCCCCTCTCATATGGGACTGTTCATTACTTATGAGGGGGGAGGGGTGGTGCAAATGGGGAAGGCATGTCAAATACATAATTAAGCACTGGGGTGGGACTTAAGTGTTTTTTTGTTTTCATTTTTCATACAAATTGATTTTGGCATACAGATTTGAATGGCTGTATTGATTATTTATTTAACTGCCAATTGTTAAAAATATTTCTTTTTTAATTATATTATAGGCTTTAATAATAGACTTTTAAAGACAACATGCCCTTCAAATGTAAAAAACAGAATTTTTTGTTAGATTTTCAATTTCCCAACGGAACACATTAAGTGGAACGAGCGCTTCCATCAGAAAATAAAAACACAACTAAATCTGAGATTAAGATAGTGATATTTAATCAAAATGACTTTATTTACATTTTAATTGTCATTATGACACCATTTAAACTTTTTTTAAGTGTTGAGTGAGGTTTTTTTTTGTTTTTTTGTTTTACAATTTTGGGTTAAGAAAGCGTGTATTCTTTAAGAATCGCCAAAATTAAAACATTTATCGTAGCCAGAAACTGTAAAAACAGAAATTATCCTTGGATTTTCAAATTTACGACGGAATGCATTAAGTTGGATGAATGCTTCCTTAAGCAAAATAGTGACATTTCATCAAAATCACTTTATATTACATTAAAAATTTTGCCCAAAATAAACTGTTTGCACAGCTAACTAGCATGCACAGCAAGGGTTTAAAACTGGCTTTTTCAGCTAAAGGATTTTATCTTCAACTTTAACTTTAAAACATTAACGGGTGAGTTTTTAAAAATCACATAATTTATAGTGGAGAGAGGGTCATGCATTTTCCCCAAGTCACTCAGGGAGTCTCAAGGAACAATATTTGTAGCTTTGGGGAAGATCACAAAAAAAAAATAAACAGCCACACCCTGGCCACCCCCTCCTCTAATAACTAAAGAACAGTCCCTAAATCTCACCAATGCAACCGGCATCAAGCCAATCAGAGAGCCTTTGCCATCCTCATTATTTAGGGCAAGTAATCAAGCATTTGCGTGCCTCTGGAGATCATAACATTAGGCTGTTTTCATGGTTTCATGGTCAGTTTAAGTTCTGTGTCAATAAAAACATGGAAGTAGCAGAGGACTTTAATTTTTGACAAAATGAAATACATTTACACTATAAATGGGTGCAGAAAAGGCACTAATTGGTGAATAAAATTTCACCAGAATGCAGGAACTTAAATCTTTTATGTTCTGGTGAAAGACCCCCAAACCTTGCTTAGGGAGCTTGACATCGCCAGTGTGGGGCTATCCACATGTTGGCCTCCCACTCTAGGGGCAATTTTAACATTTTAAGACTAAACAGCCACTTAACTTAAATTGTAGAATAGTGATAAATAACAGCAGCAACCAAGGTTTTTTATGTTATGAATTAATGCAGAACTATATAAATTTCCAAGTCAGTACCACTATAACCACACTTTTTTCTGCAGCCAGCAGGTGGGTCTTGGGGGGGCCACCATAGGTTTATATTAATATCTAGATACGGGATGGCAAGATGGCTCCTATTCCATCTGCTGGAGTTTCTCGCCTGGCGCACAAGTTGAAAAAGTTTAGCTTCCGAGTTTATGTCCCTGGCATGCAGCCTACTGAATATGTGCAGTAGCGTTTCCCCCTGCTGGCCCTGCCCATGACTTCCTGATCTGCACATGGACTTTATGATGTGATGAAGTCAAAGATTTTTAAAGATATTTTTTGGGCATTTTTGCCTTTATAGATAAGGCAGTTAAGTGTGAGGAGGGGAGAGAGAGGGGTAATCACATGCAGCAAAGGGCCACAGGCTGGAGTCGAACCTGGGCTGCTGTGGCAACAGCCTTGTACATGGGGAGCCTGCTCTATCCACTAAGCCACTGACGCCCCTAAGTCACAGATTTTTAAATTGCTTTTCTTGGCTTGGGAAAAGTTTTCCAAACATAAAACCTTTATGGATCAAAAATTCATAATAGAAAGAGTTATAATTGACCTTGTTTGCAGTTGGAGGTGTCCTGCCAACGGTTTCTTTTACAGTAGTGGCCTATGGGGAAAATGCTTTTTGGGCCACAGGGGATTTTCCACTGCAGTGGACACTGGGGCAAATCGGTTGCCAGGCCGAGTAGCATTACCGGGCACCTGGGGGCTACTTGCCCCAAGGGCCTGTTGCCTCTAACCGGGTTCAATAATTTCTGTCCCTGCAGAGGAGCAACCATTGAAAATCCATCCTTTACCTGTGAGACTTTCAGTTTGGTATGTGGCATCTCACATGAGGTAAACAATATTACAATGTTAACTTATAGTGTTCGTTGTAACTGTTCAGCGATAAAATACCAAAGCGCTGTGGATTTTCTCTCCTGGCTTTTGTTGCTGTGCTCCTGCCAGCACCAGCATATTTTGTCATTGTTTGGTATGAGGCTGTTTGGCTGGCCTCATTCCGCAGCCGAGCTCTGGGCAGCAGAGTGGCATAGCAGTGCAATAAGTGTTGAATGGAGAAAGCAAAAACATCCAAATATTGGTGAGCTTCCTCCTTAGTGTACAGAGCTGACAGGGGATTTATAGCACTGTGGAGGTGGCACTGTTCTTTGTCTACCAGTAAGCGCAGTTTATTTGCTTGCAACATCCATAACAGGTTACATTTATTTAAGTAGTTGTATTGCTGAGAGGTCCAACGTTTAAGATTTAGAGGGATGTAGTGGTAACTAGTGATGAGGACTGCAGATTATGACCAGATGAAACATGTCCTGGTAGTTGAAGAGGTTTTAACCAAGAGCTTTTCCTCTCCAAAACAAACAGACCAGGTGATATAAACTATGAAGTCAAATAGAAATATATAAAACTGTAAGTGAAACTTGACTGATGGGTGGAGACATGCAACTGTGGGGCGGTAATTCTAGGACTTTAACAATGAATTTATTATCCAAATTGTGGTAATTTAAGATAATACAAAGCATTTGATCAGTGCGGCTTTGCTGGCCTGAGTTCTTTGAGGTTGGCTTGTCAGAGCCTTTATAGTATGAGCTGTGTACGGCTGATACATCCTGTGGTAGAATCCTGTTTTCCTGCAGGTCAACATTAGTCACACACCGCTGAAAACACTGCTATATAAGGCCATCTTGGTAGAGCCGTTTATCAAGAAGCAGCTCTTGCAAACAGAGTGAGATTTTCCTCTTAGATTTTGGCTGTATGGCTTTGAATAAGTGCCACACTTTATTGAATATTTTTTCATGCTGCCACAAAGAATTGGTTCCAGAGAGATTAAATGTAGTCCAACCTTCATGATGCAATGATCAGGCTGTTCGCAAGGACCGAAAACATTCATTTAATTAGCATAAATAGGTTTGTTTGTTGGTCAGCGTTTAATGAATCATTTGCTGCTATATGAAAATAGAACTATATATTTACAGTATTGGGCAGATGTACCTCATTATGTATTAATTCATAAATAACAGCCAAATTAAGAGTCAGTAAATAGCTTCTCTCTGTCTCTCTCTCTCTCTCTCTCTCTCTCTCTCTCTCTCTGTCTCTCTTTCTTCAGTGTGATTGTGTGTCTCATGGCTGTCCTCCTCAGACGTGGGCTTGTCGTTGCCTTGCATCGTGCCCTTGGGCAAGTCAGCAGCAGCTCAGTCTGCCACCGTGCACTGCCTGCTCCTCTTCTAGGTAGAGTAACTGTTGTCTTTGGTGTTTAAGTGTCCTGGTGTGACTGTTGCATCTTTTTCTCTCTGTCTTTTTCTGTCTGTGGTCATCAGTCTCTCTCCCTCTGTGTCCGCTACAACACTGCCTGAGCAACTTCTGTGGGCTGCAGATGTCTGCCTCATGATACCACTAGTGGTGAGGGCACTGGAAAAATGCCCTCATATATATATATATATATATATATAAGCCTATACCCAGCCTGTTCACATTCTTAGGGCTTCAAAAATGGCTGCTTTGTCACACCCCTGATATAAATGGCAAAGGCACCCTTTAAGGTCTTTGTAAGATACACAGGGCTTTTAGCTAACTCGATTTTTGAACCCATTAGCGGCATTGCTTGACACTGAGAGCAATTGACATAGTGTAAGTAAGGGACATTGCCTGACGCTGCGCATTTGATGGTTCAAGCCCCCCACATTGGCATCAAGATAGATAGATAGATAGATAGATAGATAGATAGATAGCAACAAATTTATGTGAAAGGAACTAAAGGCCTGTCTCATACAGACGTCGGTCCCAAATATAAGTCAGTTGAGGTCAGTGATTTAAGCTACTAGCCTGGGCTATTAAGTTTTACAGGGTGTATACACCAAAGGATGCCCTGTGCATTGCTATCAGATGCTGAGGGGCATGATAAAACATCAGTGTTTGACAACCTGGGAATGAGAACAGGTTGATTAAATTACATAATCTGAAATCATGTACATCATCAAATAATAGGACAATACTGCTGCCTCGACTCAATCTTGAATCTAAATGACATCCAGAGACCCTTGGTCAGTGTATGATCTAAAGGAGGTGTGAGTGTGTGTGCATGTGCTGTGGTACTGCAGTCATTGCAACTGAATGACCAGTATAAAGTTCATTATAACGTTCTCTGGTCAGAGCATATATGTGGTGTTAGTTTCAATTGTAAAATATTTCTGTTGTAATTAATCATCTTTATTACCACCAGTATCATGAACAAGTGGATCTGTTGTCTCAGAGCTGTGATAAGAGTCTTTTGTTGTCGCATTTTAAAGCCACAGTGACTTTGCATTTTCAGTTCTTATTTGCACAATTTGGTATTGTTGGTTTGGTTGAGTTTTTCTGTGTGTAATCTGGTCAGGGATATGGATTTTACTTTCAGAGCACAAGTTGTCTTTCATTTAAAATCTGATAATTTTAACCATCAGCAGCTGAAAGCCATTCAGGATTAGACTTCCATGCAGGATAAGGTATTAATGTGATTAGTTTTTCTAGGTGTGTTTCCATGTTCCTCATGTCTATTAACCAATGTCCTTCAAACTCTGTATTAACAGTGGGAATCCCAAACAGATCCTGATGACCAGAGCTTTTATTTCACATCTTGTCTTTAATACTGTTCAGTATCTTGACCTGTTTTGTCTCTCCCTTTGTCTGCTCCCCTTCATCCAGCCTAGTCCTTGGTTGTAGCCCTGCTGAGAGGTGTTTGGTTCTACTGGTGGGTGGAGTACCCTCTCTCCAGCAGCCATGTCGGGCTTCAATCTGCTGCATCTAATAACCAAGAGCCAGCCTGTAGCTCTGAGGTCCTGCAGTCTTCCCTCAGGTCCACTGACTGGGTGCTGTGTGCCTGCTGTGCTCTGCCTCTCTAAAGCCTTAACACCTGGCTGGTGTGTCAGCATGTCTTTACTGTCCCAGTCTACATGTGTTCAGAATGATGTGAGCTGCTTTTAGTTATTTTCTCACATTTGATCGGTCGTCCCAGGGAAGATTGATCAAATTTTTTGCAGTGAACGATGCTTGAGAGCTCCCAAATTGGACCTAATCTGAACAGGCCTGGTTATTGGACCTCAGTACTTTTTAACTAACAAGTGATATGTATTTGCTATTGTAGCAATGAGTATCAAAAATGTCCAGGTACTGCAGTTTATAGCAGTGAATGCTTGGTCTGACTCTTTGCCTTGTTTTTTCGTTCTTTGATCAGATATTGCCTGATTTTAAAGTCAAATTTTGTGTTCATGTAGTGTTGAAATTAAATGAAAAACAGGTCTCAAAAGGCAACTATTTTGCCTTGGAATGAATTGTTTTTCATTGTGACATACATTTTCCATGCCACATTTTAAAATGAAATCACAACCCAGAAAACAAATAATTGTATTACACTTCAGTGTTGTCCAGCAGAGAGCAGTATACACCTGCCAATAATAAACACAAAGCATTGTCATTAGTTTACATGAGGAGGTACAGGAGAACTGTTTCTTTTTTGAGATGGAAAGGCATTGCTCATGCCAAAATGAAAAATAATCAAAATAGATATTGAAGTTTTTTAATCGCATACGCCTTGTGCTGATCATCACCAATATGCCAGTAACAGCCTAACAGTGACAGAAAAAAGAAAATGCTCCCCTACACTTGCTCATGAAAACCAATGTCAGTGTAGTATTTATGGGCCTTTTCCACTGTCACTTTTGGCTGCGCAGAGTCAAGCCATGCCTTCTCTGGAGTAGGTCCAAAAGCTGGGCCACCCGCATTCAAGCGGGTAGAGAATTAATCCAAGTTGTGCGTATTGTTTTACCAGGATAAAATGTGTGTCGTTATGCCAGGTGCCACAATCCTCGAGTGCCTATGGCAAGCCGTTTTAACATATAGGTCTCTAGTGTCCTGGCGCAGCGCAGGGTGACGAACCCCACGCAGGGCTAGTTTCGAGCAGCGCAACCCAAGGCACGCTCAGTTTGGTAGTTTGGCAGACCGAGGTGCGCTGAGATGGGTGTGGAGGTGCAGCAGGGGGAGGTGTCAACAGATCCAGCTTGGCGCAGTGACAGTTTCGTGCCAAAAGGCTTCGCCGAAGGTGCGCTAAAAGCTAGCCAGCAGGTTTCCAGAATGTCAGGCACATTAACGATGCAAATAAATACCCACAAACACCACTATTCAATGCAACTATCTGCAATCAGCACATAAATGTATCTCTATATCGACTGTCCTGTCACATCTGATGGCAGATCAAAGGGGATTGGCACCGTTTGGCACGCTTGGCACGCGTAATGGAAACCCAACCTGATTTGATCAACACAGCTGCAAACTGAGTTCACATCCCTCTCAGCCAACCACAAACAGCCACAGCATCAGATAGGGAGTATATATTCAGCACCTGTCATCTTAGAAAAGTCAAAAGAAAAGAAACAGAGTGAGACTGCGAGAGATAAAGAGAGCGTGCGCGCGCACGAGAGAAACACAACAATGATTTACAATTGTGGTGACCTCCTCCCAGGCTACCTTTGCATCATCAGCCCGTGGAGGTCTGCTCGCAGTTCTGTATATTCAGACACTGCAAGCTTGGACCTCCCGGACCAAAACATCAGTTTCCTCCTGGGAGGAGTTTGGCCGTCTGACGCTGCTACTCTCCTCTGCCATGGCGAATTGAGTAAACTCTCATTATGCCTTCGCGCGGCGCAGTTAAGGGCGAGGAGATGGGCTCATTTGATTGGTGTGATGTGTTTAAAGCCCACTCCACGCCTTCCCTCCTCCCTCTTTCTGACTTGCGCCGATAGGAGGGACAGAGGTAGGATAGAGGAGTAGCTGCGCCAGTGCGCACGGTGTGCCAAACTTACAAAATCCGTCTGGCCACACCCAGTTGGCAAAGTGCAGGTGCGCTGCACCTCCGCCGTGAGAGCAGGTTGATTGGAGTACACAAACTGAAATCATGTACATCATCAAGTAATTGTTTTTATTGTTTTAAATTGTGTCTTGTTGCTTTTAATGTCTCTGTAAAGCACTTTGAATTACCTTGTGTTGAATTGTGCTATACAAATAAACTTGCCTTGCCTAATAGGACAATAATGCTGAGGTGACGTGTTGCTAACCACAGCTGACCCCCGCTAAAAACCCTTCTTCCCCTTAAACAAGTGTGTGAGAGACTATGTCTGCAGGACACCAGTGAGAAAGGCATTTTCATAAGTTTCTGTGTTCAGCTCTCAGTACCTCTGTAGCTTTGAACTGAATCTTTGTGGTTTGGAGTATAGTTTCTCTCCTGCATCCTGTTTTTTCTTTAGATATCTGCGTTATTTTACCGTTTCATGTCTGCTATCAGCAGTATTAGAAATTGTGTGAAGTTGCTGTTCGAAAACTCAACTTTTCCTTATTTTGCTGCTTCCAAATGAAAGCTTTTACAAAATCAAAGAACAGAGGACTTTTCTTGTGAAGAATCAATAGGAAGTAAAATGGGTTTATCACTGAATTAGCGGAATAGAAACAGCCACAGTGAGATGTTAAATGAAGAGCTGTAGACACTTACTGTCTTACTACACCTCTGCAAACAGCTCACCTCCAACAGGTAAACTTCTCTTACCTGTAATGCTGAAGAAAATGCAGCAAAAATAACAGGGAACTTTAGCCGTGGATCAGCTGACTGCTTTTAAACATATTGGGCTCTAGTTTCGCAGACGCCAACTGGGTGTGGCCAGGCGGATTTTGCAAGTTTGGAGGAAACTGATGTTTTGGTCCGGGAGGTCCAAGCTCACAGTGTCCGAATATACGGAACTGCAAGCAGACCTCTACTGGCTGATGATGCAAAGGTAGCCTGGGAGGAGGTCACCACAATTGTATGCATGTTGCGTTTCTCTTGTGTGCGCGCGCGCTCTCTTTCTCTCTCGCAGTCTCACTCTGTTTCTTTTCTTTTGACTTTTCTAAGATGACAGGTGCTGAATATATACTCCCTATCTGATGCTGTGGCTGTTTGTGGTTGGCTGAGAGGGATGTGAACTCATTAGTTTGCAGCTGTGTTAATCGAATCAGGTTGGGTTTCCATTACGTGTGCCAAACGTGCCAAATGGTGCCAATCCCCTTTGATCTGACATCAGATGTGACGGGACAGTCGATATAGAGACACATTTATGTGCTGATTGCAGATAGTTGCATTGAATAGTGGTGTTTGTGGGTATTTATTGCATCGTTCATGTGCCTGACATTCTGGAAACCTGCCTGTGAGGTTTTGGTGACATGTGCGCACGGTCAGCCAAACTTCAGCTTACACCTACTGCGCTCCACCTGCACTGACAGTAGACCTGGTTTCAGCGGGCGAGCTTTTACCGCACCTTCGACGAAGCCTTTTGGCACTTTTTGGCACTGCGCCAAGCTGGATCTGTCGACACCGCCCGCTGCTGCGCCGCCACACCCATCTCAGTGCACCTCGGTCTGCCAAACAACCAAACTGAGCGTGCCTCAGGTTGTGCTGCTCGAAACTAGCTCTGCGCGGGGTTCACCACCCTGCGCCACACCTTCAAGTGGGTAGCCCTGTTATAATGGAAATGCAAAAACCTGCTGTGCTGGGATGACAGCCCAAACCAAGCCAAGCCAAGTCAGCACATGACTGTTGAAAAGGGGTATTAGTATTGGCAGGTCTATGCTGCTCTCTGCTGGGCAATGTGTAATACACCTCTTTGTTTTCTGTGATTTCATTTTAATGTGGCATGCCACTATGAAAAACAATTAATTCAGCTATTAAAGATAAGAGCCTAAATATTAGACCTATGAACATAAGTTTGTCATTTAAATATGACAATAAATACATTATATAAAAGCAAATACATTAGACAAAGTGTATTGTATCTCAATAAATTTCTGTTTGATTTATTCTTACTTAGGCTTTTTAAATCTTTTATAGTTATATGCCCGTATTTTTTGAAGGGCGATAGTGTATTAGTGGTTTTGCATGTTGTAGCACATTTACTACAAATGACTCACTTTTTGTAAACCCTGCTATTGTGTTTTACAAACTTGGATATTTTGTTGACTGCTCCAGGAGTCCATTGAATTCTATTGTCTTCTTTAGAGTATGAAAACCAAGCCGTTGTTGTATAATCCAACACAGTGAATATCAAGTCTGTATAAACTAGTCATACTAATATGCAATGTTTTTTTAAGGCAAACTGCACTCTAACTACATTATCACACAGCAATAACATATTTTAGACAAACATTGCAGATTTGATATTCAGCGTGAAAGATTACAACTGTGCTGACTAATTTCCATACTGTACAGAAATGAACAGAAACAATTTTTTTTTTTTTTTGTAAATCTTTAATAGAGCAACATTAGCATTCATTTGCAGTCACATTTTGTGGCCACTTGTGTCAAATAATCCCTGAGTTTTGAAACATGGAATCAGTAAAAAGACGTGTTCTGGGTACTCAGCAAACTTATCCAAATGACTCAGTAAACCTGGGTCTTGACGCATCTGGGCACAAAAATGACTGGGGCTTTTTTTGTAATCACGGCTGACATTCGTGCCTGTATGCGTATTATCAGATGTCATTTCACAGAGATAAAAAACAAAAAAACACCTCACTTGTAAGAGGTATTCAAGGCTCCAGATATTCAACATCTAAAGAGACTCCAGGTACACAGTGGAATTAATCTTAATTAATCTTGAAGGCCTCACAAACATAGAAATTGCTTTTTGAAACTACTTTGCTGTGTCAGGGTGGGCTCTTCTGGATCATCACCCACACACCCTTAACATAACGGTCTAAGACACAAACATTAGATTTATGGGTGGTCAAAAAAGAATGGTTCATACCTCCTCTGAGTTCAGCATCTGTTGAGTTTTTAGCTCTACTCACATGCTACTGTCACACAGCTGAAGTGCTAACAGAATAATCAAATGTTTCACGCTTTGCTTTCTTGCAGCTTGCATGCACTGATTGTTGTGGTTTTGTTTAACTTAACACTTATTTTTGAAAGGTTGTGTTGCACATAGGTTCTGTTTGTGTTTTGTTTTTGGATGAAAATAAGATATATTTTTAGCTTTGCACATTAATCGTCATTTATCCTTCCACAAGTTGTGTCTGCATGATGAAGCGGTGATGATTCTCTGATGCCTGAGGAGAAAAGTGTCAGAGCAGGGTGTTCACACATCCATGTTGGAGCTGTGGAATTGAGATCTATTCAAGATCTACTTATCATGTCAGAAAAATGACCTGGGACCACATGTTAAAAAAAAACCCCTGAACAACTTACCTCTATGCAGTTTATCCTGAAAAGCTGGCAGTGACACACACACACATACATACACATACTGCTACACTGAATGTCACCTCGGGGAAACATTTTCTTCAATAAAAGCTCACATCTCTCGTACAGTTCATTCTTACATACGGAGCTCTTCTGTGGATATGACAGCAATTTTAGAGTTGATGTCAAACATAGTGGTCACACACATGGTCATACATATTTTCAACTGTCAAATCTTTTCAGACAAAAATAACTGCTTGTGTGCTGCAGCCTGAAGTCTGATGAAATTACTTTATTTTTTATTGCTGTTACAGTAAGCTCATTCTTATGGCCCACCTGCTTATTTTTATATTTGTATCGAGACAGAGGAAGGTTATACAGTTTTGTTGTTAGCTGGACATAAGGGATAGTGTAATGGTGCCATTGCACAACCTGCATAATTAATATGTTTTTGTCCTCCCTGCTTCCCCCTACCAGGAGCACGTAGGACTAAGAAGACATGGCCAGTGAGCTTTACTCAGGAGGAGCTGAGGGAACGCCTCACACCAATGCAGTACCATGTCACTCAGGAGAGAGGAACTGAGAGGTAGGACACACCGCTGGAACCACTTTTTTTTTTCTCATAGATTTGCAAGTGCAAGCAACCTGATGCTGGAAACTTCTCATGTTTCATTCCTTATTCTTAGAATTTCAATCAGCATTCTTAAGGTTGCGTCCATTGTCTGAAGTTTAATTTGATGTTCTTAGGTTGCATTCAGTATTGTCAAGTTTCATTTAGTTTTGTCAAGTTTCATTTAGTTTAATTCAGTGTTCTCATGTTTTAAGGCAAAAAGTGTGCTGACAGCACCATGGTGTGTAAAAACAACTGTTACTCATTTGTTCATCATATTGATGAACCATTCAGTTTGACTAATACAGTCCTTTTCCACAGTGCCTTCACTGGACAGTTCACAGATCATAAAGATGAGGGGACCTACACTTGTGTTGTCTGCGGGGCTCAGCTGTTCAGGTAGGAGCTGAGCTGTTTACATGGCTATGTCCGAAATCACTCACTCACTCAGTATATAGTCCACTATAAAGCGACTTTGCCATTTTGTAGAACTGTCTGAATGTTTAGTGGGAATTATTGTAACTTATATAATGGATTCAAAGTATCCCACAATGCATTGTAAAAAGTAGTGTACAACTGGTGGTCACTAACCAAGCACTATATCCCATCATGCATCACACTGAAGTAACGAACAGACTGCATGCAGTGACAGACAACAGGAGAGAGAGCAGCTTGATTACAGCTTGTTTACATTTTTAACTGTCGATTGTCAATTTAATGTGTAGTTGTCGGTCCCCAAAGATATCAAAATAAATCAGCTTAAGTTACAGAGAATAGGGTTGTAACACTAGCTAACACTAGCAAGCTGGGTCACTACTAGATGTGATTTGTGCTGTAATGGTGTAATGTTTAATATTACACTTTAAATTCCCAAGTTATCACTTTACTAATAGGCAAGACAAACTTCAGCTCATCAAATGATAACTGAAAATTAATGACATTTTAAGGACAGGTTGCAATCACCCTCTCTCCCTCTGTCTATCTGACAGTATAATATTGATAGTGTGTTTAATGGGAGCAGAGCAGCGCATTCCAAAACAAATGGCCACAAAGTACTTTGTCGCGTTATTAGATTAGGGGAAATACACTTCATAAAACATGTTTATCACATTTTGCATCTGAGTATTTGTTGTGAATTTACCACCAGTCACTGTTGGCATGTTTTCACTTTGCCACAGCAATTACATCATTAACGGTGCAGAGAAAATGACCTAAGTAGTGTCTGAAAGTGTTTTTCATGTTGCAGATGAGCTCACTATAAATTCCTCTATGCAGAACTTCCTGTAAAGTTAGTGGGGAGTAGTGAATGAGTGAATGATTTCGGACACAACCCATGTGTGAACAAGAGCCTAACCTCACTGTGTGTGTGTGTGTGTGTGTGTGTGTGTGTGTGTTTGGGTGTGAAAGCCTGACATAGGTTTACAGAAAGAAATATCGCCCGATAACACCCATCTAGAGAATAAGCTGTAGCAATCATTTTGAATTAAACATTTTCAACTGTAAATTCAGAGACTACACGAGATTATCTTGAATTAATATTAATTAATATTTGGAGCTGGGAGCCATAAAACTACAATATAAAACAGCAATGTAGGCAAGATAGAGCAGCATATTTAAAAGCATGAAATTAACAAACTTTTTTTTCTAATTGACATTTTTGTTTCCTTTTATAGCTCGAAAACTAAATTCGACTCAGGATCGGGTAAGTTGAACCATAGTTTCTCTCCTGCAGCTCTTTTCTCTGTACAGGCTAGGCACAAGCATCTCTAAAGCCCGACAGTCTTTTGTGAATGTACTAAATGCTGGTATTTGCTAGTCATTAACCTGCAATCATTGTCTTTATGTACAAACTGTTTTTTCCTTGTTTGGGGTTAAACTCTCCATCAGTTAAATTGAGTAAATGAGTAGCTGGTCCATTGACACAATAACCAGTGAGTGTGAACAGATGTCTGCAGCATGCAGCAATTACAGCATATATGGATCAGTGATGGGCAGCAGGCTTCAGTGGCTGTGTCATTTGGAACTGCGACCCCTCTTACAGCCAGTGGCATTTCTGCGTTTCCTTTATATGTGGCCATGTTTCATTTGGATACTAATGCACATAAAAGCCATCACACTCATAGCTGCAAAATGATTCAATCTGCCCTGATTTTCTTTTTTATGTTATGACAGCTCCATCAGATCTGTACCCTGCTTAGGGTGCACTTCTGTAAGGAAGGGGAACATTTACCTTGCTTGATCTGCAGAGAACAGAAAGTTATTTAGATCTTGTGGCCAGTTTATTGTGAATGTGGTGGACCGTGCTTTAATTTATGCTACAAACCTTTGGAGTTGCCAGTTGTGATGTGATCACAGACCAGTTACATATACAGCCAGTCAGCAGGGGGCACTGCCCCCCATCTAGACACAAAAATAGCAGTCCTGTTTCCAGGCTCTCTGCCTGATTTAGTTTTAACAGTGCCTGCAACCAGGGTTGGAAATTAACCTTTTGTCCACCCTGTCTCTGTGGCTAGTAGATTTCAAGATCTACCAGCCACTCAATAGATTACCATAGTGTTTTTTTGGCTGGTGATTGAAGCAAATCTAGCAACCACATTAATATTCTACCAGCATTTTGCTGTTGGCTGGTGCTAATTTCCAACCCTGCCTGTAACTCCACACTCCTCAGTGATGAGGCCGGGCTCCCCTAAAGATGAGAAAGTTAAGTTAAGCATCTAACTGGAAACATTCCAAAATGCTCAGAGATGCTTTGGCAGACAGAAATAAGGCCAAACTTCCAGTTAGCAAAGAGAGAACACCTTGAAGTCATGCCAGAGAAGTTTGCATATACGCATGTTTGCAGCTGTGCGAGGCTGCAGTGGTGCTTTGAGCTAAATGCTAACTTTAAAAGTTCAGCTGAGAGTGATGGGAATGTGATTAGTTTTGCAGGTCATAAATAGAAGTACTGGGTACACTTAAAGTTTGACTTGATGATGGCAATAGAGGAGAAGTCAAAGGATCGCCATAGATAATAGGCTCCATCCTCTGGTCACCATAGATACCTGCACTGAATTTCCTGGCAATCCATCCTGTAGCTGTTGAAATATTTAAGCCTGGACTGAAGTGGTGGACCGACCAGTCCACACGTCACTTGACCCATATGCTAACACCTTCCTAACATGATTCCGTCATGTGTTCAGGTTGGCCATCTTTCTTTGACCTTGTGAAGGAGGAGGCCATCTCTGTGGCAGATGATTTCTCCTATGGGATGCACCGAGTGGAGACAACCTGCAACCAGGTATATTATAAATATTGCATTACACCCCTGTTTTTGTTTACTTTTGTACCACTGACTCACTGTGAGAATAAAATCAAATGCACTTGCTTTCCTGAAGCATTTCACAGAAATATAATCTGTAGTGTCTCCCTTTAAAGGTCCAGTGTCTGGGATATAGGGGCATCTATTGGCAGAAATGGTATTTAATATTCAAAACTATGTTGTCATTAGTTTATGATCACCTCAAAATAAGCATTATTATATTTTCTTTGCCTTTATGAGCTATTTACATCTAGATAAGGAGCGGGTCCTCTTTCATGGAGTCTGCCATGTTGTTCTACAGTAGTCCAGAGTGGTCAAAATAAACACTGGCTCGAGATATGGCCATTCACGTTTTGAGTTTTCATGTCAGCCACTGTAGTTCTCCTGCACGCTTAACATATGGGAGAAGTGACAGTTGCAATTTCACTGCCAGATGCAACAAAATCTTACATACTAGACGTTTAAAGGATCTGTATGTAACTTTTTGACATAGTTATCATTTGTGATTGCCATGGTTGAACGAATTGTAACATAACTGAAACACTAGGTCCTTCCTTTTCCCCGCCTTTGGACAGATTTCTATGTAGAGGACTTAGGACAGATTTTGGGAAACTTCAAATAATGTGACATTTACGGTGCTCCCCAGTGCCGTGCCTCTTTCAGCTCCCCTGCAGTGCCAACAGTGTACAACACTTGCTAAAGTTATCTTTGAAAGGAGCCTGCTAACATCAATGACTGGCATTCACCAGTCAACACATGCTGTGTTACCATTTCATACATTCTGTAGTTGTGGCCCGCACATGGAAATTCACTTAGCGGCTGTAAGGTTAGCAACTCCAATGTCCCAGTATCAGGGGTCTGATCCCGGAAAGCCCCGACCCCCAAGCGGATCAGCAAACTATTTTTATTCCTGTCAGTACACAGGTTAGATCTAGTGTTGTTGCTGGCCACCAGCTGGCTGAGTTGGAGTTGCTACGGCCACAGACTGAAGGTCTGTTTCTGGAACTGCGGTCGCTCTTAGGCGAAGGACTGCAGGCTGTGCTAGCAAGCTAATTCTTGTCACATTTATCCAATCAAGTGCCCCATATCATCATTTTCTACTGACCTTTAACAGCATATAGGTTCCTCTTTTTTACCTGTCACCAGGTGAATGAATAGATGCTTGCTTAATACAGATTGGCGGTGAAAAGATTAACAGATGATGTGATGAATATGAATTACCAGCAAGTCTTTTGCGGTTGAACTCCAGAGGGAGATTTGCAATCAAATTGCAGCAAGATAAATCCCCCATGGAGTCTAGACACTGGTGGTTGTGATGGTTGATGACTCTGAGACTGAAGGCTGATGAAGCTGATGAGGCTGATGAATCTGCGAAGACTCTGGGGAGTTAGAGGGTTTGTACAACTGCAGCATGAAAGAAGTAAAAAAAAGAAAGACAAACATATATAAAACTAATGGAGAAGGTATGTCACTGTGTAGACTCACAAGTCAGTCTTTAGACGCTTTGCTTAACGAAAGACTGATGACTTTCTCCCTGATTTTGTGTTTAGATGGGCGGATACAATTTCAGAGTTTAAAAAAACTCCCTACATTGCAGAACTAATAGTAAATCCGCAGGGTGGTCCTTCGGTGGCTCGCTGAACTTTTGTGCTCGTAAACATAGTCCGACTAGAAACACGTGTAGCGGTACAAAATGGCTCAAGTCGCTTTAAGTCCTTCATTTCCACAATGTTGTGGACTGAGCACACGTTTGATAAAATGGAGTTAAATCTCTCGGCATTCATTTTCAAGCTCTCTGTGTGTTTGTTTCCTTGTGGGCGAGAAAAGGGGGAGCTTACATTTCCGGGAGGGTGTGTCCTTTTCAAAAATGCAAGAGGCGTTGCTTTGTTGCCGGCCGTTTTCGCCGGTGTGTTAAACACACTTAAGAAAGGAGTGTCCCCAGACTATTCACTGTGCTATTGGTTGACTGTGATCAGCTGACAGAACAGCTGATGTCTCAATTAATAGCTCCCAAAAATGACAGAAAGAAATGAGTGAGCATGCGTGCAAGGAGTGAATGGTAGATGTTTATGATAAATATTTTAAAGACCTAGCATGCAAAATTACTACTTAGTATCATGGAGCCAATGATCCTAATCAAATACAGGAACATTGCAGATAGTATGGTATTTTAAATATGATTGCAATTTATTTCTAACCTTCTATCAACATGATGCTAGTCATTCTAGGTCTTGCTGGTCAATCACATTCAGTCTCGTGTATGCTACATTACTGTTTTGGTGATGCTCAGGTGCTTCCTTGCACCTACGGAGCATGAGCGTAAGCTACAGGATGCTAACTGCAGTTCACTTAACAGCCAGTGCTGTCATTAATAACAAAACATTTCTGAAAGTTACATACAGAACACTCAACAAAGACACTTTGGGAAACAGCAGGGGACACTGCCCCCAGTCACAGAAAACACAAGGCAATAATTTTTGCAACAACTAATAGGATCACAAGTGGACAGGCTGATATGTGGAACATGTACAACTTGATACTTACATTCAAAAAAGCTGCAAATCAATCATCTCCATTTTGTTTCAGTGTGGATCTCACCTGGGACACCTGTTTGATGACGGACCAAAACCCACAGGGAAACGCTACTGCATTAACTCAGCCTCGTTGGGTTTCCAGCCCAAAGACGCCGCCTCCTCCACCTCTAGCTCCGGGGCAGTGGGTGGAGCTGCCAGCAGCGCAGTGAGCGATGGGAAGACTGAGCTGTGAAAGACTCAGGAACCACAACAGACTGACGACTGTGCCTGTGTACGGAGAGTTCACATACATAAACTAGTGTGGGTTCCATGTTCTTGATTCACAATATAAAGTCGAAGTAGGTGAATATATTGCGAAAGAAAGGAAGACGCTCAGACACAGAGCAGAGAAATATTGTAATTTATAATCTATCACGAGGGAAAGTGCACGCTTCCAAAACAGTCACAGTCAAATCTGCAGGACACACTGTTATCAGCTGTTTGCCTTAAAGGGAACTTGAAGTATTTTCCAACCAGGGTGTTATTCTCAGATGCTATTGGTCATCATAACATTATATTTGAAAAGTTTTGAGGACAGGGGGAGCAGGAACAGGACGTGGTAAGGTCTGCAGCTTACCAAAATAGTTACAGGGAGTTCCATCAAAGACTCTGTTTACATTTGGTATAGTCTTGCATAGCCCGACCTTTTATCCACAGTGCTGTGTCAGTGCAAGGGAAGGGTCTGAAAGCACAGGTTATCATTCTGGTACTGGAGAAAAACACCCATGTTGAAAAATACCAGCATTTTCCCTTAATTCCCTTTAATTTCCCATGTCTGGGTAGTAGCATTTGGTCTGCTAATTTAAAGTTGGATTGCTGTGTAGTAGTAGACAAAAACATATAAGTATATGATATACAGAGGGTTGTTTTATATTCTAACTAAAAAGTATTTTATTAGAGTATATTTTTGAAGTGATATTTGATACTGAGAGGTTTTGAGGATTCGTAAGCACTCCTGTCAGCAGTGACACAGGTAATGACAGAGCATACTGTGACAGATGGTACTGTGGCCTTTAGGTCACTTGCTGTATTTGTTCCTTTAGTTTGTTTGCAGTTGCAAATATTTTCAGTTTGTGTTCACAGCTTGCATTGAAACAATTACTGGCTGAATAAAATATATAGAAACACTGTGACGAATCATTCTTGAAAACTGTTAACACGCATTTACAAACTAATTTCAACTCAAGGTCTGCTTACTATACTTTATTAAACTTTCATCTCATGGTCTTCATCACTGGATGGAACTGGATTTGACAGAAGCTGAGCGTCAGAGGTAATGGGGATAGATGTAACAAACTACATTTCCTCTTGTTACTGTTACGAAGTTTTATTTTTTTTTGTGTGTAATTGTACTTTTTATAGCTCTGTGCCAGCAAATGCCACAGCCTGAAGCATTATGTTTTCAGGTTGTCTGTGGGTCCGTCCCATTTTTGTGAACACAGTATCTCAAAAATGCCTCAAGGAAATTGGCACAAATGTCCATTTGGATTCAGCAATGAATTGATTTGACTTTGGTGGTCAAAGGTCAAGGTCACTGTGACCTTGTTTATCTTATTCTTGTAAAGGCAATATATAAATAACACTTTGTGGGAATTTCTTCAAATGTGGCACAAACATTCACTTGGACTTAAGGACAAACTGATTAGATTGTCTCATCCTTGTAAATGTTATAACTCAAGAACACTTCAAGTGAATTTCCTCAAATTTGGCACAAATGCCCACCTGGAATCAACAAACTGATTAGATTTTGGTTTTGGTCAAAGTTCAAGGCTGCTGTGATGTTGCAATCTCAGTCTTGTGAACGTGATAACGCAGGACCACTTTGAGGGAATATCTTAACATTTAGCACAAATGTGCCCTTGGACTCATTGATGAACTGATTAGATTTTGCTGGTCAAAGGTTACTGTGGCAAAACTTGTTTTTGCTCATACCTTAAGAATTCATACTCTAATTATGACAATACTTCACACAAATGTCTAATAGGATAAAGTAATGAAGACAATGGCAGACGTGACCAAAATAGTACTCACTCTAAATTTGCTTTCTTGACTTCTTACATGTTTACCCATAAATGTACAGTTACTCTTCCACTTACTGGGGAACAGAGGCATCAGAATGTAGTACAGAGGTCACAGGCAGCATTCTGATTATTCAGCTGAATAGCAATAGAGTGGAATAGCTTTTTGTGCAGGTTTCTGATTGGCCAACATCATCTTCTTCAATGTATGGCTTTAGGGTTACAGTCACACCACTGTCTGTTGGTTTGGAATGCCCTTAAGAGCACTTCAGTTGTGTTTTCTCTTTTCATTTGGTCAGAGATTTTTTTTTATATCAGTGCTTGTGTGAGAAAAAAAACCCAGTTTTCAAAAATACCTGTGTGGATGAAGCCTTTGTCCCCTTCAGTTTTATGTCTTTAAAGCAGGGGCGATTGCTCTGAGACAACAAGGGAGGCTGAACTTCCCCTAAAATTTCATAGAAATTGTCAAATATGCACTATTGAATTTACATTTAAAGCGCTGTGCGGAACTTTTCGTTTTCGTTGATTATAGCGCCCCTTTGGTCAAAGTGGTATGACACCCACAGCCTGGTGTTGTAAAGCCGGCAATTACCGCATGCATTTGTTTTGGAGAGCGAGAGGATTAACTAACGTCAGGTCAGTCCAAGTAATTAGTGGAAACAGCAAAATTACTTGTGCTACTGGAAACAATGAGAAGCAGCCGTGTACGTTCGGTGTAAGGAGGAATAAACAGTTAACAAGTCATCTGCTGAGTCCTCATTATTATGTGAAAAGAAAACTCCGACGATTTGGGAGTTATGCCCTTTCTCTATCATTTTCATATTGAGACAGCGGTTAGCATGGCACTTGTAGGAGGTCAATACATCTTGTGCAGAGGGATACACCGGTGAGCAACAGCTGCAGCTGGCTCTGGGACAGGTACGCTAGGTCACTCGGTAAAAGCAAACAAAGAGACGACACGGACGATATTACTCACCCGACTGGAAGCTGTCCATCAGCTCCTGCAGGCCTGGAGCGTTTTTTCCAGTTCATCTTAGGAACATGAAAAAAAAGTTTCAATCACGCCAGGATTAGTGATTGCTGCAAAGTTTTCATTCCTTGTGATGCACTCATTGCAGCGGTTTTCTCCCCAGCGATGGCAGCACCGAATCCCATTCTGTGCAGCAAAATAGTAGCGGAGGATTCAGCCACTCTTCTCGCCCGCTCAGCATCAAACACATGGAGTTCTTCATCTGTGTGCTCCGGCTCAGACAGGTATGGCTCTGGATCTGTGTCCGCTACAAGAAACTCTTCAAAATCGAGTTCAAAGTCGTCCATTGCAGCTGCTAAAATCTGGAGATATCGCTAAGCTAAATAAACAGCTGAGTTTTGTTTACAAGCTACGTCTGTGCCTGCTCACTGGTGTATCCCTCCGCGGATCACAGCGCAGGACGTACTGACACAAAAAAGATATCGATCATGTTGTCTCAATATGAAAATGATAGAGAAAGGGCATAACTCCCACATCATCAGAGTATTCTTTTATGTGAAGATACACAGTGAAGACATAACATAATCCTAACACAGCAAACCTGTTACCTGCAGCCTTCGCTTGCAAAGCTAACGCTACTAACGTTAGGTCAGTCCAAGTAATTAGTGGAAACATGCTAACATGCTAACGTTACACACAAATTAGTAGTAAAGTAAGACCTGTTCATAAATGTTCTGGTGTAGCTCTGAATTTCTTATAAACTGAGGACAACTGCCTGCTGTATATTTGTGTTCATGGTCACAGTCACAGATCATTTTACATGATGCTCCTTCCTTATCCGCCATGATATCAAAAGTACAACCAAGTCCTCATAGATGCATCTCTGGTAAAACTGTTAGGTGTTATGTGTTCAGCAATGCCCGTTGCGTATCTGCTTACTCGAAGAACACTGTAAACACGGCTCCTTCTTCTTCTGTGGTTTAATCGCTGCGGGCCGCTGCGGGCGAGCAGAATCACTTCCGCCTCGGATGCCGTTTTCTGGTTTGCTGACTTCCGCTGTGTGTGCGACCCGAGCTAGGCTACGCTAAATAGCCATATAGAGAAAGGCTTTTTTGTCCCTGTTGGGTTCAAATAAATATGCGGATCTCCAAGAGGAGGTGATATGAACTAGGGACAGTTTTATTAATGGCAAAAAGTTCCGCACAGCTGCTTTAAATAAGAATTTATTTAAATGTAAAGAATGTAAGAATTTAAATTGGACCCCAGGAAGACTAGCTTGTCACCTAGGTGGCAGCTAATGGGAATCCTTTGATTAACTAAATAAAATAAATAAATAAATTGCATTAAATGTGCTCTAGGATGAGTTAAACATCATGACTATGATGTTCAAATGTCAGCTGTTTATCACAAGTTATCAAACGCGACCTCCCTGTCCTACATTTTCGTGTCAGCACGGTGGACGCGGAGCCTCTAAGCATTCCTATGAGACAGTGCTGAGCAGGTTTTTTTCATGCAGCAAAGCGAGACGGTCATTGGATAAGTGCGACAAAATCATCACTTCCAGGGAGGCTCAGCTTCCCTGGGACCTAATGGAGCGGTAGGTGGGAGAGGACGCTCCTCCCTTCGGGTCGTCATCATCATCCTAGACGAAAGATTGGTCACTCGGCTGGTTAGGTACCATACTCAAAAACGTATATTGTTACTTGTTGGTGACAGTGGTGTTTCCGCTCCCTCTCCCAAAATAGTTGTGCTCTGTTGTAGCCTGCTTACAGTTAGCAGCAGTGTGTCTGCTTGAGCTAACTTACTTTATATTGTTGCAACTTATAGTTGTACCTTTTTTGTTTAATAATTTACAGAGGCAAACTACCTTTGTTAATATTGACGACCTGATGGGGATGGCAGTATTTTCACTCCCTCTCTCAGCGTAGGTTTATTGTTTAATAGTTTATTATTGTTTAATTAGGATCCCCATTAGCCGACACACAAATGACAGGCTAGTCTTCCAGGGGTTCTCATAAAAATATTCAAGTTACAGCTCCAGATCCAGAGTTACAGATCCAATTACAATAAAAACAAAACAACAACAACAACAAAAACAATAACACTAATTACAAAAGCAATAACAATAAAAGACAACAGTAACTCTCAAGCGTTCATAAGTGACTTTACATGTTTTTTTAAAAAGCTTTCTTACTTGAAGTATTTCTAATATTCAAAGGAAGATTATTCCATATAAGTAGGTGTGTCTTGTTACATCTTGTTATATCTGGGTTAGCAACAGTGCTTTCACTTAGGCTAACTTGAGTTATATTTTGCTGTTGTTTATATTATGGCATTCCTCATTTGGATTGGATTTAGATTTTTTTCAGTCAGTAGCAGTGCTTTCATTTGAGCTAACCGAATTATTCTGGTAAGGACTTGATTGTACCAAGGCTGTTTTTATAATTACTGCATTACATATTTGGAATTGATTTTTTTTTGTTTTCTACAGTTAGCAGCAACATTCCCACTTGAGCTGATTTACTTACACCACTTAAAAACTTTGGTTGTTCTGGTTTCTTGTTGCAACATTTGTTGGTGAAGGCAGTGTTTTTGCTTCCACTGAGGTGGAGCTGCTTCTGGGTGGTGTTACCCCACCAGAAGAGCTAACCTCAGCTCAAAGATTGGCCCCAAGAAGGCAAGAAGAGGGCCAGGGAGTTTAAGCTTTCATCCAGGGTGGACCAGCTGATGGCAGAGCTTAATCAGATGAAATCCATCTTTCTAGCCCTCCAGAGGATGACATCCTCTCAACGGCGGCCTCAGCCACAGACTTTCGGGAATATGAGGCAGATATGGTCCCTTGTGACATGGCCTCCCATGCCCTCGAGGCTCCCGTTCCTTGGCCCACAGCTCAGGTGCGGGCTCAGGTGGTAGTTCCTTGGGGGCCATCATTCTTATGGCCCTGGCTGGTCTGCAAATTGATATGTCACAAGCCCAGCCAGCTCCAGCAAGTGCTTTTTTCAGGCGTGGTCCGACCCCTGCCACCTTTACTGTGCCTCCTTCAGAGGAATACCTGAAGGAATTGCATGCATGTTGGAGAGATTCTCGAGCCCTCTCTCATGTGTCGTCAAAATGACCACCATAAGCGACCCGGCAAAAGCCCTAGCCCTGATCCAGGAGTGGTCTGCCCTCCTGGTCAAGGGTGCCATTGAGCCGGTAGATCCCCTGTCACAGGCCGGGGGATACTACTCGATGTACTTTCTTGTGGTAAAGAAAGATGGTGGACTTTGCCCTGTCCTCAATCTAAGGGGACTCAACAGATTCCTGAAGGTCATGCCTTTCCACATGCTCAGCACAGCCGAGGTTCTGCGTGTGATTGGCAGAGGGGAGTGGTTTACGTCCATCGACCTGAAGGATGCCTATTCTCATGTCCCCATCATACCTCATTCCTTTGTTTTGCCTTTCAAAGCCGCCACTTTCAGTTCAGGGTGCTTCCCTTTGGCCTCTCCCTCTCCCCACTGGTGTTCACCAGATGTGTGGATACAGCTGCACTTTTAGCCCACGTGGCCCGGCTGGGTCTCAAGGTGAACCTCAAGAAGAGCTGTGTAGTCCCCTCCCAGAGCAACACCTTCCTAGGTGTGGCTCTGGACACTGTCACCATAAAGGCCTGTCTGTTATCTCAGTGGTTGAACTACATGTGCAGTTTCTGCGCCTCCTGGGCAAGTTGATGGCTGCTGCAACTGTTATTCTATTCTGTTATTATAACTTGCTATCACTACGCCCCTTTCAAAGTTGGCTGAACAGCTTTCACCTCACAGGCACAGGCACAGGCAGATCAGGGTGTCATGGCAGTGCCTCCTCGCCCTGTCCCCATGGAGGGAGAGGGCATTCATGTTGCAGGGCATGCCCACGGGCTGTGCTCCGTCCCATCGGGAGACCGTCATGACACATGCCTCCCTCTCAGGGTGGGGTGCAGTGTGGCAGAACATAACAGCTTGAGGGCAGTGGTCTGCCTGAGTCTGCATGGACCATGTCAGTGTGCTAGAGCTAGCAGTCAAGCACCTTTTCCCATACCTGAGGGGGAGGCATGTGCTTGTTCAGTCGGACAACATCAAGACCATCTCCCACATAAATCACCAAGGGGGCACCAGCTTCGCGCAGTTGCTGCAGGTGACCTGGGACCTTCTAACTTGGGCAGACCCCTGCCTAGCCAGCCTCAGTGCAATGTATGTTCCAGGGAAGCAGAACGAGGTAGCAAACTTCCTCTCTGGCTGCAAACCTTCCGGAGGGAGTGGCACCTTCACCTGGAGGTGGTCTGTGGCATCTGGGACCTCCTTGGCAGAGCAAAAGTGGATCTTTTTGCCTCAGAGGAGATGACCCATTGTTCCCTCTGGTTCTCCTGGACAGAGGAGACCAGCCCTCTGGGGCAGGATGCCCTTGCATACGAATGGCCAGAGGGTCTCCTCTATGCCTTCCCGCTTTGAGCCACTGGCACAGGCAGAACTGAGATGGTTGTCGGCAAAGACTGCCTTCCTCCTCGCCATCACTTCAGAAAAGCGTGCAGGGGAGCTTCATGCCTTGTCAGTCAGTAATTCATGTCTGAGATGGAACTCAGACGGCTCAGGGGTCACCTTATGGCCGAATACTGCAATTCTGCCTAAGGTTTTGTCGAGCTCGTACCTCAATCGGCTTATCCAGCTGGTGCAGTTTGACCCATCCGAGGGGGAAGAGGATGACAAGTCCGAGTGATTATGCCCTGTGCGGGCTCTGAGAGCATATGTGGATGGTACCGCGAGTATATGCCATTCGGACCAGCTTTCTGTGTGTCATGATGGTCCTAAGAAAGGTTGTGCTCTCTCCAAACAGCGTTTGTCTCACTGGATAGTGGACGTAATCACCTACGCATGTAGGGCAGGTGGTCGCCGCCTGCCATCTGGGGTGATGTGCCACTTTGTGAGCTTAGAGGGGTGCCCCTGGAGGCCATATGTGCTGCGCCCTCGTTGGTGTGCCGAGTACCTTTGCCGGGTTTTATCGAGTGAATATTGCCACGCCTCACCCACTGGGCAGTGTACTCCTACCAAGTTCCTCTGCTTCCACTCAATGAGGTATGTACTTGGGATTCCTCATGACTCTGTTGGTATGGGTCATCCAGTGCTTATGCACCACCTCTGACGGTCATCAAGGATGAAATAGAACGAGAGTTACGTATGTAACTAAGGTTCTATGAATCCTGGATGACCGTCAGAGCATTCAGTCACTCAGAATCCTAGTG
The DNA here is from genome assembly GCA_035609425.1 of Epinephelus awoara. Taxonomy (NCBI): domain Eukaryota; kingdom Metazoa; phylum Chordata; class Actinopteri; order Perciformes; family Serranidae; genus Epinephelus; species Epinephelus awoara. The sequence continues at coordinate 27,964,822 of CM069316.1, read as the reverse complement.
GCCTCGCGAGAAGAGGTGCAGGGGTTCACAGGTGACTTTGTTGGTGTAGCTACTCTACCTGCGCATGCATGAGACAAAGAAAGGTCATCCAGGATTCATAGAACCGTAGTTAAATACATAACTCTCATTTTCGGAGCTACAAGTGACCATATTTGGGTGAGTGGCTGGAGCTGTGGAGATGCGAGGGTTGGATATGACTTACAGACTGTGGCGACACCTCACAGACAGCCTATCACTCAAGCGGCCCCACCCTTAAATATCCGTAACTTTGGGCCTTGATAAAATGTAAATGAGTGAGTTATCAAAAAAAAAGAGCCCATGAACAGTTATTACAGTTATTACAGTTATAACAGAATATTGAAAGTAGCTATAAAGACCAATTTAGTTTTTTGTACCAGGCAGTAAACATGTTTATTTCTGTTGTATAGTTGGGTATTTTAACATGGGGGTCAATGGGGATTTGCTCTGTTTTGGAGCCAGCCTCAAGTGGCCATGACTAAGGGGATGGCTACCTGCTTAGTTAGCCAGTGGCCAGCAGCTGTGCTGGGTTTAACCTGTGTAACTGCAGCAACAGAAAGTTTGCTGATCTGGCTGATAGTTACACATTGTCTCCACTTATGTAACTGGTGTCCGCAGATCTGTAAATACAGGGATAATGCCTTTAGTGTCCAACACAAGGAAGTGTGTGAATGGATAGAAACCCGAGAGAAACTGCCTGTAGCCATAGGGGAGGGGCTAATGTTGTCCGTTTTTCGCCATCAAGTAGTTTGGAATAGTTTGAACATTACCGGCACAAAAACAGGACCTGCCAGGTACGTAGCATGATTTGTGAAGTATTTAATTAAAAAGACTTATAAACACATGAACAAGTCATAATAACAACTGACCATATACTGTATAATGTATAACCATGTTTTAGCAGAATAACATTACTCAGATTCACAATGTGTTAAAACTAGATAAACTACTTATTTTTAGCAGAAGGCTAAACTATTGGCAACATTATCTGTCAGTCGCAGAAATGCTTCGCCAATATTGACATTTTTGTTCTCGTTTATTGTCAGACTCTTCTATAGACTCTGTTTTTGATATGTCTGTCTTCTTTTTTTGGCTTGCTTTGCAGTGTAGGCAGTTGTTGCTAATGCTGGAATGCTGAAATAGCACATCACTCTGCAGGATTCTCTACCTTTGACTCAGGCATTCATTGAAGGACATGCATGTGCATCTGCATTTGCAGAACAGCCCAGTGGCAGCCCTAGCACCAGGTGCCCTCTGTGACTCCTCCCCTAGTTTTCTCTCAAACCACTTCAATTACAATATGTGTAAAAGTTATTATGGGATTTTTGCCCAACAATGCCAAAAAAAAACCCCAAACGAACAAGAAACCCCCAACTTATCCCAGTTTTAATGGTGCCCCCACAGTGGATGTTTAGAGAGTTGTGTGATTGTCCACACCTACATTTTCCAGTTATTATTGGATTTCAGACCAAAAGCCTTCAGGTCACAAGGTGCTTTCTAAACACTGGAAGTCACGAGAGGATGGAGGTATGGAGTGTGTGGGTGGCATGCAACAGTGTGACATCAGCCCAGCAAGCAGCTCTCTGTCTGAGTGTGGGAAAACCTAGTGGCTAAGCCTCAGCAGTGAGAGCGTTTATGTTCTGGATGCAATAAGGAATATTTACAAGTGAGGTGTGTTTAGACTGCAGAGTGGCAGTATAAAGCTGGGAGAGGATGGGGTGGCGGTGGTGGGGGGTGGGGGTTCAGCTGGAGAATCTAAAGTGCCAACATTTACAATGTGTCATCTCCGTCCCGAGGTCACACAAACACAGGGAGGGCATCGGTAGGAGGAAATGATCTATTTACAGATGAGATGAGTAAGAAAGGCTGCAGCATGGGCTCACATTTACACAGCTCTGATCTGATTTTCTGATCATGTGAGGGACAAGACAATTACATGCATTACATGTAAAAGCATGAAAGCACTGAAACAAGCTCATTATTTTGACTGTGCACATTGGGGATATAGACTAATGAAGACCCAGACACAGCGGGCCATATACAACGTTCTGCATTGCACCCCAACCAACAGCTGACCACCGGCTGACTGCTAGCATGCACACATGCTCTGCAGCTGTGTGGAGGGAAATAACAGATCAGTAGTCTGTATTTGTACTCAAGAACATTGTAGAGGAACAAACAAAACAAACTAAGCAGTCATTTTCATTTCTCTGTGAATTTATTCGTTTGTTACATACACATAGTATAGCTAAAAAGCTAGCCTATGATGTGCTTCTCACGTGTCATGACATGGAGTGATTTCATGTTACTCCGTCACTGAAATTTGACTCCCGTACAATTGTCATAAATGGGCAAATTAAATACAGAAACCAAAACTGTGTTGTTTATTTTTGCTGTAAACTTGAGCATTTTAACACAGGGGATTGATTCACTCTTGGAGCCAGCCTCAAGTGGTCACTAGAGGAACTGCAGTTTCTGGCACTTTGGTGCTGGCTTAATTTTTAGCCCTGGAAGTTGCTGCTTAGCTGTGAGGGTCGCTGATGCTTTTGCCTGCAGGTTTTGGAGTGCAAAGCTGGTCCTGTCAGTCTGTTATCTCTACAGCTTTACAGCAGGCTTTATATTTGGCCTGCTGGGGTCCAAAAAACAACTTTGCAACATAAAAAGATATTTGACAAGGGACAAAGCAAAAGCAAGTGACTTCAGGCAGACATCTCAACTACTTACATACTCCCCTCACTGCAATGTATATCCAACGTCTATCCTAAAACTTTGGCTACAATGAGCCTGGAGACTGGCATTTAAGGTAATCCAGAGCTTGTGTTATGTGTTTCTGTGTTGTTTTTTGGAGGAAGCCCAAAGGAGCAGCACTACAAACCCAAACCTCCCTCCACACTGCCATCAGCAGTCTAGTGGCCAAAATAGGACTTCTGTATCTGTGTGTGCCCTTACCTCTGCTCTGACGCATTCATTCAGAATTATCTGTAGTGAGTGTCTTGAATCAGTCTGGGTGATTGTTGAACTTATTTAGCTGGATAATCAGTACAGAGTACAGGCTTACTATAAGTAAGACTAGAGTAATAGTAATAAGTAAAAAGTTGCCTCTCAACCTCTGAAGCTGTATTTGCTCAGAGTTGTCTCATTCACTGGCTCCTATGATGAACCGCATGTTTCTCTTGCACATAGGTAGTGCAGCATCAGATGAGCAAACATACAGGAAAGCAAACAGAGAGCACACTTCCGATCATTACTGTAGTCATTTAGTCATTTTTGTAGTGATACCAACAGACTGGTCATATGCTCCAGCACAGCAGGAGGCTAGTGAGGGTTCTCCCATTGTTTGGTCAGGACACCTGCACAGTGTGCAGTTGAACGCATCCAACAGCGTATGTCCTTGTGTCAAGTCTGTCTACACCGTTTTCAGAGCAAAAGGAGATTTAGCAGTGACAAAGAAAGTGTCACAAATTGCATACTTCCATTAGTGCACTTCAGTGTGGTACACTGTGTACACTACCTACTTATTGCATGGTGCACTGATTTCAACAGGGTCGTGTTGTCTCATGTCATGCACTGTCGTTTTACATTACAGACCCAACAAACATTACTGACAGCTTCTATTTGACATCTGTGTTGGTACTTAGTGCAAAAAACATGTATAACTTACATCTGTATAACATGGTGGTGTTCACTGTAGCCAGCTCAGGCTCCTTGCTGTCCCAGCCACCATGCCAAAAGTTTGAAGAGAAGTTTGGGACATAACGGATGCTACATCACAAAGATGGCGACCGTTGAGGGTCAACTTTTGAACTGTTTTGAGTGCACCAGTAGAACACTGCATTTTTCCATAAAATGCAGTGTGAATGCACTTAGCGCACTTGTGCACCCAAAATAAGTGTTGAGTAGAGAAGAATGCGATTTGAGACAGGACTGTAGTGCAGAGGAAACTGGACAAACTGGAAGAAAAACAGGGCAAACATCACTAGAATTAAATTCAAAAAGCCATATATTGTAGAAATGAGTTAGCTTCCATGGATATCACAGTCTTATCTTTACTGGGGCCCACCATCTGCGCCCATAAGAAAACTATTGACCACAACATTCACGTTCCTGTTGTTAACCTGAGAGACAGACAGACTTGTTGGCTTGGCAGGACCATGAGTTGGCCAGGACTCCTCCTCTGGGAGGAAAGGCACTGATCTCATTTTCTTCTGTAAACTTTCGCCAAGAATTTTTCTTTCAGACGGGGGGCTGCCTTGAAAGAGTCTGTGGGTCAGACTGAGGCTGCCCTGGCTTTGGTCCAAATGATGCAATTTGACAGAAACCACATGAAGAGGGTGTACAGCACTGTGTAGGGTAGCAAGAGGTCTGCAGCAAAACCTTCAGAAACACGATGAGGTGGAAACCTGGTATAGGCCTATAGCTGGACTGTGTGAAGTCAGTATGTTAAATTGTGGCCATATTGTTATAGAGATTGTCAATTGCTGTGTCTATAATTTGAATTCTTGGATAATAAATGTCCATTTGCACTTTTTTTTTGTTTTGTGGTGGTCCAAGGAATACTTTTTCTTAAAATGACTTTTCATGTCCCCTGTGGAATGAGAGGTTTGTTGTGGGGGCAATTTTATGTGGGCACAAGGACGTTTGTATAAAACACAGTTTAAAAAAAATCATTTTTCATGACCTTTGAAAGGAATATAGTACTGACCAAAAAAGCAAACATTTTTTTTAAAACTTGAAGCTTACCATTTGAAGTATAGTACAACCAAGCCTGAACTGTGGTATTTCAAGGCAGTTGGGTCCTATTCAGACTTCCTGTGTTTTAAGGAAGCTTACTACCCAACAACAATATCAAATCAGAAAGACGATGTACTCTTATGTCAGAGAGATGTTCAATTTTGGTTGAAATGACAATCAGGCTGGCAATATTTTAAATGTCGAAAGATGTTAGAATGTCACATTGACTGGGTGTTAACATATAATGTTTTGCAGACACTGGGTTTTGTTCTCCATACCTCATGACTAAATGTCATTCTATCAGAAGATGATGTTGGCATGAGAGGTTTGTAAGATATTTGATTTTGGTTGCTTAACAACACAACTTAAAACCAACTTAAAACTAACACAACTGAAAACCAACAAAATATCAACATTATCTATCATCAGTATTCTATGTCAAATAAAGTTGGCATTAAACATTGTCCTGACATTGACTTTTGGTTAACCAATCATAACCTAAATTCAACCAAATAAAAACATATAATAGCATTGGTGCCCAGCTGGGGCCATTTCCTCTTTCCTCTGCCCAGATCTCCTGTCCTCTTTCAAACCTATATTCCATCCATACTCTATCAAGGTAAACAGACACTTACTTATTATATGAACAAAAGCCAACAATGAGATACAGGTTAAAACAAAAGTGGGTAAACTCATGGTAGATGTCATGTAATGTGCATGTCAACTAAGCATGAGGTACATTTCCATCACGTTAATTGTGTCAATTCAATAATATATTCATCCTTTGTTGTTCTGGATTTACTCATCTATTCAGTCCCTGAGGTTGTTTTTGTGTAAATACCCAAGCCAAACTGAGTTCTGTAGTAACATACAAGCATCACAAGATGGCATTAGCTACATTTGAAGTACTGTGTGGGAACCATGTAAGTCACTAAATTACCCGTTCTTGCAAATGTTTTACAATAAAAGCCTTGTAAGGAAATTTTGGAATTCTGTCCAATGAAATGCTACAGGGCTTTTGATTTGAAACAGATACAGGAAGTATTGAGTTTGTATTGCCGGCATACTGCTGTATCAAAAAAGGCAAACAGGAGCAGATCAGGGAAGATGGTAGCTAATATATGACCAAATATACTTTGCAGTTGAGGTAAATAAACCGTAAACGTTACCTTCGACAACCTACTAGTTTTGAAAGAGCAGCGACCAATGTGGAAACACCAACACTCATTCACTTAGTCAGGGACAGACTTTTCCATTTGCAGGGCTTACCCTGCTTTGCTGCGGTTCAGCCAAAAACATCAATAGCTGTCTTTAATGTCAAAGAAACAAGCATAACGCCTGTATTCATGCATTCACAAAACATCATGAGATTAAAAGTAGCTCAGCAACTGGCCAAGTTATGAAACTAAATCAAGCACTGGCAAATTTTAGTGCCCCAGGTTCTAACAATCAGTACTCATATGGCAATAAACTATAATGCAAGATGACAATATAACTGCTGTTCTTTAGATTCTGGATGATCATCAGATACAGGTCTTTAGGCACTGGATATCTCTATCCTGTGCATATGCACTTTGAGTTGAAACACTGATTAAGTCATCATTTGATCTGCTCCATCCAAGTCTCTTTGCCATTGACAAATGTTTCCATCAGCCGATCAGATTTCACAATTTGCTGCCATTGCAGCAAAGCATGAGGTGCCAAAAGACTTTCCTTAGAGAAAAGCAGCCCATGATGTAGACGTTGTTTTGGCTAAGTAGCAGGTGATATCCAAGGTACAGGAAGCTTGCGTGCAGTGGTGGACCCAGAATTTTTTCAGGGTTGGCCAGATGGAACAACTGCAGATCTTGAGGTGGCAAGGTAGGTTAGTTGAAAACTATGTTGATATGAGAATTAAGGAATCACATACTGATATACTTTGGTCTCTGTTTTTTACAGTTAATATAACTAAAGTAGGTATGTATGATAATATTGACACTTCATCTGTGTCAGCTAATATTGGCTTTAAGAATAAGTGTCAGAATCTGCCAACATGCTTTTTCTTGATCTATATGCATAGCAGATAAAATCTAGTTAGACTTTGAGTAGACCAGCGTCACATGCATGTCTGGTGTCTGTACATTGTGAGGTCAGTGGATCTGAACTGGGAACACAAACCAGCAGAAGACGTCCTATTCTGTTCATGCAGTTTGCATTACAAGATGCTCACAGCATGGCTCTGTATTGGTATTTCAGCCCATTGGAAAAATACCAATGCTGCTGAATGAGTCTGGAGCACTTTGCAGCACTCACAGAAGCATGGACATTTAAAAAAACTGAGAGGCAGGGTTGCATTATATGCTGTTATTGCATGTTGTAGATAGTGCAGGGGCTGGCCAACACCCACAGCTCTAGGTCCTCCTCTTTGGAAGTAGAAACGGGAGACACAAAGGAGGGGTTTGTCTGTCAGAGGAAATGGTAGTACTGATGACAATTGGGGGTGGGGGACAGAGTGGAAACAGATTTAGGGAAGGAGAAGTGAGAGGCAAGTTATTCTTTAAGCCAAGGATGTTTGGAATACGTTACCTACTCATGTTACTCTTGATTAATTAAGAGGCTTGCAGGGGCGGAAATGGGGGTTGGGGGTGGGAATTGGGGGGCACTTAGCGGAAGAAGCAGCTCTGGGATCAATTATGAACTTGGAGGCTCCGGAGCTTCCTCTTTGTACCCACTGTTGACTTCTGAGAAAATGGGACTGAATGACAGTTAGTCTGTATAAAGACATGGTGATGCCATAACACTGACCAGGGCTACTGGGGCATCTGTACTCAAATCCTATCCCTTCAGACTCACATCTGGAGGAAAAGACTAGATCAAGGCTATGAGCCAGCCATCGGGAAGAAAGGAGATATGGGGCCACCCAAGAGTTATTTATAGAAATAGCCATATGGCAGCAAGTCCTCAGACCAGTGGGCTCTGCTCTCAGGAGGACTGTGGGAAACCAAGGAAGTGTTATAATTCAAATGCTAGTGAGAGAGAGATGTGCAGTAGTGGACATGCTGTACAATATTTTTTATGTAACGTCACAGGTCCAGATTCCCCAGAACCCTGGTCATGCTGAAAAACTTCTGATTGTGATTGACAAAGCTTAAACTTAAGGCAGCATTTATTCAAAGTCCATCAAACAAAATTAAGTTGTTTAATCTCAAAAGAGTACTTCACCACCAAAATGATCACTGTATATCAATTTCTCACTGCATGTTACCTTGAATTCATGAAGAAAACGTTTTTTTGGCATGCCTCCGATAAATGAAGAATCCAAAAACGGAGAAAGTTCTTGGTGAACTGACGTCATTGGGGACCATGTGTAACAACAATCAAACAATCAATCAATCAATCAATCAATTTTATTTATAAAGCCCAATATCACAAATACAATTTGCCTCACAGGGCTTTACAGCATACGACATCCCTCTGTCCTTTAGACCCTCACAGCGGATAAGGAAAAACTTCCCAAAAAAAAAAACCTTTACCGGGGGAAAAAAATGGTAGAAACCTCAGGAAGAGCAACTGAGGAGGGATCCCTCTTCCAGGACGGACAGACGTGCAGTAGATGTCGTACAGAACAGATCAGCATAACAAATAAACAGTAATCTGTATGACACAATACAGTAATCTGTATGACATCCTCGGTAATGACAGTAGCTTGCAACAACATTCATGAAAGTAATAATACTGTCGTTATAGTTCTGGCTACTGTGGTACAATATGTTGAAAGTATATATTAGTATCAGGCAGTATACATGTATGATAATATCATATGTATATAATAGCAGTAGAAGTATGACTAATGATTAATGATGGCAGCAGCAGCAGGAGGCATCTGGCAGGACCACGGCAGCAGCACAACCACACACGTCACACTATCCAGGCACCGCTGCAATACCAGTTAACCTGAGAGACAGTGGAGCACAAAGGCTCCGGAGAAGAAGCCGAGTTAGTGACATCCAGAATGGCCGAGTAAACAAGATACAGTAATAGGATACGAGAGAGAGAGAGAGAGAGAGAGGGAGAGAGAGAGAGAGAGAGAGAGAGAGAGAGCGAGAGCGAGAGAGAGAGAAGGTGCCCGGTGCATTATAGGTGGTCCTCCGGTAGACTAGGCCTAAGTCAGCCTAACTAGGGGCTGGTACAAGGCAAGCCTGAGCCAGCCCTAACTATAAGCTTTATCAAAGAGGAAAGTCTTAAGTCTAGCCTTAAATGTGGAGACGGTGTCTGCCTCCCGGACCGTAGCAGGAAGATGATTCCACAGGAGAGGAGCCTGATAGCTGAAGGCTCTGGCTCCTGATCTACTTTTGGAGACTTTAGGGACCACGAGTAACCCTGCATTAGCCGAGCGCAGAGTTCTGGTGGGATAATATGGCACTATGAGCTCTCTAAGATATGACGGAGCTTGACCATTTAGAGCTTTATAAGTTAACAGTAGGATTTTAAATTAAATTCTGGATTTTACAGGGAGCCAGTGCAGAGAAGCTAAAACAGGAGAAATATGATCTTGTTTCTTAGTTCCTGTCAGTACACTTGCTGCTGCATTCTGAATTAGCTGAAGAGTTTTTAATGATTTACTAGAGCTACCTGATAATAGAGAGTTACAGTAATCCAGCCTCGAGGTAACAAAAGTGTGGACCAATTTTTCTGCATCTTTTTGGGTCAAGATAGGCCTAATTTTTGCAATATTACGCAGATGAAAAAATGCAGTCCGTGAGGTTTGTTTTAAATGAGAATTAAAAGACAAATCTTGGTCAAATGTTACTCCGAGGTTACGGTAGTGCTAGAGGCCAGAGCAATGCCATCTAGAGAAACTATGTCATCAGATAAAGAGTCTCTGAGTTGTTTGGGGCCAAGAACAATAACTTCAGTTTTGTCTGAATTTAACATCAGGAAGTTGGTGCTCATCCAGGTTTTTATGTCTTTAAGACAATTATGAAGTTTAGTTAATTGATCACTTTCTTCTGGCTTCATCGATAAATACAACTGTGTATCATCCGCATAACAATGGAAATTTATAGAGTGATTTCTAATGATTTCTAACAACAAAACTGTCAAAACGTCTATTTACAAACTCTCAGTCATATGCTCACTACCCTAACTAACACATGCATTTTTGCTAAATCCTTACTATTTAAAACAAGTAGCGCATCTGGAACTTTGTTGCATTCCATGGAGCAGTGTTCAAATACATGCAAATGCGTGCGTGAGAACATTAAACTGAAAGGTTTTAAATGGTAAGGTTTTTGCATAAATGCATGTATTTGAGACCTATTTAGCATACAACTGAGAATTTGTAACTAGGTGTTTTGATACAGTCTTGCTGTTGTTAAACGTTCTCCCCTATAACCTAAGTTAATCAAGAAATGTCTCTTTATGGATTCTTTGTTTACCTGAGGCATGCCAGGCTTTAATTCATCAAGAATTTTCTCTGTAGTTTGGATTCTTCATTCACCGTGGAGGCAAGGCTTTCTTCACAATTTTAACTGAACACAGGAGGAGTAATTCATACACCAAAGACCATCAGGAGGGTGAAGTATTCCTCTAAAAGATGAGGTTACAATTTTTCATGTTTATCCTATTACTTACATGCCCATATGCGCACTGGAAAAAAACTCAACAACACTGTCTGTGGAAACACGAGGAGGGGAATTAAAAAGACTGACTAGACTCTGACTGAAAGAAGAACATCAATCAGTTGTTTCAGTAAGTATCCCAAAACGACATGTTTTTATGTTCAAGTGACAGTGCCCTTTAACTGTTACAGTAATTATGCAGGACCAAAGAAGGAAGTCAGGTGACTGTATTAAAGAGAAGAAGGAAGTCAGGGTTGATGGATTTGTCAACAACCATAAGACTTTAACACAGCTGCTGTTTGTTTGCTGTTTCAAACTGAGAGTCAAAGGTTTTTTTGAGCGTGACCTCAATTTTTCCCTAACCCTAGCGAAGTGTTTGCTATCATCACCATGACAAAGAAGCTCCACTAACCTTGGTAAGGAAGTAAATCACTCAACACCCTGATAAAAAGTTTTGGTGCGTAGACCTAACCGAACCTTCAAAATAGTGTTGTTATGTCATAAGGCCGCAACTGTGGCTATGCGCTCCAGTGACGATGATAGAATTACAGAACTTTATGTTAAGAATGTAAGGAGGCCCAACTGTGATTCTTTTCCTAAACCTAATCTAACCCGTAGAGAATTTTCCTCAGATAGCAAAGGCATGACTGGCCCTACTCTGTTTTACCCTAACTGGCGTACCCTGACATTCTTACCCTAACCCTAACCAATCGTAGGAGCCGCACACATGATGTGTTTTTGTGCCTTCAAATTCATTGTTTATAATGTAGACATGTGGCAGGTATGCTGGAACGCCAGAGCAACGCCATCGCAGCAGGCACGCATTCCTGAGTTTCAGGGCGCAACAGCTGCTCATTCATAAAGAAGTCACCAGCTTGGAGACATGATTTTTAAAAGTTAACTCATCTTAACTAATGCCACGGTACTTACACTCTGTGACCATTTCAATAATTATACCATTTTTGGTAGAGATGATAAGACTGCCAAGGTTAATATTCTTTGATCTGGTGAATGACATGATTTTAGATTTGACCAGTTTATGATAATTGAGTGCACCTTGGATGACAGGAAAGCAGTGTTGGAGTGAATTTATGGTTGAATGTGCATCATTCGCAGTACAGTACAAAATGGTGTCATCTGCATAAAGATGAATAGTACACCCAGTAATAGCTGAGGTAATATCATCAATATAAAGTGAAAACAGAACAGGCCCCAGGATTGAACCTTGCTGGACACCTTTTGCTATTTGCACAAATTCAGATTTAATATTACCAATACAAACACACTGCTGCCTATCGCTGAGGTAACTCTGAAACCATTTAAATGCCATAGTTTTTTCGCGCCTGATGTAAACACAACCTAACTCCTCTTGCCTAAACTTATGAAACCCAACCAATGAATACGAGTACTAGCCAATCAGAGGGAGGGTAGGGTGGGTCACGCCATGCTAGCTCATTGGATATTTTACAAACCATTGCATGTGCATTTTCACAAGATATCATTTGAATGTAAGAGGATACACATGTTGCACATATGTGTTGGATTAGCCTTAAAGGGGCTCTCTGTGAAATTCCAAGCATATAACTTGTCTGGACATGGTTCTCAACATGGAGGTGGCTAAACTGGCGGCTAGCAGCTAATGGTACTAACTCCATTAATAGTGCTGAACAACTGCAACAGTGTTGAAAGAGCTAATGGTGTTAACCAGGGGAGGGTACACATGCACTAAGATGCATGTGCGACCGGACTGGCTGACCACAACAAACCACAGAGAAGCTCAGACTATAACACACACAGAGGGAGTGTGACTTTGTTGTCTGCTCAGGAGGCAATATGCAGATATTAGTTTACTGCTATATTAATGCTCTATATAAATGTCATTTTCTCCTTCTCCATCATAGAAGAATCTAGTCTCTTGCAGAAAGTCTACGGTTGGCCTCAGCATTTTTGTGATATTTCAAAGTTATGTTTGTACGTACATTCCTGAAACTCAGATTTAAAGAAAATGTTGTTCTCTCCTCAGAAGATGAATGTAAAAAATAGCCTTAAACTCTGCACATACATCACTCTGCCCGGTAAGGTTCAGTATTCAAGTGAAGGAACAATAAGCAAAAGACATTTTAGAGAGCAGGACTTATAGATGAAGACTTCACATTAGATTGTGTTCACTGTGGTGTGAGATGCATTCCACACATTCTTCTTTTGTAAATACCAGTTTACGTGTGGGAAATGGCGTATACATAGCCTTTATATGCCTCTGTCCTTTCTTCAGTTTGTGCAGTCAGATCTACATATCCGCCAAGAAGAATGCAACACTACAGTTGTTATCTCTACCACCGTTTTTATTACTACTGATTGTGACTACAGCTTCCTCTTCCTCCCCCTCTTTCCTCCCACTGCTAACAGAAGAAAAGAAACACTGATAACACATCTTTGCCTTGACAACACAGGCTGTTGTCCGTCTGACTCTGAGCAGCGTATTGATAATGTCAGTCTGGATCGGTGAGTGTTGCTGCTGTTTGGGTAGTGACCTTGTTGACTCTGAGAAGTCTGCTCTCACATTCCTCACATTCCCCACAGGCATCCTCAACCCCCCTGCTTCATCCAGAGCCTCAGAAACCAGTCTTCCCACTGCACAACCTTTCACCAAGTAAGATATACTTCTACAAACATTTCTCAGAGTCAGAGCTGCTCTGGACATACACATCATCTCATCGACTCAAAATGTTGTTGGCTCCATTAAAAAAAAAGGAAAAAAGGACAGTTAAAGTACTTGTTACAACTACCTGTAAAAATGGAATCTATGCTTGCTACATTATTAAATGGTTGGTGAGTATTCAGTTCATTTGACAAGAATAAAAACATGGGGTGCCACCATCATCGCTAAGCAGGAGATGAGCAGCTATAGGCAAGCTGCTAGACTAGTGTGTGCCCCAATTCAATATCACAATTTAAGGGCCAATATGAAATACTTTACTGCCATTCCAACACAGTCAGTGAAAATACAACATAAGACATTTTAGGACATCACTGAAGAGATGGTCAAAACATAAACTGGTCAGTGTCATTTTTCTGACATTTAAACCCACTAAGCACTTTGATTAGTCAACTGTGGGGAGGACAGAAAGGACTCAGAGCTGCGACGAGGCCCCTTTTTCACGTCACCTTTGCATTTTTACACAGAACTGGTGCTGGGGTCCATGGGGTGGAGGGGCCCATACAGAGAGCCGGTCCTTGCAAGTGATTCAGATTGCCACCTTGAATATATACCTTCCTCAAAGAGGAATGATAAGAAAAGAATGTTTCCAATATTATAATGGTACCATTTGCTATATATGTCCTCAAAAAAGGGAAAACTAATTAATGTCATGGTTTAACATTAAAACATTGATGTGATATGTATCTGTGGTTTGCAGAAATGTACAATGCCAACATTTTCCTCTGGCAACTGGGCTGCTCTCAAGCTCTCCTTCTTTCATTCTTGACACTTTTCATTTCCGACAACAGACATACAAACTGCTTCTTTTCCAGTATAGCCCAGCCCTCAACCTTGAGTAAATGTATGATGTCTTCACTGACTGCCTCACCAAGATTCGAATGGCCAAAAAAAATGGCTGTGTTGCTTTTTTTATACTTTGGTTTGTGAACAGATTAAAGAAATGAGATGAAACATGCTCATCAGTGATGAAGGTGTTTGTTTTGTTTTTTTTACTATGAACAGAGCCAGTCAAACTGTTTCTCCCCGTTTCCTGTCTCAGTGCTAAGCTAAATGAACTGGCTGCTGGCTGTAACATCATCTTTGAGGCACACATGACAGGTATAATCTAGGCATATTTCCCAAAATGTTTAAGTATTCTTCTAAAAGCTACTGCTGCAGGCTGTTATTAAAATTCAGAAATATATTTAATTAAATGTAAATATGTTAATTAAAAATATAATTAGGCCACATAGGTGGGTGATGAAGAGTGCATTTTTGGTTTGAGGAATAATTCTCTCAAACAGTGGAGATATTTTGATATTGTATAACACCTGCAGTGTTTAAATAATTGTAAGAATAGTGTGTGAATACAGCCAGTAGTCTTTGAAAACTTTGGCAATAAGTGTGAAAAACAAGTACAGATTTACAGATGACACATTCACCCAGAGAATAAATCATTTTTTAAAACTCTGAAGGATGCCGTCAATTTGTGAAGTAATTTGTGTTACAGGGTGAACGATGTAAGCAATGCCTTCAACAAATTGGCCTCTAGGAAAATAGGAAATTCGTCATTTTCCCTTGGACAAATAAACTGTGTTTTTTCCAGGAGGGTCTGCTTGAGTGGAGGTGTATTTTTCTCTGTCAGACGGACAGGGCAGGCTTGAAGGTTTTGGGGTGGTCAGGAATGTGCCACAAGCCTTCAGGCTCTTGTGGACAATTCGGAGGGACAGCCTTCATGTGCCGCTCAGTGACTGAGGCTAAATCGAAGAACAGAGCAGACTTCTCTGCAGGCTGACACACAGAATGTTGGTTTATGATAAACTGTGAGAGCTTGTGTGTGACACAGACAGAGAGAGGACACTTGTGTGTGAGCATGAGAAGAACAGCCTTTCTGGAAATATTTCTTCTTGGAAAAACACTCACCTTCGAGGAAAAGCTCACAAGCCGGTGCTTTATTTCTTGCGGCTACTGTGGACCCTGCCAAAATAAGAGCAGCGATTTTGTACACTCCATACCTCAATTCATTCACTGGCTTTATGTATCTGGTTAAGAGTCATACAAGAAATAGATGGAATTGCTATTTCTAAATGACTGGAGAAGTTCCTCACAACAACTGTAAGAAAACAAACAGGCCACCTCTTGTCAAATTAAGTGTTTCTATATAATAAATCCCAGTGGTACAGCCTCAACATCTTGATAAGTTTCATTTCCCCAAAAATGACTCTTATTTGTCCATCATAACAACGTTTTTACAAGAGCAAAAGCAGAATATGTACTTCCAAAAAATGATTTTTTCCCCTGCATCTTCGTGAAGACCCAGAACAACAATTTTGGCAGTCATTATCTCTCTGGATTCTACCATAATGGAACTTGATAAAGTCATTGGGGAGTCATTATTACTATGTTCAGTTTACCTTGGAAGTGTGAGCTGAAAATGGCATCATGCCTGAGTTGACTGTGTTCTAGTACAAGTTGGAACACCAAGATGCTGTTAGCAATACCACTTCTAGTCAGGTTAGCCATTGTTATCTATATCTGTTGATCACATGTTACGCTGTATTTTGCTCATACAAACACTGTAGCAACACAGATAGAAGTTGAACTGCACTATGTGTACAGCCGTGTATGAGACTCAAATTAGACAGCAGTGTTAATAAACAGTATATCACTACAGCTTTCACTACTGTTGATACATAGAGCAGGCACCCCAGCTAAATGTGTTTGATTTTTTTTTTTTTTTTTTTTGTGATTTTTTTTTGTAGTGGCTAAGATGTTAACAGCAGAAACACTGTGCGGCATTGGTCTGGCCTCCGCTTTGCCTTTGTCCTAAACAGACAGCTCTTTTCCTCCTCTTTGCCAGTTTTGGCATCGCCTTTATTCGGTGCACTGTGCGTATTATAATATCACCACAGCATGAGGTGATGAGGTGAGAAAAATGTGCAACACTTGTTAGAAAGTGGTGTTTTCCATTATGCCACTGTCAAAGTTTTGTCAAGAGCTGGAGGTAGGAGGAAATTTGACAGAGGTGGCCGCCTTGTAATTCTCTATGCGGGAATAACCCTGAGGCTGCTGTGAAAAGTTCTACTTTTGTTAATATATTACATTGCAGGAATGTTCTTTAAAAAACATTATGTAACCTATGCCCTAGACCAGTGGTTGCCAACTGGTCCAGCCACAGGGTCCAGATCTTTCCTTTGTAATTAGGTCAAAGTCCACACAGTTTGATACATTAAGCGTCATACTTGTGTTTGGCCATGTCATCAAGCTGTCCATTAGTTAATCACTCTAATAGAATAAAAATCTTTGTGCTGGAAATTCATTGTACCTAAAATAGAGGCCTCTAGTTTCGCAGACTGGGCACGGCGGAGGCGCAGCCCAGGTGGATTTTACAAGTTTGGCACACTGTGCGTGCTGGCGCAGCTACTCCTCTTTCCCACCTCCGTCCCTCCTCCGCGTAATGAGAGTTTACTCAATTCACCATGGCAGAAGAGAGCAGCAGCGTCAGACGGCCAAACTTCTCCCAGGAGGAAACTGTTTTGGTCGCAGCTCGCAGTGTCCAAATATACGGAGCTGCGAGCAGACCTCCACAGGCTGATGATGCAAAGGTAGCCTGGGAGGAGGTCACCACAATTGTAAATCAATGTTGGTTTGGATGTGGAAAGTCCATGACCAAATGTGGATATGTGACGAGGTCAGAACAACAATGTGTTGTCTGGGATGGGTCATTTTATGCCTGTTAAATGCATTGTGTCTTTTCAAAGTACACTTCCGTTTGACGCTGCCTGTCCACATCATCATATTGCTGTGACAGGTGTCATGTGGCTGACTGGTGGCTTATCATAACACCATGAAGGGTCCTGGCTGGTCACATTATATGAATACAATTCTGCAATCAATGCCGTTCCTTCTGGTTTAATCCATCTTATTACAGAGTAGTTATGTTTTGGTGAAGGAAAATCCCAGAGGCTCCATTTGCATTGATTTTGAATGGTATCAACATATTTGACATGTATCTCATGTGTCGTTGTGTTCTGGTTTATACCTGACATTTTTTGTACATTGTTTTTGAATATATTACAGAGATGCTGACATTATGAAAATTAAAAGATGCAGAAGGAAAGTTTGCAAATACAAGTGGAATTGTGCAACAGACAGTTTGACTCCAGCAGTCAAGCAGTGCAGACAAACATCACAACTTGACTCGAATTTCTAAAGAGATCCAGAACACCACCAAGATGCTCGGACAACGTATTTTTGGCCAAAAGGTTTGTCTCTATCTATCTTTCTGTAGATCCATGGCTTTTAATGTGACCTTGTGAAATGAAAAAGTTTCCATGACTTCAGTGTGTTTTTCGATACTTGCAGTCAAATTATAGTCTATCTAGAGGTTTTTCTGTAGGCCGACACAGTGTTACCCTGATTCCCTCGACAAAAGCCAAGGGGATTTCCCCGTTATATTCGATCATTGCAGGAAAACAACAGTTTATGATACTTGTGTGTTTTGTACAGCAAATAATCTTCAAATATTTACACTGCTATTATGATTTTTGAAGTGTAAATGTAATTAGCGGAAGCAAAAAGCTAATGTTATCTAAAGTACTTCATTCAATACCCCAGCAAGGCTGTGAAGCTGTCAACGTGATGACGCTCTGTAGTCTCATTTGATCACTCGTTAGCAACCACCTTTGTAAGACACCTAAAGTCTTAAAATTTCACAAGTGTGGAAGCCCTTGGTGTTAAGCACAGACCGTATTTCAGGCACCTAACCAAAACCAGATTAAAAAAAACTCACTGATTTCAAGATAAGGAAACCAAGTGCGCAAAAATGCAAACTCATCTTCATGTTTCAGGACACATTCCTGGACTACTCTATAAAGGCAATTTAATTTGCTGTCAATGTTAATCTTATTTTTCTTTTATTCTTAACAGAAGAAACAACGATCTCGTAAGAAGACTGTGGCTGATGAGAAGAAACAGCACTCCAGCCATCAGACAAAGTAAGGACATACACTTCAATACAAAATACACTTCAGTTGTCTGTTTCATTTGCTGCCTTTATTAAGGGTTTAGAGGGATTTGACCAGAAATAAAGTATTTACATTTTTTAGTATGTAGTTTCTTGGTAGTAATCCAAACCTTTAAGAGTTAGTGCCAGAGCTGCAGACCTGAGATTTGAAAGCAAAATTTTCATTGTTTTTTAACTGGTAAAATCTTGAAGCGCTAAAAAAATACAAACTGTCTGAGATTAGTCTTTTTAGTGTCAAGTATTTAAGTTTGAAGCAAATTGTTTGTGATAGTGTTAACTGTGAGAGTTGATTTTTTTCTGGAAACAATTCTTGCAAATGATTTATGATTCATTTATATGTGGCCTCGAAAGTAGAAAAACTAACTGTGTCTCTCTTAACCACCAGTGGCGGTGTCCAGGATGTACTTGCTGCTCCAGTCTCAGCAAAGACAGCTGAGGCTTGGGAGGACCAACAGACAAAGAAGAAGAGCTGGGGGAATCACCTCTTCGGTTACCTTGACGTATGTTTGACGTCAGAGTGTCAGAGCTTCACATTAATCTCATTTTAGTAGACTGTAACATTTATATTTAAACAAAAGTTAAAGTTGGAAATGGCTGTGAAAAAAAGAAGTTTAAAACAGTTTTCTCATAATATTGCTTTGGTTTTCACTCTACAGAAGTTACGTGTTCCTGGTAGGAGGCCTTCAGCCCCACAGGAAAGGTAAGACGCTCATTCAGAGTGAGTTTTTGTTTCTACAGACATGTTAGAAAAACAAATAACTCTTTAATTTTCCCCACAATACCCCAGAGATGACCACAAGGACACAGAGTGTCTGTATGATTATTCTCTGTAAAATAACCAACCATGTTTCTCTTTAGACCTACTGTCACCACCTCAGACGCTCAAACTGCGTCACAAAAGGAAGCCATGAGGAATTTTTGGCGTTGGCTGTTGATCAACTACGGGGTATGTTTCACAGAAAAGAGCCAATTTCACCAGATATTAACCAGCCAGGATTCAGTGAGAGTACTGATATACTTAAATGTTATGTTTGCATTATTGAACAATTCAAGTTTATTTTTTCTCCAACAGAGAAATCATCGCATCACACCAGTCAACACCACCAACGCTGAGAAGACGGACTCACCAAACCCTGAGAGGAGGTTGTGACATTCATTCCATGCTGCTTTCAGTGTCTGTCAGGAACATAAGAAGTTGATAATTTTTCTTAATTCCTCTTATATTCACTGACTAATATTCTCACACAGATAAACTTTTCCTAACATATCATATTTTTAAATATAAGTAACCTTAATAAAATCATGTTCTTCCAGTTTTTCGGTGGTTGCTTTAGTTTAAATCTTGCAGTGATATTCTGTAGCGAAAGTATTCTTAAAATATTTTATTTATTAATATAACCTGGGAGTCTTTTTGTGTATGTTCTGCCTCTTGACGATGACAATTTCTTCTTCCAGCAGCGGCCCTGCAGCATCGGACAACACAGATGAGCAGGACGAGCATGACGATGTGATGTTTTTTTGCTCACCGGATGACGCCACACAGGCAAATTCAGTCAACATCACTGACCTCAAGGAGGTTACATTAGCTTCCTTAACCAACTTTGTCACAGAGGCAGCAACTTATAAACACACACTCTGCTCTGTCAGCCTCTTGCTTGTTTATTAACCCTGTGTTTGTGTTTTTTTGTTTTATTTCCATAGCAACGAAACAAATGACACCTGGGATACTGATATTTTCTGGATAGCCCCATCAAGTGCTTTGGATGAGTACATCTGCACATGAATCAAAGTTGTAACGAGAGATGAATCCATCAAATCAAACTGAAAAACCTGTTTGTGATTGGTCAGTGAAGAATTAATACTGACGTGTGTTTTGACTCGCTGTGTTTCTGTGTCAGATTTCCAAACATTGGGCAGACCTGCTATATGAACCTGAGGCTCAACTGATGAGGTACAGCAGCTACACACACACACATTCACACTTAAGTCATTCTCAAATTTTTCCATAAACCTGAGTACCAAAATGAATCACATGCAAAAATGTCGCTTTCTGCAGAAGCTTGATGGATGTCAGGGACGTTCATTCGTCCATATATGCTGAAGTTAAAATCCCCCTCCTGGAGTCCTTTAAGGATGTGGTCTCTGCCCAGGCACCTGCGTTCTGGGACACTCTGCAAAAGGTGAGTTTCAGCTGGCTTTACATTCTGTTGTTTCACCTCCTGACTGTCTGTGCTCTGTGTTCAAACTCTTCTCTGTGTATTCAGGACGCTCATGAGTTCCTGACTGCAGTCCTGGAACAGATGAGAGGTCTGGCCCCTCTGCTGCAGGAGATAGCAGCTTTCATGGGCATACATTATACCTGCCCTGTAGACGATCACCTGGTGATCACAATGGAGAACACCAGGACATGCAAAAGGTGAGACTGCACAGTTCAGGGTCACACACAGTCAGTTTTCAATGGTGCCACCTTAATGATCTGGTCTTGAATAAGCCCTGCTCTTGTCCTGTTATAAAACAAAATTGTATTGTGACCCCTGCAGCCAATATAAATGTGTATTGTCTCTTAAATGTGCAGCTGTGGAGCACAGTCAGTGAGAAGGGAGGAATTTACAAACCTGTCTCTAGACCTCCTCCCTGGAGGCTCTGTGGAGGAGATGCTCCAGGAGTACTGTAAGGTAAGATCCACAAATCTTCCATCAGCCACATGATCACTGACTGATCTAAAACATCATGCAACAAACACTACAGACACACAGACACACACAGACAGACAGACAGACAGACAGACACACACACACACACTGCCTCTGTCTGAGTATGTGGACGTGTTGTAGTTGTGTTCACAACACACAGCCTGTTTCTCTGTGCTGCTCTGCAGGAGACGGAGGTGGAGTTCAGGTGTGACTGCGGAGGGAACATGTCGAGCTGCAGATCATCCCTCCTCACTCTGCCACAGTAAGTGACATCACATCTGACATAAATGATCACCTGACCTGGGTGGTTCCCAAACTGGGGTCGACTGACCCTGAGGGACCCTTGAGAGTCAGTTGATCTCAGCGTCAGACACTGACGCACAGAGGCACCCTTTGCGGCAGTATGACACGCACCGGGCAGCAGCAGTTTGTGACACGGCCTGCAACAACTGTAGTATAAAAGGAAAGAAAGTCTGTGTAGGGCAGGCAGGAGGGGAGGCATATGGGTCAAACAGACTCTGGACTTTCAGCTGGGAGCCAACTGTTCACTTCCAGTGTGAAACCAAAATCAGTGGGAGTTATTTTAATAATAACATAGTGTGCTAGCGTGTGTAGCACGCTACGCTACTGAAGTATGTCACGTGACGTATGTAAAATAACGACATTGGTAACGACTGAACCTATTTTAAGCAAAACCATGTTGGTTTTTGTTTACATCTAACTTTAGTTGCCTTAACCTAACATAGAAAGGAAGTAAACATAAAAATCAAGTCTTTTATCTACATTGCAAGTTTATTTTGAGAGAGAACGTATGCACGTAACGAACAGAAACAGAATCCCTGAATATCCAAAGCTGACACAGGGGGGTACCTAGGGTGTCATATTTTGAGGTGTAGGTCCACTGACAAAGCGTCAGTATCTGACGAGTTAGGATGAGAATGTGTTGTTCCACTTTGTCTTTAGGCTCAACATTAATCCTTTCATATTTTCATACCTTCTTCCTCAGAGTGCTCATCCTGCAGCTGAAGAGGTTTCACTACTCTCCCTTCTTTGAGCTTGAGAAGGCTGATGACCCTGTCAGGCTGACAAGGGACCTGCTGGTTTCCTCCACACAGGTTAAGAAAAACAGAAACACAAAAATCAGGCTCATGTGAAAGTAAACTTGTGGACAGTGTGTGCTGTTGTTTTGTGTTTACGTGTGAAGCTAACTCTTATGAACTGTGTTCCTTCACAGGATGGAGGCTGCTACAGCTTGATCAGTGCCATCAGCCATTTTGGCTTCACAGAAATGGGTAAGACAAGCACACACTTTATTTATTCTGAGTAATTTTTAGTGGAACTTTATCCTTTTCTGTGTGAAATTGATGGTTAGTTGTTTTTTTTAATTATTATTTTGATTGATACATTTAGTTATTAGCACTCTCTGCTTCATTTGGAACTCTTTTCTGCTACCTTCTTATATTTTATGTAGAAAACCATAAAAGTTTGAAAGGTGAGTCACTGGCTTCCGCTGAATGCACATAAACAGCAAACAGTTCAGAGGTGTGCAGCGGTACAGTTAGGAAGCAGACAGGAAGTGGCACCAGATGAGCAGAGGGTTCGATACAAGGGGAACACACGAGGGAAGCCAACACATTTGTGAGGAGCCGACTGTAGGTAGGTCGTAACCACTGAGGATCCAGCGGTGATGATGAGTGGATGCTGTGGCGGACACACAAAGGCAGAATGGGCAGCCATGCTGTAAGGTAATTCACAGTGCAAGAAATCACAGGCAGCAGAACAGGTAAACTCACAACAGAGAACTGACTGGCAGTCAGAGGCAGTGCCAGACATTATAGACATCCGGGGCTTAAGCGTGGTCTAACTAAGGGGGTCCAGGGGCATGGTCCCCCGGGAGGAAATTTTGAAAAAAGACTGACCTACAATAGATTCAGGTTACTGTATACTCAACCTACTGCCCCTTGCTGTGAATCATCTTCCTCCTCTTCCCTGACTTCCCCTGACTCATCTTTGGGTCAAAGTAAATGCAGTGCATTGTTTATATAGCCTACTGTAATATAATATGATATAATATAATATAATATAATATAATATACTCGTACTCGTCTTCCTCCGCTTATCCGGGTCCGGGTCGCGCGGGCAGCAGCCTCACCAAAGAAGCCCAGACAGTCCTCTCCCCAGCCACTTCTGTCAGCTCTTCCAAGGGGACCCCGAGGCGTTCCCTGGCCAGCCGGACAATGTAATCCCTCCAGCGTGTCCTGGGGCAGCCCGAGGTCTCCTCCCGGTTGGACATGCCCAAAACACCTCCCAAGGGAGGCGTCCGGAAGGCATCCTTACCAGATGACCAAACCACCTCAACTAGTTCCTCTCATTAGTTCCTCAGTAACTACTCTAATTTTGTGTACCTTAGTTCCTCAGTAACTTCTCATTAGTTCCTCATTAGTTCCTCAGTAACTACTCTAATTTTGTGTACCTTAGTTCCTCAGTAACTACTCATTAGTTCCTCAGTAACTACTCTAATTTTGTGTACCTTAGTTCCTCAGTAACTACTCATTAGTTCCTCATTAGTTCCTCAGTAACTACTCTAATTTTGTGCACCTTAGTTCCTCAGTAACTACTCATTAGTTCCTTATTCGTTCCTCATTTGTTCCTCAGTAACTACTCTAATTTTGTGTTCCTTAGTTCCTCAGTAACTTCTCATTAGTTCCTCATTAGTTCCACAGTAACTACTCTAATTTTGTGTACCTTAGTTCCTCAGTAACTACTCATTAGTTCCTCAGTAACTACTCATTAGTTCCTCAGTAACTACTCATTAGTTCCTCAGTAACTACTCTAATTTTGTGCACCTTAGTTCCTCAGTAACTTCTCATTAGTTCCTCATTAGTTCCTCAGTAACTACTCTAATTTTGTGTACCTTAGTTCTTCAGTAACTACTCATTAGTTCCTCAGTAACTACTCTAATTTTGTGTACCTTAGTTCCTCAGTAACTACTCATTAGTTCCTCAGTAACTACTCTAATTTTGTGCACCTTAGTTCCTCAGTAACTACTCATTAGTTCCTTATTCGTTCCTCATTTGTTCCTCAGTAACTACTCTAATTTTGTGTTCCTTAGTTCCTCAGTAACTTCTCATTAGTTCCTCATTAGTTCCACAGTAACTACTCTAATTTTGTGTACCTTAGTTCCTCAGTAACTACTCATTAGTTCCTCAGTAACTACTCATTAGTTCCTCAGTAACTACTCATTAGTTCCTCAGTAACTACTCTAATTTTGTGCACCTTAGTTCCTCAGTACCTACTCATTAGTTCCTCATTAACTTCTCTAATTTTGTGTACCTAAGTTCCTCAGTAACTACTCATTAGTTCCTCATTAGTTCCTCAGTAACTACTCATTAGTTCCTCAGTAACTACTCTAATTTTGTGCACCTTAGTTCCTCAGTACCTACTCATTAGTTCCTCATTAACTTCTCTAATTTTGTGTACCTAAGTTCCTCAGTAACTACTCATTAGTTCCTCATTAGTTCCTCAGTAACTACTCATTAGTTCCACAGTAACTACTCTAATTTTGTGTACCTTAGTTCCTCAGTAACTACTCATTAGTTCCTCAGTAACTACTCATTAGTTCCTCAGTAACTACTCATTAGTTCCTCAGTAACTACTCTAATTTTGTGCACCTTAGTTCCTCAGTAACTTCTCATTAGTTCCTCATTAGTTCCTCAGTAACTACTCTAATTTTGTGTACCTTAGTTCTTCAGTAACTACTCATTAGTTCCTCAGTAACTACTCTAATTTTGTGTACCTTAGTTCCTCAGTAACTACTCATTAGTTCCTCAGTAACTACTCTAATTTTGTGCACCTTAGTTCCTCAGTAACTACTCATTAGTTCCTTATTCGTTCCTCATTTGTTCCTCAGTAACTACTCTAATTTTGTGTTCCTTAGTTCCTCAGTAACTTCTCATTAGTTCCTCATTAGTTCCACAGTAACTACTCTAATTTTGTGTACCTTAGTTCCTCAGTAACTACTCATTAGTTCCTCAGTAACTACTCATTAGTTCCTCAGTAACTACTCATTAGTTCCTCAGTAACTACTCTAATTTTGTGCACCTTAGTTCCTCAGTACCTACTCATTAGTTCCTCATTAACTTCTCTAATTTTGTGTACCTAAGTTCCTCAGTAACTACTCATTAGTTCCTCATTAGTTCCTCAGTAACTACTCATTAGTTCCTCAGTAACTACTCTAATTTTGTGCACCTTAGTTCCTCAGTAACTACTCATTAATTCCTCATTAACTTCTCTAATTTTGTGTACCTTATTGTAAAGTGTTACCCAATGTTGCGTTTCTCTCGTGCGCACGCGCTCTCTCTTTCTCTCTCGCAGTCTCACTCTGTGTCTTTTCTTTTGACTTTTCTAAGATGACAGGTGCTGAATATATACTCCCTATCTGATGCTGTGGCTGCTTGTGGTTGGCTGAGAGGGATGTGAACTCCTTAGTTTGCAGCTGTGTTAATCAAATCAGGCTGGGTTTCCATTACGCGTGCCAAACGGTGCCAATCCCCTTTGATCTGACATCAGATGTGACGGGACAGTCGATATAGAGATACATTTATGTGCTGATTGCAGATAGTTGCATTGAATAGTGGTGTTTGTGGGTATTTATTGCATCGTTAATGTGCCTGACATTCTGGAAACCTGCTTGTGAGGTTTTGGTGACGTGTGCACACTGTCCGCCGCTCAGCCAAACTTCCACTTACACCGGCTGCGCTCCGCCTGCATTTACAGTAGACCTGGTTTCAGTTGGCGAGCTTTTAGCGCACCTTCGGCGAAGCCTTTTGGCACGAAACTGTCACTGCGCCAAGCTGGATCTGTCGACACTTTCCCCTGCTGCGCCGCCACACCCATCTCAGCGCACCTCGGTCTGCCAAACTACCAAACTGAGCGTGCCTTGGGTTGCGCTGCTCGAAACTAGCTCTGCACAGGGTTTGCCACCCTGCGCCGCGCTGGGAAACTATAGCCCAGAGTGTGTTTTTTACAATACTGGAATGTTTGCAAGTCACCTGCAGTCCATTCAGACCCACTTTTGGACCCCGACCCACCAGTAGGGAACCACTGCCCTAGACAACATTTTAAAAACATTTTCAGAATGTTGCTGTCAGAATGTTCCAGCTTTGTTGACTTGCAATGTTGAAGAAATGTTATTTAAAAACCTTCTCTAACCTACGCTCTTGACAGCTTTCAAAAAACATTCTCAGAATGTTATGGTGAGAATGTTCAACATTTGTTAAAGTGTAATGTTGCAGAAATGTTCTTGGAAATAGTAAACATCTTCAGAACGTTTTGTGAACATTGCAGTCAAAATGTTTCTCCCATAACAATTTAGGAACGTTCTAGCTGGGATCTTTGATTTTGAAGCCAGGGTTGGTGAGGATCCTCCAACTTCAGAGGGCATTCCACTTTAAATTTAAATTGCAGTGGGAACACGGAATTTCCGACTTCCCAGTGCAAATGGAACACATCTCATGCTCCACATGAAGTAGTTGTCGCATTGTCACACAATGGTGATTGGTCAGGTGTAGGGAGGTGTGAACCTACAGTAGGTCAGGTTAGAACTTCTGTCACTTTTCATTTGAACAATATAGTGTAAAATTGTGTATGCCTCTGAGTAAAGACGGTCCAACAGTGTGGGTCAGTCAGTATCCCCATTTGTACAATTCATTGTTCCAGTACTGCAGAGATTACTGTAGATTTATCATCCAGCATGGCCATTCGGAACAGGTGTAAACACTTTAAAGCCACCCTACATGGTAAATCTGCATCCTTCAAACTCCATGCCTTTGCTGTCTACAACTTACCTGATATTAGACATAATTGTCTACTCATTACACCCTGTTTCCATCTCCAGTCTGACATTGCATCTACTCTAACTGATTTACATGGAGAGGGTAGATTCAATTCCCCTAACCAATCACTAGAAACCAATGTATCTGTACCCGAGTCGAAAGTAATTTCAAGTTGACACTCATGTGTAGCCATGCCAGCATTCTTGTTTGTGGTTTTAAGACTGGAGTGGAGCAAAGAAACCATTAAAACAAAATGTACTTACCAGAAAATCTAACCATCAGACTTGTTAGAGGATCTTTTAGTACAACCACACACAAAATGAGACTAAACAGGCAATCAAAACCATAAATTTGGTTATAATTAGTTATTCAATTTCATGAAAAGGGGGTTTGACATTTTGATTGACAGCTGTTTGTTCCAATCGCTGTGCTCGTAATCAGTGGCACTGCTCACAATCAGTCAAATGCGTGTATGGACAGGATATCGATACCACGGATATCACTACTGCGCAGACACTGACTCCACAGGAATCTCTCATAGGAATGCTTGGAGGCTCCGCGTCCACTGTGCTGACACGTCAATGTATGACAGGGAGGTTGCATTTGAAAACTGGTGATAAACAGCTGATGTTTGAACATCATAGACATGATGTTAAACGCATCCTAGCGCACGTTTAACGCAATGTAAATTCTTATTTCAGTCTAAATTCAATAGTGCATATTTGACCATTTCTTATATGAAATTTTAGGGGAAGTTCAGCCTGCCTTGTTGTCTCAGAGCAATCGCCCCTGGATGGCACCCACCTGTAACTCAAAACCGCCATGCTCTTAATCATAAATAACTTCAAAACATTGGTGGGTTATATGAAAATTCAGCTCTGTACAGATGTCATGAATGTTGATGATTAGTGATAGAGACCAAAACAGTTTTTGGCTGTAAACATTTATTTATTTCTGCTGTAAAGTTAGGCACTTAGGGGGTCTATGGGAATTGTCCTATGGGGATAAAAATTATGGACGTAGCCACCGTGAAGTCATCCATTGGTTTGTGGACCCCTGTTTTGATGACTCAAGTTCCGTATTCCAGTGGTGGCCATCTTGGTTTTTTGGAGCCAGAGGTGACTGTATTCACTTGTAATGGTAGAGCTATGGAGGAACGAAGGGTGGATCTGACTTATAAACTGTGGCCACGCCACGCCTCGCCGACAGTTTGTCACTCAAGCAGGCTGCCCTTAATAATACGTAACTTTTAGCCTTAATAAAACATAAATGGGCAAGTTCTATAAAATCTTGCCACCTGTACAAATGTCATGAACGGGGAAATTACCTATAGAGACCAAAACAGCTTTTTGTACCAGGCTGTAAACATGTTTATTTCTGCTGTAAAGTTGGCCATTTACGACTCACAGCAAGAGGGTTGCCGGTTCGCTCCCGGGTATGGGAGCCCTTCTGTGCGGAGTTTGCATGTTCTCCCCGTGTCAGCGTGGGTTCTCTCCGGGCACTCTGGCTTCCTCCCACAGTCCAAAGACATGCAGTTTGGGGACTAGGTTAATTGATTACTCTAAATTGTCCGTAGGTGTGAATGTGAGCGTGAATGGTTGTCTGTCTCTATGTGTCAGCCCTGCGATAGTCTGGCAACCTGTCCAGGGGTTACCCTGCCTCTCGCCCGCTGTCAGCTGGGATAGGCTCCAGCCCCCCCGCGACCCTCAAGAGGATGAAGCGGTTAGAAGATGAATGAATGAATGAGTTGGCCATTTAATTATGGGGGTATACATGGACTGACTGGCTGTGTGAGCCAGCCTCAAATGGCCATAAGAGGTACTGCATTTTTTGGCACTTTTGTGTTGGTTTTATTTTTTCCAGCTGTGGAGGTTGCCACTTTTTTGGACATGACCAGGACTACAGTTACCTAAACTTAACCAAGACAAACCCTAACCAGGAGGCAGATCACTGCTAGGTGATGGTTAGACTTGAGGTGAGGCATGTGGAGCTGATGGTCTGATAGTGAAGGTTATGGTTAGAGGAATTAATGTACTTAATAAGGGATCTCATGAGTATAGTTGTGTGTGTGTGCGTGTGTGTGCATGTGCATGTGCGCGCGCCCGGGAATGGAGACGTCGTTCCAGAGTGATACCAATGACCTGAACACTCTTAATGTGGATTAGTGAAAATTTAAACATCCGCTGGTGTAGACACGTCTGGAGCATGTGAAAAGAAAGACACCTAGCCTGTTGGCTTTGAAGTGACCAGCTCTACCAGCAGCTGCTGCTGTCACTTCTGTGTGTCTGCCCCGTAGAGTAAGCAACATTTCCTGCCTCCTTTAGGTATCCCTCCCCCATAGGAACAAAAACATTGAGGAGAAGGGTAGGGCGCTTAGGGCAGTTTGAGATTCGAAAGGTTTCCTTGAGAATTAGTGGAAGTAGACTTTTAACAAATCAGAAAGGAGAAATAATAACAGCTGTTCTTGTTCTGAGTGTGTGTGTTCTAAGTGTGATAAATGTTGTGTCCGGTGGATAAAAGAAAGAAAGAAAGAAAGAAAGAAAGAAAGAAAGAAAGAAAGAAAGAAAGAAAGAAAGGAAGAAAGAAAGAAAAAGAAAGAAAGTCTGGAGAACTGTTTGGTTTGACACATCTAGCATATACAACCCAGTCACTTAAAAGACTGCATATACAAATATAGGCTGTAATGTCTTTTTGGATCTTATTATGTAAACGTTTATTTCCTGCATCTTCACTGATTCTTTTTGACTCCCCAGTCATTACTTGTCTAAGTGGGTGGGCTGGAGTTTATCTCAGCATGCTGCAAACACCCTGGACAGGTCTCCAGCCCTCTGCAGCTCCAACATAGACAGAGTAACTTCCATTTTTAACGGGCATTCAGAAAATCAATCAAGAAAACAAGGTTTGTATTACAGTTTCAACTGGAAGGTTGTCTCGGCTACAGTCCTTTTTCCAGTGGCAGGTTCCATCCAGGCTCCAGGAACCAGGGTGCGGTCTGGATGGATTGCCCTGACATGTTCTACAGGGGTTTATGGTTCCCTGAAGATGAATTGTAAAGATTTGGTGATCCTCTGGCTTTTCAATAATGTAAATCTGACACCAGCAGATTTACATTATTGCTTTAAAGTAAAACATCCCTGAACTGCATGGATGGCTAGCAAATGTGGTACAGACATTCATGTGTTTAAGTTAGTGGTTCTCAAATGGTGTGCCGTGGCACACGGGTGCACCATGACACCAATCCAGGTGTGCTGTGGGATTTTGTAATAACCACATATCATTATTGCAATATTCAGCTGGGTCTATACAAAAAGTTATGAATGAATTTTTAATTGACTGTGTCAGTATGTTGTGCTCACCCATTTCCTAATAAAGAGGGAACTCTAGCAAAAAATATGTAAAGTAATTGAACTGAATTTAAAAAATCTTAATGGTGAACCTGATTGGCAGCCAGTGTGAGGGATGACACAAAAAGTTTGAAAACCACTGGCATTAGTAGACCTCAGTGAGCACTTAGTGTGTGAGCTCCCGGATCTCATTGTTTTCCCATATGTGGACATTTTCAGCCATTGTTCTTCTTCGAGTTAGCCGCTAACTGCTAGCAGCTACTTTTTAAATCTCTTGCCGTGGATCGCACATGATCCCATCCTGCCGGCTGTCCCTTTTACACAGATGTTGTTTCAGCACTGTTACTATCTCCACTGCCAGCTAAAAGACAAGAAAACTCTGTCCCCCCATTTTGTGATCAGTGAGGGGGAATGATGGCGTAAAATTTCCACCTTAAAGTGGGAGTGGAAAAAGGGACTGTGTCAGCAAGCCATCTGTGTTAATGCAGTGATCTCATTTACATGAATGAAGAGGCGGCATTTTATTTGACAGCTATTTTAGATTTTGTCTTAGTCTTGAGACAAAAATGCTTATTAGTGTTAGTCACAATTTAGTAATTTTTATCCTTCACAGTTTTAGTCTAGTCTTAGTTAATTAGTTAATTCATGACATTTTAATGGACTTTTAGTCATTATGTTTTCTTCGTTGTTGTTTTTTTAATCTTAAAACTAATCCAGACTAATTCATGTATCAGAAATTAAAAAAATAAATTTAGACTATTTTGTCTACAACTACAAATATTTTCTACACACTTACAAACTGTCATTTCTCCAGCAGTGTTGGTCAGCAGGTTTAAGGGGTGATTTACGAGCACACGCTTACTGATTATCATTTGAAAAGCTCAATATCTCTCTCTATTTATGCTCTCAAAAACTTTGACACCACAAATAACTAATCTGAGATGGCTAGGATTTGTACCCAGATTCATTGTAAACTCTGACTTATCTAACTCACTGTTAAGAAGCAGAGAATTAATTTAATTAAAGCCAGAATTCTTTCCTAACCTGCAACATGTTAGTCTGGAGGTTTAAACTCGTGTCCTCTCAAAGAGTTGGTGATTAAAACTAAACTTTCATCTCTGTCAGAGAAAACTGACCTGAGTTCAGACTGTTTACTTACAACACTCAGGGATAACTGAGCCTCCTACCTGCCTGTCAAACAGCATCATACCATAAACCTTCTTGAGACAGTCCGGATCTAAGAGGAATCAGGTGGGGATTGGCTGGGACATCTGTCGGCCAGTGACTGCTTGCTCTGCTGCCATTAACTGTCTAACAAGTGGTGCTAACCGGTAAAAGCCACCTCTGCAACTGTAACAAACTCCACAAATCCATTCAGCAGCTCCACTATCCACAGTCAGACACCCATGGCTCCTTTTATACTGCTGAATTACAGCTCAGAACTTGCACCAACGGCTGAGTCTGTTTTTGCGTGAGTTTTTTTTTTCTGGTGACACATCTTGGTGCAGACTTTTTATTGGAGTTTACCAGCCTGCCGCTCATTCAGCATTTGAAGATAATTACAAGCACGGCCGTTCTCAGCTTTCAGTATCAGACAGTCCAGTACTAACATTTTCATCATGTCTCGTCAACGAACACGAAACACAGATTTCGTCTTAGTTTTTATTATCAAGACCGATTTCTAGCTCATCATCGCCTTCATCTCCATCATGGAGAAAAGGTCATTCATGAAAACTTTTCATCATAGTTTTCATCATCTAAATTAACATTGTTTTACACATTATTAGTGTCAGTTGAAAAGGCAATGGTGATGGTAAATTTAACAATTTCATATACACTGTTTATAGTGTGTAGGGCAAGGCAATTTTAGTTATATAGCAGAGGTGTGGACTTGAGACAGACTTGAGTCATAAATTTGACTTAGATAAAAAAAATAAAAAATCACAAGAAAACCTGCAACTTCACTTGGACTTAAACACCAGTGACTTGTGACTTCACTTGAACTTGAGCATTTTGACTTGAAAATACTTGATGCCTTCCTCCAAGCCCAAAGATTAAAAAGTACGTTGTTCAAAAGGTGTTCCACGGATCATTTCATTTTCTGAATCAGTTAACAACATTAATGTTACTGATTCCCTACAAGTCGGCACTTTATTCTCCAAATCTACTGTGTTTGAACCAATCTGACAGCATCCAATCAAGCTGCAGGAGAACGTTACGTCACTAAGCCCCAGTTGAAAAAAAATGATACCAAGGATAATTTAGCTTAGTTACAACAAATTGCAGTAAAATGTAAAACATGCGGGTCAAAAATGACAGATGGAGACCCAACAACCTCCAACAAACTTGTTTTAACAAATAAATACAAAATTTAAAAAGCAGCCTTAATTTTGCAAATTTAATAATTTGTATTAATTTGCTGTTGTTAAAAAGGCACTACATTTGGTGAAGAGTGCATCATGACTTGTTTTGGACTGAAAACTTAAAATTTACAAGCCTTGACAAGGGACTCATCTTGAGACTTGAGTGCAAAGACTTGAGGCTTATTGTGACTTGCAAAACAATAACTACAATAGTCCCACCTCTGTTAGCATATTTCATTAGAGGTACACATTGCCCAGTCACATGTATGGAGGAATACAGAAATAAAAATACAAGAAAATGCAACAATAACAAAGTATGAAAAAGGAATAGTACATAAATATGTGATGTATGTATATGATTTGCAGAGATTTGGTATGCTGTGGAGTAACTCTGAGATGCTTTGGGAGTCTGGAGACCAGCAGATGGAGCCTTCTCCCTGCCAGCAGTGATGCTGCTGTACTGAGTGCCTAATCCTGGGTATGACTGTAAACAAAAGAAAAATCAGAAAAGAATAAAAGTCAGTGCCTTTTTGAAATCTTACAACTCATAAGAAAGTAAGAGGTGATAATCATGTTGTACATGTCAGCACATCACAGTAACATTAAGAGTACAAAATATCAAAGTTTAAAAGGTGTGGATATCATCTAAATATGATGAGATCTTTGCAAAGTGCACCTTTTAGCAGTCGTCTCTTTGTTGTGCTTACAAAGGGCTCTTGGGAGAGACTTCCATGTTGCAATGTGACCTCTGACCTCTGTGGGTGTGGTGGCTGGATTCCACTGCAAATCCAATGGAGTCAACTGCTCTGCTTTAAAGGTCACTGTTTTTTCTTCTTCCTTTTTTTTTTGCCATCAGCTTCCTCCATACCTCCCACAGGAAGTAAACACACCACTTTGTGACAGAAAACACACTTTGTGTCAGCACTGCTGGGTGGAAGAGAATCTCTGCTGTGATGTTCAAAACATAAGTGTGTTGGTGTACACTTCCAACTTTCCCCATGAGACACTTAAGGTCACATCCACACTAATACATTTTCATTTTAAAACAAAAACGATCTCCATTCACACAAGCGTTTTAGCACCGTTTTAGAAATTCTCTCTGTCCATACTAACACACCTGAAATTACATATCACATGAACAATATTACACTTTGCTTTGACCGACCAGGAGATCGAACTGTTACTGAATGTAACACATGTGTAGAAGGCGGTCAAGAAGATGGTCAAGGTCATTTGCAAAACAAATATGATGACATATCAGAACGGTATCTGGAGCAGCATCCATTGCCGGAGGAAGTCATGGCAATGGGAAAGGAGTACCCACGCAAGAGGATGAAATCACAAAAGGTACGTACTTGCTAAAATATTTTGGCTTAACACACCATGACTGACAAGACCCAGTCTGGAAGTGAAGGAAGTCACTGTTTTCAAAAGTCTCTGTTACAGCCATCCACACTAAAATGCAACCCTGGAGTTTTCAAACTAAAACGGGGTCAGCAGCGAGAGTTATCAAAGTTCTCTGTTAACATGTTGTGACTGATAAGACTCAGTCTGGAAGTGAAGAAGGTCTTTTTCAAAAGTCTGCGTTTTGACCTGTCCACACGAAAATGGAGTTTTCAAACTAAAACAAGGTCAGCAGCCTTTTCCAATGTCTGTTTTGTGTTTCCAAAATGCCAGAGTGGGGTGGACTCTAGGCATAAAGGGAGCAATAGTTACATGTTTTAAAATGAAATCGTATTAGTGTGGATGTAGCCTCAGTCAAACTGAGCTCACTGCTTCAGTCAAAGCACCCTCTTCATCCACCACCCAACAGAGGTCAGAACACCAACAGTTCTGGTCAAAGGTCACAGTGCAATTAAGTCGGGTCGGCTCTGTGCCACCAGACAGCAGCCTGGTTATATGAGGCCAAATTAGAATAACATGGAAGCAATGAAGGGAGATGAGCGCAAGACAGGCCAAGTAATGAATTCTAATAGAGGACGACATGTAAATAGCAAGAAAAGGCATTTTCAGTCTGGAGAGGGATCTGTGTGTCCACGGGACTGGGGTCACACCAGTTCAGACAGAAATCTTTGAAGTCTATTAAAAGATAGACCTTTAGAAGATACTCTTTTAGACCTCTTTAAGGTCTGTCAGAAAAAAATAATACTATATATATTAAAATCAGGCTTGTTGGAGAATAACAACACCAGAACAACTTCTAAATCCTCTGTGCTTCCTCATCAGGTTTTTTCTCCTAGGTTTAATCTTTATGCATTCTGCCCGATGTGGAATGTCACAAAACCAAAACAAGTATATACATGTATGAGAAGAAAGTAGTTAGTCAGTTGGAGGTAGGCTTGGGCTGCACTGGCTCAGTTGTTAGCACCGTCGCCTCATAGAAATAAAGACGGGAGTCTTGATTTGGTTGGCAGCCTAGAGCTTTATTTGTGGTGTTTACATGCTCTCCTCATGTCATTATGGGTTTCCTCCCTCAGTCCAAACATATGCAAGTTCACCGTGTCAATACACAATGTGAGTCACGCATGCACGAAAAGGTCAGCCATCTTGAACAGCTTCCTACGGCTACACCACTTGGACAAACCACATACACTCACCGACTCAATGGCAAGTTGTGAAAGAACGCGCAAACGCAAAATCATAACTTTTGACAGCTTTATCTCTACCATGACTGAAGGCTTGTTAAATTATGTTAAAATAAGTATAAGTTCAATTCAACAACTACTGATGAACTGATGAACTGATCTCCAAAAGGCATGAAGGTGAAGATAACAGGTGCTTTTCAACATTTTAAGCAAGATCAGTGTATTTTTTTGTCCAACTGTTAAACACAGGGGTGGTTCAATCATGCTTTGGGCTTGTGTTGCAGCCAGTGGCACGGGGAACATTTCACAGGTAGAGGGAAAAATGGATTGAGTTAAATTCCAGCAAATTCTGGAAGCAAACACCACAGCATCTGTAAAAAAGCTGAAGACGTATCTGTGGACCGAAAAAACAATTCAGTAAATCATTCTAGTAGGCTACCCAAAATTTAATTTGTATTTGTCATATTGATAATTTATATTATAAAAAAAATTGATACTGGCACAGTGTGATATTACGATAATTCCACACAAAAATATCACGATACTATGCTGCTCAATGAGGGTCCTCACAAAGACAGAAGTACAAGAATGTCTGTGTGTAAATAGTTTATTGTATTCCAGACAAAACACATTAATTAACATCAAAATGATGAAAATGTTAAGATTTTGAAAAGAGGCTAATTTCCATCTGCAGTCCTTGGGCAGGTTAATGTTACACATAAACAGAAACCTGAAGACACACAACAAGACTAGGTGGAAACCTAGTATATAGCCGGACTGTTTGTGGTCCTAACCCAGTCATCAGAACAAATGTTGGCATTGTAAGTTTCTGCAAACCACAATGTCTGGCCATCCACCATCCCCTCATCCCCTGATGTTAAGGTCAGCTCATAGACTACATCACTTTGGAAACACTGATATGACATTTATGAAACAAACAAAAATAATGCATTCTTGATTTGCAGGAACCTACAATGCCAACATCTTCTTCTAGCGACTAGACTGATGGTCAGTGTGTGCAATTGTGGCCAATTTGTCACACAGATCATCATTTGTATTTGTATTGTGAATTCCTAAAAATTAAATGTTCATCTGTGATCATCTGTAGTGGTCACAGGAATATTTGTTCTCATACATAACACATGACACTTGACATGGATATGTTACGTTTGAGTCAAATAATTGAGGACTGTACGCACCTCGCTGTAAAAAACTCCTAAATATGCAGTTGAGGACTGTCCACACAGTGTTTCCTGTGGAGCAAGAGGCTTGTTATGGAGTCCCAATACTACCATACTATACAATATGCCAGAAAAAGATTTAGTATGGGAGGCGGAAAAAAATGTTCCCCAGCCCCTTACCCTAACCTTAACCATCACAACTAAATGCCTAACCCTAATCCTACTCTAAACCTAATTCTAACCTGAAACCCAAAACCAAGTCTTAACCCTCAAACAGGCCTTTGAAAAAATGAGGACTGGCCAAAATGTCCTCACTTTATGTTTTTTGGTCCTCACTGTGTAGCATGTGTAAGTGTATACACACAGACACACACACACACACGCACACAGACACACATAGAGAGCTCTCTTGACAGTTAGACAGATTGATGACTGTCTTTGTTGCTGACATCAGATCTGGTCTACCTGCTCTGGTCAGAGTTTCAGCGTCCACCTCACTGGGCAGGACCACACAGTCTGATCATGGCCACCTTCTTTTGGGTGTTTGTAGACATACAGAGGTCTGCATGTAGCTAAGCTGGTCGGAGCAGGCCAGCAGGATCAGCTCCTCCAGTCCACTACATCAGAGTTGCTACATTCTTGGGTGGTACGAGAGGCAGCAGAGGAGGGAGGAGGGGTGGTTGACTTGCAGCTTATCTTTTCCCATTGCCCACATTAAACAATGGCTATCAGATGCACCTGGGTCATGAGTGTTGAAGATCTCATATAACATGGCGTGGCACCTGGAAGACCCTTTTAGTTCTGGATCTGAGGTGAAGGAAAGTTCATTTGAGGAGGTGAGGAGTCTCATCTGCAGCACACACAGCTCATGCGACAGGTCCGTTTACAGTAGGACTCACTGCAATATAAAATCTCAAAGTCTATTAATAGCCCAGAGTCCCCTGGAGTTCACGAGGCCCCTGTACTCACCCTCTGTATGTGTTTGTGTTTTAACTGTCCACTAGAGAGAAAGGAAGAAGACATCAGGCACGGATCATCATTTGTCTGCTTATGGTCACCTCTGACACACACACACACACACACACACACACACACACACACACACACACACACACACACACACACACACACACACACACACACACACACACACACACTTGTTGTCAGACAGCCTGACATGTGGATGGCTTATTTTATCTCCCAGCTTCTATATTTAATTTATTCATTTCCTCTCTGACAGTGGGGATGAGCACAAAGACACAGCTCTGCTCTCACTACAGTAACCTTTCACAAGCGCTGAGCTGTGAGGCGGCTGCACGAGCTAAATGCCGTCCAGGAAAGAATGAGCACGAGGAGAGGGGAACTGTGTCTGCTGTATTTAATTGGTTTAAGGACACCATTGTGGTGCGATGCCCTGAAAATCTGTTGGAAAAGAATGTAATCTGAGAGTAGATAGAAATAGAAATCCTTAAACAGTCTGAAGTGTTTGGCAGACGGCCTCTCAGCACTGTAAATGTATCACATATGTGTTGCCGCTTTGACGGAGTCTGGGAGGAACATATCTGGAGGGGAAACAGTTAAAACTGACTTTGGGTGGCAAAGAGGCTGTGGTCAAACTCAGATATTTTTGTGCTGTGGACAATTCCTCCTGCTTTGCCAAAAAAAAGAAAAAGGACCAAGAATTCAATTACCATTAGCTCTCAAAAGAAACTCTGTATTTGAATTTATGCAACCATTATGCACAAGCCACCACACTGTCAAAACTGCTCTGATCTCAAATCAAAGCTGCATTAGAACATATTATTCTAAAATTAAAGGATATGCCTGGCATAATTCTATATTTTTCTGATGGTTAGCAAATCCCTTGAAAAGACCAACAACAACAACATGTTAGTCGGTCTCTCACTACTCTCTAAATTCCCCTCTCTGTCTGTTACATTCAGCTCTAAGCTTATTGGTTCTTGCTAAAGGCGGAAATCTTTAAAAACAGCTCACAAATATATTGTTTCATTTTGGAAAAAGGCTCAGTGATAGCTGGTCACTGAAATTTTTAGGAAATGTCACTGAAATTGTACGTTTGTTGGGGACTGTTTTCAGCAGTGGATTAATACACATTTGGTGCTCTGAGTGACAGCAGGATAGTGTATGTGGGATTGAATCACAATAAACCACAGCGTGTGTTCATGGTAATGAAGGAACACCTCTTACAGTTACACGGTGTGGCTCATTGATGTGTTTTTAATAGTTTTTGGACAACAATGGAGCTCTGTGGCACAGAAGAAGAACATATATCAGGTTTTTTTTAAAATGAGATTTGATGCCAATAACAAAAATACATCATTATACTGTATATTATCAAACTTTTCAAAGACTATCCTAGTTAGTAACTTGTTAATTCTTCTAGGCTGAATATCAGACTAAAGAACACATCATTAGTTTTTTAAGAGAAGTTTGTGTCTATGTTTTAATCAGTTTGGTTATGCATCTCCAAGTGGCAATCTTCAGGGGCTGAAAAATTAAGCTGTGTTATTGCCAGAAACTGCAGTACCTCTAATAGCCACTTGAGCTGGCTCCATGAGCGAGTCAAACCCCGTGGGCCCCCATGTTAACATGCCCAACTTTATAGCAGAAATAAACATGTTTACAGCCTGGTACAAAAAACTGTTTTGGTTTCTTTTGCTTTTTTCAACATTCACGGCCAATGACCATTGTGTGTGTGTGTGTTTTTTTTAATTATAAATCACCAATTAAATGTTATAAAGGCTACAAACTAATCATGAAAAAAGGAATATGGAGACATCACCACTTATGCAGTAGGCTAGTAGTTTGGTAAAATTTGCCAAAAATAATAATTACAAGAACACTGGCAACAACACTGGCAAAAACTGTACTGTTTATAATAGTAATGATGCATTTATTTGCTGCAGAACAGTGCTTCAGCCAAACAAGGTGAAAGGTCACTGGCTTCTAGCAGAGAGTCATCTGTGTGTATTGCTACTGCTCAGATCAATATGCACACTGCCACACAGCTTTCCATTTCATTGCAAAAACACATTTATTTCCTGGTTTCATTGTGCTCAAACAGAGCTGCGTACCCACTGCACAGACGTGTGCATGAAACCACCCCTAGGTAATGGATCTGTGCAGCCATTGATTGTATTGGTTTGATGCTGACGCCGCTCTGTCTGAAGGGGAGGGGTCTGCACAGAAAGCCCTTCTTTGGGGGTCTAAGAGCTGCTTTTTTATGAATGAAGTGCAGCTACGAATTAAGCACACATACTCTCAATAAAGTCACTGTTTCCGTGGAAGTTGTGCAGTTATGAAAATAAATGTTTTGTACAAAAGTGTGCATTTTGATGATGTTCCTGTTAACTTTCCCCTGAGCTCACAAGGCGGCTGATATTCACTGAGCATTAAGCTACTTTTGCTCGCAGTGGCCAGAGCATGGAGAGCAGGCTGCAGGACCGTGGGAAAGGTCCTCCACGTAAGGCACTTTATTCTTTGTGTCTGTTGTTCTTGTGTAATTGATCTCACTCCACGACCACGGCGGAGTGCTTCAAAGGCACACTTTTTTTTATGGCTACACCATTCCATCAAGTGAAAGTATTCTACACGTGCAACGATACACACTGTACATTGTTTTACACATTTCCCCAAATTAAGTCGATGTATTTGAACCTTTGATATTTGTTGCTGGAGCCTTTGTCAGAAACAATTTACTGTTCAGGTTTTACTTTTAAATCATCACATTTATTTGTTCTGAACAGGGAGAATGATGATCTGTGTATACATCTAAATGTATTCCAAATGATAGCAAGATTTGTGGACAATGTTTTAGGGGCAAAGAAAAGGGCAACAATTTCTTTAAAAAAGTTGAGATTTTCACTCTGAGAGTTTGGATATGTTTAGGGACTGTTCTTTACTTATCAGAGGTGGGGTTGTTGGGGTATAATTTCATGTTTTCCCCTTATTATTATTTTGACCCTCCTCGAAGCTACAAATATTTTTCCCTGAGCCTCCCTGAGTGACTGGAGGAAAATGAGTGACTCTCCCTCCACCATAATTAGTTAGAAGATTTTTAAAACTTACCCTTTTATGTTTGAAAGTTAAAAGCTTAAGACGAAATCGTGGAGCTGGAAAAAAAAAACTTGGTTTTTCACTCTTGTTGTGCTTGCTGGTTAGTTTGTGAAAACGGTTAAGTTTTATCCAAAGTGATTTTGATGAAATAGGCCTAGGCTATTACTTTTTTAATCTCAGAGGTTATGTTGATGTGTCCAAGGACCGTTGGAAATGTGAAAATCAAACAATTCCCATATTTACAGTCTTTGACTATGATAAATGACATAACTTTGGTGATTTGTGAAGAAAACATGCTTGCGCTTGGGAGGCATGTTTTCTTCAAAATTCTAAATACAAAATACAGCCATTCAAAGTGGTATGTCCCTCCCTTAAGCTAAGATAAATTACATGTGTCTATCCACAGTGCTTTAAAAGTGATTTGACATGCCTCCCTTTTTTGCCCCCCCTTCACAAGTTGGGAACAGTCCCTGACATGAGAAGAAACATCTTATTTTGGAACTACTGATTTTGAATGTGACATGCAAAATGTAAAATTCTCTGGACATTTGAAAAATGTTTCGTACTGTGTGCATTCTTATTCTCGTGTTGAGGTGATAGGCCTGCTGTCTCCCCAACATGAAGCGCATACTTCATATTTCACAGAGGTGAACTCTGAATGGCTGTTCAGTGTCCGACAGCAGCGGATTCCATTGAAACGTGTGAAAATGTGAATTTAATTCATAAATGCGGCCTGCCATGTCTGGCTCGCGGCCAGGATTCCGTCTCCTCTCTGTTTTCTCTGGCTCCCATCCAGCCCCCCTCCCCCGCCCGTGTTATCCACCCACGGGAGAGGTGATTTCTTTCTTTTTTTCCTTCTTCTTCTTCTTCTTTTTTTTTTTTAAACCCATCCTCACTGAGTGGGTCCTGGTTTTGGAGTGGGCTGTGGATGCGGTTATTATGCCCACACTCCTCAGACGGTCCGTGCCGAGCTGTCACGCCTCGCCGCTGCATGGTCCTGCCCGGTGCCGCGTTGTGTTGTAGCCGAGTTTGAGTCGGAGCCGCTCGGCGTCTCAGACTCCGCCGTCCCCCGGTGTTCCTGTCTTCACTGAGCCAAACCTTCCAGCTGCTCACTGGCGCTTTTATCAGCTTCAAAGCCGCCAGTCCCGCCGCCTGTGGGGGGACTTACACAAGTGGGACAACAGACCTGTTAAAGTGCCATTGAAGCTATCCACATCGGCTCCCTCCATTTCTTTATTTTTTTCTATCTTTCTGGAAGTCGTTTTCTGTTCACCGGGAGAACGGAGGAGCTGCAGCACCGGGAACCATGAGCGGACGCGGGGAAGAGGCCGGGGAGAGCTCTCGCTCCCAGGAGCCCGCAGGGGCCGCGGAGCCTCAGAAGAGGAGGCCGGGGAGACCGAGGAAGCCCCCAAAAGTAAGTTTGTGTCCCGCTGCTGTTGAGTGAAAGCGCTCTGCGGCCAGGCTGCCGATTTTTATCTGCACACTGTGACCGAAATGTGGTGCTTTTACACACTCGGAGAGTTGAAATCAAACTTCAGCAATGACTCCAGATCCTGTGCCAAGGTGGTGATGCCGCTCTGATTTAGTCTACTTTATCAAACTGCACCAGTGGCACTTATTCTGTATTAAAATGAGCTGAATTTAATTAATTGTTGCATGTTGACACTGATGCAGGGTGTGCAATCCACGATAACTTCTTCCCTACTGTTTGTGTTGGTTTCTATGTGTTTCGGAGCGAAATTTACATATTGTTTGTACTCCACATATAGGCCTACTGCTGTTTGATATAGAGCCACTCTGTGTAGCCTATGCTGAATATAGTCTCCGTCCTACACATGATGAGGAATGCGCCTGTTTGCAGTCTTGGCTCTGGCCGATGATCTTTAATTGACAACATGAGTAAAAAGAAAAGTATGGGGATGAATGTAACTCTGCAGACCTTCCGTGAGTTGAATCGGAGACGCCATGGCAACTGAGGTCTTTGAACGTGTTTCTGTGGATGTGTTTATAGACGTGATTCACTGGTGACTCACATTCCCACCAAAACTTCACACCAAAATCACGTCCATTGACACTGCAGGCTGCAGTGTGACTGTAGGTGAGAGAAACCGGAGCCTTTCAGAAAGAACAGCAGCCTGCAGCTGCTTTTAGGTAGAGTTGAATGTCATAATACATCTCAAAACATTATGAGGGGCACTATCAGGCTCAGGCTATTAGGGTGATAGAAATATCGATGGCAAACTGTGCAAAATTCAGTGTGAAATTTCAAAGTGGAGAATCAGGCTGGATAATAAATCCCTCTCATTCATCTCTCTGCACACACACACACACACACACACACACACACACACACACACACACACACACACACACACACAACCTTTGTCCCTCTTTTGGTCTTGACCCATAAAGCAATGATCAAATGGGGGGGTTCAAAGCTTTGTTTCCTGTCCACAACACCCATGTCATGTCCCCCCTCCTCGTCAGGAGCCCAGTGGAGAGCCTGTCCCCAAGCGACCGAGGGGCCGCCCCAAAGGAAGTAAGAACAAGGGCCCTTCCAAGGCAGCTCAGAAGGTAAGGAG
This sequence comes from Epinephelus awoara, assembly GCA_035609425.1. NCBI lineage: Eukaryota > Metazoa > Chordata > Actinopteri > Perciformes > Serranidae > Epinephelus > Epinephelus awoara. Next base: position 27,922,090 of record CM069316.1, on the reverse strand, counting down.
CCTCAGCACCTGAAAATCTGAATGCTACACATATGTTTGCTGATGCCTCTTTTAAGACACGTACACTCAGACCAGTTGGCAGAACTGAAAATGTTGGGATTTTAAGTGTCTGCAAACGTAACATTTGTTACAGTCATAGTTCCTTACTTTGTAATCAGAGTTGGAGGGGATGGTGGATGGTGTGAGACCTTGGTATGATTTCTGCCAGGCTGCAGACCACTGTTCAAGACCAACAAATAAAAAAGTCATAGATGTTTTTTCCCAGAGGCTTTTGGCCACTGAATAGGTGTGTTTTTTAGGGACCCGTTGCTGTTTTTCCTGCAGCTTTCCAGCCTCCAAACATGGGTGGTTTTTAGGGACCTGTTAGTATGAGACATCTACCAAGCTGCATATCACTGCAGGCAATTGTCCTGGATCAAAACACAAGAAACCAGTTGTTTTTGAGCAAATCATAACTGTGTTTCCAGCAGCTTTTAGCCACTGACTGGGGGTGTTTTCGAGGGACCAGTTGCTGTTTTTCTTGTAGCTTTTCAACCCCCAAACATGGGTCTTTTTTAGGGACCCATTTCTACGAGATGTCAACCAAAGTGCAGACCACTGTTCCAGACCAAAAAACAGCTAAACTAGTTGTTTATTTAGTGAGTCATTGGTGTGTTTCTAGCGGCTTTTAGCCCCCAAACATGACAGTTTTTTAGGGACCCGTTACTACGATATGACTACCAAGCTGCAGACTGCTGCAGACCACTGTCCTAGAGCAAGAAACAGCAAAACCATTTGTTTTTAAGCAAGTCATTGGTGTGTTTCCAGCTGATTTGTAGCCCCCAAATGTAGAAGATTTTTAATGGTTTTCTTGAATGACTGGTTGCTATTTTTCCTGTGCCTGTATTTCTCCAAACATGAGTGTTGTTTAGGGGCCTATTGCTGTTTTTCCTGTGGTTTTACCACCAAACATGGGTGTTGTTAGGGACCCGTTAATATGATTCTTGAGAATATTGTTCTTGAGAGTCACTGATGTGTTTCCTGTCGTTTTTGTAGCCCCCAAATACAGTTGGTTTTTAAGCAACCCATTTCTGTTTTTCCTGTGCTTTTTGCCTCCAATCTTAGGTGATTCTTAAGCAACCTGTTGCTGTTTTTCCAGCGGGTACTGTGCCTGCAGAACTGGTTACTTTAGGCCAAGTGGTTTTTGTGCCTACACCTATTCACATGTGAATCATAGTGCTGTTGAAACATAAAGTTTCACTGTATCCACTACATAACAATGTGTAAATTTTACACATCTGTTGTTTGCTGAAATGTACAATGCCAACATTTTTCTGGTCACTGGGTTAACCATAACCAAGACATGACTTCAGGAGAGGGCTGTATTTGTTATGATCAAGTTGCTACTCATTGCTCTCGCTTTAAACATATTTGGATTCATATTTCAATTTGGACCATCCACAAAGCATGTGTAAGGGGACAAAAATTAATAATAACTGCCAAAAATAGTGAGCAAAAATGTTGTGGTGTACCATGAGTGGGACTACATTGTGTACTGAAGATCATTCAGACTCAAGAGTCAGCTCTCTACAGTCCTTGATGCTCAAGTGTCAAGTTGCAGATGCAAAATGAGGCATCTGTTTTCTTGATGGTTCTTTCAGGATTATGTTGTTGCCTTATAATCACTCCTATAATCGAACTGTTTGTTCTCTCTTTGTCAGTGAGACTAGTTTGGATCTGGAAGATACACTGTGAGCTACAAACCTTATTTCAACCTTGATGTTACATCAGAAAGCATTTTAGCTGCTTCTTACTTAACAAGTTGAAACCCCATCCCAAAGCGTTTACACACACACACACACACACACACACACACACACACACAAACACACACACACACACACACACTGAATCACAACATTGCCAGTGATAATGACGGTGACACTGAAACTGTGGTTATCAGGTGTGGTCTGTAATGTTATGCCCTGCAAAAACCTCACATTTTAATCAGTTAAGTAGGTTCATCTGTTCTGGCTATGAAATCTTCAATATAACAGCCCTGCCATGAATCCTGGTAAATGAAGCTTACAGTATAATGCAGAGTTTGTGACAAATACAGCACGAGTGGATTTATTTATTTTTAAGGGCATAGTGGTGGCCTTATACCATGTGGCACTGTATTGCCAGGCATGTCTGTGTCCTCTGCCCCACTCAGGTACGTAAGTGAGGGTAGATTACATAAATACAAGAAGCACCTTTCAGTGTGATGCAGTTCAGCACAGCACCACCCCTGACTACAGCCTTAAAAAGAACCACCAAAAGTTTTACGGCAGGACTTCTGTTTTGGGTTGCATTTGATTCTATAGGGGGTCTTAATAAAAGGATTGCTCAGAATAATTCCAGTAGGAACTTTAGTAGAAAGCCTAATCATTATTTTTGACCAAAACAAAAACACTAAATAGGTAGAATGTTATGGAATTTCTTAAAAGAGGGATCAATGAAATGTCAATTGAGAATAGCTGGATGTCCCAACTAGGTCCGGGTATTGAACGTCAGTATTTTCTGTACCGACTGAACTGTGTCTGCAACTCAGAGACTCGAGAACTGTCAAGTGCTAAACTGTGGCATGGAATGTCTGGTCAGATTTGTAGTCCTGTTTATTTATTTTGTGATCAGACAGTATTGTTTCTAATATCAGTACTGAAACTCAGGTATGTTACTGGCACTGATATTGAAAACAATACTAAGCCCCACTCCTGACCCGTCCACCCTATACTTTGCCAGGGGTGGGAATTGTGGGACCCACAATACGATATTTTCATGATAATATGATATTATTGGGATATTGTGATATGCTAGTACTGCGATAAAATACTGTGATTTAATACCTTTTTTCCCACTGCAAATGATTTCCCCCAAGGAAAACTCAAAATCAGTTTTACCTACATAAATATAGATACTTGGTGACAGTGTATTGATATAATGCTGCATACAAAATATCACAATACTGTACACTGTAGCTACAAATCTGAGGTAGATTCAAAACCATTATAATCAAAATAATGTCAATAAATTAAACAATAAATAGATAAAGAAATTTTAATTCTGGTCAGCAGCATGTCAGATTCTTTATGCAGATGGTTTAAAACATTTTGTGAGTATTTTAGCTGACAATGGAATGAATCATAAAAAAAAAATAACTTTATGAGTGTGGTGAATGTTGTAATGTTATAAGGTATCTCCTTCTTATACTACTGCTACACTACTGTACTACTACTACTACTACTTCTTCTCTTGGTTAATTGCAGGTTGCAACTGGTGTTTAAGGTGCATTATACTGCCCCCGCTATGGGCGTCAAAATATGTCGCCACATTGGGCTAGTAAACAGCCACATTAATGTCTAAGTTGACCCATGTGCAGCCCACAGAAGCATGTTCCAGTCTTAAAGAGATGACTGTAAAAAAGAACACATTTGAAAACACAGGAACCTATTTGTGCATCTGTGATGATAGAAACATGCGGCCATAACTCAGCAGCACTCTCACACACTTGTGTACACAGAGGGGAGACGGTGTGCGTGAGAGATAGAGTTGATGAATGAGAAAAGATTAAACTTGCAAAGAAAAACCGATCCTGAGAAAAGCTTTAGGATTTTACAGCAATATCCCACATAACATTTGGGTTGTGATATTGTACATGTCGGCGAGACCAGGGCAAGTCCCTGTGTCTTCATTCATTAGTTAGATGAAGCTGTGTTAGGCTCATGATGACAGCAGCCTTAGTGCTCCCTTGCCACCATGAACCACTGTAAACATTCCCAGCACTTTGAAAAGTGAACCACTCTGCTCTCGCCATAATCCAGTCTCATCTCATCTGGTATTGTTATGATAAACACTGAAGATATCAATCTTTCCAGATGAAAGAGTCGTGGGTCAGCCCACACCTTTAACTTATACTCTTTAAAAGTTCACTTCCCTTCCCCGTATCAATCACTCCAGCTATCTCTGACAGATATCATGGCAGCTTTTAAGTAGAAACAATTGTACTGCACACATTGACTGGACTATTATTAGTACAAAATATAAACTAGTTTTTACACCATTCTCAAAAAGCAAGACATTACTTATAGAGATATCAGGTTTGGGGGTGAATACAGAGACATCTTGGGATTCTCACCTAAATCTGAGACTATCCTCTCCAGGAAATCAGCAGGATTTGTTGTTTGTTTGAACACTTGATAATATTCTTAAAAGGCTTTGTGGATAATGACAGTTTTGTCATTGCTTCCATTAGGGTGTTAAAGTGTACGGATTGATGAACAAAGTGTGTGAATGCTTCAGTATGCTTCGAACAAACAAGGTCCTATGAAGTCATGTCTGACCTTTTCTGTATAGCCGTGCTCAAAGGAGGGCCTAAAAGCATGCAGTGTTGTAGATGTCTTGAATTGTACATATGGGAATAAAGGCTTTAAGGCAGCCTGTCCTTGCAGACAGTCATGGTGTTGCACACATGAAGAGTTCAGGTTCACATGGAAGTAGGGCAAAAAAAAGAGCTTCAAGAGAAGTTCAAACCCTGTGTACTTTCACACAGGGCAGGGTGATATGGCCTATAAATAATATTGCAATATTGTTAAGGCCAACTCAAGATACACATTAAATATCTAAATATTTTGAAATCTCCTCTAAACTGAAATAGGCTACCAAAATACAAAATAAAGTAGACCTACTGTTTTCATAAACTTAAACTATGGTTTTCATAAAATACGGTTTACAAAAGTTAAACAAAATATGATTTTCATAAAGTTAAATAAAATACTATTATATTAAAGTTAAAATATTGTTATAATAAAGTTAAATAAAGTACTGTTATAATAAAGTTTAATAAAGTACTGTTTCAGTATAGTTAAATAAGGCATTGATATAATAAAGTTCAAGGAACTACTATTATAATAAAATTTTAAAAAGTACTATTATAATGAAGTTAAAGAAAGTACTGTTATAATAAAGTTAAAGTACTGTTACAATGAAATTAATCAAACCACTGGTACTTTGAAGCTCCTGGCTCATCTTGGGCCGGAAGTGTTGAAGATTTTGCTGTGAACTTGAAGCTTTCTGTGAACTATTAGCTGTTAGTTGCTAGCAGTCGGCGGAAAGTCAAACTGTTATAGCGGCACAGTTAAACATGAAGATTTATTCACTGTGAGTGGGTAATAAACCAACAGTTCTTCAGTTTATTCATTCATTCACTGATTCATATATTCTGTAACCACTTACCCTGGTACAGCAATGCAGGGGGGCTGGAGCTTATCCCATCTGACAGTCATGGTGTTTCATGGTTGCAAAATGTGACTAAATGGTCGTAGTCTGAACCCCTACTGCTCACACATGATCGCCCGGAATAGTGTGGTCTGGATGAGTAAGGGAGTGTGTCTGATGTATTATGTTTGTGGCGGTGGCTTATGTATAAGTTATGTATACAATTGTGTATAAATTGTCAGGGAATGATGTGGAACAAACCATGATAAATTAAGTATTATCGATATATCCTCTACTCCTCTACTATGACAAACAAAGCTGTCCTGATGGATAAGATTCGTTATCACAAAACACTCATAGGTGATTTTTTGTTTTGTTTGAGGACTCTTCCTGAGACCGAGGGATTTTTAGCCATAGGGTAGCAATGGAAATGTAAGTCTCTCAGACGGTTGTTTTCAACAGATTTTTGTCGTCCCCAGAACATGAAGCCTATAAACTTGGGCAATCCCCTGACCTTTCCTTTAGCGCCATGTGTAAATTGACACTTAAACTGTTTGGCTTTTACTAGAATATCTTAATAACTATTGAATGGCTCGTCATGACAGTTGGTATAAATATCAGTGGTGTCCAGAAGCTGAACCCTTGTAACTTTCAGACCATTGAGGTTCACATTTGTATTTTTCAGTGAAATGTGTCACCTATTGAAAAGCTTGAAATCTGATCAATGTAGAAAATTTAATATGTTCAATACTTTGTGTCATAACTTAATACTTGCAAAACTAATGAAATCCCCATCGTCCTTAGCTGTAGTTTGTGTGTTTGGCAAATGCTAGTATGCTAACATGCTAGACAACGTGTTAGCATTTCGCCCAGAGCAGAAACCAACTGTACAAAGATGCCCTTTTCAAACCTGAATCAAAACTGAATTATGACTTTCTTGTGGCATTGTTATACATCCCAAAAACTTGGAAAGGAAGAGTTCAGGGTGGATGGATGGGTCAGCAGTGTTGGTTTCTCATTTCATAACAACAGTCAATTTTTTGTTTCCTCAACCAAGTGGTTCTTCTTTTAACCATGATGCAGTGCTTCCCTAACCTTAACAATGTATGTTTTTTTAAATCCAAACCACAATCCTTCACTCACCCTGAGCAAGTCATTTTTTTCTGCCTAAACCTAACCAAGTTTAACCACAGCAGTGGCAGATCAGAAAAAAGTCACATGAATCTTTTTGTAATGGTGATTTGTCATGGCCTGGGAAGGTGATCCTGCTGAAAGGGGCGTCAGATCCCTGGGTATTCAGGGCTGCTGCAGACATGCTGCTTCTCTCCGCTCAGACATATAAAACACACTGATGATTAATTGAACAGGGTGTTGCCTTTCAGACGATTAAATCTCCACATTAAAAATGCAACATCCTAAACAGAGAACTGGGATTACAGTACACAGATTGGCTAGCCAGCAATGTGATATGTCATGATAGAGACCTGCATTAGCAGAGCATTAGAACATCCCATGACAAGACATCATCACTGTGTCGTAGCTTAATAGACTTTTGCTTCATTATTGGTTTCTGACAGATCATCCTCACGGAACTGTCAGAGCAAAAGAAAAACACTCTTATTCTGTGTGAAGTAATAGTAGTCAGTAAGCAATTGTGTAATGGGTCAGTGCAGAGACAAAATTGATACTGATCATCCAGCCAAACAACCAGCAAGACAGCAAACAAGCTGAATGTTTGGAACGGAGCTTTAACAACCTATACTCATTCCCAGGTCATCAAATGTTGGCACTTTGTCACGCCTCTCTGCATCTTATAGTGACACACAAAGCACCCTTTAGCGTATTTATGTAATGCACAGCTGAAACTAAGCGCAACCTCCACTGCTGAAAATGGAGCCAACATGGAAGTGCCAAAAAACTTTAATTCTTTGAATGGCTTCTTGAGGCTGGCTTCAGAAGCCCCATAGACCCCCATGTTAAAATGCCTAACTTCAGAAATAAACATGTTCACAGCCTCAGATGCTGAAATGCTGAACTCAAGGCTTCAAAACGGGAGTCCACAGACCAAGGGGTGATGTCATGGTAGCTTAGCTAATGGTAGCTAAGATGTCATGGTAGCTAAACGGTTTGATGTTAGGTTTAGCCGGTTTAGAAAAAAAGATCATGTTTTGTGTTCAATTAAGTACTCTTGTTACGTATTTACATAACATGACATAAATACACCATCATGTGCAATGACTGTACATAAATTACATATTGTTATGTATAAACATCGGTGACTTTTGGTTTCACTTGGAACACAAACAATGGTCCCCTGGGTGAAGTCCTCATTCCCACCCTATGCGTATTTTCTTGCTCTTAAATACTGCTACATGATTTGCTCTTAGTGTCAAGTATTGCCACGGATGTGTTTACATTGATGTTCTCATAAAGATGATAAAGGGCCGAGGGGCATGACAAAGGGTCGGTTTTTGACACCCTGAGAATTACAATAATTTGTCATCAATAGGACCCATATTGCTGAATTTTTAATTGTATTGCCATACGCTATTATGATAATGATTAATAATCATTACAGTACAGTACAATATCATTACAGTGGCGGCACAGTGGCCTCACAGCAAGAGGGTTCCTGGTTCAAACCCGAGGGTGGGGGAGCCCTTCTGTGCAGAGTTTGTATGTTCTCCCTGTGTCAGCGTGGGTTTTCTCTGGGTACTCCGGCTTCCTCCCACAGTCCAAAGACATGCAGGCAAGGTTACTTATTGACTCTAAATTGGCTGTAGGTGTGAATGTGAGCTTGAGTGGTTGTCTTTCTCTGTGTGTCAGCTCTCTGATAGTCTGGTGACCTATTCAGGGTGTACCCCACCTCAGCTAGGATAGGCTCCAGCTTCCCTGCGACCCCTAACAGGTTACAGAAAATGATTACAGTTACGCCTTACAGAGTAACACATACTACCCAATACTGGTAATCCCAAACAGTTGCAGGCAAAAGAAAGTTGGCCTCTAAATGAAAGGTTAACAATTATAGTTGTATGTAAGCCGCTACTTTGGGTGGATGGCCAAGTATGTCTGTGCATTAGTGTGGCCATAGTCTAAGGGCCTTGACATACCAAGCCAACAGTTGGGTGAGCATCTGTTGCCCTAGTGTTTGTGGTGTGTCCTGCACTGTTGGCACTAGTCTGACCGATTCAGCATGCAAAATTTATAGTGTAGCCAGCTGAGCCTGTCAGTGAGAGAAATTACTCTGATTGGCAGTTCAGCTCAGTGCATGAGAAGAGAAACAGAAGTGAGGACAGGAAAGGAGTAAGGTCAAGGGCCTGAGACTGAAACAAATTTGTAATCCAAGGTGATATTATTTTTTAACAGTTCATAATTGTTTGTGTTGTTTTTTTTTGCTAGCGCACAGTAAATATGATTTGTTCTTTCAACTTTGTGTTGTGTTGTTAATGTACTAATTGGCTAACCAGCATATTGAATCTGCCCTGTTAGAGTTCTGTTTTCTTATTTTGAATGACAAATAAGTACGACTGCCACCTGCTGGTGTGGAGTTATTTCTTCTTACGCAGTTGCAGAATGTACATGCTAGTCGCTGTTGGCTGCAGTCTTTGTGGTGTGTTCAAGTGCAACTTTTTGGCTGGGACACAGGTGACATGAGGGGATGTGACAGTAAGCCTTTGTCGCCACTGGTTCTTAGATGTCTGTTTGGTGCGTCTGGGCTTTATGACAGTGATACTCAACTTATGGCCTGCTGGCCAAATCTGGCTGTGTGGCCTGCCTTCTGATTAACAGGGAGAATAATGTGATTCACACTGGGATTTTTTTATACTCCAAATGTAAATTAAGTGTCAGAGTGCATTAAAAAAGGCATAAAATTAGTTGTTTATCAAAAACAAGTGTCACGGCAGAATCCCCCTGACTCCCAACAAAGGTCTGGGCTGAGCCTCGAATGTCTTCAAATCTTAGAGACGCAAAGCAAGTTGAGTATCCCTGGTCTGAGAGGTCTTACTTTTGTGTTTTTTTGTTACTCTGGGATCCAGCAGGTGATGTGTTGAAACACTCCACCTGCTGCCATGTGACCAGGCTGGGTGGCTTGTACTCAGTGTCAGGATGACAAAGGAGCTGGTGTTGTTTACTGAGCCAAATAGCTGCAGAAAGCCTCACACATGCCCCAACACCACCACCGATACTTGCTGGTCATTGTCTGCAAAATTCATCGCAGCTCTGCAATTTGACTAAGATTTCACCTGAGTCCCTGCCAGCCAAAGCCAGGGAGCGTGGATATATTCGATGAATTATTGACACAGGTCTGGTCTTGTTAATTGTGGATGACTGCAGAGCTTGGCTTTCTGACTGCGCTGGGCAGTCTGCAGGGTCCAATCTCTCCCATTTCCCACAAACGTCAAATCATTCTGTTATCTAAGGAAGAAAGATAATTCTCTCCCCTCAAGCTAAACACACAGGGACATTCCAGGTATTCATTTCACAGTAAGGGAATGCTCTGTAAACATACACACTTTTCTAACTTGGGCCATGTCCATGGTAATGTGGGTCCTTTTTTTTCCAAGTATTTTTTTTTTGTATTAGCACGCATATCTATTGTTTTGTCTAAAAAATAATTAAGTAAAACAGCTGATACTGGTGTTTTTTACTGGGCAAAAATACAGCATAACACAAACAGGAGGAAGTGCATTTGTTGGGGACTATAAACTGGGATTGGTTAATATACACTTTTGGTGCTCTCGTGAGTATTTATTAAATACTTATATATATATAAATACCTAAAGGATAGTTTATAAAAAAAAAACAAGGATTTTTTTTTCTTACCCCAACTGTCTGTTGTAAACATTCATCACAGTTTATAGACACACGGCTTTAACTTTAACCTACAGTACTAACTGTAGTTGTCTACACATTATCCTGTGAAATAAGAAATGATTTGTGACATTTCTTTTGCACTCATATTCAGTTTGACTTGGTGGTTTAGATAATCTGGATAAACTGTTGCTTTGTTTGCAACCTGTCTGATTTTCTGTTCTGGAATTGTGTGATCTCACTGTGTTTTCAGATCTCAGCAATAAATTTGAATTGTCTGTCAGTGGAAAACAATGGCCATCTAGAAGGCGTGAAAAATGAAACTCTCACCGCGGAAAGGCGTTGATGTGGTACAAATTAAACTGAAATGGCCTCAATTTTTTCAGCGCTCCAATGACACAAGGAAGCATCAGCCAATCATATGCTTTTGTTTCTTACTGGGGTGTTGCCTGGTTCATACTGCGCAACATTTGTGTCCGTTCTGACAGTCACTATGTCACATTATGTGATTGCGGCCTATAATCGGGCTGATATTGTGTAGTGTGAACCAGGCATATGACAACAACACCCCATTTCAAAAGTATTCCACAAATTAACTCATTTGACAATTATACATCTTTGTTTTGCATTTGTTCTAATATTTGTTTTCCTAAAGTTCCTCTAACTTATTTCTTGAAAAACAGTAGCAGAAATTAATTTTTGTTCTATTACTGTTCTAATGCTCCCAAAACAAAAAACCTGGGCAATGCACTGGTGCATAAATACCTTAAAATGTGTGCCAGAGTAAATGTCTTGGCTAATCAGGTGTTTAATGTAAAATGTTGATTTTGTGTATGTCATGAAGTGATAGCCAGGATCAAGACTGATTGTATTGCTCTCTATCTTCACAGAAAGCCGAGGCAACTGGGGAGAAAAGACCCAGGGGGCGACCAAGGAAATGGGTGAGTCCGAGGTTTTCTTAAGATCTGAGCTTGTGTCTGCTGCTGGCATGCTGGATACAGGGACACATATTGTGCACAACACACAACACAAGATGCTGTGAATAAAAAGTTGTGCAAGTTGTTGAAACCTAAAAAGAAACACTTGTTTTTCATCATTCAAAAGCATTTGGTCTCCCAGTGGGTTAAATACATATTTAAATGACTGTCTCACTCCTTTGTGCTTGTTATTAACTTTCATGATGTGGCCTGAATACATTCAGAGCTTCCTCTCTGGTTGTTGCTGGTGTATGTGTGTGTTCGGGGATATCTCCAAAATGTTTGTGTTATCAGTCAAAGAAAATGTTTACTCTCAGCGCTGGCTGCAGGAATACTTAAATAATTCCACTGACAGCTTGAAGGCCTCAGTGTTTATCAGCTCTAAAGGAACAGGCCTGATTGATAGTGCAGGGAAAGGCAGTCGGCAGTTAGAAGTGCCACCAGGAAGGGCGAGGAGAGATGCAGGGAACGTGAACTTTCTCCTGCATAGATCACGTCTGCATTTTTATGTGTCAACGAGTAAAAAAAAGCAGTAAAAGCCAAAAGAAGAGAGGTGAAGACCGGCAAAGTGTAAATTTTAGATTTATTTTCATTTCCTGGAAAGAATGGTGTGTTCCAAGAATAAACTGTTAGCATATTTAGTATATTCTCCATTGACCAAACTCTTACTTTAAACTCTTGCTGAGACTTATCAGCTTCATGCGGTGGCTTCAAAAGCTATTGCAAGTAAATAAACTGCTCACTTCACGCGCATATGCACTGAATCACTGTGACACTATTGGTCATGCTAACTTTGAAAATATACATGATATCTACATGAGTGTCCCTGAGTGTGACTGCATAGGGATCTGGATCACTATACAGTCAGCGATGACTGCATAGGGAGTTAACAGAGGCAGCCAGTACAGTGTTAGCATGGGAAAATTTATGGGAAATATGCAGTTTGAAATAAACAAGAATTTCCCTTTAATCATTAACAACCACAAACTCATACAAGTAAAGAGAAATGACAGCACACCACATGCATAAAAACATGAATCCAACGGTGTTATTATTATAAAGTCAGCCGGAATAGAGCATCACCATCTGTTTATCTTTCTTGAATTATTCTTATTGCAGCAAAATGTGATGCAAAGCATACAGACTGAACAACACCATCATAAAACCTGTCAGGAATGCTGCATACACCTGACAAACTGATCTGTTGGCAGATTTAACGCCCTCTGTGAGGCCAGATTAAGCGTGAGAGTGAAACACTTAACATGCAGCTATCCTGCTACTGTAACTGAATGGCAACACCCATGTTAGAAGCATCATCTGTTACAATCACAATCCCCCAATCTTGTGCTGCATTTTGCAGGAGGTCTGCAGTGTTTGCTCCAGTGTGACTTTCGTGCGCTGCTCTAGTTTGGAGAACATGAGACAGCAGTCGCCAGTGCTCTGTGAGATAATGTGCGGTTATAGTCACATATGAATCCACGGACCTTAAAGTCAAGGAATCACAAGTTGATGCCACCCTTCCTGCTTCACTTCTCTTTAGTGCTTGGGCATGGCTGAGTCGGTGAACATACTTGGGGACGGGGTCACATACCTGGGTTCCAGTGTTTTTAGCATGTAACAAAAGCCTTGATTTTCAACAACGCTGGATGGACATAGATCTTTGCACATGAAGTAGGTGATGGACTGTGTTATTTTCTCAGCTCTCTCAGAGTTGGATGGTAGTTTTGTCAGACTAAATGTGTCCAGTGTTGATTGATTTTTCGGTGGAGCAGGTTTAGCGTTAGCTTGGCCATCAGCGGCTAACACTATCTCTGGGTGGTGGTGTGTGAGGTGAGCCCTTGGGTTTGTCGTATTCAAGATGTTTGAGTATTTTATTCTCATATGACACTGCTTGCAAATCACGTGTCATATCCAAGTCCTTTCCTTCTGTGTTTGAAAATCCGAAATAAGTCGACATATTTGATTTAGGGCCTGTCCCAATACCCACACTTCCCCTAGAAATACCCCCTTGCATTTGGTTGTGCATGTTCACGTTTGTCCCAAAACAGAATTGAGGTAGTGGAAGTGGTTTCCAACACTTAAAACCCACCCTAGATTCCAAGGGAGCCCTGACCCACACTTTCAACGAAGTGGATGATGAAATTTCCCAGAACACCTTGCGAAGTCAGCAACTTTGACAAGTTTTTGAAAACAATTTGTTACTGTATGATCGGAATGTTGTATACAAACAACAGATTGGACTAGCGTAAACTCACCAGCAACTCGGTTGAACACAGCATCAAAATATTTAAACTAATCGACTTACCCGAACAAAATCATTCAGAACTAGAAGACGTCGTAGGCAGCTCCTGTTTTCAGCATTTCTTCTCCGTTGATTCATTCATCTCTACCCTAATATTTCTCTCTTCCCTTATCAAGGGTTATCTCGCAAACGAGGGCACTCAATACCAAGTGGAAGATTTAAGGGGTAGAAATGGGATAGGGCCTTAAACCCCCACTGCCCATTTCTGATTCTTACATGTGCTATTGTTGCCTAAACGTAACCCTGTGTGTTTGTTGTTAAAGTAAAAAAGGAAGTGTATTTTGGAAACAAACAATGCATGTAACAGGCTGGATGCAGCACCCAGGACGTCAACAACCAATGCACCCAGGGTACCTTGTGAGTCATATGTTGACGTGGAAAGTCCATGACCAAACGTCGATATGTGAGGAGGTCGGAGTGAGAATGTGTTGTCTAATTAGCCTTTAAATGCATTAATCTGTTAGTCCAACTGGACTTCTTGGATGGAGTGTTGTTTCAATGTGGGACAGTTTTTGGTCTGAATCTACATCATTTTTATTTGTGATGGCTTAAAGTTTGCAATTAAATGACAAGTCTTGGATAGTAGGATTTGTGGACTGAAAATCAAAAGAGAACAATTGATAACGAGGATAGGAGAACACAACTCTGTGGTATGCTTTATAAATTGTTTGGCAAAGAATGTGTGGTAAATGCATTAAAACGTGCAAAAACACTGCAGTGATCTTCTGTCTGGAATAAATCTTTGTGAATTTCACCAACATATTGTAAATCATTTTATCAGCCAAGTTTTGTGTTCTGCCAGAGAAGCAACAACAACAAATCAGTTTTTCAGCCCGCCTGCAGGCACTCTCTGAACCCTTGGACTGAACTGATAAAACAGTGAGGTTTACTGCAGCTTTGCCTTTGTTGTGCTGCCTGCCAGTGCCTGCATGTCCCAGGTTCACACACCAGCATCCACCCACACAGCGGCCTCCATCGCTTTACGTCAACCCTTCTGGCAGAACTACAGACAAGCCGCACTGCAAACGAGTCAGTTGTGTATTGTAGATAGCGTACCTTTCTCCCTGCTACAGGCCATATGCTGACACCCATATGACAGTCAAAGTCTCTGCCTTACAGCTGCTTTCTGCTCTGTCTGAAGTCTGTGGACAAGAGAATGTTTAACTAGCACAGCGAGCTGTCAGCACAATAATTAGTGTCTTTAGCTGCTTTTCTTCTTGTTTAGTTAAACCACATCTCACAATTAAAAGATTCAGGAGCAATGCAGCAGTGTAATGCCTCAACCCTTTGCTTTTGCCTCATAATAAACTTTAAGAAAAAAAAAAAAAAAATCATCATTCAGGGGATCCAGACAGTCGCAGTGGCACAGTCTATCAAAATAAGTGATCAGTAGCTAAATATCTCAGGTTCAGAATGTCTCACTGACATTGTTCTCATATGCCTTAAAAAATGGCATTGTGCTCTATACATTCATATACAGATATTTGCCATGTCTTGAAAACCTCTAAATAGAGGGAGTGAAAATTGAGCAAAAGCAGCTTAAGTATAAGAGTATATTCAAATAGATTGATTGTACCCAGAATGTGCAGTCTATTTATTGCAGAGGATTCATTGCCCATGTGTTTCCTGTAGGGCTGGGTATTGGTACGTGATACCTTCAAGGTATTGACCCAAATAAGTCAGTAACAAGTAGTATCAAAACTTCTCCAGTCAATACCTAGATTCTTCTCGTACCCAGATCTGTAAAAAAATGACTTTGTATGGTTTTGCACACAGCCAATCACTGCAAGTGCTTTTGATCATAATAGGTATTGATGGGTATCAGATTAAGTGCTCTATTGGTATCATCATCACCCTACTTGGTAATTGCTGGTGAAGAGAAATGTGAAGGTCTGTCTTTGAGTGAGTGACTGAGTGAGTGATGAAGTTATGATGATGCTGATCTATTGACTTAAATTGTGATTTTGTCTGTGGTCTGATTGGTGGCGGTTTAGGAATATGATTCACCCCAGAACAGGTGGTCTAGTGTGGCAACAGGTCCTGTAAAAGCCAGAGTGAAGTGCAGAGGTTAAAATGTTCATCCATCCCTCTATTATGCCCACATACTAACTGTAGTCCCCCTAAAGGACATCTCAGGACACATTTAGCGTGGACCGGTCCACTATAACACAAGCTTCTTCCTAAATCCACCTTTCAAATTGAAGTGAATGGGATAAATGTTCAGTCCTGTGCAATTAAACTGGCTGGCTGTATATATAATGGATTGACCAATATTGGGTTATATTATAATACACAGTACATTTTAGTGACAGCATTGAGCCAGTAATGAAAAATTCAAATATCCAACAAAAGCAGGTGTCATGAATATTCAGTCAACTGATGGAGTGTCTCTGTGACTGTATATCCCTCTGTACCATCACCACACAGCTGGCAGGATCCTGTCCTTGGGTCCTGTCTTCTGTGTGCAGGTGCTGAGATGGATAGGCAGGCTTCTGCCAAGCTGACCAGCTTCCTCTGCAAGTAAAAGCTTTAAGGGGGAGTCTCTGCTCTCCAATAGATTGCATTCATCAGTTGTGCACAGCAGTTCCCCTTTTCTGCTGCCAAATGGCGACAGTCCATTGGATTTTATGTGTCGGTTCCTCTACAGGCAAACTAAACTCTTTGTCCCAGTTTGAAGCCCTGTTACAGTAAAGCTTTGGCATCTTTAACATTGGCTGACTATGATACCCTTTTCCACCAATATTAGCGCATACAGTATATGCAGTTTTTTTTAATGTGGGAAAACCTGCTAAAAATAGATGATAGACTGCTTTCCTCTTGCCAGTAGATGAGAATGCCTTTTTTTTTCTCTGGTTTGTCACATTCGACACCACAAACGTGTCAGAAAACAGGTTAGTCAACAGCAGAAAGCAGCATGGAGCCCGTGAAAATGTTATGGGGGTTACTTATTCAATCTTTCTTTCAAACTTCCTCTAATTTGGAACAGTGTTGGACTGCTGCTTGGATGGAGATGAATGCAATTTGTGGCTGAGATGACAAAGAGTTGCAGAAGTTCTAAAAGCGGCAAAAAATACATTTGAAAAACTCAACAGTAGTGTCACTTTCCAGAAATCATGACCCGCTTACTCAAGATAATCCACTTGAGCTTTCAAGTTGCGTCTTTTTTTTTGTTGTTGTCAGTTTTCAGTGTTTAGTGTATTTCTGGGGACATTTTGGTCCCTAGATTTTGCTGCAGAGTGAACGCTCCTCACTCACACACTGCTGTTTGGTACAGGAATCTGCAGACACAGAGGCAGCTGCCCCATAATGCTCCAAAAGAATGTTATCTTCTGCCTTCTGTATAGAAGTGGTGAATTTACAGCTCACAGCAACTTAATACGACACATTCTCTGGCTTTTGTTTGACATCTAGTGTCTACAAAAATGTTGTTGCACATTTCTGAGTCATTGTTAGCACTGTTAGCTTGTTTACTACAGGACTGTCACTATCACACTGAATGTCCTGCCAAACCCCATTAAAACTTTGAAACTTTCTATGGAGGAAAAAAAAGAATACGGAATAGTGGAATTTTTGTACTGAAAAGCCAGTCTGATTCGAACTGGCATAATTCTGAGTTGGGTACAGCCCTTTGATCGACAGACATGAGCAGTTTTATGTGGGACCTACTTTCTTTCTTCCAAACTACACCTGCCTACTGTATCACCGCGCAGAAGGAGGTGTGCATCTACTCTTAGACGAGAGTGCAAGATGTAAACATTAACAGCGTCCTCTTTGGCTGAGCTGTCACGTTAACTAGCTCAGTGGTGCTGGGTGAGCTATCAATAGATGCACGCTTCCTTCTGCGTGGTGATACAGTGGACAGGTGTGTTTTGGTAGAAAAAAAAAAATAGTACCCACATGAAACTGCTCACAACAAGGTTTTTGGATAATCTTGACTAAACGGGTCATGATTTCTGGAAAGAGACAATGCTGTTGAGTTTTTCAAATGTATTTTTTGTGTGCTTTGACCACCAAAAACTAAGTGCCATCTAGTTTTATTATATTGGAGAGAAGGCAGACATGTCTACGGCTGATATCTCCAACGCTTGGCAGCTCACACCTAAATGATCTAGGCTGATAAAGAGCAATACATGTACGTAGGAGGAAAAACATGTATTTTTGATTATAGGATGACCTGTCCCTTTACCTCTCAGTAAGCCACAGGACTGCAAATGACCTGTCACATTTTGCCAAACTTAAGTCCTGTGTAAAGTGGCATTTAAGTATTTTGGGGTTTTTCTTTTGCAAAGATTCTATTTAACGGTAATTTAATATAATTTTTACTTGCTTGCTGCTGAAAACAGTGCTGAGGAAGTGAGTGGAAATAAAGAGTCTGGAGATAATCCTTCAATTTAACAGCAAAACAGCATAAATAAGGCTTATTCCATCAAATGCCAAGCAGGAATTGCACCATTTGTATTTTGTATCGAAAAGACAGGAAAGAGTAGAAAACATGATTCTTCATCACCCCTCTCTATTTGTGCTTTACTTCCCTTTCCACTGGTCAGCCAGCTCCTTTCTGCCAGGGTTTGGAAGCCAAACTATTTCTCTGCCCTTGGGCTGTCCTGCTGCCTTCCATACAGCTGCCTCTTTGTGTTTGACATCCGACGTAACTCACACCCAGAACACACTCATACCCATCTCCCCTTTCTGTGCCCACGCAAACCCTTGCTGGTGTTAAATGGAGTCTACTGTGAGACTAATGCCCTCTGCATTAAATGTGCGGAAATGACTAAGTGAATGGGCAAGGGAGCACAAGTGCTATGGCATGAGTGTGTGTTAGGGGAGCTGATATAGTGTGAATGGGAGCGGTCTACTCCCATCTCACACAAGGCTTTGCTGCTCTTGGCTTCGGGTCAGACGCTGAAGGCAGGTGCCAAGCAGTGGAATCAGAGCTCAGAGGAGAAGAAAAGTAAGAAAGTCTGGCAGAGGTGATGAGCAGCACGATTAGGAGTTTGTCCAGCAGCTTTGAAAAAGCGGCGAGGAGGCCTGGAAAGCCCTCAGATACTAGCAGCATGTGAAAACGTCTCTCCTTTGAATGTGTGCATGTGTAAGGCAGGGGTAATTGTGCTATTGTGATCAGTGTCAGACATTAAAACGCTTTTATAGCCTTGGCATGCTTCACAGAGAAAATATGGAACTTGGCCTCCAGGGCTTCTGGGCAACAGATCCTCCGGCAGAGTTGGTCTCCAGAGTGACTCAGGGGCTGAATCAGGCCTGCGGTGAACAAACAAGACTAACAAGAATCTGAATTGTTAGTGCAATATATTCAAGAGCATGAAAAAGCTTTCATGACCCTAAGTTTAAAAGAATGATCTTAGCTCAAGGTCCTCTTGCTTGCTTTTAACTGAATTTGACATTTTTCATCAACAGATGGAGTTTGCTCAGTTATGATAGAGATGGCTCAGTTGTCCAGAGTTCCATATTTAGGTCATGTGATAATGCAACACCTGCGTCTGTTTGGAGATGGTCCACCTTGATCTCCTGGTCAATGACCTTTGACCTCTTCCCAGTGGATGCTGAAAGTCGTTCTGGTCTTTTTATTTTCAAAGAATATTTTGTCTAGTTCCACTCTATTGAACTGATATTGGCAAGTAATTTTCTTGTTATTTCTTGTATTATGGACCCGACAAAAGCATGGATTAAATGGATGGACAGACGCATGGAAAAATAATATTTAGAATAATCTATAAATTTAAAAGTCCACTAATTGAAAAAATAATTGTTGGATTAATCAATAACAAAAAGGGAACGTTAGGTGCAGCCCTACTCAGCTTAGATTTACACATTAAAGCTGTGGTTCAGTTTTTTTTCTGCATCTCAGAAACATGTAAAAGATTAAACTGTTTCTCTCAATCAAAAACAGGGAAACTTATTTTCATCGACTTAATCACCTGGACTATATTAACTTTCAGCTCTCTAACATTCGCAAAAAAACCCTATCCTCATCACAGCTCATTCAGAACTCTGAGTTTTAAGTGGGTCAAATAAACAAGCTTATATTTCATTCCTCCACTTGTTACCTGCTATTTCATTTAATTACAAATCTGATTACCTTTAAAGACCTTGCCCTCAGTTATATATCAGACCTTACAGTGCTTTGTGTTCCACATCGCTCCATGAGATTCTCAGATTCTTCTCTTCTTGTTGTTCCAAGATCTAGATGTGATAGAAGCTTTGTTGTCAGGGCTCCTTGACTTTGAATAACTTGCCTGGAGAGATTGGGGCAGCAAACACCCTATCTTCTTTAAAATCACCTTTAAAAATACACTTTTGAAAATAAGTTTTTATGAATGCACCACAGTGTGTCATTTACTATGTGCTGCTGTGCCATTGAAATTAAAGTGTTATGGAAATATTGCAATGTCCAAGCTTTTCAGACTGCCCCCATGACTCTTGTATAAAAAGGACTTAAGGGCTTTGAAGAAGTCACTGCAGTGGTGTTATGCTTCCCCTTTCTTTGTATTTCCAAAATGCATTTGAACATGGAGGATTGGACAGGAGATAAAGTTGGAAGGCTTTGTGGCTTTGGCTGTTTATGATAACTATCCTGCTCTTCCTCTGACAATTCGAAACACACCGGTAATCTAAAACACATCATTGTCTTTGTGCTATAGAACTGCTCACAGATCGTGCTGTTAAAACTTCTTTCACACAGTTTCATTCATTTGTTTCTGTATGAGGAGGACAGGGGTTTTTGTATTAAGATTACATTTAATTACATTTGTAGTGACTTGTTTGTTGTGTCCACTGGATGATTAATTGCATTTAGTTATTTTTATATTGGTTCTTTCGTATCGTCCTGCTTCCCTGGGCTATTTGTAAGTGTGAGAGAAAGAGAGACCTCAGAGACCACAGAGAGACACTGAAAGGAGTTGGGGGTGGGCAGCAGCTTTGCCTCATTCCCCACATTCTCAACCCCCCACCTTCCTCCAGCCTTGGCTGCTGCCGGGCTGGAAGGCTGAATTCCAGCCACTAGAGGCCTTTGTTCAGACAGGGACTCTACAAACATCAGGAGTTCTCTGGGACCTTAGCGGATTTCCACAGGTCACCTATGCCTGCCTCTCTGTACTCCCCCCCCCCCCCCCTGTTTTTTTTTTCCCCGCTGCAGTCTCTGGAAGAGTTTAATCATTTCACTCTGAGTCTTCAGCGAGCTGCTACACAGATTAGGATGTAAAAAGCAGTGGAGTTTAAGAGTTAACATGGAATCACTCAATCGTCATATTATACCACATTATTTAAAGTGAACATTGTATCACAGTTTTCTTGTATTTAAACTGATTCATTGCTTCAACAGGAGAGATTTTTTTTAATATAAAAGCTTTACTGATTGAAATCCACACACACACTCTCTGGCACACAGTCACACATCATGCTTCACTTAAGGAATAAACAGCGGAAACCTCAGGGAGTTAAGGATGACTTAAAGTTGTGCATAGGTTCAATGCAGAGCCTACGCCTACACAAGTGTCCTGCGCTATTTTGAGAATTTACTGAGCATTTATACTTGTGTGGTGTCTCTGCAATTACACCTCCACAGTGTTGGTGGTGAGATTTTTATGCCACTGTGTTGAGCTCCTGTGAAGTGCAGTAAGGTTTGGTTGATTCAACTAACACACCTAAAACACACAAAACAAACACAAAAGTACAAAATTTGGCTCCATGTTTCCCCACAAATACAACATGCTAATGTTATTAGCATTAGCCTGGCATTTTAGACTGCATAAATTAGCCTAGCAGCTCGGGGCCTTTTCCTCCTCTCATGTTAGGCTAGTAACGACAACATATAGGCCTAACAAATACAACATGCTAACTTCAGCAGTATACGCCTTTGATATTTACATTACATAAATTACCCAGCTAGGGGGCTCTTCTTTGGATCATATGAAGCCGGGAACAATAGCCACAATCAACAAAGGTAACGTTACAAAATTTAGCTTAATTATAACTCACAAGTTTCATTGACAAAATGGTTGCCTTATACCAGACATGTTTTCCCTACAAATGCAACATGCTAACATTATTAGCATAAGCCTGTGACATTTACATTATATGAATTAGCCTAACAGCTAGCAGGTTCCTCCTTTGATCATATGAAGCCAGGGACAACAGTAACATTTCCAGAGAAACATAACAAAATTTAGCTTCATTTTAACTCGTGGAAGTTTCAACGACAGAACAGTTGACAGTATTTTGAACCTCTTTATTTTAAATGGAAAATTTTACATTCATGAATACAAATGGACTAAAATGATGCCACACGTACAACAATTGAGAAAAGAAATTAGATGCTATATTGAAACATGACATGGAATGAAGAATAGTAAAGCAATGAAAACATTTGAAATTTGCCTTAAATGTTTTTCTTTAATGTAATTTAATTGATATCCCCATGTATATAGTTTTTTTGGTATGGGTTTTTACTGTTTTTTGTCTTGTCAAATTGTATAACTAGCTTTGTTTAAGATAACTGTATGGATTAAACCTGATACAACTGATAAACAAACAAACAAACAAACAAACATAAAAAGGCGAATGGGGTTTTCCTTTGATCATATGAAGCTGGGAAAAACAGCAACAGTTAACAAATGTAACTTTACAAAATTTGGTTCCATCAGGCCTATAGCTCAGAGGGTACCTAGACACAACAATTGTCTTATACTAGACACGTTTTCCCCATGTATGTATGCAACATGCTAATGTTTTTAGCACAAGCCATTGACATTTCCCATTGTATAAATTAGCCTAGCAGCCAGCCAACTTCCTTTTCTCCTATGAAGCCAAGAATAAATGACACACAAGACTTTGAATGCTATTTTGATGAAGTTTTTGTTGTCTTCACAATTTATTGTTTCTCATCTGTGAAATAGTCTCGCCACCAGACAATCAGAGATCTCCACCTTCTGATAGTCTGGGGACACTCCTTTCTAAAGTGTGTTTAACACACCGGCGAAAACGGCCAGCAACAAAGCAAAGCCTCTTGCATTTTTGAAAAGGACACGCCCTCCCGGAAATGTACGCTCCCCCTTTTCTTGTCCGCAAGGACACAAACACACAGAGAGCTTGAAAATGGAGCTGAGTGATTTAACTCCGTTTTATCAAACGTGTGCTCAGTCCACAAGATTGTGGAAATGAAGGACTTACAGCGACTTTGTTTAAAACTTTTAACGCAGTCGGACTATATTTACGAGCACAAGAGTTCAGTGAGCCACCGAAGTTTTTTTAAACTCTGAAATTGTATCTGCCCATCTAAACACAAAATCAGGGAGAAAGACATCAGTCTTTAGTTAAGCAAAGCGTCTAAAGATGGTTTAAGGGGCCATACACATGCAGCATCATTACCAGCCTGGAAAACACAAGGTCAGGCGCTGGGGGCTACTCTTATGCCTTTTCTGTGCCAGCTTTAAAGAGCGTGGCAGGTTGCGTCTGAGGTCGCTTAGCAACATTAACAAGCACGTATCATAGCGTATTTACATAAAAGTCAGGAGTCATCATGACACTCAGTTACAGAAAAAGGGTTCCTTAAGGAAAAAAGTTTGGAACCACTGGCATTATGCGAAGCCCACGCCTTAGGTACAGTGTTGATTCAACGCAGAATTATAAATCCAACTTCAGCATGAGCAGTGATGACCACAATGGCAAACCTGTCAAACTGTTTGAATTGCTAGCGAGAGGGTTTACATGCACACATATAATGTAACCTAAGCTTCTTTAGATAGTGAAAATATGTATTTTGTGTAATGTGTTGCTACCTTGAATGGACATTACTTTTTTTGCTGGAAAATATACAAAACAAATACACAACAAAATAAATAAATTGGCTTGTTGACTTTCGGGCTCCCTCAGGATTCCCTCTCGGAATTTTAGGGCATCACCATCATCATGTCAGACACAATATATATCTGGACTTGCAGTGTTAAAGATTTTATTCCAAAATGGAAGAACCACTTAAAGCTGCAAAAAATTACAATCTGAGTTCCTGCAAACCTGCTCAAAAATTTTCAGATGCATGTTTGCACTGCAGTCAGAGAAGGAGAGCACTTACTCAGAGTACCCCTCATTCACTGTTTGTTTTACACAGGAAGTTACATGGCTGTCCTGTGGTGTCCTGGCTGTTTGTGTAGCGATGGCTTGGATTTTTCCCTCTTCCTTTCACAATGCACTTCTTTCAAATTCCTTAAATAGATATGGACATTTATGTCATTAGAGTATTTCTGCTACCACTATTATGAGGCAGGAAGTGAGCTGTTCCAGGCCCGACAGGTTAATTCATAACATCTGCAACGCTCTGTTAAAACAAGGCAGAGCTGAGTGCCATGCATAGAGTCCTTCCTGTTTCAAAGCAGCCCCGCATGCACGCTGGGAAACAGCCACATGCATTTGCATCAAATGGTTCCAAGAAACTAAAGACTGCTTAACAGAATCTAAGCTTAGCAAGACCTAAAAATAGTTTTTTAAAATTCTATAAATGCAAAAATCAATGCAACAAACAAGAAGCAGAGAAATATTTGTGAAGTCTAAGCAGACATATTGCATTTCCTCTTTTCCTTTGAGATACTCTGGGAACAGATTTCACTTCAAACAGCAGAGGCTCCTAAATGGAGCCGATCCAATTTGTCTGCGCCTTTCTTTCCTTTCAGAGCACCCCCCAAAACCCTACCAACAAAAGCCTGCTTGTCTGCTAGGAATTTTCCACATTCCTTGCAACGACAGACATTTTTCTCCTGTACAAAGGGCCCTTCGGCAAATTCCCACTAATCGCTGGGTTTAGTTGGACCCTGATAGGTGCAATTCATAACTTTGGTGGGGCATTCGCTCGGATGGGGGGGGGGGCTGTAGCTGTGAGATCCCTGGTTTATTTCCATCACTTCATATGGCATCACAACATATGGCTTTTATCCAGGATGATGTTGGCTGTTCAGGAGGAAAGCTACTGGGTAGCACTGATGTCTAGGTATAATTTGCACAAGTCAGTTGAAGGTTTGTTCTCTTGTCTTGGATTGCTTTGTTCTGTGTGCTTTCTGGGGTTAAGCAGTGATTGAGTCAACAGGAGAACTTGCTCATAACCTTTTACATACAATACTATAATCTTTAGAGGAAGACCCGCATGTTTGAACAAGTTGGAGTGCCTGATCTGGAGACAGCCAGACAATAACAAGCTGTAATCAGACTCTCCCACAGAAAACATGAGTGTCGATGACTACCAAGATTTAATATTATTTGCTTCTCTCTGAAACCTCAAGCCTGAATCTGGTTGAGGACTTATGTATTGCAGTCTCACAGGGTCAAGTTCAAGGCCTACCAAAGTTTTTTCTTGAAAGAAAATAAACAAAGAACAAAAGAGAGAAATAGAAAGCATGCTCATGTGGGTAAGAGATTGGGGGAGTGTGCTTATGGACAAAAGGAAAACCTTTTGAATCTTATGACTAGCGGTGCAAAAACTGTTAAGTTAGGCTGAAGGCCAAGGTTGTATCTTTTGGGAGGATGAACTTGCTCAGAGAAATGAGATATTTTGTGAGAAAAAGCTTTCAGCTTGTCCTGAGGTTGATCCTAGAGGAGGGTTTATGAGGTCATCTGAATTAAAGGAGCATAAGAGTATTCAGTTAATATCACTGGCTTCTCTAACTGCAAGTTACATACGATTGGAAATGTTTGTTTTAAACATGGTGGTAGGGTAAGTTGGTGACCAAAATCCAGACTGTCGATGTCTTTACTCTCTGATGGCAAGAGGCCTGTAACAATAACTACTTTTTTTGGACAATAAGTCGTTTCAGAAATAATTTCGATATACAATATCATTGTCATTTTGAGACAATTGTATGCCACCGATACATTGATTATATAATAGCATAATAATTAGGGGTGCACAATATTGGACTTATTGCTGATATCCAGTATGCTGATATATAACAACTTATTTAGCCGATAACCGATACTGCTATTGATACATCCACTTTTTTCCCTACCTAATGTTAGTGATCATCAAGTCTCTTCTGTAGTGGAATTAACATCATATTATGCATGCATACTGTTATTGTCATGGCCCACCAGCAGATGGAGACATGAAATAGAATGCTTTTCAATGTATGTAATATTCATTCATTGTTAAAAATAAGAAAAAGCATGCTAGCCAATTCTGATAGTTAATTTCAAAGCCAGTACTGGTTGATACCGATGAAGTGCCAATATTATTGTGCATCTCTAATAATAATGCAAGTCCATCTTTTCAAAGAGCAATGGACTTTTAACTCTTATGAATACTGAGACATTGGGCTTGGAACATGAAAAAATATGTACAATAAAGTATGTATAAAATTATAGTGCTTTTATAGTAGACCAAAATTACTTAATACAAAATTTGGCCAGAAAAACAAAACCAAGTGATGCCTCTTGTAATTAATAGACAAGCTTAGTGAAGCTTCAGGAGCACCACAGTTACCTCCATAATCCATGCGATGCACTGCAGTTGGCTCCCGGGGATGGACAGCCTCTTAATTCTGACATCAAGTTGGCTTAGTTGTTGGTGACATTCTTATGTAAACAAACATGTATGTAAACACAATGGACAATATGGAGGTCAGTAAAATGATTGAGGTCATGTCCATATATTGTACAGTAAGTCAATCATGTAATTACTGTGACAGGCCTAGATGGCAATCAATCCATTATTGAGATATTTTAGTCTGAAAAACCAAAATGTTGCATCATCCAACTGTGTATGGATGGACAGTTAGCTAAAGCTCCTTCTATCACAACAGCATGAAAT
Source organism: Epinephelus awoara (assembly GCA_035609425.1). NCBI lineage: Eukaryota > Metazoa > Chordata > Actinopteri > Perciformes > Serranidae > Epinephelus > Epinephelus awoara. The sequence goes on along the minus strand of CM069316.1, from coordinate 27,895,959 downwards.
AATTGGTGCATTTGGTTGCTCTTACCAATAATTAGTTCTAAAAATCATCAGTTTAATGTACATTTGATGAATCACTTTATGCTTTGTTCTTTTTTTGAAATGTATCAGTTGATGAATGGATCATGATTATCCACTTTAAAGTATCAAAAAATGTAGTGGTGCAGTGTCGCCTCCATAGTTTCCCAGACAGACAGTTCACTCCAGCAGTCTGTGAATTCCCAAGTGTTTTACAAACCTGCCAGATAAGTCAAATGTTTACCTACCTAAGTGCTCTATTAGGCAAAGTTACATTTTAACAATTTAAATGGTGAACATTCCAGGGTTTTAACAGCCTCATTCTCTACACAGCGTTTCAATTCGAGGCATATCTCAGGAGAGACTTTTCATCCATGCAGACTTGTGTTTGTGGAGGGAAGGTTGGTCAAATTATCCATTTGGCTTGAAAGGAGGTCCAAAGGTTAGCAGGCCCAGTAACGGTTAACCAGAGCAAACAGCAGCAGCACCTATCTTATGGGATAATTAACACTCAGACTGCAAGGACAGCAGAGGGGGAACAAATGCACTTTACACACACACACACGCACGCGCGTGCACGCACACACACACACACACACACACACACAAACATAATTAACTAATTTGAAATAAAAAATTCTTGAAAGGAATTGAAGGAAACATTTTAATTTACATTATGAGGAAATGTTCCTAATAAACATGCTTGGCAAGTCGCAAATTTGGTAATTTGGTAAAAATGGTACCGAACGTATCAGCAAAATGTTCACTGACAGCGTATTTCATTTGTTCTCTGCCAAAAAAGGCAATCTTGGAATACACTACCCTTCCTAGCGACTACAGCATTATTTCTTTATTGTTACCTCTTATATTATGTTTTTAGGTCGTCTGTCTGTCTGTGTGTCCATCTGTGTGTCTGTCTGTCCGTCCCATCCTTGTGAAGGTGATATCTCAAGAACACCTTGAGGGATTTTCTTAAAGTTTGGCACAAGTGTTCACTTGGACTCAGTGGTGAATGATTTGGTTTTGGTGGTCACAGGTCAGAGGTCAAGGTCTGTGTGATCTCATCTCTCTCATTCTTGTGAATGTAATATCTCAAGAACACCTTGATGGATTTTCTTAAAGTGTTCACTTGGACTGATTAGAATTGTGTGGTCAAAGGTCAAGGTCAGTGTGACCTTGCATCTGTCTCATTCTCATGAACGCAATATTTCAGGAACACCTGAAGGGAATTTCTTTGAATTTGACACAAATATTCGCTTGGACTGAAGAATAAACTGAGTAGAATTGTAGAGTAGAACTGAGCATCAGCTGAGACTTGAAGTCACAACCTCTGAGACTAAGATTCAATTTCTATCTCACTGAGATAATTAGTCAGATACAATTCATGTGTAGCTTCACAAACTGACTAAGCCAGACGTGCAGGTTTAGCAGCCATCCATTCATGGAAAAGCAGATTTCAAACCACTGTAAAAAATTCAGTTAGCGAAAAAAAAATCTGAAAATACACATATTGCATCTAGACAGCATGGAGATGTTGGTAATTTATTTTAACAATGATTTATTTGCTCCATAAGTGAAAAACTGATGTTTAAAATTGCCATATTTACATTGACTCCAATTGTTTACAGTAGAGCAAAATTCAAAATGCTGTCAAAAATTCAGTTTGAGATAAAATTAATTAAAATATATATATATATTATAAAATCATCTACCATGACTCGAGAATTTTGTCATTTTTTAATGAACATTGAAGATTTATTTAGCAAGAATTTGCATGTATATGTTTACAGTATGGTTTACAGTCAAACATTTTGATGCACTGTAGGCTCAATTTTTAATAAATCAAAAATCTGAGAAAGTAGTTTTTGTCTTGACAGTCTGAAGATGCTCTGTAGCAAGTTTGGTGTTAATTGAGCAAAAATTGTGGGAGGAGATTGGTTTAAGATGTTTTACAGTTTTTGAAAAATAAAACCCCCAGAGTGATGAACTTCATAATTTTTAATAGGTTTAAATGTACAAGTTTCTTCAGTATTGGGGCTACAGTTTGATGAAAGTTGTGAAGTTGTAGCACATATGGTTGATTTGTTATGAATTTTCAAAGTTTTTAACTTTAGACGTTTGCTGTAGCACCACCATCAGGACTATTGGCTTGAGTTTACAGCTGAGGATATCTGGCATGAGACTGGACCTTTGTGCAAAGTTTGGTGAGTTTTCACCCATGGGAAGTATGATTTCCTCGGAAAAAGAAAGAAGAAAGAAGAAGAAGAATACCTAGGATTACAATAGTGTCCTGGCAGCTTAGCTGCCCGGACCCTAATTATGACAAAACTTCGCACAAATGTCTGATAGGATAAAATGATAAAGTGATGATATTTTATATCCAAAAAGTCAAAAGTCAACTTCACTGTGACATCATAATGTCCTGTTTAAAACACTTTCCTGGCAATTGCTCAGTGACATATTTCAGGAACAGAAAGGGAAATTCTTCTAGGTTTTAAAAAATTAATATTTAACCAAAATCACAATCTCTCCCTAACCTTAACCAAATTGCTTTTCTTGCCTTAACCTAACCACAGACAGGAATTTGGGTGCAAACCCTGGTGTCACAGTCTTTGCATGCCTCCCATCTACCCTGACCACCTGCCTGCTATTCCAACAGGGTACCTATATGTAGTGTTTCATTAACCGTAAGAAATGCAGGCAGCAGTTACAGGTCACCTAACCTGATTGTAAATTAAATTTAAAATGCAGTACTGATGTTTTATCATCATTATTATTATTATTATTATTATTATTATTTGTTATTTATTTTGTTTTTGTTGTTATTCATTCCCCCCTTTGTGCAAACAAAGAAATCTTCATTATAACCCCCCCCCGCCCCCGAACTTTCTTAGTCATTCAGCCTTTTATTACACTTCTTTTGAATGAGCACAAATTCAATCGCACACATCTACTAAACAACCTTTAAAATATCCCTCTTTCACATGAACAGCAACAACTAAAAACTGCTTTAAAAGCCTACGATTCAAAAACAATATATTTTTAACACAGAACGATTCGATATGATTTGATACAGTGTAGGAATGATACGATTCGATACGATTCTACGGTTAACATTTGTTGATGTAGACTTTAATCATACATTATAAAATAAAGAAGCCAATTCTATAAAAGTGACATTCTTACAGTATTTTCAAATTAGTAAAAGACCACATCCCCAAGCATTGTTGCTGTATAGCACTGGCAAAAATAACATAAAAAGACAAACAACAAAATCACATGTCAAATGTATTTATTTTTAGACATGGACCAAAAAATGACTTGCTGAATGAACATCATTTTGTTGGATGGGATCAATATAAAAATGAGAAAAAGTTTTAAACTTTAAGTGAAGTGAACTTTAATTTAAGTGTTTTAAACTTACTTGTGTTGTTTTATTGTATTGTCTGTGTTTTTGTATGTATCTTATATGGACTTGGCTCTGGAATAAAGTAATCATAACGCTGTACAATATAAACATAAAGCAGAATAAAATAATAACATGCAATGTAGGGGCATCTGACATCTCCTGCTATTAGTTGATATCATGGACTGTGATGACAAGCAGCTTATCACTGGCAGCATGTCAGACTATTTCTCTGTGTTTGCTACACTCTGTGTTTGTCATTTATAAAAAGATAAATCACTTTTCTATAATACATCAATGATATTTCAATGGAATGAATTACTTATCGACTTATTCATACTTCAAAAACAGCATCAATAAGTGATTAACATAGGGGGGATCAAAATAAAATAAATAAATAAAATAAAATAAAAATCAACCAGCCACCCTCCTCCCTGACAAGTAAAAGAACAGTCCCTAAAGTGTGGTGAGGTTTGTGAAAATGTGAACGGCTCGTTTCTCCTCTGACACGTCACATACCTGTGTGCTGCCACAGCTCGGCTGTTAAGGTATTTCTGGGCAGTCATGACACCGACGAAGACTTCTTGGACCTGGAGTCGGGCTTCTTGGTCGCCGGTAAGCTGTTATCTTGCGCCGTGGAGCACTATGGCTGCTGTATTTGACAGGAATATGTATTTCTGTCTATGTCTGTGATCCCCTGTTCAACCCACAACCGGCAGGATTTGCCTTTCGTTTCTGCTGCGGCTTGGCTGCTTCCTGGTTTATCCAACCAGCGTTAGCTTCTGTTCCTCCGCTCCATCGGTCAAGCTGGCGCTGATGTTTACATCCATTGTCGTTGTCAGTAATGGAGCATGCCACCAGCTCTCGCGTTGTTTCAGAGATGCAAACTGTCAAAGCAGAGATATTAGATAATGGAGATACCCCACCGTAGGCTTGTCCCATGTTAAGAAAACAGTTACTCTTCCTGTCTCCTAAGTGGGCGTGGTTAGCTTTCCCTCCCCTCTTGCTTGTCAAACGGGATACACACACACACACACACACACACACACACACATATATATATGTATACTGTCCCTGGCATGACAAGTTGCATTTAGTCTGGAGCCCTGCTTTTTAGCCTGCACAAAATTGATGTTACACAAATAGAAAAACCACTGTCCACTGTCATCAGTGAATGTCATCTTGTTTGCCAATAGGCCGGTGGCAGTCAACAAGACGAATATCATCCAAAACCGATTTGCAGCTGATAGTGGAAGGGCAGTCCAAGGGACTTGGCTTGGGAACTAGTGGGCGGCTGGCTCAAATCCCTGCAACGGCCCAAGCATGAAGCATGGACTGGTAGCAGGAGAGGCACTGGCGAGGTGCCTTTGAACAAGGCACTGAACCCCCAACTGCGGGGGTTGCCTGTCCAAGACAGTCCCCTCACCCTGACATCTCTCCATTTAATGCATGCACACGTCATGTTTGTGCATGTGTGTGTATTTCAGGCCTTTGTGTATATGACAACAGAGTGGGAAAAAAATAATAATTTCCCTGCCAGGATTCATAAAGTAAATCTTCTTCTTCTTCTTAATTTTGTGCATCCTCAAAACAAACATAATTTCTAGGTTTCTCGGAGATGGTTGATTAGGCACACTAACATGAACATTTAAAAAGAGAAACCAAAGCTGTAGTAAATTAAGATGATGTTTGTGGTATTTTGTAATGTGTAGCACTTAATGAAGATCTGAGTCTGTGGTCCCATTAGTTTCAGCATCAGCTGATAGCACAAACAACAATGGACCACAAACAAAGACACTTTACAACAGCCAACCATAGACCTCTCAGTCACTTCAGATATTTAAAGGTTCTTCCACTGAAAAGCTTGGATGGTTGAACAGGTTGAACACTTTACTCATGCTGAACTTGTTTTGTGTTGCTCAGTAACTAACAATGCAGCACATTAGCAGAATAGCAGCAGCAGCCTCAGTCCTGTGTCTGTGTCGATGCGTTCAGGAGTGTATGCCACCCATGTCTTGGCAGCACTCAGGAGTCCAACACACAATCACTGTGTATAAAATGGGAAAAATAGACTTGAAGTATGAAAATACACTTTGGGTCACATTAACACACATATAGCGAGCCATTACATGGCCTGTGTGGACAGCTGGAATGTTTAAAATAGAAGCAAATCTGTTCCATGAGATACACACTGAAAAACACCCCTAAAACTCCTTCTGTGCGCCTCCTGTTAGAGCACTTAGCTCCGTTTATTTGACATTGTTGCCTTTTAGCTCTGCTCCAGTTCATGTTCAGAATGACTTTTTACAAACAAACTCTGAGGCGTAAACATGAGGTTAAACAGACTGACAGCAAGTCATGCTGAGGTCTTGTTTTGTCCGCACCAGAGTTCAGTTGAGCTGAACAAAAAATATCAGGTGTGAAAACACTGTTGGATCAATTTCCTGACCACGGTACAAAAACAATGGAATGCAGGTATTGTTTGACCGAAGAAGTTTCGACACTACTTGGTACTGCGTTATTTCGGTCGATACCTAAAAGGTATCAAGTACCAAGACCCAGCCCTAAAGCTTGCTCAGCTTCCTTTAGACTTTGCCTCCTTCTCTTGCAGAAATAATAGGATGAGATTCTGGTTTCTAGGCAGTCTCCTGAACCAGAGAAAAGTGATTACATCAAGCTGCCTACACGTTGTCTCAAGAGCAGCCTACAATTTAAAATGCTGCGCATATCTATATTTATTTGAACACACTGGAAGTGATGACATGACTGCAGCATTTCTGTAACCAGTTGGAGAACCGGTAAAGTACCAGACACGGTGGAAAGTGATGAGGACAGCTGCTGTGGTGCTGCAGAGAGTTGATACGTGGGGCTTTTGTGAATGGTGGCCTGTACAAGGTGCTCAGCAGAGCTCTCTTTGATCTCTGATCAGAGGAAGACTTCTGGAAAGAGGCTGCTGGGTGGTTGTGGAGTGGAGAGCCTGGAGCGCTGCATTCTTGGAGAAGCGGAGGGATTGGGTTTCAGCCAGCAGAGATGGGGTCCCCACCATAGAGCTCCTACTTTTAGTCATACTTACCTAGCATACCTTGGAGTGGTTGAAGCTGCCCACGCTGCCCTTACGCTACGCCTTAAGCTGCTCCTCCAAATCAGTTGTAGGGAAGAGCAGCTGAGCCTTCAAGTGATTCACAGAGTTAGGCTCAGGCAACATCAAAGAGCTGCTCGAGCCTGTGAAAGACAATGCTGCCATTTCTCTTTTGTGGTATAGAGGCATAGGGGTCTCATTTGGGGCAGTGTGGGGGGAGAGGCTCTACTAGAAGGAGTGGGTTCTGTATTTAAAGGGATTGGGTTTCACTGATGGTTATTTTGGAATACTTCATCCCAGATGTACTGCAGTATATTTTATTGTTGGACTGTAAACATAAAAGATTAATCATCTTTTGTCTTTATGGTCATTAAAATCATTCAGTTGTTTGCCTGTTGTTTCTTAAATTGATGTGAAAATATTTTTTTTAAACCAAACCAGTGATGATGATCAGGTGAGCAATGTGTTAGTTATAAAGAGAAAATTAGGTTATTTGAAATTTTGGGAGGCAGGACATCAAATTTCACACAACTACAAAATTGTGGCGCTCTCAATCAAAACCAGTCAGATGTCTTACCAGCTCATGTTTAGATGAACGTGTCAAGATCCAAATTTTTGGTCATTTTTGGGTTTTTGTTATGCTTCTGCACAGGCGATAGACATGGCATGATGTTTTCGGGTTGTCCATCTGTCCGTCTATGCGTCCATCTGCCTGTCCCATCCCTGTGAACATGATATCTCAAGAACGCCTCAAGGGACTTTCTTCAGATTTGGCACAAGGGTCCACTTGGACACAACGATGACCTGATTCGCTTTTGGTAGTCAAAGATCAAGGTCATGGTCACCTTGTCTGTCTCATTCTTGTGAATGCGTTATCTCAAGAATGCCTTGAGGGAATTTCTTCAAATTTGGCACAAACATTCACTTGGACTCAGCAATGAACTGATTCGATTTTGGTGGTCATAGGTCAAAGGTCAAGTCTATGTGACCTCATCTGTCTCATTCTTGTAAACGCAATATCTCAGGAACACCTTAAGGGAATTTCTTCAAATTGGCACAAACGTTCCCTTGGACTGAAAAATAAATGATGCGAATTTGGTGGTTGACAGTCAAAGATCAAGGTCAGTGTGACCTCACGAAACACGTTTTTGGCCATAACTCAAGAATTCTTGCACATGAATGACAAGACATCACACAAATGAATGATTACGTTTAAAAGGTCAAAGGTCAGCTTCACTGTGACATCATAATATTCTGCATAAACATTTTTTTTAGCCACTATTCAATGTCATATCTCAGGAACAGAAGGAGAGACATTTGGTCAGATACTATTTTGGTGACACTCATTTAGGGTGTCCACCTTGAAACTGTGCTGATTGTATAAATCTTCTGTGTTGTTGGGGGGGTATTGTGTGGGAGGTAACGGATGGATGTAAACTGTAAGAGAAAGTTGACAGGTACACACAGGCATACAAAAGCAGGATGGCAATTCTAGTTTGAAGTAACAGCATGCAAAAAATGTAGGTTCTTTACATTTTACCTTCAAAAAATAAAATTGTTTCACAGAGAATGCAATATTTATATTTCTAATGAGGTGAAGTAATACAAAACACGTGATTTTTAAAGCCTTAAGTGCAACAGAATAGATGAACAGTCAAGTGTAGACGCAGGACATCTGCTGCAGGCAGAGTGTGAGGGGGTCAGAGGGAGTTCTTGGTAGTAGTGGTTGAGCACCCACCTGCCCAACAACAAATGAGGGAAAGTGCTCATGGCATATTTCAGAAGCCTGGCAGTATTCAGAGGGTCCTTCTTTCTGAGTGCACCAATTTCCAAATTCTTCCTTCACTGCTGCTTGCATTCCTTATGCAGGACCCATCCGGTGTTGACATGGACTCCATTACTGTGTTTGAGCCTACTGACATTCCAGCCAGAGCTGGCACAGAAAACACCAGCTGTTTGAGCTGAATTTTTCTGTTTGTGTGCGTGTGTGTGTGTGTGTGTGTGTGTGGGGGGGGGGGGCATGGTACTCTCTTCTTAGGGCCAGCAGCTGGTCGGGCTTACAAGCACCAGGGACTCTGCTTTTTCTTTTTACATTCTCAGAGCTAATGGAGTGCTCAGCTGTTCAGCTCTAGTCCAGAGCTACTTCCTGTGCAGTTGTGAGCTTGTTCAGAATCTCTTTTGCCACACAGTTGTATGTGCTATTTAAGGCCAACATCAAACCTCAGTCAAATGCAAACCCAGGTTGAATCTACATATTGTCCTGCACCTTTGGAGGGCCTAAAAAAATTGAAAGTACACTGTGTTGGAGAAACCTCTGAAACATCAGGGGTAGCTGCAAATTCATATTTAATGTTAGTATGTCCTTAGCGTTTTTTCCCCCCACCCCTTTCCATTTGTTATTTGGTGATACCACAATGCCAAAGTGGAAGGAGAGCTGTAGTAGAGGGTGTATCTTGCATGATGCTTGGATCAGGTCAGAAAAGCATGCCAAAGCAGCTGTCTATGCTATTTCTATATCAAGAGATACAAGCACAGACATGTCCCATTCAAAATCTTACAGACAGTTTGGTGGATAATATATCAGCTAATATAACTTCATTATGAATTCCTAACATTTTCTATTGATAGTGTTTCTACATGTGACTTTATTGAGAATGATTGCTATCCATATAAGTTTTCCACACAGCCATAGTGAGGCATGATTTGGAAGTGTGAGAGGCAACTGCATCCTCTATATGCATCATCTAGCATGACAAAAAAATGCCCCTGTGGTGTGTTGCTGCTTCTGTTTGGCTTTTTGCCTATAATCATTAAACTGTTTAATGACACTGTTACTGACCAGGCTGAAGGCAAGTTCAGATCCGTCTGGGTATCTGACCTCAGCACTCAACTAATAGAACTGTCAGCCCCAATATATCCATGACACAAAATTTTAATGTGAAATCTTCACAAATGCCCCAGATTGTCAAAATGACAAAAAACAATATCTCATTAAGTCAACACTTTTAGAGTTTTGAGTTAATTTAACTAAAAAGCCAATTTTGCCTTAGTAGTTTAAGGCCAATAAAAAAATAAAAAAAATCATTGTGCATGGAACCTAATTGTGGCGTATTGAGGCTAAATGGGTGAAGTTTCCCAGTGTGCCGTGAGATTATGGCCTCTAGTTTCACAGACCGGGCGAGGCGGAGGTGCAGCGCACCTGAGCTTCGCCAGCTGGGTGTGGTCAGGCGGATTTTGCAAGTTGGGCACACCGTGTGTGCTGGCACAGCTACTCCTCTTTCCCATCTTCATCCCTCCTACCTGTGCAAGTCGCAAAGAGGGAGAAGGCGTAGAGTGGGTTTTACACAACCGATTCACATCACACCAATCAAATGAGCCCCTCTCCTCGCCCTTAAATGCGCCACGCGAAGACGTAATCAGAGTTCACTCAATTCGCCATGGCAGAAGAGAGCAGCAGCGTCAGACAGCCAAACTTCTCCCAGGAGAAAACTGATGTTTTGGTCCAAGCTCGCAGTGTCCGAATATATGGAACTGCGAGCAGACCTCCACGGGCTGATGATGCAAAGGTAGCCTGGGAGGAGGTCACCATAATTGTAAATCAATGTTGCGTTTCTCTCGTGCGTGTGCGCTCTCTCTTTCTCTCTAGCAGTCTCACTCTGTTTCTTTTCTTTTGACTTTTGTAAGATGACAGATGCTGAATATATACTCCCTATCTGATGCTGTGGCTGTTTGTGGTTGGCTGAGAGGGATGTGAACTCAATAGTTTGCAGCTGTGTTAATCAAATCAGGCTGGGTTTCCATTACGTGTGCCAAACGTGCCAAATGGTGCCAATCCCCTTTGATCTGACATCAGATGTGACGGGACAGTCGACATAGAGATACATTTATGTGCCGATTGCAGATAGTTGCATTAAATAGTGTGTTTTTTGTGTGTATTTATTGGATCATTAATGTGGCTGACATTCTGGAAACCTGCCTGTGAGGTTTTGGTGACGTGTGTGCACTGTCCGCTGGTCAGCCAAACTTCGACTTGCCTCCTGCACTGACAGTAGACGTGGTTTCAGCTGGCGAGCTTTTAGCCCACCTTCAGCGAAGCCTCCCTAAAAAGGGAGCTGAAGTGTGCAGACTTTTCTTTGTTTATTTAGTTTAATTCTTTTCGTCCAGCACCTTCTTCGGTTTTTGGATGTGCGCGACTGCTTTTTGTATATATTCACTGGCACAGCAGCAGTCAAATGGATGCGTTGAGGACGGCTATGTGCTGAAATGCGTCCGTTTGGACCCAATTACTCCTTGAGACTTTTGAGTGAGCATGCCAAGTCTGCTGGTTATGCGTTTAAGGTCATAAGCCAAAGAAAACTGCGTTTAAATGTGTTCCAAATCGCTTTTGTTACCCATTACGCATTGATTAATGTTTATGTATTTTACAATGGTTCAATCAATTCAATTCAATCAATCAATTTTATTTATAAAGCCCAATATCACAAATCACAATTTGCCTTCCAGGGCTTTACAGCATACGACATCCCTCTGTCCTTTGGACCCTCACAGCGGATAAGGAAAAACTCCCTAAAAATACCCTTTAACAGGGAACAAAAATGGTAGTAACCTCAGGAAGAGCAACTGAGGAGGGATCCCTCTTCCAGGACGGACAGATGTGCAATAGATGTCGTACAGAACAGATCAACACAATAAATTAACAGTAATCCGTATGACACAATGAGATAGAAAGAGAGAGAGACAGAGAGAGTGACAGAGAGAGATGCAGGACAGACGGTAATGACAGTAGCTTACAACAACATTAATGAAAGTAATAATATTATAATTAATAATAATATAATAATATCTGATAGTATACATGTGTGACAATAATATACATATACATATGTGTATAATAACAGTAGAAGTATGACTAATTATAACAGCAGCAGCATGAGGCATCTGGCAGGCCCACGGCAGCAGCACAACCACACACGTCACACTATCCAGGCACTGCTGCAATACAAGTTAACCTGAGAGACAGTGGAGCGCAAAGGCTCCAGAGAAGAAGCCGAGTTAGTGACATCCAGAATGGCCGAGGTAGCAAGATGCAGTAATAGGACGAGAGAGAGAGAGAGAGAGAGAGAGAGAGAGAGAGAGAGAGTGCCTGGTGTATTATAGGTGGTCCTCCGGTAGACTAGGCCTAAGTCAGCCTAACTAGGGGCTGGTACAAGGCAAGCCTGAGCCAGCCCTAACTATAAGCTTTATCAAAGAGGAAAGTCTTAAGTCTAGTCTTAAATGTGGAGATGGTGTCTGCCTCCCAGACTGCAACGGGAAGATGATTCCACAGGAGAGGAGCCTGATAACTGAAGGCTCTGTCTCCTGATCTACTTTTGGAGACTTTAGGGACCTCGAGTAACCCTGCATTCTCAGAGCGCAGTGTTCTGGTGGGATAATATAGCACTATGAGCTCTCTAAGATATGACAGAGCTTGACCATTTAGAGCTTTATAAGTTAACAGTAGGATTTTAAATTCAATTCTGGATTTTACAGGGAGCCAGTGCAGAAATATGAGAAATATGATCTCGTTTCTTAGTTCCTGTTAGTACATGTTGCTGCATTCTGAATTAGCTGGAGAGTTGTTAAGGACTTACTAGAGCTACCTGATAATAGAGAGTTACAGTAATCCAGCCTTGGGGTAACAAAAGCGTGGACAAAAGCGCAATATTACACAGATGAAAAAATGCAGTCTGTGAGGTTTGTTTTAAATAAGAATTGAAAGACAGATCTTGATCAAATGTTACTCCGAGGTTTCTTACGGTAAAGCTAGAGGCCAGAGCAATGCCATCTAGAGAAACTATGTCATCAGATAAAGAGTCTCTGAGTTGTTTGGGGCCAAGAACAATAACTTCAGTTTTGTCTGAATTAGTGTTGCACGGTATACCGGTACTAAAATAGTACCGCGGTACTAGAGTATTCCAAACGGTACTATAATGCATTTGGAAAATACCGGTACTTTGAAATTGATTCAATTCATTAATTTAGTTAATTTATTTTACTCATTTATGCACACAAATGCCTTTCTTGTTCCTATTGGAGCACAGATTGCACAAGTGGTGTGTATGACAACACCTGTATCAACATTTGCAGCTGGTGCATGTGAAAAAAGACAAGAAAAAGTCTGCCTCGCAAAGGGAGACAACACGAGACAACACCTACTTGGTAAAACATTTGAGCAACCAAACCGTGACATCTGTACCAAGATACTTTCGAACCACGATTTTTTGGTACTGTTACACCCCTACTATTTATTGTTCTAAAGGACTTCTGCTCAGGAAAAGTATCGAAATTCATATTGGTATGGGTACCGAAACAAAGATTTTGGTATCGTGACAACACTAGTCTGAATTTAACATCACGAAGTTGGTGCTCATCCAGGTTTCTATGTCTTTAAGGCAATTATGAAGTTTAGTTAATTGATTACTTTCTTCTGGCTTCATAGATAAATACAACTGTGTATCATCCGCATAACAATGGAAATTTATGGAGTAATTTCTAATGATGTTACCTAAAGGAAGCATATATAGAGTAAATAGGATTGGTCCAAGCACAGAACCTTGCGGAACTCCAAAACAAACTTTAGTACGTGAGGATGATTCATTATGAAAGTGAACAAACTGAAAACGATCAGATAAATAAGATTTAAACCAACGTAGTGCAGAACCTTTTAGGCCAATTAAGTGTTCCAGTCTCTGTTGCAGAATTTGATGGTCAATTGTGTCAAACACTGCACTAAGATCTAATAAAACAAGTACAGAGACAAGTCCTTTGTCTGAAGCAATCAGAAGGTCATTTGTATTTTTTAATAAGGATATTTTGATCATGTCTAATAAATGAGTGTTAACCAAAGGTAAGACCTCCTTGAGTAGCCTAGTTGGGATGGGGTCTAAGAGACACGTTGATGATTTAGATGAAGAAATCGCTGCGGTCAATTCTTGAAGAGAAATTGGGCAGAAGCAATCTAAATATATATCAGGTTTTACAGCTGTGTTTGGGGTTAGATAGGTACTATCTGAGGACAGGAGGTCATGAATTTTGCCTCTAATAGTTAGAATTTTGTCATTAAAAAAGCTCATAAAATCATTACTGTTAAGAGCTAAAGGAATACAAGACTCAACAGAGCTTTGACTCTCAGTCAGCCTGGCTACAGTGCTGAAAAGAAACCTGGGGTTATTCTTGTTTTCTTCTATTAATGCTGAGTAATAGTTTGCTCTGGTATTGCGGAGGCCCCTCTTATACGTTTTGAGACTGTCTGCCCAGATTAAACGAGATTCTTCCAGTTTGGTTAATCGCTAACTCCTTTCAACATGGTTCTAATGGGTTACAGTTAATATTGCGGTAAAATATATTTTGCACCATGAGTTAAGTTGCACCATAAGTTAGTGATGTTGTAAAATGTGTACTAGTTGTTTTTATGTTTGTGTGGCAGAAATCAGTGCTCAAACAACAAAACCAGTGATGTTAAACTGACCTAAAAATCTTGTCAAACAAGGGTCATGTGATACATTTATTTCGTGTCTGGTGGACTCAAAACTTATATGTTACTATATTGTACTAAACTATAAGTTTGAGTGCAAGCCCTGTCCAGAGAAATTTTAAGTTGAGTGAGGGAATTGGGGTTTACAGCATTGACAATTATACCAAAAACTGTCATATGTCAAGGATTGGCATTCTGTTGTTCTTTGATCAAATATTTACTAAATAACAGTAAAACACAGTATTGTATATGGGTGAAGTCAATGTGCAGGCGTAGAATAACAATAACCTGCTGGGACCATTCTGTGTTGAGTGTGTATATTCCGTGTGTGTGTGTGTGTGTGTGTGTGTGTGTGTGTGTGTGTGTGTGTGTGTGTTTCTCTTCTCTATGCGTCCTTCTGCCCATCGTCCAAACACATTCAGGTTGTGTGAATCAGAGACTCACAAGACCAGAAACCCAATGACAGCACTGACTATGTTTGACAATTTCTGGAACTTAAACAGACAATCCAGTAGTCATTCCCACTTTACACCGATGTACCTGATAGTCAGGTGTGGTGTAAAAGTATGCAGGGTTTGAATTATCTTAAGCAGTGGCATACATTCAGGAGGAGGCTATGGCAGCTATTTTTCTAAAAAGAAAAAGAAAAGAAAAGTTTAAACATTTGATTTGGTCAGACAACCCTTCCTATGACCTAGTTCGTCTCAAGTACAGGTAACCTTTAAATTTCCTGTAGGTGTGAATGGTTGATTGTTTATGTGGGTAAACCCATTCATACCCATTTCTTATTGCTGAAGACACTCGCATTTCATTTTTGGTGTAGTACTCTTAGAACCAGTATGTAATCCGGATGGAAACAAACATAAACTGTAGTTCACTGTGCATTCTGGTAGTTGTAAGTTTTGTACCTCTTGAGCAAAAGCGAATGCCACCGTCTGTTTAGCTTGTTTTATTTGGTCATGTAGCACCAATTTCATAACTATTTTCATCTTTCTCCTGCATAGACATCCTAGTTTTATGAAAAGACCATCTCTAGTAGTGAAATAAGCTGCTTTTCCACTAAAAAGTTTCGGTATTCTACCCTTAGAATCTGTGCATAACCTGTACGGACATGTACCTTAACCCTAGATCTGTTTGCATCTCCACCGCAGACTGTACTCTTAAATGTTGGTGTGGTTGTTACTCACTGCTCCATCCAGTTCTCACTGAATTTTCTCTTCACTGACAATGCAGAGGTACGTCTCCACCTCGCTGATCGTTAACGGAATCAGGTGGATAATCACAATCGATGGTGGGATACTTAAAAATATAGTTTGTGCTTTGAGTTCTTGTCAGGTAAAAGTGACATTTCACTCTTGATCATTCAACAGACTGCAGCAACTTTATCTCCACCTTTAACTATCGGATCAGTGTGCCCAGTACCTCAACAGAGGGGTTACAATGGGACAGAATGGACCACTCCGATGGTATCATGCACAACTTTGACAATGAAAACACCAAAATAATCGTTGTGATGTGTAACGAACGGAACAGAACTGGACTGGACTGCGTGTCTTTAGGTTGTAGCTTGTTACATCCTTTTTTGTTTTCTGTTATGTTTGCCAGTGGCAGCATTTTGTTACTGGTTTGATACATCCATTCTAGCATCCTCTAGCATATCCTTTTAGGAGGGAGATGGCTGACGATACTTTAAACAGTCTCAAGCTCAGGACCTGGTTTGGATTTGACTTGACAGAAAGAAATTTCTTTCTGACTTTCTCTGTGCCATGTTTCATGTGCTGGAAGTAGATACGCAAAATTCTACAGCAATCGTATTCGATTATCTTGGCGAGCTAATGGTCAAATGTATAAAAAAAAGCAAAAAAAAAAGTAGCTTTGTGTCTTGGGTTGGGCTGAGATCTAAAATTTGGCTGTACTAGTCAGGTTGCTTACCCAGGTCTTACAGACTGAGGTCTGGGCCTGGTCCAGATAGGCCTTTGTAGAGGTTTAATTGCTTGTACATAACTGTGTCACTGTCAGATTTTAGATGATCACTGATCTCACTTGACTCTCAAATGAACAATCACCGCAGATGCAGTTACTGTACATTGTTTTAGACTGAACCAAGATAAACTGTGCATTCCACATTAACCCTGTTACATTCTTTTTTCATTTCCCGTTATATCATGAACCAGTCAGGCCCAAATTTCACGTGACATTTTTGTTAAATGACAGCAAACAACTGTTTTACTTCTTGTTGGTGATAGCAAGTGGAGAAACAGCACTAACCTCTCTCCTCTGCTCTCTTACAGCCACAGCAAGTCGTCCAGAAAAAGCTTGCTCAGGTAGGATCATAAGGATTGTGCATACACACACACACACACACACACACACACTTGCTACAAACTTAAAAGGATACATAAATGTGCAATCCTCATTGCACATAATGCTATTTTATATTTCAACAGATTTCTTTAACCTTTATGCTTTGTATGGACAGTGTCAGCTATAACATACACAATATACTCAAATGTTATCGTACATTGCTCGCCCATCGATTTCAAGTCAAGATAAACTGAGTTTGTAATTCAGTGGCATAAGTTGCTGGGGTACTGAATGGTTTCCATAGCAAAAAATATTATTTGGTCCTTTAGCTATGGATGTGGTTGTGGTATTTTGTAGCCTGGGTCAGCATACTGCAAATTTTACTGTTGTGTTCAACCTGGTTTGCTCATTCACCAAATAAGAGAAATTTGGTTATAACATAGACTTTATAAAGTTATAAAGCTTCCTTATAAAGCTTCCTTTTTAAAAGGAAACTCAAAACTCACCTTTTTAATTTGGCTTTTAACTGATTTCTTTTACTCTCTTATCTCCCTTATTTTACTACTTTTATCCCTTTAATCATTTTTATTTTATTTTATTTATTTATTTATTTTTATTTATAAAAATATATATGTGGGGATGGGAGGGACGGGCTTTCACTTTTTATTGTTGTATGTTTCATTATTTTATCATGTTTTATCTTGTGAAGCACCTTGAGTTGCATTTTTTATGTATGAAAAGTGCTATATAAATAAAGTTTTGATTTGATTTGATTTGATTTAATGTAATAATAAGTAATAATGAACATGACCACCGTAATGTCACCCATTGGTTTTCGGACTTAGTTTGGCATTTTGGCCATTGCCATCTTGGATTACTGGAACCAGAATTGAGCATATTAAGACGAGAGAGTGGAGGGTGTTAACCTAATGCTAGATGCTAGCTTGGTTGCATTTACAACTATGGTTAGCTGTGATAATGCTAATTCAATGCTAATATTTGCTTGCAAAAAACAGGCTTAAAACCGTTACAACAAAACATAATGTACCTTCCTGGGAAAAATTGATTATCTGACTCCTTAGAGGGTCTTTTAGTACAACTAAACGCTGAACAAGACTTTTTTAGGGGATCATAATGTTACAATTAACTTTGATGAACCAAAAACACACTTTGATAGTGACATTTATGGCTACGCCCATACTCTGTGAATCTGGGTATGTTACCTACCTAACCAGAGTTGTTGCTGTGGTTACAACTTGTTAATGGACAGCACCCATCTGTCAGTCACAGAGGCCATGCCCTTAATTATGCTTAACTTGTCATGAATGTTGAAATTAGTTATAGAGACCAAAACCGTTTTTTTTTTTTTTTTGTTCCAGGCTGTAAACATGTTTATATCTGCTGTAAAGTTTACCATGGAGGTCAGTGGGCATTTTGAAGCTATCCTCAAGTGGCCATGAGAGGAACTGCAGTTTTTGGCACTTGTGCATTTGCTTTATTTTTCTCTTCCATGAGGTTCCCACTGAGGCTAAAAAGGGGAAATATTTTGTATTAAACTGTCAGGTTGTCTGGTCATAGGAAGTTAATGGCTATCAGTGATGTTTTAACCTAAGATCCAGTTGTCAATAAAACATTAAATGGACCGCATTTATATACATATATATCCAAAGTGCTTTACATTTATGCATTGAGCATCTTGACCAAGGATGATTTAGCATGTGGAATGCTGGAGTTGGGGATGAAACCAACAACCCTGCCATTACTGAAAACTTGCTCTACCTCCTGAGCCACAGCCAACCTTAAATGTACAAATGCCTCAAACTATTGCAATGATCAAAACTATGAAAGTAAAATCCACTGGCCAGAAGAAGTGTTGGCATTGTTGTTCTGCAAACCAAAGCTACATTATATTTTTATGTTATGTAGCAGATACATTGAAACTTTACATTTCAACAACGCTGTGGTTAACATATAGTTATGGTTTATGCACAAAAACCAATGGGTTAGGAAAATTTGATGTAAATTTGGTGGCACTGTCTCCGAAGGAAAAGCAGCAATGGGTTGCTGAAAAACAACTGGTTTTGTCGTTTGTTGGTCTCGAACAGTGGTCTGCAGCTTCATGTCTGGCCTTTTTGTCACGCCATCCACCAATTCCTTCCCCTTCCTATGACAAAGCCAGCTGATAAACAACGCCACATTAGAAACATTGATATTATACATATGAAATGTACAGATGGAACACATTCATGGTTTGCAGAAACGTACAATGCCAACATTCCCTTCTGGTGACTGGGCTGGAAAGTTTGACCTAGGTAGTCCTGAGTTAAAGTCCATAGTGAAGCTGTGTACTACCACACTGAGCTCAAGGAAGAACATGACCTTGTTTAATCTGATTGTGTTGTCCTCCAAACTGAACGGCAAAATATTTTTGCAAATATGGTTCATTTACAAAGGATCATTGCAAAAATTAATACTTTGTCATCTGTAAAGTTATGGATTACATTACATAATAAATGACGAGTTTAGACCTGAGAACTACTTGGTTGAAGTAAGAGAAAAACTGACATTGGGAAACAGTAAAAAAAAACAGCAGTCTCCTGTGACAAAGTTGCATGCTTTGTTGAGGGAACAGCACACTACTTCCAACTTTGGTCCTGATGGACATGTCAAAACTGACTCGGTCCTTGTCAGGAAAACATAGGTTATTGCTTCTATTTCTTTTTGCTTGGGTATCTTGTGTGTACCAGCTTCAAGTAATTAAATGATGATTCTTGTCAAGCTTCTCAGAGGCTTGGAACATTTGTATAGTTGCTATAACAGTAACTTCGCCAGTAGTTAAGGCTTACATTAGTGCTGGTGCTTTTACTTAAGGTTGGGCCTGATTAGAACTGTGGACAAAGACACATCTGTAAATATGGGAGTGGCTTTTGCAACAATAGTGGTGAGATGAGATGTGAGTTATTCTTAGTGAGTAATTTCAAAGTTAACTGCAGTACCTCCGTGTCTGACGGTTCATAAGTAGCAGATAATTAGATGCTGTTTTGTGTTGTTGGTGTGAGCACCTACATCAGAGGGAGAGTGAAAGCAGAATGGTAATAAGTGAGTGCAACATGACACAGGACCCCCACCCCCAGCATTCCCTCACACTCCAGGAATCCACCAGCCTCCCTCTGTTCACTGGTGCGGGCCACTTCTTGGTGTGAATGCATAACTCGGCTCTGATTTGTGGCTGTGTGGGAACAGGGCTGAGGTAGTTGGGAGGCGCTGTGAGGCCCTAGGAGCTGCAAGCCATAAAAATGTCATTTAGCTCTCCCACTTTGATAGGCTGCTTTATCTCAGCCCCACCACTACTGGCCTGTACAAAACCTCAAAACCCTTTCATTCCAGTGCTCAGGGTGGGGTGGGGTGAATACATGACCCAACAGAAAGCTACAACTTTACACATGCATAGCACAGTTTCTCATTGAAGTTTCAGCTACTGCTGCCTACCTGGTCTCTTTTTTTTCCATGCCTCAAGGATCTTTTTTCTTTTTTTTTTTTTTTGCTTAAAGAAAAAAAACAACAATTTCAATAGCCTTAATACCTGTCCTCATTAGTTGCTCAGCCAAACTAAGGCTACATTCACAATAGTACGTTTTTGTTTTAAAACACATAAGTATTGCTACGTTTACGCCCAGTGTCCACAATACTTGAAACCCCTTAAACATAGACCTTTGAAAATGCCGCAGACCCTGTTTTTAGTTGGAAAACCCACAGGTTGCATTTTAGGCTGGACGGGTGGAATCGGAGACTTTTGAATGGGAATCGGCTTGTTGTTTACCTTGTTGAGATTAGCTATATCTAACACATTTCTCACGTCACTATATCACCGTTTAGACTAATCTGATGTTTGTAAAGTCTATAAATACAATGGTTATCGTAGATTAGCTGGGCTAACCGTTAGCTGTTGGCCGTTAGCGGTGTCAGTAATAACTCAATAACTCAATAAACGGTCTGTGAATTTTTTTTTTTTCCAGCGGATGTCTTAGTTACAACATGATTGAGTTAACTGGAGTAGTTTCATGTCATATCCGACAACGGGAGGCTTTTAACAGATGACATCCTGATGTTAGCTTTGCTGCTAGTGTTAGCTGTCCCTGTCAGCTGCAGCCACTGATGCTTTCTAGATATCGTGATTTCCCAAAACTGAATAAATACCACACATAGCAACACAAAACTGCTTTGCTAACTCAATCATGTTGTGATGGCTGGATGGTTGATGCGTACATGCTGATTCAGGTGCTATCAGAGCCGATCTGCACATCACTATGGCTTAATGATCAACTCAGTCAATAAAAACAACCCGTCCTGCGTTAGGAGTGTATGTCGCTGACAGAAAGAAAGAAAGAAAGAAAAGGGAAAAAATAGATAGAAAAGCAGCGTGCACCTCACATATTTATGTCTCACAGTTGCGCACACGTTTGGCTGGCATACAGAAGCACCATCTGTGTGTCTGTTTCGAGGGTGCGAGCCGCAGCTTCAGCTGCTCGGGCTGTGTTGCGTGGTGTGTTTTTCGCTGATTTGGTTCTGCAGGTTCTCTGCTGGTACACTAGAGACGGGGATCAAGCAGTTTGTCTCACTCGGGATAGATTGTGCTTTTTTGGTTTATAGTTTTTGATTGACGTGCAATTTATTCACGTTTAGAGGGAATTATTTTTACTGGCAATTAGCCTAGCGGATAACGGAAACGTGGGCACAGTTATCTATATAAAATACACAGACTAACTAACTAACTAACTGATTGACTAACATAAACAATTGAAAATTGATAAAAAATTAGCTTGCACCGTTAGCTCCGGTAAGGGAAAGCATGAGGGGAAGCGGCTGACCGGAAGTCACACACAAAAACACGGAAGTTGATCACTATTTACTTCCGTGTTTGAAAATAAGGTGGATAGCTTGAGGTATAGTAACCAAAAAAAAGAAGAAGAAAAAATCTCAGATCTTTGAAAACCTGGAAATTGGAATAGGCCAGGAAAATGCCAATTGATGCAACTCTAATTCATGCATTCTCAGTCCTGTATCATTTTGTGTCACCAAGCAAACCATATAGTAATAAAAGCCTTCAATATACATGATAATATTAAAAAGATTTTATATTTTATATACTCTTGGCAGTAAAATAAATAAGCCACCATAAACCTATATAAAGGAAACACTTAACCCTATAGGTCCTGTTTGTGCATGTGTGTGTCTTTCGGACCTGTGTGTAATTGACAGCAAGAGTGAAAACATTGAATTTCCCCTCAGGGGGATTAATAAAGTAAATAAACTTAAACTTAAAACTTTCATTTTAAAAACGTTGTTTTTAAATGAATATGTGTTAGTGTGGATGTGGCCTAAGACAGCTATCACATGAAGATTGCAGGGAACACCATGTCACCACATCTGTGTAGTCATCAGAAAGAATAATAGCTATGGACCAGGGATCAGTAGACAGCTGGGGAATGATTAGGCCATGAATAGATACAAAATCAATGGAAAGATGCAAATAGATGCGGATATGCTCCATAAATCACAAGTTGTGGTGAGCTTATTTTGAATTGTATGAGTCTACTTAATGAGTTTACAGAGACAGAGATAGAGGCAAATAAGAGAAACTGGTAATGTAAGGAGCAAAGGAGCAAACTGGAGACTGCAGTGACAGCCACAAAACATTGTTTGGAAGAGGTAGCGGTAGAAGGATGCACCAATAAAGTTTGATTTAACAGTAGTGCTGCTTATTTCCTGTTAAATAACAAGAGACTGAAGGGCTCATTTATGCTCACTGTTAGATGCGGAGATGGACAGAGCCATGGCATGCACGTTTTCTGTTTTCTATATATAATGGACCACAGGCACCTACAACATTGCCTCCGTTTACAGGTACAATATTACGACCTCTTCCACCATTGCCTCGTTTGTTGTTATGAGAAACTTTTGACTCTTGACATGGAAGTATGAGGGCAGTGACAACATTTGAAACGGATGTATCTGTTTATGCACATAAAGAGAGTGTAGATAAGCCTTAAGTTGGTTTCATCATCACGAAAGTCTGTCCGTCTTAACCAAGTAGTAGTTGTGTGGGGTTGACAAAGTATGTACGATTTTAGTATGTACAAACAATAGAAACGGAAAAAATGCATATCAGACTGAACTGAACTGGACTGCTTGGTGGAAACTTATGAATCTTTATCTAAACACCGGTAGTAAACACCGGCACCAGGTTGAGTAAATTTAAGGCTTTAGTCATGGATATCTTCTGCCTTGTAGGATAATGGTGTGAAACATTGTGGGTGGGGGTGGAGGGCCATTGTGATTAAAGCTTCTTTTTTGTCCTCCACCCACCACCTTTCTTCTCTCCTGCTCTCATTTGCCCTTGTCACACATGGTAGCATTTAGCGGGCCTTTCAAGACTTAAGTGTGTGAGCACTAATGAATGGAGTTGGTGCTGCTCCGCCATGGCCTGGGAAAGGAAGAGGGTTATAAATTGTGTCAGTTAGCCTCCCTGAATAAAATGAAGCCATGTGGAAAATGAAATCCATTTCATCTGAGGAGGGAGGAGGAACATGTTTTTTCTTGCCCCCTGCCAGTTGTCACAGTGGTCATCGTGCACTTTGAAAAACCAACTGCCACTTGTTCTGGGAAAAGAGAGGGAGTTTGGGGTTAGGGCGCCATCATTAGCACTGCAGTCCATTTATGTCCATATTCTCAAGTACAATTTGATTTTCTAAAGAAAACACCAAATACACAGTTTTTATACTTAAGTGAAGTGAAAAGGTGAAAAAAGAGTGCTGAAGTTTATGCTTTGTTGCCTGACTTACACAGCACAATGATGGAACAATTGCCGCTGAAAAGCAGAACAATTTGCATCAGAATTCGCACAGCTTCTTCCTCTTTCAGTCCATCTTGCCCTTGGTTAAGGAACTCCTGGACCTCATAGTTTTCTCAATTTGTGGTCATTTTCAGCTGCTTTTCTTCTTTGAGTTATCTGCTAACTGCTATTTTTTAAATCTCCCAAGGTGGGTTGCACACATAAAACACTGTAGGTATGGCGTAACCTCTTAATCCAGAAATATAAATAAAGCTTACCATCTTTTCTTTACTGGCACATCAGCAGTACAGTAGCGACAGCTCTAGTGGCGTCTACACTGGACCTTCACTGTATAAATCTAAAGAAAAACCCCAAACTAATTTTTTTTCTGTATAGAGCTTGAACACATCATAATGTATCACTATACAACCTGCTAACAGCTAAGATCAACTAGCTCCCCTCCTGCCGATTTCAACACAGATTCGTTGTTCACACTGTAACATTATCAGGAAAACATCAGGGTGTGTCCTCTGAAGTGTCGACAGTGAGTTTACTGCGTCGTTTCTTTCCTGATGGTGTGCCAGGGAAGATCTCTTCTCATCCCAAATATGTTTTCTATTGTTGTCAGGACAAGGGGACACCCTGCTTTTTTTATGTGACTGTCATCTTATTTGCTGATAGGTTGATTGCAGTCAGCCTATACCAATGTTCAGCCAATAAATTGATGCATCCCTAATATATAGTGCAAACTGTATAGCCTTCTACAACAGGACTGAAGGAGTTTGAATGACACAGAGCATCTTGTTTTTCATTACAGGAAGAAGAGGAAGAAGAAGAGGCTGGAGAGTCCCCGGAGGAGGACTAAGCTACCACATCATCAATTCTCTACCTCATTCAGCTGTCAGGTCTTTCAAAGGGAAAAGACTGCCTTGACCACTTATTTTTGACTTTTTCCACATTGTTTTACTTGGTTTAGTTTCAGTCAGAGAATCTCCATCTTTGCTTTGTCACTGAAGAGGCAGAAATGTTCAGTATATGTCTGCACCTTCTGCATCATTTCCTTTGATACAATTTTACATAGACCATACAGAATGCAGCAACATGACAAAATAATCTTTTAGTAATTGTACTGCTGCCAGCTGTTATTGGTTGAACAGATACAAACAAGCAAAAAGTTTAGGTCCAGACATTCTGCCTGTCAAAACAAAGACAAATCAGGCAGACAGACATGTCATCTGCCGTGTACAACACACTTACACTCAATGAGTATCAACTGAAAACAGACAGACAGACATAATGAGTAAGTAAATGTTCGGGTGTTTTTATCCGGAATCCTCAGAGCATCATTATCTTCAAATGAGTGAGAGCATCAGTAGGGGGTGCATCATTCTGAAGACCTCACCATTGTACTGAGGTGCAAATTACATGCACTCATACTGCTTGAGCATCTCTCTCTCATGGACAGACACAGATTCACACACACACTTTCACACACCCTGTTGTTGACTGATTCTCCAGACACTGATGGCAGAATAGAGACTGGGACAGTCTGCTTTTGCCATACAGACATGTAGAACAACTTCCTGCTGTTCCAATATATCATTGTTGGCTCTAGAACACACCAACCTGCCCACTCCTCACTCAAACTGGTGTCAGGCCACCAAGCACAGGGAGACACAGAGAACTTCCTCAGGGCAGTGGTTTATCTATCATGTTGGCTAAAAGCTATTTAGATTAAAAAAATGTGCTGAGGTTGTAAGTATTGGCTCAGATTTAACTTTAGCATCAGACTGGAGTCCTCATACATCATCATCACAAACAAAGGCCATCCTGTGTGTGCTCTCTCTGAACAGCACCCAACGCAAAGGTTCATTGTGAGGGGAACCTACAGTTCGGTCTATACTCTTGACATTTTGAACCTGTTTACACCTGGTATAACCATGTATTTCGATGATCTGAGCCAGACTGTTCTCATGCTCTGTATGTATATCTATGAAAAGTAATGCACTACAATTCGTATATAGCCCATGAGCCAGTAATTTGCATAAAAACCCCGTAATCTGGAACTGTACTAGCCTAAACCTCATCTACATAACTTAACGTTAAGTATGTAACTGACGTAAGAATGTAACGTGACAATGCCAATTTGTTAGATCATTTGAACTGCTGTATGAGGATATGTTGTCTGAGCACAAGTGGACAGCCAAGACACATCACTGTTCGCATTAGCGCCTATCAAGCATCTCCAGTTGACCAAATGTGACTAGATATCATTTAAAGCCTGCGGTGTGGTTGCTAGGTTCGGACGTTTCCAGACACCTCTCTGTTGGCTCTGCAAAATGTATGCGGGCCTATGTTACGTACACCAGAAAGTTAGTTAGTTATTATGTTCACACTCTTGCTAGCATGCTCGCTAGATGTGTTAATGATGTCGGCTAGAAATATCACTGTCGAAAGAATCTAACATGTCCCCTTGCATATGACAAAACGGTGGACGGTCAACAAACACTTTATTCAACCTGT
The DNA here is from genome assembly GCA_035609425.1 of Epinephelus awoara. Classification (NCBI taxonomy): domain Eukaryota; kingdom Metazoa; phylum Chordata; class Actinopteri; order Perciformes; family Serranidae; genus Epinephelus; species Epinephelus awoara. Next base: position 27,870,287 of record CM069316.1, on the reverse strand, counting down.
AGAAGGAATTATAGAGAGACAGAGCACTGTCATGAACACAGCCACAATGTCCTGCAGTGATGACGTAGTCCTTGTCAGTGACCCATCAGGACACATGAGCGCGTACAATACAAAAGATATGTGGTCAAAAGCGTCCCAGACCACTTCTGCAAATGGTTTGCGTGATCGGATCAATACACGTCTGGGTCATTTACACTTGTTTAGTGCTGTCCACTTGTGATCTGATCACCCAGGACACATGTTAATACCAGGTATAAACCGGCTTGTTGAGTCTTATTCCCAAGTCTTAAAATACTGGCGACCTAACTGCCAACCCAAAGCGTCAGTATTTGTCGACTTGGAAATAAGACTCAACAATCAACTACCTTTCTCCAGAATTACGTAGCCTACCGAACCTTAAAATGAAAAGACTAATAATCAACTAATAATCTTCAAAACTTGAGCTATTACTTGTGGCCTTAAAATTTTACATAGCGCAGCTTCAAGTGATCTATTAAATCTAGCGCTAGGTTATGATAGCTGGTTCTTTTTATGGATCTGATCCATAAAGATAAGCATTGTTTGAAAATTACACCCAAACTTTAATATTTGGGTTGTGTCCAAGGGACAAATGATTTTTTTTATTTAGCTGATTGTCAGAACATCAATAAAATGATAAAGAGTAGATGTAGTCCAGCACTGCCTCCTGTATACACTTAAAGCTTTAATTTTGATGACTTGACCCAGGGTGGTGTCAGATTTACTTGAACATCAGAGCATTACATAAACTCTGCTTTGCTCTCCCTGCTGTTGGTGGACTGACACACCTCTTATACTGCTCTAGAAAAACCATAAAACCTCTTCACATCATGTCGGTACTCCACTACCAAACAGCTTGACAATGCATCATACTACTGTATACCAATTTATTCAGATTTACATTAACATAGCTTCATTCAGTTTGTTCTTTGCGCAGCATAGCTTTAAAACCTTGACTCCATCAATGATGTCACACCGCAAAGAATTTTACGGACTTGCAAAAAAAACAACCTCAAGAACAAAAACCACAAGAACAAACCACACATTACCTCATGACACACTTGATACCTGGATTTAGTGGCAGCGTGACATTGGACGACTCATCACGCACTGTAACTCCAGGGAGCCTTACATTTAAGGAAACCTGATGGTATGCCAGCGCTTTCTACTCAGTGATATGCAATATCCTCTCATGATTTCAAACTACCTCTGACTCAGAACAACCAGCTAATGAACGCTGTTGCTCAGTACATTCAAACTAATGCCTGGGAAGGCAGTGTGCGTTCAGATATTTGTGTTGTTAACTTTATACTGTACATTAAAGCGAGGTCATGCCGGTTGGTTGTTGTCTTGTCATGGGGGAACGGCAATTTGTCTGCAACTGTTTTGTTTGATTCAGCCAGGTAAACCCTACGCAATCCAGAAAGAAGCAAACGTCAGATATGACAGAGCCATGTGCATCAACATTAAAGGAAAATTCAGCTGTTTTACCACAGCTGCCTTATTTTTTCACTTGTTACCATCTTTCCTGTTGGTTATGACCATAGACTGTAAAAAATAATGAACGTCACCTTTTCATAGACTTTGAGTTTGGCATTTTGGCTGTCATCATCTTGGCATTTTGGGAGCCAGAAGTGACCATTTCACCATTTGAATGGGAAGGTGAAGATAACGCTAACACAAGCTGTGAGCTTAGTTAGCACGGTGCATTTACAGCTTCTACCACTGTGATAATGGTAATGTTGATTTGAGCTAGTGAAAAACAGGCTTAAGACCATTCAAACAAAACATACTTTCCAAAAAACCAAGTATGTCTGACTCCATAGAGTCTTGACTGCACTACAACGCTAACAAAGACTTTTTTAGGTGACCAAAATGTTACAGTTACTTTCATGAACTGAAAACAAAATGAAATAGCAACAGCTAAAACTATGCCTCAACTCTTTAATCTGGGGTTATGCCATGGTTACTTTACCTTATCAACCTCATGTTAAGCCGAGAAGCAAAGTCAAGAATTAGTTGTACAAGAATCATGAGTTGATCACTGATGCAAGGACATTAGTTCTTCACCCTGTAATTGTGGTAACATTTGTCACTATTTGTCTAAACATCTTAAGTGAGTTTTATGTGAGGATGTGTTTACTCGATCACTTGCCTCAACTCTTTTGTAAAGCACTGCCAGATCTTAGCAATGCAAGGTCAAAACCTATTGGCTATCAGTCTGATTACGATAAGTCTCTGGGGGCGAGAGCTAATATTTCAGCTGGTCCATTGTACCCAGCGTGTGGTGGTCTTTTCAGTTAATCTCTACAAACACAAGATAAAACAAAAATATCTGCATATGAACGCAGATACAATTTAAAAAAAGTTGATATAAAGCTAATTTGTGATCAGACGATAGCCTTGGTTCCAAGATTACATTTTGGCCAGTGTGCTCTGCCTCTTCACACAGACTGTTTACCTGCTATTCAAATGTGATTGGTCAATGCTACTCGGACTACAAACAAAAACACTTCTGATACCAAAATGTTGTGCAGTCGCCTACAGATTCTGCATACATATGCGGATATCTGCTAATACAGATTATCAGTGATGTGACTGAATTGTCATCATAACCTTCAGTAATGATGGTCAAAACTTTGAAAATAAGACATAGACTGCTAAAAGAAAACAACACAATGTTTCTTCCAATTGCAGACTGACTTCAAAGCCTGCAGTCCATCAATAACTTTCAGTGACACAAAGTAATTTCCCCTTGTTTAAACTTGGGTTGTTTAAATATGAAATATTATTGTTATTCTTGTTGAGCAGGGACATGTCATCGTATCCTCGTCATTATAAATGTAATATTTAGTCCAATCAACACATTTACAAGTGAAGTTATTGTTTCAATGCAGTCTTTTCAGTTTGTCTCCATCATCACTGGTGCACTTTGCACTGCCTGGCCTGACATTTTCTTCTTCAGCGATTCCTGGAAAGAGCCTTAATTCAGTGGTCTGTTTTTTATACTCTTAAACACAAAAGCAGCTAACATATTAAGTACTGTTTTTCTGATTTACCTTAATGTTAATTTGTATCTAAACATTGTAATGAAACATATTTAGCATTATCTGCAAACTGGGACTTCTGTTTGACAAACTGTTAACTTGAATTTATTTTTTTTTTCCGATTTACACAATGGTTTAATAAGGATCAAGTGTTTGTACGACGCTACATGATATAACTACAAATGTTTTTTTTGTTTTTTTTGGCTTTGAATAGTTGGAGTTGTTTTTCCTGAGTTATGTACTACCTATATATGTACAGTACCTCAAACAGACGTTAAACATGGACTCATCAATGGACAAATACCTACCTCCAGTCTTGAAAAGGAATGATTTTGCTGGTTTACTTTCAGTATGAGTTACATTGATGTATGATATGATCTATATCAGGACTGCAGAAGCTCCTTACTTAAAGTATTGTATCAGATCATTCAAGTTTCCAATCTCAGTACATTTGGATTCTCACCTTTCAAAGTGACTTTCAGGTTTTGAAACAGATATGTTTGGATTTTTGTATATTGTATTCATGAATATGTTTTCTTGTTTTTAATTAGTAGATATCGATATACTTGATTAGCTGTTTTGTGTACTTCACACAAATGTGATTTTCTTTTCTTGTGATATGGTTAAACCAGATGTATATGGAACTGCTTTGTACTTAGTGATGGATTATACCATTTTTCACCTGTCACCATGGCAACCTTTGAAAAGTTAACATGTTTTTTTTTTAAACTGGCCTGAGGTAGAGCCTCAGAGGAGCTACAGCCCGTCAACCTGCCGTCAGCATCCATGTCAAATATTGTCACTCGATTAAGTGGGCGGTATTAATGGTTATCAGCTTCATAGATATTTTGTCACTGATTGCATCAATTTGTGGGTTCAGAATGCCGTTATCAGCGCAATAATATTGGCAACTATCATTGGGTTTCACTTTCAGTTTTGTTAGTTTTTGGCACAAAGACAACATAGTTAGATTCAGGGAAAAAAATCATGGTATGGCTGAAATAAGTACTTTCTTTGGTGTATGCAACATGACTTAAGTCACATACATCACATGACATGCCCCACTGGACAAATGTCACATACTTAAACTAAGTCAGCATTGCTATGTGGTTACAAATGGGACATGAACCCCAGTCTCTTGAGTAAAAGTCTTGAGTTTGACCCATCCACTACCCTGATCAACCTCCCTATGCAGACTGTCTTGCTCTTTATACTAATGTTACGTCACCTGACTACCTTTGTTGTCGCATAACAGTAAACCATTTAATCTGCTGATGACTGCATTCTGAACATGCTGCTAGGTTTGGCAGGACCCATTCTAATCCATACCTAGGATGCTGATAACCACCAATAAAGCTGTAGCTGGTAACTTTAAAAAAACAAAAAAAAACTTTTTCACATTTGCTGAAATTGTCACTAAATTCTGACACTTGTATAAAAGACAGATAATCTGTAAATCCCATGCCTCTGCCTCCTCTGAGTACTTCTGTTGGCCAAGAATCCATTGCAGCTAAACCCAGCTGCTATGTGGAAAACAGTTATGCCAAAATTAGGCGCCTGCTGCTGGAACAAGCGTTCTCATTTTACAGCTAAATAGTATACTAAAATATGTTTGTGTAAACATTTGAGAAAAAGATAATACAGTAACAAAGGGTTTTTTTTCATATTTGATCAGCGCAGCCTAGTTTGACAGTTTGACCGTAGTTCACGAGCAGTGATTGACATGATTGATAGCTGCAATAGAGACTCCTTGCCTCTGATTGGTTGTTTTCCTTCAGCCACATTGGTTTCTAGTAATTATCATTAGGAGCACAAGGAGGAGGCCAGGTAATTCTGTGTTTTTTTCCAGGTTATTTGTCTCATGTACTACTGTCTGGATATAGTGACAGTTTCAGCAAATATGACAAAGTTACCAACAGTAACTTTAATCGACTGATAACATTCAAACCAGGTGCCTCTATCAGCAACACCAGTATGAAACAGTGGCATCGTTTAACAGGGGCTGTGGTAAACTCTCACTAACCCATAACCTGCACAGTGTCTTGGACTATAAAGCTGACCTCAAGCTGCAAAGCAACTTGTCACCTTACTGAGTGGCTAAGGATCAATATCTGAAACTCTAATAAACAGTAGTAGCTGAAGTAAGACGCTAAGAACAGTCTGAAAGCAATGATTCTGTCAGCGTGCAGGAGTTCACAAAAAAACCCCAATGGATGCAGGTGTAATTACATGCCACTGTCGTGTCTTTAATTCAAATGGCACCACCCAGGTCAAGTTTGGGTTTGATCGTGATGACTCATATATCTGATCTTAATTTACAATCGTGCAAGGCAAAAATTTACTGCACATTTAGTGTGAACACACCATAGTAGTACCATCGACTTAATGTTCCCACCATAGGTCTTTTCCATGCAAGATATTTTCACATGATAAGAAAGTACAGGTGTAAATAATAAATTAATAATAAATTAATAAATTGAATTGAAAAATGAATTCCATTTAGCTGCTTCAGTTTCAGGGCCCTGGTATTGTACATTCTGACTCACTGTCACATGGTTATGGTTTCTTAGGACACATGAATAGAACTTAGTCATTACCTCCGCCAAGGAGGATATGTATTTGGTTCGGTTTGTCTGTCTAGGGAAGACCTCATTCAATTTTTGAGCAGATCCAAATCATGGGGCAGATACAGAAGTTTTTTTTTTCAATTTTGTTAACATTGCGAGTCTTTCCTCTCTCAGTGCTAACTCTATTTTCTTTCTACCAAACTACACCCATCAACAGCCCTTTTTAAATAGGAATTGTGCAAATTTACAGGAAAGCCCAATCAGTCTTTTTTCAGCATTAACAGTATAAAAACAAAATCGGGGAGTGCAGCGAAATGCCGCCTGCCTACTTTTGTTTATACAGAATGTGCCTTTTTCGGGGCAATGGGGGGCGTGCCCCATTTTCGGGGCAATGGGGGGCGCGAGTAACAAAACGCGTGGCTCAGCGTTTGACGTAAACAGTGACGTACAGCCGTGGCTGGTCAGTGCTTCGGTGATTTTCTCATAAGCTGGCCAGACCTTCACCGTTCCTTCATTTGATGGTTAATGGCCTCTCCGTTTGCGAGAGCAAAGAGATCATCAACAGCTCCTCCCACAAGTCATCAACAGCCTCTCCCGTAGCGGAAGGGCGCCTTGTTCTTTTTAAACCAAAAAGGTTCCGCCAATATGTTTACCCCTTTGTGGCGGAAAATTAGGTACCTTGGATCAACTCGCCAATCCAGCTCTGTGTGTCTAAACACTTGCACCTTGCCTGCAAAACATCCCAACCTTTGCCGAAAATCTGTCAGTGTAAAAGGGGTGAACGGTATCACTGCACAAGAAGGGTGCATCTACTCATGGACAAGAGGCTGGTGACAGTTGGTGTTTCTCAAAGTCAAGGATGCTTCCTTGGAAGGACAGGTCCTTCAAAGTCAGGTCCTACAGAGGCTAGACTACTTTAGTAGTATTCGGTGAACACACATTAGAACAGGCTAGCGAGGGACTAGCCGTGCATCATTGAAGATGCCTTGCCCTCAATTCTGGCAAATCGTGCGCAAAGAATTGTGAGTACTCAGAGTACCACGGAGTATACACACATAAATACTTGAAAATTCTCTAAGGAAGGACTCTGTCCTCAATAGAATTCAAGGGATCCTTGACACTGGAACAGTCCTTCGGCAGGATTCAATGACAGCCTCCTTGACTTTTAGAAGCACCAAGTGTGGTGTCCTCCTTGTAAATTTGCATTTGCATGGGCAGCCCTACTCTGCCTTACTTTGCCTCTGATTGGCTTACCCTGACATTCTTACCCTGACCCTAAGCAGTATCACTCCTTTTGCCTAAACCTAACCTATACAGCGAACGAAGGCAACAATTACTAGCCTAATAGAAGGAGAGTAGAGTGGGTCATGCCTTCGCTGTCCCAGGAAATGCGAATTTGAGTCCTTCTCATCTGAGCTGTAATGTTAGCTAGCACAGTGGTGCTCAGTAAGCTAGCAGCAGAGGCACACTGCTTTCTGCGCAGCGATGCGATTGGTGGGTGTAGAAGAAAGAAAATAGTTCCTACAAGAACTAGTATTTATCATATGCAGACACTGTGCAGGTAATGCTGTTTCTAATCATCCAGTCAGTCCTAACAGAGAGAATCACAAGCTGCTGTTAAACGAGCTGGCTAAGAAAATACCGTGTGAACATGTTGACGCAGGCTGATCAGTAGCTTTGAACGAATGGCTTTGAAACAGACAGGCTTCATCATTTAACACCACACCATCCATCAGTCACATAGACCCCATGTAGACCTGGTATTACCATGTGATCTGTATCCATCTGGATAAGGAAAAGGCTACTGTATCACATGTTAACACTAGGTGTATATGGGATCTAAGTCACACCACTGAGCTCAACAAGCTCCAAGTTTGGAGCTTTTGAAGTTTGTTATTTCCTACAGTGATGTAGACTTGAGCTCAGTAGAATCTAAAACAGCAGCTAATGTTGTGTGGAGGTGATGTTACCTTGCTGTTGGGCAGAATGATTGTAGAAGCCACTGTTGATGAGCTTTCAGCTCTGGGAGTCTTAATGAAGTTGATCTCTTCTCTTCATGATATCATGTTCTAGTACAATCGAATACACATCACTACCTCCAGAAAGGCCTACTTTTACCTCATTTTCAAACTTAAATACTGTTTAAAATTCAGGTGTCCGAGAGCATATGGAGAACATTTTAAAATTTTATATATATATAGTTTATTTTTGTGGGGGATGAATTTTATAAGACTGTTTTTCTCTGCCTCTCAGTCACCATTAGGTAAGACTGGACATGTAACCTTTGGAAAAGATTTTTTCTTACTTTATGCAATGTTTTGTAGTTAGCTGTGAGGGAAGTGGAGAGATTTCCCAGCTCTCCCTCTGACTTGCTCCTTCTGTGTCATTTCAAAAGTCTTCTACAGTATCTAACTTTTATTGCTTTCTCTATCCACGTAATATTACTGTCTTTTATTTCACTACAGATTTTGCTTGCTTGCTAAACAAAGCCTTTATAGATATTCACTGCGTTTTATCCAGCACAATAAAAAAGTATGGCATCCATAACATAGACGTGTGTGTTTTTGATTTCTGCTCTTTAATCGTTTTCACAATGTAGATGAATCCTGTAAATCATGTGGTCTCCCCATTTCTGTGCAACTCAGAGGCTGCAGCGTTTTATGGTATCTTTGTATTTGCAATCTGTTACATACAGTGTTGGGAATGTTACTTTAAAAATGTAATTTTTCATAGTTTCTCAAAAAGTAACTGAATTACTGCACTATAAAAGTAACTAATAACCTGGAAAAGTAACTATAGCGTTAATGGCACTTTTTTATAAAATGCTCAAATATGTCAAATTGCTTGGACTACTCTGCCTCTGATTGGTTTATGATGAAATTTTACCCTCCCTAAGCCAATCATCATCACTTACGTGGTTGTCTCTCCCACCCTTCCCCCTCACCTGCCCTCACCAAAGAAAAAAAATGTTAGAGTGCCGCTGAGAAGGAGCTTGCTTGGGTGAAAGCCGCATCAGTGAGCTCAAGTAAAGCCGAATAACAGCGCATTTTATTGTAATAGTAACGGCGTTATAACAGGGGAGACAGTAACTTTTTTGATTACTGGTTACTGAAAAAAATGCAGCGCCGTTAGTAACGCAGTTTATTTAACGCCGTTATTCCCATCACATATTACATATTCCATAAGTATAGGAAATTATCCTTCAGTTTCAAGTCCCAAACACATCATAATGCACTCTTCATCAAGTGTAATGCTATTTTAACTAGGGATGCACCGTTGCGGATTGCCAGAGGTCCAACAATCAGATAATATCATGATACTTAAGTCACGATATGGTAGTACTGGGATATTGCGATATGAAGTGAGCCCTCATGTTCGTAAGTAAGTATTTCCAGAGTATTACTCTCGTATGACGCTGCTGGCAATTCGCATGGGTCATATGCAAATTCTCTTTTCCTTCAGTGTTAAAAAAATCCCAAATAAATCCAGACATTTGATTTGAACGCCAGCGGCGCATTTCTGATTTCTTTCTCCTGTGCCTCTATCTTTGTTCTGATGAACTTCCTGCCAAATGCTGCTGACTGAGTTGTGTTAAAATGTGGTTTGCAAAAAATGGATCATGTAATGAAAGATCAATACTTTGTGTCCATGTATTGATACAATATCGCCCCGCAAAATATTGTGATACTATGCTGTATTGATTTCTTCCGTAACCCCGACTCACAACCTGATCTCACAGAAATACTTGAAATGACCACAACCTCTTAACACCGCATTCCGTGGTGGCGGCATGTAATGGGTTAAAATAATGTGTCGGTACCATGGAAACAATGCCAGTGTAAAGTCAATTAGGATCCTTTGTCGTGGTGGACACACGAATTCCCTGGTTCAACAATGTCACGCAATGGGCGGTGGTTAATGTTGTTTTCCAGTTTAGAAAACGTTATTTTATCGCTATTTTTATTGTCATTTGACTGAATGCATTATAGTGCATTAGTTCTGATTGTTTGTTCTCTAAAAACATTGAATTATGTGTGACATAACTGTCATTTTGATGTAATGAGGTAGGTAGATTATAGTTATTAGAGGATAAATTCTTCCCCTCACGTTATTAAAATGGCAAATATATTCCTTTTTTATAATTTCCCCTCAATAACAATAATACTAATAACAACATGATAACAACCGGAAGGACGACCAACCCAAAAATGAGTACTAGATAAAATATTTGAAATTAACAAACATCTTTACTTTTTCTGAACATAGCTCACAGTGTAATTACTAGTTCAGCTTTACTAGATATTTGATATATTTATACCTATATGAACCTATTTTACAGTTCTACTTTACAAGCTGGAAGAACTAGTCCGTGAAATGAAATATTGACTGTACAAAGGAAATATGGTCTGCGCTATGGACAAAAAAATGAAGTGTATGAAATATATGACGTGACAAGAGCAACATGTGCATAAATAATTATATTATGTAACAGTGGAAGTTGAATGCAATGCACAAACTTAAGTCCAGTTTGGTGAAATAATATGAAAGTGACAAGTGCAGAGATTAAATGAGGGATGTGAAATGTGAAGTCCAGTTTGATCATCCCGTCTTCATCCTGTTTATACTGCCATGGTAGATTTGATGCACGCACACACACACACACACACACACACACACACACACACACACACACACACACACACACACACACACACACACTTTTTTTCTTAACAGAGATAGTGGCATTTGGATTCGGGTTCCGCCCACAGCACAATGCTCTTATAGCCCTATGCTATCAAAAGCTGGCAAAATACATTTATTTTATTTCATGGCCTTAACATTAACTTATCATATTGTTGAGTAATCAAGGACACTTTTGTATTTTTGTCTGTATACAGAAATGTTAAAGATATCATTGAGGAAAACGACGTTGCCGTGACATTGTTGAACCAGGGAAATCGTCAAAGGATCCTAATTGACTTTACATTGGCATTGTTTCCATGGCGTTGTTTCCCTCATTTTTTAACAACAGACTAATAATGTCAGCTAAGCATTAGCTTGCTGTGTTAATATTAGCCTCAATTTACTTTTCTTTGTTCAACTTCAAATGCTGAACTTTTTTTGGATCTGCATGTAATTTTTGATACGTTTTACATTATGCAATTTGTTTTTTGTTGACCACCACGTTGTTTTTGTATGCAAACTATATTATCTTTGGTATCATTTTCCCCACTGGTGCTTTTTTTTTTCAATTTTTATTTACTGCGAAAAAAGTCTGCGAAATCCTAAAGGGACTGAGGTAGGTGAACTTGGAAGTATACACAGCATGCTTATATTCATATTGACAGTGAGGATATGTACAAGTACAAAGAATGTAAATGTGCAAGTATGAAGTGGATTTGGGGAAAAGTGTGTGTGTGTGTGTGTGTGTGTGTGTGTGTGTAGGTGTGTGTGTGTGTGTGTGTGTGTGTGTGTAACTGGAAAATACAGTATGTCACCATACAGGCCTATTGAGAGAGGAACAATAGCAGGCTGTATGGCGGCCTTTCACATTGTCCTCACTGAATCTGGGGACAACACAGGTTTTGATAGGATTAAAAAGACTTTTAAAGATTGGGCCCCCCAGTGCCATGCTGCACCCTCTCCATCAGACCCTCTCCCTCCTCTCCATAACATCTCTCTCCTTCCCCTCTCTGAGTATGTGACCACCTTGGAGCCCTGGACCTCTGACCTTAATGGGATTTCTGCGAAAAAGGGGGCTCCCTCCCTCACATCAAAGCTGGCCGACTCGCTGTTGCCTGACAGGCTCTGTCACTCAGCGGCCACCCCCACCTCCACCCCACCTCTCGTTGTTAGTGTCAGCGCCCATCATAAAGCCTTGTACTAATTCCTCCCGATTGACCCATGAAGAGGAGGAGGTGTGTGTGCAAGTGTGTGTATGGCAATTTGGAGCAGCTTAATAGGCCTTGCCCTTTTCTTAAGTTCACTTCTCTGATTCATGATAATGGCGAATAATTTATCTCAGACAAGCATGATAATGGCTCATTTATATCACAGTGAAGTGAATCAGATTACATTTTATGTCTTAATACACATAATAACAACTCTGACATGGTTAGTGTGACAGTAAGATTCACAACTTAATAAATTTAAAGGAGCTTTATGTGAAATTATGTTAAGTGTGTGAGTTGTCTGGACACAGTTCTCAGCATGGAGGTGACTGAGCCAGGGACAAGCAGCTAATGGTACTAACTCCATAAACAGCGCTAAACAATGTCAACAATGCTGACCGAGCTAATGGTGTTAAAAAGGTGGGAACTGGAGGGTGGGCACTACGTTTCCATGTCGACCTGGTCTCAATATCAGAAACGACCTTTGTATGAGCCCAGTGCGGCAGGAACGAACTAGCCAGTGGGATACACCAACACCTCCAAACTGCTGTTGACGTTCACCACCACAACGCCAGGACATTAACAAATGCACGTGGATAGGTTAAAAAACCCCATCCTGGTTTGGCTGTACATTCATCGAGGAAGTGGACGCTGGGTTCTTGGGTGAAAGTGCGGGATTCGTTGGACATATCCACCACCCTTCCCATCCACCCTATAGGACTTTCCAGCTGCTTATATTACATCATAATGCAGCGTTTAAACCTGACACCGACCAGCAGCATATCATACTGCCACAACAGATGCTGTCTGGCCATGTAATTAACTGATGCCACCTGGCCATGTGTCATGCTGGCACGACAGGTGCCATCCGGCCGACCAGTGCCGTATAACACAGCGAAAGGTTACATCCAGCTGCATTACAAACTGATGCTGACAGGCGCAAAAGGTGGCTTGTGGCTTCAGGTATCTGACACCGACATCACTGACAAAGTGGCTGTGTTTGACAACTTCAGAATGGGAATGGACTTGATAGACACGTGCATTAACATGGATGTGAAGCCTTCCTGCCTGCCGGAGAATCTGAGGGCCGCAGAGAATGTTGAAAACAGGCTCAAGACCCACCCTTTTAATCTGCCTTTTAATTAATGTCCCTTTTATCTTCCTAATTTTACTAATGTACTACTTTTAGGCTACTATTTATTATTGCTTAGATGCTATTTATTATTGTATTTACTTTTAACATGCTCTGCTTTCATCTACTGTACTGTATATGCTTTAATTTATCTGCTTTTAACATGTAAAACACTTTGTGCTGCATTTCATTGTAGGAAAAGTGCTCTATAAATAAAGATTTATTGATTGATTGACACTGTAAGGGAAACTAATTTAAGTCACAATTGACCAATAAATTATGAGCTTAATGTATCGACTGAAGTATTGGATGTAGCTTCTGTGACTTCACCCACTGGTTTTTGGGCAGCATTTTGGCTGTCACCATCTTGGTTTTTTTAGTCTTAAGTGACCATATTTGTATGAGAAGCAGGAGCTGTGGAGTTTGAGGGATGGATCTGATTTACAGACTGTAGTGATGTCTTCCAGACAACCTATGACTCAGGTGGCCTGCCCTTACATATGCGCAACTTTAAGCCTTAATACAACATAAATGGGTGAGTTACACCAAAAAAAAAAAAAACAGCCTCTGCGCAGCTGTCATGAATGTTGAAATTATAAGAGACCAAAGCCAATTTTTGTACCAGGCTGTAAACATGTTTATGTCTGATGTAAAGTTGAGCATTTTAACATGAGGGTCTATAGAGATTGACTCTCTCGAAGCCAGCCTTAAATGGCCATTCAAGGAAGAGCTGTTTTTTGCACTTGGGCATAAGCTTCATTTTTCAGCCTCAGAGGTTGCCACATGGCTGAATGGTTCACTGATGTCAAAATGGGGCAAAAAAGCACAAGATAAATACACAGATAACCAATAGTATGTGTACTGTTGTCACTGGATAGGCTGAACAGTATTTCAAATCTAATGGATAATTTCAAGGGTCAATGACCAAATGCCACACCCCATTAACTCACAGCCTATCTCTCTCCAGCCTATCACATAAACTTTTTCCCTACGTACTATTGTTCTAGGAAGCACCCAATTCAGCTGAACATTGCTGAAAATGTGCAGTAAAAACCTTTCACCATACTCTTTCACTAACTCAGTGACATCTTCTAGAGAAATGGGTTCCCCAGAACCTTCCAGCTCTGCCAATTCTGGGGAAAACGTGAGTTAGGTTCAGGACGTGTTTTCTCTCAAAAGGCTCTAGTTTCCCGGCACAGCGCAGGGTGGTGAACCCCGTGCAGAGCTAGTTTCAAGCAGCGCAACCCGAGGCACGCTCAGTTTGGTAGTTTGGCAGACCAAGGCGCGCTGAGATGGGTGTGGTGGCGCAGCAGGGGGAGGTGTCAACAGATCCAGCTTGGCGCAGTGACAGCTTTGTGCCAAAAGGCTTCGCCAGGTCTACTGTCAGCGCAGGTGGAGCGCAGCCGGTGTAAGTGAAAGTTTGGCTGACCGGCAGACAGTGCGCACACGTCACCAAAACCTCACAGGCAGGTTTCCAGAATGTCAGGCACATTAACGATGCAATAAATACCCACAAACGCCACTATTCAATGCAACTATCTGCAATCAGCACATAAATGTGTCTCTATATCGACTGTCCCGTCACATCTGATGTCAGATCAAAGGGGATTGGCACCGTTTGGCACGTTTGGCACGCGTAATGGAAACCCAACCTGATTTGATTAACACAGCTGCAAACTAATGAGTTCACATCCCTTTCAGCCAACCACAAACAGCCACAGCATCAGATAGGGAGTATATATTCAGCACCTGTCATCTTAGAAAAGTCAAAAGAAAAGAAACAGAGTGAGACTGCGAGAGAGAAAGAGAGCATGCGCGCGCACGCGAGAAACGCAACATTGATTTACAATTGTGGTGACCTCCTCCCAGGCTACCTTTGCATCATCAGCCCGTGGAGGTCTGCTCGCAGTTCTGTATATTCGGACACTGCGAGCAGTTTCCTCCTGGGAGAAGTTTGGCCGTCTGACGCTGCTGCTCTCTTCTGCCATGGCGAATTGAGTAAACTCTCATTACGCCTTCACGCGGCGCAGTTAAGGGCGAGGAGAGGGGCTCATTTGATTGGTGTGATGTGTGTAAAACCAACTCCACGCCTTCCTTCCGACTTGCGCAGGTAGGAGGGACGGAGGTGGGATAGAGGAGTAGCTGCGCCAGCACGCACGGTGTGCCAAACTTGCAAAATCCGCCTGGCTACACCCAGTTGGCGAAGCGGCTTCGCCCGGTCTGTGAAACTAGAGGCCAGAGCGTTACTTCCACCAACTAACAAATTTACCAGGCTGGGTCAACAGTCCTACTCCCCTGCTGTAAATAGTCCCTGCCAGTTTGCCAGAACCTCTGGGGATTGCGAGGAGTTCCCCTTTGGGGCCATTAATATCTGTACAAATGTTCATGTTCAATTTTTAAAAAAAAATATATTTCACTACTAGAATTGTGGACTGAATGGCCAACCAAATGACATTGCGTTTATGAAGTAAAACAAAGTTAGTGTTTCTTGAAATGAATGAAATTATACAATCAAAGCAAATACATTTTTAAGCCTTGTTCAGACTAAATATTCAGACTAAGTTCTTTCTCTTTCAATTTACTTAGGATTTCAACAGCCATTGCACTTATAAGCTAAATGAAATATTCCATCAAAATATGTTAAAAAAAAAATAATGCAATGATGCAATGCTTTAGGTGTAAAAATTGTACTACAGTATATATATCTGAATTTTGCTGGTAGCAAACTAGTTATTCATATCTGAATATTCTTAAACATGTTAACTAAACAGAACTGGCAGATGTTCTTAGTCCACCACATGCAAAATCCTCTTTGTTATGATCAAGTTAAGTCAAGTCATGTCAAGTCAAGTCAAATTTATTTATATAGCACATTTCATATGGCAGGCGTGAACTCAATGTGCTTGAAAGCAAGTAAAAATCATATAAGACAAAATATATAACATTACATTAACATTACAAATGTAAAACAAATATGATAAAACATAAAATAAGATGTTACATATATAGAAACATAAAATCATATAAGACAGCATAAAAAATAAGATGGTGAGAAGGTATTACAATAAGAGAGTAGGGTAAGAACGTATAATTATTATCATCGTTAAAAGAAATAACAATAGTAATACTGTTTCTAAAAAGAAGCTTTTGCCCATTAACCTAACTAAAAGCTTGTGAAAAAAGATATGTTTTTAGTCTGGTTTTTAAGGAAGACACTGTTGTAACAGACCTGAGTTCATGTGGTAGAGAGTTCCAAAGAGTAGGACCATAATGGCTGAAGGCACCATGAGCTGATTAGTATTTATTTTTGGTATGGTGAAGAGACCTTTATTATTTATTATTTGTCAAACTAAGTTAATTTCACTCGTAATTTTTAAGTTGCAACAAGTTCACAAATTAACAAAATTCAACACAATTTTCATCAACCATAATTAGATATACAGTAAAAATAACTTAATACCAGTAGCTGTTTTTTGAAGTTCAACTTGTCAGAGTTTACATTATAAAGTACCGATGCCCTTTACTGATCACACATTATGATAAAAGGCAAGTGCAGTGGAATCTGTGGATGGTGTTTGTACTCAAGATGTAAGTTGTAGTGTTTGAAAGAGAAAATCTGTACAGACTGTGAGCCCTATCACAGCATGCCTTTCTTCTAGCAGATGAGCAGAACACTGAGAAGGATTTGCAGTGGCACCCCATGATAAACAAACTTTGTAAAAGTAGGATATATACCACACCACCATCCCATGCACCGCCCCTAACACACACCATACACTCACTCCAGACAGGCACTTCCCCAGACCTCTTGAGTAAATAACCTAAATATCCCACTTCTTGTGTCAGGAAGTGCTACTTCCGGACATCTCCAAAGAAGAGGCAGTGAGACAGATCACTCCCCCGGCTTTTCTCTTCCTCTCATCTCCCACATTCACAACCACCAAACTACTGACCGATGCTGTATATTCAGTGGCTATACGTAATTGCAGTAGGCAGTCATAAGCTGTATATTTAACACCTCCAACAATTCTCTAATTATCTAAATTCATAATAAAGTAGTGGCTGTTTTAATCACTGTGTAACTCTTGATCTCTGATGTTATGTCAGTTCGGTATGCATATGCAACATGTGTTGCATATGCATACCCTAATGCATACCCTACCAAGCTTGGTAGCCTGTCCAAAGACTAACACTTTGGATGTGCAGTGAGCTGTCCTGCTGTCATCTGTCAAACTGTTTAATTTATAAGACAAAAACATCCCAGACTCATGACCAGAACATGAAATGATAAATAACATGAGATGCTGTGGACATTCCTAAGGCTTTTCATTTACTACATCATTTGATTCTTGTGCACAAAAACAAACAAACAAAAACAATGGACTGTCTGAAGAGATCAAAATGCGTAATACATCTTAATAAGCTAAAAGGTAAAATGCTTTGAAAAGCAAATTTATGTCCTAAAGGAACAACCCTGTCTCCTGAAAATTATGATTAGTTATATATCATATACAGTCAATGTGCAGGAGTAAATATGTTTCATACATTAAATAACATATCTGCAAAAACTTCAAAATTACTTTCCTACCATATGCACTTTTGAATATAGGCTTGATGAAGATGTTGTCCAGGCAACTCAGAGCATTTGGTAAAGTGTAAGAGAAAGTGTCAGCATATCTGAAGACCTCAAGCAAACCCATTTGACACAGATTAGGTTGTGTATTCCATTATCCCATGTCAAGGTTCTGCTCTTTGCATGTCCAACCAACCATCCCAACCATCCCCCACTACCCCTGTGGCTCATAAAAGTGTTTGTACTATTTGATGTTTGATGTGTATATTAACTAGGGGTCTACTCTTTGGACCCCATCCCAAACAGACCAATGGAAAATCTAATTTTTTTAAAGACTTGATCAAAAAAGGGACCTGTTAAACGTCAGACCCTATCCAAGTGGATCAAGGATTAAATCCTTTTCAGAATGCTTTCAACCTGAACAGACCCAAAGACAGAGAGAACACCATCACTAGTATGATGCTCCACTAACGAGCAGCTGCAGTGGAAAAGTGCAGCAGTACAACATCTTTTACTTCACAGTGAGTCCTCCCAGATCAATTTGGGTAATACATATACTGACATGCAGACCAAAGATTGTTGATGAAACACTGGGACCATGCAATGGGTTAATCTTGGGGTTTCCAGGAATACACATCCAACCGATTTCCCATTTCCCAGGAAATAAAGGAAAATGGGGGGAAAAAAATATGATGTTCTGGGCAAAATTTAAAAAATATATACAGTATGTATCACTACAGAATTACATTAGTTCTTCACATAAGTCCTTTATGTCCTCTATTGATGCAATGTTCTGAGTCAGCAAGCATGCAAAACTCAGCAGCACAACAGTAACTTCCTTTTGGCCCACCAAGTTCATTTACAAAATGTAAAAAGAAAATGACATGAACATACAAGCAGACAGACAGAAAGAGAATAATATTTACAAATAATAAAAAGTATAATATGAACTCATTAAATCCCACAGAATAAAAAGAAACAGACAGCTTCCTAATATGGATAAACCTATACCTTAGACTTTTCTAAATATACAGTTTTTTTATTACCATTTAACTTTCTCACACAAAAATAACCTATGTAATTATATAATATTAATGACCCAATATCTATCTCATGTCGGTCATTGTGGGAACCCATAGGTTTATGCATATTTTCTCCCTGTTGCTTGAAATATGAGCAACACATTTTGACTGTGGCTGAAGTTACTATAAAAGCAAGTCATTTTCTGGAATTGTGTGCTTCTGAAAAAGATTAAACCCTCCACTCTACCTGACCCGTCTACATTGAATATAATTTCGATGCAGCTGCAAATGCTCGACTCAGGTCCCAATATTAGGAATTTAGGAAAATGAAAACCTTCAGTACTGTAGCCTCTTGGGAACAGTCATGGGTAATTCCACTTTTGGTGTTGAAATATTCCAGTATTTTAATTATAATAATTAATAAATTACACATGGCTTATTATTAATAAAGTTAGTGCTATAATGGCTTCAAGGTATTTGTCACTGTTGGCAATGTTTTCCTCTTCTGGCTAAAGAGTGATTTTAAGTTTCCAGAGCTTTCATGTCTGATACCCTTGCTATACACTTCACATCCTTACCTAAGATCCAAAACATTTTCACTTAGAGCAAGAAGCTGTTAATTCTATTAACCTTTCTGGACTCAGAGGAGTGTGTGTTATGGATGTTTTTTTGTCCTAGGAGCTGTCTGGGTCTCTAAGAAAGCCCAGGATCATTGGAAAGGGGTTAAGGTTACATATCTGTCCATTTAAGTGCCTTAACACCAGGCTGCACATGCAGTTAGCCAGCAAGCATTTCATTGACCAGCCCAAATGAATATGTCATTTTTACATCACATTATACATATATTTATATACCCTTACATGTCAAAGCTTGATATGAGAGTATTCACAGTGTAAACGTTTGCTGGGCACTGATTAGTTTCCTTTCACCGTGAGAGGATATAACTGCTTCCTTCTTCATCTCCTGTCATCAGTCACAGACTGCCTATCTATGCATTCTTACTTCCCAGAGGAAGCACAAATGGTGGAAAAAGGATGTCTGAAAGCAAAAGGTACCATAATGGGATATATTTTTTCCAAAGATTTACCAATGGCCAGGAGGATGGAGAAGGGTGGAGGGAGGGTGTAAAAAGACTAACAAAGGTTGATAGAATATTACATTTGTGAATATCACATTGTACACATTACTCAAAGATATTACAAAGCCCCTACAATAAACCCAGAAATAATAAATAAAATAAAACAATTTCTTCAGTTGTCTCATTTTATTTTATTCCCAAGAATCAGTAACGACACTAACATCCAGGGGTTAGCAGCAAGTTGAACCACATCAAAACCCTTTTTATGTAATCTTACAGGGTTAAAAGAACAGAGTTGTTACTGTTACCTGTCATAATTATTAGTACGAACATCATCTCTGCACCATTACTACCATATTTTTCAACCCAGTCACTGGAAGTAAATGTTAAATGTTAAATGGTAAATGTTAGTGTCTGCAAATCACGGATATGTTACATTTTGTACATTTCATGTATCATATCAATGTTTCTAAAGTGACATAGTATATGAGCTGACCTTGTCATCAGGGGTGGAGGGGACGGTATACGGTTTGTCACCTAGAGACACCTGCAAAGCTGCAGACAACTGTTTGAGACCAACAAACAAGAAAAATTGTTGTTGTTTTTTAGAGGGTCATTGCTGTGTTTTCAGCGTCTTTTTATCCACCAAACAGGAGTTTTTAGCAACCTGTTGCTGTGTTTAGTGGGATATTACCACCAGAAGGTGTTTAAAGTAGCTGCTTTTTGTTTTTACCAAGATATGATAAACAGGAGAGATAATGGATTACAGGTGAGGGGCAGCCCAAGAAGGATAGCGACGCCCATTTTGTGCATTTTTTTTGTCCAGTAAATTGAACTCCAAAAGTAAAATCTGAATGTCTTTACAAACTGTTTGTTATATATCCATCAGTTATCCTGTTGGTTGGGGTGGATCCAACTGTAAATGTATTGTAGCTGATTTACTAGAAAGTAATGGTAAAAATTCTGGGATTCTTGAGTTTTTGGTTTTTGTAGAGTAGTAAATTTAGTTCCCTGTCCTTTTTGTTTTTCAGCAGAATTTGGGAATGATTGATGATTGAAGTTAGAGATTTAAACCAGGTGAAGGTGGATTGAGTAGTTTTTTTTGTTCCTGTATTAGAATTATTATTATTTATTTTTTGTGGTGACGAGTAAGGGTTTTGCAGGAACGGCAATATATCATCTGCGTAGAGACTGATCTTATGACGTGTGTTGGGTGCTTGGATTGCTAGATGTTTTGACAAACCACTGCTGCTAAGGATTCAATGAAAACACAAAAAATAAAACACAAAACACAGGACTTATCACTGGGACTTTCCCCAGAGACTGGTGTTTGGAACCATGTGAACTTTGAATCATTTTAAGGTATGTCATCACTATGTTTCTTCTTCTAAACCTAAGCGCAGTAACTTTACTAGCCTAAACAGATGCCCAACCATGTTTCTTTTCCTAAACCTAACCATAATAACTTTACTTGCTTAAACCTGGGGCGGCAGTAGCTCAGTCCAAAGGGACTTGGGTTGGGAACCGGAGGGTCGCCTGCTCGAGTCCCCGTCAGATATGGAGCGTGGATTGGTGGCTGGAGAGGCGCCCGCTCACCTGCTGGGCACGGCTGAAGTGCCCTTGAGCAAGGCATCAAACCCCCAACCGCAGCAGCCCCCTCACTCTGACATCTCTCCACTTTGTGCATGTATAGGTCCTGTTTGTGCATGTGTGTGTCTTGCGGACCTGTGTGTTAATGACAATGGAGTGAAAAAATTGAAATTGAATTTCCCCTCAGGGGGATTAATAGAGTATATTAAATTAAATTAAACCTAACCTTAAACTTAACTTATGTTGAGTGCCTACTTTTACGTCAAACGCATAACATCATTTATTGGGCACTAATTTGTTGGTCTATCACAGGGACTATTGTGTGTGCATTTTATGCTTATATCTCAACAGTTTTACCTCAAAGTATGACTTTCTTGACCTTGAAATTTATGTTTTAAATTCATTAACGACATATTTGGATTTCATGCCACAACTCAAACGGGACCAAAAGATAACAATGCTCTCCTCATTCACTGCTATTCATATTTTTTCCGATCTAAGGTCCCATGAGCTTCACCGGAAGGGGCAAGACTTCAGCACTCTATGCTGAGGGAGCCCTGGCTTGCATGGTTTTTTTTTTCTCTTTTTCTCCTTTTCTCTTGTTTTCCAAAAAAGAAAATTCCCAGTTCTTCCCAGGTCCTCAGAGCTTTCAGTTAACGTCAATGACAACGGTCTTCAATGTGAAAACTTTTTAATGGAGAAATAGTCCAAATGAATTCTGACCATTAATGGAACTTTTACCTTCCTTGCATTTCACACAGCACTTAATTTGAACACGCCTCCCTCCAAAGTCCTATCCTCCTCCTCCTGCAACTCCACCTCACTCCAAAGGCATACTCCCCCCTCCTCCATTACTTCCTCATTACGTCTATGATAGACATAGGCGTTGGCGAGGTAACGTGAGATACATGGAAGAGGAGAGCGAGTTTAACGTTACAACCAAGACAGTCAAGTGCAACCCCGGAGTTTTAAAACTCAACCGGAGTCAGTGATGACTGTTGACTTTTAGAATAAGGTCACAGTGCTAATGTTAGATAGTAGCGTTAACGTTACTAGTAAGTGTAAACGCACAAGGAAAATAACGTTAATGTTTCAGAGGCTACGTTACAGTAGGCTAATGTTAGCCATTAGCAACTGGATGCTGTGTTGTCATATAATGTTATGAACTGACCTGAACTTCTTTATTTGTCACTTTTATGTACAGCACAAAAATGAAATGACATTTCACATACCCCAAGCAAAAAGAAACATAACATTTAAAAACAATTTGTGCAACATATAAGAAAGAACATATTGTGCAATAGTAAGAAGAAAGGGGTCAACATTTCACAGTCAAAAACAGCAGAGCAGAACTGGGAGATCCTCTTCACATCACAGCACCATGAATTGTGTATATTGCCAGACTGTCACCAAAGAGCTTACCAGATGATGCAGCCTCCCTGTCTGCTCTATGTAGTGTTAGCCCCGTTAGCTCAACACCGAAGTCTGATATGTTACCATTCATCCATGTGTCAGTGAACACAAGGACGCCACAGTCCCTCACTCCTCAGTGAGCGCATCTCCACAGTCGGATGTAATCCATTTTCGTGTCCGACGAGCAAACGTTCGCCAGAAGGCGATGGGCTAACCTTTTATCCTAGAGCTAACGTCTCTGCGCTTCCCCCGCTCCTGCTTCCATGTCCCATTACAGTGCTGCTGGCGTCTCCCCGTTGGGACAGCTCCAGTCAAAACCATGGTCATCTCAGGGCTAGCTTGAAATAGCAGACCGAGCTTGCTACACATCCTGAGCTTTCTTGGTTGTAACTAGGAACTCGCGACTGTATTGCACTGAAGAATTTACTTCTTGTTGCACTGTGTTTATAATTTATATCCACAAGCGTCCCTGTTACTAGTTTATATCCACAAGTGTCCCTGTTATTAGCGTATTTGTTGTCTCACAGACTCCGGGGTGAGGTGGGGTGGTTGATGTTACACGAGCAGTTACATCAGTCGGAGGCCTCCACATGGGGAAGACCGACAGGACAGGAGAGAACTCCAACCAATCTACGCAGATTGGTTGGAGTTCTCTTAGAACCATATGACAACGGTATAATGATGAATTTTTATTTCTGGTGGAATTCACTTTCATTTTAGTGTGCCATCAGCTTGTTAATAGCATTTTAACCTAAACAAGAAAAGTGTAAAATTTCCAGAAAGGTAAGTGTTGCTTTAATGCAGAAAACAAACACACTCTTAAATGGACGTGGACTGCAACAGCAGCACGACAAATAAAACGTACTGGTAATGAACAAGATGCCGTGCCTTCTGCCAGTATGCCATTGTCCACTGCAGTAACTGGATCCAGTGTGATTGCTGGGAGTAGCTGTTTAAAGGTATGAGTCAGGTGTCATGAAAGAGTCTCCTGCCTATTTCCATCCTACACACCCTGAAACTGGGTGGATGTTCTCATCTCTGGTTTCCACAGTCAGAACTGACCAAAGCAACCTTTCTCTGCTCAGTGTGGGTGGCTGCAAGGTGTGTGTGTGTGTGTGTGTGTGTGTGTGTGTGTGTGTGTGTGTGTGTGTGTGACACACACCAGTGTAGCACTGAGGCTACACTGGTGGGAGGATTTGTGGTGTCTTAAGTACGTGCTGGTTTGAGCTTAAAATGTCTTTCCAGAGGTCTCTGTGTGAGAGTGAGCCAAGAGCGGGAGACAAACACACTCGTGTTTGAATTAAAACAACCTTTTTTTTTTTTAGTTCAGCAGGTTTGTATATTAGGTCCTCCAATGTTTTTTTTTTAAATCACATCAAGGTAAATTCACCCAAATAATGCACAAACATACTTTCTGTCTCCCGTATTGTGATATCTGTTCATGCAGACACATGGATACACACTGTGAACACGTCTGGTTCTATTTCTGACGGTGTTTATTAAGGGGGCTAACAGTTGACTCCATTGAAACCTTGCAGTTACACTCCATCACAATTCTGTTTCAAAATCCAGCTGATATTGGTCACTCATAGCTCTTTTGATTATACAGGCATCTTGGTGGTCACAAGTTTAGGTTATTTTCAGTACAATGCACATCAACATTAGTGATCTCATTCATCATCTTAACCAGCAGGGCCGGATATAGCCTGTCAGTCTTGGTGGTGCAGTAGAAAATGTCAGGGGTCTTAATGTTACAGCCAACACACACTATAGTGTCCTTGTGGTTTAATGTGCGTGCACATTTGTTGTTTTTAAACACTATATTTGTCACTGTACATTAGCCAGTACAATGGCAGGAACTTGAACATATTGGAACAAAACACTAGCCTATGATTTAACTAAATGTGAGTTTAATTTATTCCCTTACTGACACTGAGAATAGTGTTTTTTATTTTCATTTTTTAACAGAGAATGGTAAAAGCAACGTGACTTAGCCACCCCAGACTACATGTGAACTTTTTTCAGTTTGACTTTTTAACACCACACTCAATATACCATGAACTTTAAACCCTCCACAATAAGCTTTTATGATTTTTGTTTTTATTACATCACATTAACAGTCATTTCTTTTCGATCCGGTTTTGTCTTAGCAGATGGGTTACAAATTTATCAGTTGACAGCAAACACATGCATGCTAGCAAAACCTCATGTTGTAAACATACGGCAAGTTGTCACATATCGTTGCTTTGTCAGTGGCCTTTCACGTCTACATATTACCAGCTAGGTATCTTCCTGTGGATGCCGGGATGCCGCAACCAATGCCAGGATGTCAACAAATCACATGGTTAGGTAACAAAGCACTTGGTTAGATTTAGAAATAAACATCATGGTTAGGCTCTTCATTCACACAGGAAGTGAACACCGGGCTCCCAGGTGAAAGTCCGCTGGGCTGATGCACAAGAGCACCAATGGGTTCTCCAACTTCAGAGGAACCATCAGGGAGAGTAGTGGTTTTAGCAGTTGCTAATTAAAACATGATTCATAACGAAAAGCTAGCGTTACTAAAGACACTATGCTAACATTAGCCAAATGGAACTCACTCCAGCATTGCATCATGCACTCCCATGTATTGCACCCAGATTAGCCTGCCCTTTTTTACTATTGAAACTGTTTAAGACAGCTGCTGCAAGAGGGGCAGCCTGCACCTCCTTTGATCCAGCCCATAAACCAGCATCCACAGACTGTATCAAAATAATGGATGTAGCCACCGTGATGTCACCCATTGGTTTTTGGACTGCTGTTTTGAAGCCTCAAATTTGGCGTGTTGACCGTCACCCCCTCGGATCTTTGGAGCCATAAGTGACCATATTTGGATGAGGGTTGAGCTAACCCCTAATGCTACCTGCTAGCTTGGTTAGCACGGTGTATTTACAGTCTATGGTTGAATGTGATAATGATAATGCTAACTTTTTCTTGTGAAAAACAGGCAAAAAAGAGACCCTCCTTAAGACAGTCTTTTAGTTCAACCAAATGCTGAAAAAGACTTTTTTAGGCAACCAAAATGTTACAGTTAGGATAACTCTCATGAAAAGAGAACACACTGCAAAAGCAATGGCTAAACCTTTATGCCAAGTTACGCCATGGTTACTTTACCTATCCAGCTCTGTTGCCAGTGTTGGGAAAGTTACTTTTGAAATGTAATGGGTTACAAATGACTAGTTACCCTGTTAAAAATGTAATAATAATAGTTTAGTAATGTAGTAATAAATAGTAGTAGTGATACCAATATAATAAAAATGTTATAATAATATTATAATAACAATAATATAACTATTTTATTGAAAGTAATGTATTTTATTACATTTTATTAGTTTTTCAAAACTTTTCTAAGAAACGTTTTAAACTGGGAAATATAGCTGAAAAATATCCAAATATGCTATGATAAATAAAGCATTCTGATACGACAAAGGATTCAAAGCAACAATTCAATTCAATTAATATCAGTTCAATTAATTTAATTTCAATTCAATTCGATTCAATTCAGTTCAGTTCAATTCAATTCAATTCAATTCAATTCAATTCAATTCAATTCAGTTCAGTTCAGTTCAATTCAATTCAGTTCCATTAAATTCATTTCAATTGACCTTTTTATCAAAGAAAGTGTCTTCCACTGTAACCACCCCCTTTTTTTATAATTTTATTTTGATTTTTCAATTATAACACAAATCAAATTGATTCCATTAATTGCAGATAAAACATCACAAATCCTTTGCCAGAATCTCTGTAATTTGCTACACTGCCAGGTAGAGTGAAAAAAGGTGCCTTCCACTTGACCACATCTGAAACATAGGGGTGAAACACTGGAATTAAACTTATGTAGCTTAGAAGGACTAAGATCAGTCTGGTGTAAATGGTTAAGCTGAATTAATCTATATCTTGAGTTTAATGTACATGTGACACCATTGTTACATAGATCTTTCCACAATCCTGGATCAATTTCTTTGCCTAAGTCCCTCTCCCACCTAAGCCTAAATCTTTCTGACTCAGGTACTAGTAAAAAAGGTAACAGGGCTTTATAAACCTTAGAGATATTTCTAAGCATTGGTTGACCTTCGTGGAAAATTAGTTCTATATGTGACATCTTAGGTAAATTCCACTGTCCTTTAAGGTTAACCCTTATGAAATCCCTCAACTGTAGATATTTAAATCTTTATCAGACAGTTGGTATTTCTCCTTCAACTGCTGGAAGGACATAAAAATCCCATCTGTATAGCAATGTTCCAAGTGTGTGATACCTTTTAGACCATTGTTCAAACTTTCTGTTTTGATAAAAAATGGGAATAAGTCTATTTCCCCATAAAGGGGTAACCCCTTTTTAAATCACCAATCATCAATTTTGATTGGCAACAGTTATTAAATAACATATTTTTCTCAGTAACTGTTACTGATTACAATTAAATTTATTTAATAATTTAAAGAATGTAACTAGTTACATGTAGCCAGTTTTTCCCCAACACTTGTTGTCAGACAGCACCCACCTGTCACTCAAAGCGGCTTGCCCTTAAAGTGGCGTGCATAACATCAAGCTTTAATAACCAAAAAAGTTGTCATGAATGGGGAAATAAGCCATAGAGACCAACACTGTTTTTTGTTCCAGGCTGTTATTTTTGCTGTAAAGTTGGGCATTTTAAAATGGGGGTCTATGGGGCTTGACTCACTCCTGGAACCAGCCTCAAGTGGCCATTAGTGTAACTGCAGTTTTTTGGCACTTACATGTTGGCTTCATTTATCAGCCCAGAGCTTGCCACATACCAGTATCAGGTAATTTCTGTCCAACTAAGACAAGCAAAACAGGTCTTTTTTAATATGCATGGCTCCGATATGTTCACAGAATATACTTTTAGTCCACCTGACATTCAGAGTAAATCTGGAGTAATAAAGGAATCAAAGCTGTGATATTTTTAGCTCTGCTGCAGTTAACACATGTGGTTACAAGGCTCTTGGTGAGTAACTGTTTATGTACAGTAGGAAGGCGACTGTCTCCAGTCTCAGAGGAGTGCGTGGACTCTAGGCATAAAACAAGGATGGCATGCAACTCAGTGACAGGAGCCCACTGACTCACTTCCAGTCCGCTCTGTCCCTCAGTGACTCAGTGCCCTGTCACTTTCACCAGAGCCCAGTCATCGAGGAACAATTTCCCCCGTATCCTCCTCTCCTCTTTCTCTTTCTGTGATTCATTTGGGCCTCAGCTTGAACCCTCTTTCACTTCTTATAGTGGCCCTCCCTCTCCTCCTCCTCGGCCTTGAGCATGATCTCAGTTTAATGAAGCACAGACTCGGTAGGCTGACCGAACCACAACGGCGAGGAGCCTCCCTTTCCACTTGCTCGAAACCACTCCTAAGTGGCATAACTGTGCACCATTCACATTTCCGCAAGGATCAAAGACATACGCTGCTATTCAGAGATGCATCTGCAAATTCTTTGGCAGCTTAACAGTAAGATGAGTCAACAAGACTTGGAGGGAAAACACATCCTTTGTGGATTTGTGAAAAATGAGATCACTATGCACCTAGAAGACCAAGATGTTTAGAGGTGGCAGAGAAAGAGTTCTGTTGGCAAAAAACTGCAGTGGTAACCTGAAGCTGGGTTAAGGGGAATTCCACCTCGTGTGTCTCATGACAAAACACATGGGACACCAGAGTTTGAGAATGCAGCTCACCCAGGAGCCAGGCATACTGAGGTGTTTAGCATTTGGCACAGGGTGATCACTGTCTGCATGGTGAAATTGTTTATGTGCAAGGCACTCACATTTGAACCAATTTTTTTTTTTTTTCAAATGCCAAGGAATTGTGATTACTGATTGTGATGAGAAGAGTTAACTTATTCCCAAAGCTTGTTGCAAAGTTTTCTAGGAACTCCCAGTGCTTGGAAACACAACAGAACAAAGCACAAAAGTATCACAAGTATGAAACATAAATTTACAGCAAGAGTTTGACACAGTAAAGTATGTGGAAATATTTTTGGGCTTCATTTTGAACACATTTTCCCAAGATTCAGACCAACATACTTGCTGTATTTGGAAATGTTTATGTTTCCACTGGAATTTAAATACGGTTTTGAGGGTTTGAATAAGGCTGCATGATTCGAATATGTAAAGACAAAAATATTATGTTTGTGTCTCCTTTGCTAGAGTCCAAACAGCAATGAAAGGTGCAGTTTTTGCTGAACTTTTGCACTGTACTGACATCTAGTGGAAGCTCAGAGACAGCAAGAATTCTCCCACAGCTTCTTGTTTACCTTATTGCAAAAAAGGTGACATGATTATTAAGTCACCATCACTTAGTACAACAGTAAACAATGCAAATAAAGCAATTGAAACAACTAAAATCCGTCACCTTGCGTCAGTGCAGTATTATAAAAAAGTCTACAGAGTGTTGGGTGTCTTTAGTTTTTTAAGGCAATATCTAAAGCAGCTAATGTAGCGCTGTAGAAAGAATAATGACACCAGAATCCATAGGCTAAGGGAATGTTTATTGCCAAGAAGGTTTTCACACACAAGGAATTTGCTTTGGCGTATTGGTGCATAATGCAAACTTATGGGGAATAAATGGCATTAATGATAAAGCAAGTTTTGCAAAAATCAAGAGACATAAATATAGAATAGTCTTACATCATTTTTTAGAATACGCCTTCCACTTTTGACCCTTGACTCACATCTAGCTCATCAACTTCAAAGGGGAGCACCTCCTAAAATAAGAACTCCAAGATGTTATTTCCATGGCCTTTGAAAGTTCAAATAATATTTGTGAACATGAGCGACTCTCTCAATGCCAGACACCTGAGAAGTAAGTCTCAAACTTGTGATGTCATAGGGGATAAAGTCTGGAGCTGCTCCATAGACAATAAATAGGAGTCTGATTCTGTGGATCCCCAGAATGTTTGTTTTCTTTTTTCTTATACCAAACTGAGCTTTATTCTTTTGTAGAGTTCACAGTTGTGAATCAAGTCAGAATATGCCCTTGGGTGCTTTCAGTGTCATCTTTCATAATTCATTATCTATGGAGCAGCTCCAGACTTTATACCTTATGACGTCACAATTCTAAGTTTTAGCAAAATAGTTTTTGGATTTGGGTTGATTTGTTCCGGTTTACTAATATTTTTGGACAGTCTTAGAGCATAGAAATACCATGTATGAATGTTTCAATCAATCAATTCAATCAATTTTATTTATTAATCCCAATATCACAAATCACAGAACAGATCAGCATAATAAATTAACAGTAATTTGTATGACACAATGAGACAGAGAGAGAGAGAGAGAGAGAGAGAGAGAGACAGAGAGAGACAGAGAGAGAGAGAGAGAGAAAGAGATGCAGGACAGTAATGACAGTAGCTTACAACAACATTAATGAAAGTAATAATATTATAATTATAATTCTGGCTACTGTGGTACAATATGTTGAAAGTATATATTAATATCTGATAGTATACAATGTTTAAAATGTTGAGAGTTAGAGGGCAACTACAGTTACATCATTCACCATGATTATACTCAACCACACCTTCTTCACTTTCAACCTCAAAGTGGAGCTCCTCTGACTCTTCCTCACATGCCGTGTGAGTAACTTTTTGGTCATTTTGTAACTTTTCTTCTCTTATAATGGTTTTACTTATGCCACATGCAAAAAACACATTCTTGGTTAGCAAATTTTCTTGCCTGTCAGTTCAAGCTAACATTAGCTATCTAAATTTTGTGGAAGTTAGGACAGGAGTCCAACAGTATTGCTTATAGTTCCTACTTTGTTACAACAAAAGTAGACAAAAACAAGATAAAGGCTTTTCCTATATAAATAATTTCATTAAACTGGTTTAACCTCCTATTTTATTCTTGAGTCATCTTTAGCCTGAGATGTAGTTTGCTGAAATGTTTTTAATAAACTAGATTTAGGTCATAGTCCATGGCCTCTGTTTCACGGTATGTTTAGCCTATCAAGAGATTTACTCTGCTAAGATTAATGAATATATTTATAAAATGTTTTTAATAAACTTGCTTTTTTTATTTATTTATTTTTAAACTTCCTTCTGGTTATAGCTAATGTTTTAAACTATGTTTTGCCTATTTAGAGATTTATATTGCTAAGCTAAATTTATTGGCCATGTATAAAGATCCATAACCTTCATATAGGCCCATGTCAACCGTCTTGAATGTGTGGAGTTCAACTATTTTACTTCTTTTTTAGCCTACATAAACAGGTAGGCTACATGTAGCCTATAATAACCACATTTATTATAAAGCCAATCCAAACCTGAAATGCACAGTTTTCCTAAGTTGTGCCAATCAGGCTGGGGTTGGCTCTAAAAAAAAAATTGATGAATTATATCTGTATCTGTTCAGGGCTCAAAACATCTCCATTAGTGTTCAAGTAATCTATAAGTAATGGAAGATTATTTTGTGTCAATACATGTGTCCCAACAGACCCCACTCGCCCTTATATAGGATTTTTGCACTTAAATTGTATGGTGTGTTTTTGCAGTGCACCAGCTGGTTAGATGCCTGGTGTTGGACCACACACAAACAGGTTGTTTCTGTATGTCACACCTTCTTTCCTGTACAACTGATGTTCACCACCAGGCAGAACTGAAACTGAATATTGTATTGAGGTTCTTTTCACAAGGTCTATATACTGTAACAATACAAGGCCTCACTAACATATGTTTCCATAATATTATGCAGAAGCTCCATGGTAACCGGGCAGGGTTTGGCTCAGGCCTGGGCTCTCCCTATAACAGATCCTATATGTGCCTCTGCATACGTCTGGTATGTAACAATTACTCAAGCATGTAAAACTTGCAGGCTTGGTAACTGCTTGCAGGGTGAGAGGAAGTCTTGACCCTTTAACTTAAATGTGTGGCCTTTCCTCTTCCTATTGGTCCTTGGATATATTAATGCAAAAAAACAAACTAATATAATTTTGGATAGTACCAAAACAGTGATTTAGCTGAGACTTCCTTGACACTGGTGACAGTAGCTACTGCTATCATGACTTTCTGTATGACAGCAAACCTAAATCAACATCTGATTATTATCTGGTTATATTTTAATCTGTCCAGATGTTGCCCATTGCTTCTGGATAAGAGATGAAGGGACCAAAGAATGGTCCTGGGTGGGTAATGGAAAAGTCTACTGTGCACTTCTCTGTGTGGCAGTCTGTGGTTTTGGCCAAAGCCACAATTGAGTCAGGAATCACACCAACTGCTGTGCTTGTGTAGCTCAAAGCATTTAGGGACTAACCAGTGTTTCTGCATGTTTAAGCTCATTTATTACATAATGCTGTGGAAGTGACTAAACCACCGAACATTCACCAGAGCATACCATACTGATACCATACTTTTTTTTTTAATGTTTTGATTTATGTAGCCTACATTTGTTTTTATTCATCTCATTACACTATGAAAACAAAATGAATCCACAAAATAAATTTTTATTGTATTTAACATTACTGTTGTACATGCCATTTCCAGGCTTCCTCAGGCTTTCTCAGCTATATGAGCTCAAAATGGACATATACTGTGTCCAGATAATAAAATAAAAGACACTCAAATAAAACCATGTTGTCCTTTATATTCACCCAGTTTTGAATGATTCTAATGTAGAAATTAGTTTCTAAGAGCCTCTGGGTAGAAGTGGCCTGTTAACCCCCTATAGTTGGACAAAAAAAAACTCAGCTCAAAGCTCAAAGTTCACATATGCTGTCTCCAGGGATAATATTGATTAAAACTCAAATAAAACTATACTGTCCTTATTAATAATGCATTTTGCAGTTAGAAGTACAGTTTCTATTGTAGAAAATCAGTTCTTAGGGCCTAAGGAAAGAATTGACAGTTTTAAGTCATATATAGTGTAGCAGGGATACTCACTTTCCTTTGCCCATGGGCTGCTTTTGCAATATGTTAGGAGTCCGGAGGCCAGTTTCTAGTAATTGAGCAAATTCGAGGCTTAGCCCTGACCTCTGATGGGGGTTCAGGGGGATCCTTCCCTTGCACTTTTCTTGATAAACAGACTCTATTTGATGGGTTTTTATGCACTCTGACACTTTATTACATACAAAGTACAAAAAAACAACCAAACTCCTAGTGTGAATCAATGTATTTTTATTGTGAATTACAAAATGGTCTTATTGATTAATGTCATTCTGTTAATATAGACCAAACAATAAGAGCTGCCAGTATCTGCTCTAGGCACAGATGTTGTGGTGCATAGACACAACTGTATATGGTGCACAGCCACCTCTGGACCTAATGGCAGACCATTGTGCATTAGTGATGCCGCAATTCAGTCAGTGTGTTGAGGTTGAAGCCACAGCAAGCCTACCTACCTACATACATACCTACATATCTAACTACCTATCTACATTCCCACCTACAGAACTTACCTACCCACTCCATTTATTTGATATCTTTAGTTACTAGCTACTTTGCAGATAGAAACAAATAACACAAAATATAAGCAATAATACAAAAGATCAGCAAACAGAATATGATGTATTATTGGAGGTTAAGATAAGACTTTATTAATTCTCCTGGGTATATTATTCAGCTAGCGAGCAGTATCTAAAATACTTATTATTAGCCCCACCTTTATCAGCTGTAACATTAAAGTGAAGTACACATTAATACATCAATAATTAGAACCCATTAATAAATATTATTCTGAGCTGATCAGCATAATGCATGGTTTTGATATTTTAAGTGTATGTTGATGCTAATACTTTTAATTCACTTAAGTCAAATTTTGAATGCAAGAATTTTACCTGTAACAGAGCATTTCTACACTGTGATAGGCTATTACTACAACCCAATTCCAAAAAAAGTTGGGACGCTATGTAAATTGTAAATAAAAACAGAATGCAATGATTTGCAAATCCTTTGTCAACTATATTGAATTGTCAATATTGAATTTTATTGTCAAACTGTACTGATTTTTGAAAATGCACGCTTCAAATTGAATGCCTGCAACATGTTCCAAAAGTTGGGAAAGGGGCAAGCAAAGACTGGGAAAATTGTGGAATGTTAAAAATCACCTGATTGTAACATTACACAGGTGAACAAGTTAATTGGTAATATAAGATCATGAATCAAGGCAAATAGCCCAAAAGTTTAAAAACCAGGTTTCTCAACACAGATTTGCAGGGATTAAGGGATGTCACCATTTACAATCCATAATATCATTAAAAAGATTCAAAGAATCTGGAGTGATCTTTGCATGCAAGGGGCAAGGCTGAAAACCAACATTGACTGTCTGTGACCTTTGACCCTCCAGGCAGCATTAAAAACCAGCATAATTGCATAAGGATATTACTACATGGGCCCAGGAACACTGTGGAAAACCATTGTCAGTAAACACAGTTCATCGCTGCATCTACAAATGAAAAAGGGAAAGCCATAAATCCACAACATCCAGAAACATCATGGACTTCTGTGGGCTCGAGATCATCTGAGATGGATGAACTCAAAGAGGAAAAGTGTGCTGTGGTCTGACAATTGTTTTTGAGACTCATGGGTGTCATTTCCTCAAGGGTAAAGAGGAAAAGCACCACCCAACATCTGTGATGGTATGGAGGTGTGTTGGTGCCCATGGCATCTTGGGTAACTTGCTCATCTGTGGAGGCACCGTGAATGCTGAAAGGTATTCAGGTGTGGGAGTAACACATGCTGACAACTAGACGATGATTTTTTTGGGGAACGTCCCTGCTTATACCAGCAAGCCAATGAGATGCATTCTGCATGTGTTACACCAGCATGGCTTCGAAGTAAAGGAGTGCAGGTAACAGCCTGGCCTGCCTGCAGTCCAGACGCATTATAAAGTGCAAAATAGGCAACGGACTGTTGAGACACTGACGTTGAACATCAAGCAAGAATGGGAAAGTATTTCACTTTCAAACCTTGAACTCTTTGTGTCCTCAGTTCCCACACACTTACTGAGTGTTATCAATAGAAAAGGTGATGTCACACAGTGGCAAACAAGCTCCTATCCCAATTTTTTTTGGAATGTGTTGTAGGCATCAAATTTAGAATGCGTGTAGTTTATCAGTTTGAACATTAAATATCTTTTCTTTGTACTGTATTCAATTGCATATAGGTTACAAACGTAACAACGTACAAATCATAGCATTCTGTTTTTATTCAAGGTTTACACAGCTTCACAGTTTTTTTTGGAATTGGAGTTTGGAGTGTATTGGAGTTGTATAATCCATTAACAAACAATATTCTGAGTCAGTGGCTTTGATACTTTGTTATAAGTGAAATTCCTGCATTCAAACTTTTACTGAAGTAAAATAAAAGTATTATCATCAGAGTATTTCTATACTGTGGTAGGCTACTAGTTTTACTCAAGTTAACCATCTGGCAGTTTATTACATGTCTGTCCAGTGGCATATCATAATAAGCCTGATTGTGTACTCTATCATGCACATTTCATCTCGTCACATGATCAGAGACTTGACATTAGATAACATTAACATACATATTACCCAGCAATCATCATTGCATATCTGTATCTCACCAAAAAATCCCAAAGAAAATTAGAAATTATTTATTTAACAGTTCTAATACTTTATTATAGTTTATTTGCAAATAATTTTGTCAAAGATGTTTTTGACTATTTTACAAAAAAGAAAACATAAACATGATAAAGATGGGTTTGCCTTCTTCAAGGGCAAATGGTACTGTTTTTTTTTTATTTAATGAGAGTTCTTCTTTGAAAATATATTTTAAAGGTTGCATTCACTCATAAGGGCCCATTCTCCACCCAACACCTGCTGGAGGGCCCACTCTCTCTATGAGCCCCCCCACATCACAGGCCCCAGAGTAACCACACTGCCTGCACCATCTATATACAGCCCTGTATCTGGCACAGTAAAGTAAAGCAGTTCCTACCAGTATTAGTCTTATTTATACTATTTATGTATAGTCTTATTCAAAGGCTATTTACGTTTTTTTTTTTTTTAGAAATGAGAATGACTGAATACAACACAAGGTATCCCGGAAGTAGTAAACTCGAGCAATTTTTTTTGATTGTGTTTTATTGCGGAGGGATTCCTCTTCCTGTACACACCAGAGCTCTTCTCTGTAGACAGGAAGTGGGATGTTGACAGGTCACTTAGGCTAACGCTGGCTTCTGCTGTCACTTGCAATATCTGCACTTGAATAAATATTATCCGCCCCTCAACATGTCGGACAGAAACCCGGGGATGGAGCTCGGTGAGTAGAGGCTGAAAGCTAATTAAATCTAGCCCCGCTAAATTGAAGCGTTAACGTTAGTTAGCTGTAATAATGCCAGGTAACGTTACTTATGAACACACGTGCACGTCTACTTTTTACAGTGTCTAACTTTTCATTTTACCAGCATTATTTAACGTTCAATTGAAAATTCATAAAATAAATAATACCTTGCCCTGTTTTGTAGTAATGTGCCGTTTTATCAAAATCAGAGCAGTCAAGAAAATTAGCTAACTTCAGCGTAGCTTTAGCTCCTGGCAGCTTAATAAGTAACACTGTGGAGGTAAGTGACCTGCTGAACATGGAAGTGCGACTGTGTAACTCACTGTAACAAACATATTGTGACACACGTAACGTCACTGTAACAAAGATATGTCGTCAGTAGAAACACTGTCAGATAGGCCCTGTTGGTGGAAGTTACAAATCATTGATATCATTGTATTTCACTTGTTAAGTTCTCATTTTCTTTCTGTAACATACATTGAGACAACATAAACTGCTGTTCAGTATTGTGTGATATGGCTGCTGTGACTTCAGTGCTGCCAGTAGCATTGTAATTAAGAACTCCTGACAGCCTAGCTCTTCCTGCTCAGCTGACCAGAAACCCTCCTGTACTTCAGCCTGGCTTCTCTTTACGCTTATTTAACTTCAAAATCCTGTTTGCCTTTGAGTAACCCAGAGTCACATGAGAAATTCACCGTAATTCGTGTTTGTGTGTCCAGCAGAGAGATATGTCTGGATCATTATTAGGGACTGTTCTTTACTTATCAGAGGAGGGGTTGGCTGAGGTGTGACTTTTGTTTTCTTTTTTTCTTAACAGCTCTTTCCTTGAGCCTCCCTTGGTGACTGGCAGAAAATGCGTATATTTTAAAAACTTACCTTTTGATGTTCGAAAAATAAAAGTTGAAGATAAAGTCCTGGAGTCAAAGAATAGCCTTGGTTTTTCATTCTTCTCATGCATGTGGGTTAGTTAGTACAAGCGGTTTATTTTTGACAAAACTTAAAATAAGATATGTTGACTACAGTGGTTTTGATGAACTGTCACCATTTTAAACTCAGATTTTGTTTTTTTTCCCGATGGATGCGTTTGCCCCATATAATGGCTATTAGGGATGGGTATCGTTAAGATTTTATTGATACTGCTACTGTATAAATAAAGTATTGGCTTTTTACTCACAAAGGTTTAACAGCACTTGCAGTAACAAGCATAGTTGTCATCAACCCATACATTTTTGAGTTTATTACTTTTTATTATTATTTTACTTTTTATGTTTAAAAGTACTGATAAAAGAACTAATTACGTCAGAGATTATCAAACCTATGAGCTTTGATAATTTATCCCTGGGGCTCATTTAATACCAGGTTTCGGTACCCATCCCTACTGGCTATGATAAGTGTTGTAATTTTGGCGATTTTAAAAGAAAACATGCCTAAAAGTGTATGTCACTCCCCTAAGTCACAATAAAAAAATATAAGACCCTCCCCAGTGCTTAAAAACTTATGTAACATTCCTTCCCCTTTTTTGCAACACCCATTCCCCTCTCATAAATAATGAACAGTCCCTTAGCTTAGCTTAGCTTAGCACAGCCTGGAAGCAAAAGTGAACTCAAGTTCCAACTGCTCCTAAACTCTTTTATTTACATGTCAAAAGTTGTATATTTGTACCAGGTTAGGCCAAACGCACTGGGTGTGTGTATATCAGATGCACCAAAGTAAAAATAATACAATTTGCACAATTTGCAAATTGAACTACATTTTCCATAATGTTGGACAGCTGTTTTAAAAAGGTGCTTACTGTAAAGTAGTTCAGTAATTGTAATGAGTCAGTGGAAAGTTCTAGGGCATCATATATGTGAAAAATTGAGGGCAAAAATAGTTTAATGTAAAACAGTGACTCATTTTTTTTCTTTCTACTTTCCCTGTTCATGGGCGTCAGACCTTGAGCGGATATCAAAAGTGAGGGTGAATACACAGGCCATCCTGAAGAGAGCTCAGCACATCCAAGGACTGAAGACCCCCAAGAAACAGTGGCAGGTAATAAACTCTTGTCCTGATGGATAGAGACAAAATCTCTTAAAGGGGAACTAAACCCCCCTCTCTGGGCATTACTCCGCCCACAGCTTGGGGAGGAGTGAAGATTGTCCCTCGCTGCGGGGAGAGGAAAGAGGGCTTTTCATTGTGCCGATGGTAGCTTGGAAACCCCCCCCTGATTGTGTCACATAGGCAGAAGGGAAGGCGGCCGGAGCTCAGCCAGTCCCCTTCTCCACACTTTGACTTATTTTACCCTACTTGGTTCTATTTCTCCCTCTCTGGGAGCCTGTGCTCAACGCACAGCAGCCCACCGCATCCATCCATCCACCCCTCCCTCCCTCCCTCCCTCCCTCCCTCGCGGCCCCGCACATATACCCCCAAGGCTCTGCTCTCTCTCACCGCACAGCGGCCCTCCACATACCTCCCTCGCTGCCCCGCACATATACCCCCGAGGCTCTGCTCTCTCTCATGGCGCAGCAGCCCTCAACATCCCTCCCTCGCTGCCCCGCACATATACTCCCGAGCCTCGGCGCCTCTCCTTGACCAACTAACCTAAATACTATAAACACACTGCTAACTGTAAACCTACACTAAAATACACTGTGCAAACAATACAATTCCAGGGCTCCAGACTGCGCCTAATTGGTCGCATTTTTTGGAGGCCGTGCAACCTATTTTTTTAACTAGGAGCACCAGCGCGACTTACAAATCCACTCCTCTCCCCCTTTTCTTTCTTTTTTTCTTCTTTTTATAATTGCATTTCATGGAGGAGCGGAAGAAAGTGTCTGTGTGTGTGTCTGGATGCGCACTGCGAGGGGGGCGCCAGTAACCATAACAACGTGCAGCAGTTAGTAGCGTAGACAGAGAGGGGTCACAGAGCCGGTGTCGAGTAGAAAGTGCTGTGTCGTTTGACCATAAAGTGACGCTATGAAACGAACTATAGATTCGTTTTTCACAAGAAAAATTTATCCAGAAACTCCTGTCGGTCCTGTGCCAGTTTCCCAAACTTCAGATAGTTCAGAGGACGAGTCAGCAATGTCCTGCCCACAGTGCCCCATTGATATTATTTTGCGCGACGGACGCTTCATATAATAACCTAACAAAATACTATTTATGGTGTTATGTCATTGTGTCATTTCTGTCTCTACATGGTCACGCGTTAACATTTATCCTCTGCTCTCTGTATTGCGCACGGCGGAGTTCCGCCACACACACACACACACACACACACACACACACAGGTGAGCAGGCTAGAGCGGCTCGGGCCGCATTTTCCTGACCAAACCTGACCCGAACAGACTGTTGTTACACACAGACAAACACGCTGCTCGCACAGCAGCGCAGCACAGCACTCGGTGCTGAGCTTGTGTTGCGTTCAGGCGTTGTCACGTAATTAACCACTTCCAGCACTTAAATAGGTCATAGCACAAAACAGTAGCATGTCAAGTGACTTTTTAATTTTATTATGTTCAATAAAATTGTATGTTCCTAAATCTTGAGACACCTCATATGTAAGCTAGACAGACATTTCACCTGCTCATTACTGTGCACACATGTACTGTATGTACTTAGTCCTAAAGAGCCCTTCTGGTGCCAGTATACATAGAAACATCCCAGCAGGCTGTGCTTTGCAAGCATACAAAACAGTTTCACGCATGTGAAAATTATTTTTCATGTGTGTGCTTCACCTCCGCTGCTACAACTCCATCCTAGGGGAAACACTGCTGTGTGCGTTTTGTGCAGCAGGTGGATGTGGTAGTCTACTGGTAAAGCAGAGAGAGCTAAGTAGTGTTGAAGTAGAGTAGAGCAGGGCAGAGAGATGGAGGCAAAATATATTAAACCTGGTGTTAATACAGCAGAACTGGAGAGAGGCGGGAAAATAAATAGAGGTGGGCATGGCTCAAGTAGGGCGCAAAATTATAGAGAGAGAACGATACAGTGTGAATAAAGATTACATAACATAAAAATAACTGCAGTCTTTGTTATTTGATAGCCACTTAAATTAAACAATTTTTATAGGGCAAGTAAAAACTGACTAAGTGAACTGACTGGGCAAGTGGAAAAAAAACCTTAGCGTTGAACCCTGCAGGGTTGTCTGTGTTTATTGCTAAATTATACGTAATGCAGTTAATCTCGACAAAATTATGAACATATTGTGTCGATATAGATAGTGCTCCCAAATTTTGTGCTGGTGCTCCTAAAATTTTCAGTAAGGAGCGCTGGTGCTCCCAGTGGAAAAAGTTAGCCTGGAGCCCTGAATTCGACAAATTACTAGCTATTCTCTCTGCTCTAATCCAACCTACTCACTATTAGTTTGATAACTGCGGACAGAATGGTTTTATAGTAAGGGGAGGATCAAAGGATTAAACAACGTGGACGGTTAGTGACGTCATTTGCCCCGAAAAAGAGTCATTCGCCTCCAATGTAATGTAATGTAAATTCAAATGTAGTAACCAGGTTTCAAGCTGTAGAAGGCACTCCACACCACATTTTTAAAATAAAATGTAGCTTTTCAACAGTTTGCACTTAACTGTCAAGATTTTTAACAGGATCAGTCAGTAACACTACTATACAACCAGAAACAATGATTATCAGCTGAAAAAAAAAAAATGGTTTTAGGGTTAAGTTACTCTTTAATGCTTGATCATTTGATATTGTCTCACCATATATGCTATTTAAGCACCCAACTCTACAGATAATTTAAGAAAACCAATGTCACACAACTGTCCATAATGAGATTGGGCTCTGAAGATGCAGACAGCGTAAAAGTATTTGCTGTGATGTTTGTTGCCATGTCCGTGTGTTTGTCCTGCAGGCTGCCTGGCTGCTGAAGGCTGTCACATGTATTGACCTGACAACTCTTGCTGGAGATGATACACCGTCCAATGTCCATCGGCTGTGTCTGAAAGCCATCCAGCCGGTCCGTTACGACCTGCTAAAGGAGATGGATATGCACAACAAAGGTCTGCTGCCAATACACCACATATAGACCAGGGTTCACTCTACTCTAAGGCTGATGATTGGCTGTGATATTCAGAACTCTTAAAATTATCGGAAGTCTGTCTGTTGTCACCACTCTCTGGAAGTAAACCTAAAAACAATGTGTTTTTACCTACATTGTAACCTTATTGAGAAAAAGACTGTATGAATTTAACATGCAGAAACTGGACATTTCCTGTTAAAAGGGAAGTTTTTTTTTTGAAAAGACACAATGCATGTAACAAGCGTAAATTTGATACGTCCCTGAATGTCCAAAACTCTCACGAGGTTACCTGGCATGTCATATTTTGACGTATAGGTCCACTGACAAAGCAGCCATCAACATTAGATACGGAGACAGAGACAGCCTGAGCCTTCTGTTCGTGTTCTATGTTAATGTAGTAGTGAAAAGAATTCCCTGTCCACATGTCATGGTGTATTTAATGGCCTCACAGACCACCACTGTCTACAACGATGCCTCAGTTTAAAGGTGCAATATTACGACCTCCTCCCCTGCGCCTCGTTTGTTGTTGTGTGAAACTTTGACTCCACCCTCTCATGCCATCTACTGGCTGTGTCTATGCTGTCATTAATAACGCATGGAAGTATGAGGGCAGTGACGTTTGCTACGATTGAAACTGACGTATCTATTTACATATGTAAAGAAAGTGTAAGTGCGACGTAAGACTGAGCCTGGACGTGGGCAGGAGATGTGATGAGTTTTTCAAAGTGTATAAACTTTAATATCAGTCAGCTGTCACTCTGTTTGCCAGTGTATTCCATTAACTTCACTGATAAACCAGATAATTATACAGTTACACTGGGCTTCGTGATCTAAGAAAGATTTTGTATTACGTCAAAACTTCAGTCTATACTCTTACTTCTCCCTCTCAATTCAATTTCAAATTTCAATTCAAGGTGCTTTATTGGCATGAGTGTAACAAAACTGATATTGCCAAAGCATCAAGTGATTATAACATTAACAACAAAAAGGTACAGTTGATATGGATGCACTAAATCAAAGGTCCTAAAGTGCACTAGGCTTATTGGAGTATTACACAAACCAACACCAGGAAAGGCAGGCTACCAGACATGCAAAGATGGTGAAAGAGCAAGGATTTTTTCTTTTAAATGATTTTGAAAACTTCTCTTTTGCACTATTTAATTTAATATATGTTTAAAGGCATTAGAGTTGCAACAGTATGAGATTTTCATGGTACGATAATCATCTCAGAAAATATCATGGTTTTACGGTATAACGGTATTACAGAATCTATAGTATTATCAGTCAGAATGACCCTTAAAGAAATGAAAACAGAAGGCTTTCGGGTAGGTAAAACAAATGTTTTATTACTGTAACTGAAACTTGAAACCGTTTTGTTAATGAAAGTATGTGTAAAAAGTCTCCCCTTTGAAAATAACTGAAGTAAACAGGAGTTGTAACATCCAGTTGCGGTTCTTTTCCAATATGGTAGATAAGCAAATGTTCATGGTATAATTGTCAACTTTTATATCACGGTATCCCTTAAAATCAGTATATCTCTTGAAGTTTTTGTTATTTGCAATTTCAACACTTAGATTTTAATTTTTACTGCAAATGTAGTTTAACTATAATCAGTTATCGGTCTCCTTTATTACTAATAATCGGAACTGGCTCTGAAAACCATATCAGCTGATCTTTACTTCACTACAAACATACTGTTTATTATTATTATTGTTTATTATAACAGTTAAAAACCTAGATATATTCATATCTGTTCAAATATATTTGGTTTAATAAGATTTTAAACAAATGAAAGCATAAAATAGCTTTTGCTTGAGAAATTAAACTAACAATTGATCAATTATCAAAAATATTGCCATTTAATCTTCTGATCTGATAAACTGACAGACTGTTTCAGCTATACATAAAACACAAAGGCATAATACAGGTTTATTTGAGTCTTTTTTTACAGCCTTGTCCAACCACTTCTATCGTTAATAACACTGGACTCACTGAGTTAAAAGCTCTGGGAATGTGGTAACATCACTAAAGTGAAGGCAAACAGCTCAGGAGAGCCTTCAGATGATCAGTTACCTGTCAGATGATCACACAGGTTGTGGTTTTTCATGGTTAATCAAACTTATTTAGATGTGACAATGAAGATGAACACTAAACTTTGACCTTCAGCAGCTCTGGAGTCTGATCAGCATGTTTGACTATATGTTTAGACATAATTCAACCTGCAGAGGGCGACACAGACCAGTTTATCACCTTGTTTCCTCTTCACTGCTCTGCTTCCTGTATTGTGTTGTGTGTGTCAGGAGTGACAACAGCAGCAGTGTGTGTGTATCCATCTCGTGTGGCCGATGCCGTCAAAACACTAAAAGCAGCCAACTCCAGCCTTCCTGTTGCCTCAGGTGAGTCACCTGAGAGTAACTGTTTGACATGAATGGTGAGCTCAGTACCGTATGACTGTGTTTGTGGAGTGTACCTATAGAGAAGAACAAGACTTGTGTTGTCCCTCCTTTTCCAGTGGCCACTGGTTTCCCAGCAGGCCAGACACCATTGGAGACCCGCCTGCAGGAAGTCCGCTTGGCAGTGGCTGATGGTGCCACCGAGATCGACATCGTTATCAACAGGACGCTTGCCCTCACAGGAAAGTGGGAAGGTACGCTGTGACTCCATGGTGAGAAAGGTCCACAGTGAAGGTCCTCTCGCACCCATCTGTTTTAAATTAAAAACTTACTTTACTTTTGATTTATTTCCATCTGTGCTTTGCTGTTGGAATTTCTGTCTTCTCATATGAATGGTCCTTACAGAGGACAGTGAAAACTGACAAATCCATTTTTGTTCAAGGTCCATTCACTGCTTTTCTTGGGGCTTTTAATTGTATCACACAGGCCGCATCAGCAGATGGCGTTGCCCAGTTGTCATGGAACTGTGGATGTTCAAACTATTGACTTTTTGTGCATGGTGGATAAAAGTTTAAAGTTTAGCTTGGCTGTGTCTGTTCATGCTTGACCTTGTAAAGGGCAGTTAACAAAGCGATATACACTCGACAGGGTTAGCACAAGGTTCTTCAAGTGCTTGAAATAACTGAATTTGGAGGGGAAAAAAATCAAGTACTGAAATATTTTGGAAGTAGCCCCATTTTTTAACAAAGTGCTTCAAAAGTCCTAGAAATTCAAAGAAGAAGACAACATACTTTGTCAATCCCTGAGGGAAAATTCTTTTCTTTTTTTTAACTCTGTTGTTTATTATGTTACATACACAGAGTCCCAAAACACACACATGCACCAACAGGACCTGTGCATATGTATTAAATGGAGAGATGTCAGAGTGAGGAAGCTGCACATGGGCAGCTATTCTGAGCAGTTGGAGGCTCAGTACCTTGCTCAAAGGCAGGAGCATGGACTGACACCTCTCCACCAGTCCACAGTCCATACTTGGTCCGCACAGGGACTTGAACTGGCGACCCTCTGGTTCCCAAGCCAAGTCTCTATGGGCTGAGGTACTGCCACCCCATTGAACCACATAATACTGTCTTATATTTTGACCTTTTTTTGTGCCTTTGCAATAGCTGTGGCCGGAGCCATTATGTTTTGGGGTTGTCTGTCAGTCCATCGGTCCCATTCTGGTGAAC
Organism: Epinephelus awoara; assembly: GCA_035609425.1. Lineage (NCBI taxonomy): Eukaryota > Metazoa > Chordata > Actinopteri > Perciformes > Serranidae > Epinephelus > Epinephelus awoara. The sequence continues at coordinate 27,826,042 of CM069316.1, read as the reverse complement.
GCGATATCACATGAACCCCATGGGAGAATTTCTTCAAATTTGGCACAAACATCCACTTGGTAGCAACAATTAACTGATTTTGATTTTGGTGGTCATAGGTCAAGGTCACTGTGACCTTGCCTCAACCTTATTCTCACGACCGTGATATCTCAAGAACACCTTGAGGAAGTTTCTTAAACTTTGGCAAGAAAGTTCACTAGGACTCAACAATGAATTGATGAGAGGTTGGTGGTCAAGGGTCAAGATCACTGTGAGTCATTCTTGTAAACACAATATCTCATGAACACTTTGAGGAAAGTTTTTCAAATTTAGCACAAACATCCACCTGTACTCAGTGATGAAATGATAACATTTTTATGGTCAAGGTCACTGTGACCTTGCCTCAGCCACATTCTCGTGAGTGTGATACCTGAAGAACACCTTAAGGGCATTTCTTCAGATTTGGCATAAATGTTTACTTGGACTTAACAATAAACTGATTAGAATTTTTTTGGTCAAAGGTGAAGGCCACTGTGACCTTACAAAATTATTATAACAGCAAAATCTCACACAAATGTCTAATAGGGTAAAATAATGAAGTGATGACATTTTATATCCAACAGGTCAAAGGTCAGATTCACTGTGACATCTTGCATAAAACACTTTTCTGGCCAATATTTAATGTCATATCTCAGGAACAGAAGGGGAGACATTTGGTCAGATACTGAATTGGTGATATGAATCTTGGGTGCCCACCTTGAAACTGTGCTGATTGTATAGGTCTTCTGTGCTGTCGGGGGAAAGGTGTGTGTGTGTAGCATCCATGTTTTCACAGACATGGATATAAACTGTAGAAAAATTTGACTGGTGCGCAGAGGCATACAATGGCCGGGCAGTGATTCAATCTTTTTTAAAAAATTTTTTATAATTATTTGTATTGCGTGAGCAAGGGTCTGAATACAAAACATTCCATACTTAATTGTTTTGTATAAACACAAACTCTTCAAAAAATTTTAATTCATAGATGACCCAGTTTACCTTACATATCCACATTTCATACAGTTGTCATCGCAGGTAATATCCCTTCCCCACATACACCAACATACACAATCTATCTCACACACACACACACACACACACACACACACACACACACACACACACACACACACACACACACACACACACACACACACACACACACAGGTTTAGGTTTATGAGTGCTGGGTGATACTTGTGGTTCCACTCACTTACAGAGCTTCATAAATTGGGTTCTATACCTTGTAAAAATGTTTCTCAATCTTTTTTATTTATTTATTTATTTATTTTTAATTCTGATGCACTGTAACAAGTTGGCAATTCTCAGGTAGGCGTGGTGGGGTCTCTCCCTGTCTTGCAGGCAGTCAGAGTGTGATTAAAAAACATAGTGTGACAAGTAATTCTTCACTCAAAGTAGAGGCATTGATCACATATTTATTTCTGTTTGATAAAAATTCTATTTGGAAACTAAGTAATTGTTTTGAGTAAAGTCCTTAAAAATGTGAAAATAGTGCTTGAAAAAAGGACTTGAAAGTCCTTAGATTTAATTTTGTAATGTCTGTATGAACCCTGATTCAAGGCCCACTTATTTGCTTGTTCTGGAGCTTTCGATCACACCATATGGTCTTCATCAGCAGATGAAATAAACATAAGATAGTGGTGGACCTTAAGTAGAGATTCTGTTGGCAGCTGCCGTTTCCAAGGTCAAGAGAATTGTCAAGATCAGAGTGTGAAAAGGTTTGAGCTGTAAAAGTGAATCTTTTTCTTCCAGATAGCTGCAAACATAAAAACATGAAAACTATTTCTAACACTTAAAAGAATTTTTTTTTCATCCTTAAGTTTCATCCTTAAATTTTTTTTCATCCTTAAGTTTTGTGATTTTTAACCAAATATGTAGTCCAGTGTACAGTGTAGCTCTAGGTGAAATTATAGAATTAAAACTAATCTCCACTTTACTTTTTTTTTGTGTGTCTCAACTGATCACAACATTTTTTTTTTGCATTCTGTGTATTGAAAGACTTGACAGTCATTTTAGGAATTATAGCAGGTTTAGTCCTGTGTTTTGACTTTTGGTGAGGGGGTAACCTTTTGTTGATGTGGATAAAGCATGTTCAGTAAGTGTTTCCTCTCTCCCCCCTACAGCCATGTATGATGAGATCCGTCAGTTTCGGGAGGCCTGCGGTGACGCCCACATGAAGACCATCCTGGCTATTGGAGAGCTGGGCACCTTCACCAACGTCTACAAGGCCAGCCTGGTGGCCATGATGGCTGGTAAGTCAGCACCCTGTTCTGACAGGTTTCAGTGTCTGTCATGGTGACAGTGTGTCTCTTGAAAGAAAATGTTCAGTTAAAGAAACAGTTGGCATTCTTTAGTGAACATTAAGTCAAGATTTTGGGAAATAGGCTCATCCTCTCTTACAAGAGTAAGATGTCTGTGTGATATATATATTTGTTGGTGTGCTGAGTGTAGAGATATTTTGCTGCAACAATAAATAATTATAGAAAAAATAGTAATAATAACAAGGCCAAGCACACATTGGTCTGGTGTGTGTGGCTGTGAGCCATCTCATGGTGACATGCTGCAGATGTGCGAGTGGCATCTGAATGTGTGTGTTAACTGTAGAATTAGGGGATGAGGAGAGCAGAGAGAGGCTGGAGAACACCTGCTGTGACCGTACCTCTGGGTAACAGCAGGGTGTCTGCAAGTCCTGACAAGTCCCAACAGTTCTGATGAAACCAGTAATGCCAGATGTTCTCTGATAGTTCAGTTGGAAATACTTTACTGGGTCCTAATGCTGAATGGTCTGCTGGAAAACCTCTAGTTTCACGTCAGTAAACTGGCAGTAATGACCCAGACCACTGCAGCAGTAGCTCCTGTCATACAAATGTCTGTTAAATAACAGAACACATCTTCTGCTGCTTTTATGAAATATGTTTGTATATGCGTATAATCTTAACAAATTTCATATTCAGGCTTGTTATATGTGCAAAAAAAAAATTAAAAGCTATTTATGCCTACCATAGAAGAAAACTCATATCGAAAGGTGATGTGAGTTTTTAGTCACACACTACAAGATTCTGCAAAGACTGAAGATCTTGCAGCATCACTATCTGCAGAACTACAACTAGATTCCTTTGAGATTATTTCCCATCCTGCTCATGTAGAAAATATTACACCAAACTCACTTTAAGAAATATGACATATTAACAATCCAACACAAGACTCTACAAATACAAGATAAAAGGCGTCATATGTTGACAGTATTTTTTTCCAATACGGCATCAATATAATCCACAAACATAAAATATATTTGTGGAAAAACTTGACATTTTGTATTTTGTAGCCTCAACTCACTACCTGCCTCCGTTGGTTAGCGGCGCTAATGTAGTAGGAGGAGAATGTGGAAATGGGAGGCAAACAGTTTCAAAGATTAAGACTTCTCTAGGGCTGGGTTCAAATAATCGATTTATCAGATTCAAATCAATCTGCATTTGAATGACCCGATAGCAATCCATAAAATCAGAGATCGATCTTTTAATATATGCTCTTTCCCACAAATGTGTGAAGGTTTAACCTTGTTAATCGTGCTGGGAGTAAATGGGCCACGGTGCTAAATTATTTATGACCACAGTGTTGAGAAGCTGTGACTTTACTGGTTCTTTTACCTGAAAGTCTTAGCTTACTGTTTTTATGTTTGGGTCTAATTTATTGTCATGCTGCATCAGCCTCTCCTGCTGTCTGTGCACCAGAGCTGCTGCGTCCACTTTTATGCACACACACAGACACACAATTACCGAGTAGGGATGCCACGTTGGAGACAGAGAGGTGAAGATAACGTGAGCTAATGACAGCTACGCTCGTTACTGTGAGTGCAATAAAACCTCCACAAGGAAAGGTCAATACTTTATCAATACACCTGATCAGCAACATGTAAACATGTAGAAAAGTGATATTTTAATCTGCTCTGTTCGCAGTCTCTCATGTCTGATGTCTGTGTTCTTAAGTCTTTCTAATTTTCACTAAGTATTGTGATGTCGGGAATATGATTTATTTTAGACATTTTAGATTTGTTTCCAGTGAGGTATTGAGTTTGTATTGTGACTTTGCTATTTTAATATAACTGTTGTTGCTCTTGTGAATTGAAATTGATAGGGTGCAGCGACTGAGATAAAACTCTCATGATTTTAGTGCAACATTGAAAATTTGTCTGGGTGTTTGGTTGAAGGCCAGCATTAGTGAATGAGATGCTACACAGCAGGTATTTCAGATATTATCCAGTCATCTCTGTTCTGTCTAATCGCTCACATTTTAATCACCATATGTGTGTAAATGCAACCTGAAGTATAATTTTACACTTTAAGTTTCTTCTGTTTTACTTGTGTTACTACAGTGATTGTGTATTGGGTTCTGATTGCTGCCAAAACACAGGCAACCTACACTCAAAGCTGTGCCTGAACGCATCCTGAGTAGACACAGACGGAGGATGTAAGCTGCAGCCGCTGCTCACCCTACGCCTCCTTTGTAGACACAGTGTAAAACTGTACAGTTCTTGTTCTCAGCTGATGGTGCCCCTCAGTCAGCAGCTGGAGGGAAATGTTAGTTTGTCTTCAGGCTGATGGATCCCTGAGGTGAACTGAAATGGCACAAATAAACTTGTGCTAAACTGTAATGAGGTTCATGACATCAGTCAGTGGCTGGGATGGCTCATAGAGCGACAACCCTCACAGCTCACTATATTCAAATAGCTCCACCTTTTCAGTCTTGTTACCGTTGACTCTGAGCATTGAACTGTATCACACCACTGCGAATAAAGATGCTGCAGTCTTGAAGAAGCCACTCTGCATGTGTTTCAGCTGTAAAAGGGTAACATCCTGGACCCCATTTTCCCGTGTTTTTGTGTCTACATGACTGATGCAGACAACAGTTTTTGAAATTGTAGCTGGCAGCTGTGAAACAGTCTGCAGTGTAACCTGAGTGACAGTGTGTGACAAAGTGAAGTTTGTTCCCAGCTTACAGTGAATAAATAATAACATTTTAAGGGGCCACAGTTTAACAATAGTGTGAGCAGACGAATTATGTGTTTTTGTGTCTTCAGGGCTTTTGTGACCATGGAGCACCAGTGCAACTTGCCAATACTATTGTTTCCAGCTCACATTAAGAAACCCTCACGTTTGAAGACACAGCAACAATTTAACTTTGTGCTATCTGCTCACAGCTAAGTGTTGACCCAGAGGCTTCAAGTTCTCAGCGAAAACATCAACACTTGTCTGTGATGCAGGTGCTTCAAAATAAAAGCACCAGTGGTTCCGCTTTGATTTATTTAATTGTGGCAATACTTTTTTTTTCAACTTTATCATAACAGTACTTGATTCAACTTTATTATAACACTACTTTATTTAACTTTATTATAACACTACTTTATTTAGAAACAGCACTTTTACAGCCCATTGTAGCCTTTTAAGCGTCTTGCTCAATACTGGAGCAGTTTCAAAACTTGTTGTTCCCATTCTTCTCTTAGACACAAAAACATGGGAAAATACGGTCCAAGTTGAAACTTAAGTTACTGAAAGTCTTCATTTCATGTGATGACATGATTTTTATGTGGCACTAAAGAGGTTTTAAAAAGTTTGAAGTCAAAAAAAGATGAAGGCCCGGTGTAATTCCTGCGGTCATCCGGCTCGTGGCACTGCTGCTTAGCTTTTTCTTTTGCCTTTTGAAAAGGCAAACCTGATGAGTGGAGCCCTCCATCTCTCTAATACCCACACACACACACACACACACACACACACACACACACACACACACACACACACACACACACACACACACACACAATATGCTTAACTAGCCATCACATAATAAGCCGATTACAGAACCAAATTGTCAGGGGCTCTGATAGAGATCATTATTAAAATGCATTGCTTTTGTCGCCACACTCGCTCCTTAATCTCCCCTTGTTCCTATGAATTGCGTATGAGATTCCTGAAATTGAATGATAATTTCACCTATTAATCTCTGATGCAGGCTATTTTACTCTGCTGTTCCCCGCTAGTATCCCCCTGCCCACGCAAATGAATAGAGCTTCATTACCGCCACCCGCATTTAATAACCGTTATCCATTATCTGGTAATTAAGACTCCCCATAACGAATCTTAAGGATTATGCCAGTTTGAGGAAGAGGGGAGAGAGGCTGAAAGAAAGACCTGACTGGAAAAATACATAGAACATGTCTTTAATGAACTGGAAAATGTTCATCTTGTTCTGTTCAGTAATGAACCGTCATTATACACCAGGGAGGCAGAAGGGATGATTTTTTTTTTCCTTTCCTGCAGCCCGCAGTTTGTGGGTAATCTATTAAAGAGTGTCATTTCATCTTCTATTTTTATCAGGAAAGCTGATAAAACATAATTGGCTGTGAAGGAAGGGAAGGAAAAATGAAGGCTTTTATTGATGAGTGTGCAGCTGCCCTCTGTTAGCCATCATCAGCAGCATATGTTCTTGTCTGGCCAGGCCAGACTGTCAGAGTAATGCCCTGTCCATCCTCTCTGTGCACCCTCACACCTACACTGTGTTGCTTCACTACTTTAGCAGCTCATCTTATGTTGAATCTTCCTGCACAGGGCTGAATGTGGAGCAGCTGAATAGAAACATACTGGTAGATAAACGATGACAGTATCTGCTGGACTGTGCTCCATGCTCCACTCTGTGTTGAAGACTGCATGTCACCTGTTTATACCCGACAGGTTCAGACTTCATCAAGACGTCCACAGGAAAAGAGTCTGTCAACGCCACTTACCCTGTCGCCATAGTGATGGTGAGGGCCATCCGTGACTACTACTTGTGTACAGGCCACAAGGTACAGTATCTACTTTTGCTTTGCTGTTGGTTTAAATATTTTCTTGTGAAGTTATGCTGTAGATCAGCTGCGTGGAGCTCATCCTCTTTACAAGCAGAATTTTCTTATTTATCAGTGCCACAACTAGACAAAAGATTTTCAAGGGCAGGAACTTGTAAAAAAGAATCACCAGTGTTTGTGGAGATCAACACTATAAGTCTACACAAACCTGAAAACAAGCATATACACCAGGGGCGGACTGGCCATCTGGAGAATCACAGAATGGCCGGTACTCCAGGACGGCCGGCGGCTGCCACGCAGACATCACCGTTAGTTTGTTTTTTTCCTTTTTCTCCCTGATAATCTACTGTTCCACGTCCAGTCCGCTGGGTGGCGGCCTTTAAATTGGATGCCAGCCGGCTCATAGATATCTATGAGTTTCCGCGCACTGGTTGTTGTAGGCTGGGCCGAGTCAAAGTCCAGGGCTGTTTTTTGGTCCCAGTCCGCCCCTGATATACACTGTTGTCTACACATTTCACATACTGTAGGGCCTCGTGTGTGATGGAGTAGACTAAAATGCAGTTGTACCCTTCTTTTTTTTTCTAATCATACACAGAGCTAATCTTCTATCTGTTTTGTTTTTGTGCTCGTTTAGCAGTTATACTATTTCTAAAATAATGTAGTAAAGAGAACAGACCAGAAGCCGAAACTATCACAGCCGATTGGCGCTGTTGGCGGCCTCTGAGCTCTGTGGCTGGGCTCCAGGCTTCAGGACGCACACTCAGATGCACTCTCAGGTACCGAATTTGGGTGTCGTTAAGATTTTAACGATACTACTACACTTACCGATACTGCTTATCGATCCGGTGCTTTAACCATACTCTTATCAGTTCTTTTGTTTTTTTTATTTTTTGAGAGAGACAAAAACTTAAACAGTTAACAATGCTTTCCATGTATGTAAGCACAGTGTATAAATTAACATTCTTCTGAACTGAATTTCAGTTTTCAATTTTATTTAAAAAGCCCAATATCACAAATCACAATTTGCCTCAGAGGGTTTTACAGCATACAACATCCCTCTGTTCTTTGGACCCTCACAGCGGACAAGGAAAAACTCCCCCAAAAAATCCCTTTAACGGGGAAAACGGGATCACAAATGCAATGCCATTGCTGGATTTTCGATTTTCCAGTAACAGCAGTATTTACATTCATACAGCAGTATTTTTCTTTTTTTGAGAGACAAAAACTTAAACAGTTAACAATGCTTTCCATGTACTGTATGTAAGCACAGTGTATAAATTAACATTCTTCTGAATTGAATTTCAGTTTTCAATTTTATTTATAAAGCCCAATATCACAAATCACAATTTGCCTTAGAGGGCTTCACAACATACAACACCCCTCTGTCCTTGGACCCTCACAGCCTATAAGAACCCCCCCCCCCCAAAAAAAAAACATTTTTCAGGGAAACAATGGTAGAAACCTCAGAAACCTGAATAAAGTACTGTTATAGACTGTTACATACCCCAGGTGAATGGGGTAACGGGAGATGAACTACGATTTGCTGAACATGTGGCAACAAGCAGTGTTGGCATCAACAACTTTTGCTCTCTCCGGCATTGTCACTAAGAGCAGGGCCTGTGTGTGTGTGTGCGTGTGTGTGTGTGTGTGTGTGTGTGTGCGCGTGGCAGAGCTGGCCCCGCCCCTCACACATGCAGCAGGCTCCGATACAGAGAGCTCTCCTGGATTAAATGGCAAAATGAATCCAGGAGAGCTCTCTGTATCGGAGCCTGCTGCATGTGTGTGTGTGTGTGTGTGTGTGTGTGTGTGTGTGCGCGTTGCAGAGCTGGCCCCGCCCCTCACACATGCAGCAGGCTCTGATACAGAGAGCTCTCCTGGATTAAATGGCAAAATGAATCAGTGACGAACGTTTTAATCTTATTGCAAATTAGAAATGGAGTTATGAGATAAAAAAATAAAGATAATGTTTATGTAACCTAAATAAATAAATCTTTTGAATTTTCCAATCCCAATAGCAGAAAAATTGACGTAGGAGCTTATTAATACTACGGTCTTTAATGATTTGGCCCTGGGGCCCGTTTAATATCAGGTTTTGTACGGTACCCAACCCGAGTGATGTACAAATGCATTTTCCTTATTTTTGTTTGTATCGATTATTGGTTCTTATTTTGATTTCTGGTATTCACCAATGTTTTCTTATTTTCTCTCTTTTCTCAGGTAAGAGAACATTTTATGAGTGGCCAAGAACACTCTCAAGAGAAATAATAACTAAATTATTATTATGACGGTCATCTACTTGTTTGTCCACCAGGAGGAAACAGTTTTTTTAAATGTTTGAGGAACATTAAAAAAATGAATAAATATCATATAATCAATTTTAGATTATTGTATGTTTTAGCTAAATTATAATGATTTGTGGGCTACAGAAATACCACTATATAAAAGCATTGATCCCAATTACTGTAATTTTAGTTACTGTGCATCCCTCTGCTGACCAGAGCTAAAATGTAACTAAGTACATTTACTCACTAACTGTACTGCAGTACAATTTAAGGTACTTTTACATGAGTATTTTATCTCATGCCACTTTCTACTTCTGGTCCATTAGTCTTCAAATGGGAATACTGAACCGATTAGTTGTTTGATTAGAAAAACAATTGGCAACTGTTTTTGCTGTTTTTTTTCACGCAAAAACATTTCATGGACAAGAACTTGAGCTTTTCGTTTTAGTATTTTATTATATTTACATTTTCTTTACTTTTACTTTTAATACTTAAATACATTTTCCTGATTGTATTGATACTTGACTTAGCTAACATTTTCAGTGCGGTGCTTTTAATAGCAATATAGTGTTTTTACAGTGGCATATTCATACTTCTACTTCCAGTACTTATGCTGAGGTATACACAGTCAATCAATCAATCAATCAATCAATCAATCAATCAATTTTATTTATAAAGCCCAATATCACAAATCACAATTTGCCTCAGAGGGTTTTACAGCATTCAACATCCCTCTGTTCTTTGGACCCTCACAGCGGATAGGGAAAAACTCCCCCAAAAAAGTCCTTTAACGGGGAAAACAGGATCACAAATGCAATGCCATTGCTGGATTTTCGATTTTCCAGTAACAGCAATATTTACACTCCAATGAAAAGCAAGTTTATTTAACAGTGCATCGATTTCACTACTGCTGAACATCTTCTTACAGCCTTTTTTGGAGACATCTCTCCAATTCTTGGCCAGAGTCTTTGCACACGGCACAACACCTGCCCATATAATGTTCAGAAGTCGTTAGCTATGCTAATAGGTTACTTATGATGAAGTGGGATACATCATTAAGTACACCTGGGTAAGAACAGATTTGGATTTAAGAATGTTTAATGTAGCTGGAGTTAAGTTCTCTCATTTTTTTCTCTCAAAAGAAAATTAAAAGAAAATATAAAAGAAATAAAAGAGTAGGTTGCTGCATGAGGCCCAGTGATCTGTAAATATGTAAAAGTGTTAGCTTTTACTGGATGGAGGCTGTAAATCGGACAATATTGTACATTATATAGCCACATACATCCTTCTATATTTATTTATGTGTTTTGTATTTCATTATTACAATAAGTGACAACAAACACAAGAGCGACTCCCCTCTGCTCCCCACACTGCAGATAGTGGCACGCTGCTCCACACATTTATCATGACAGGAGGTGGATGAAAGCAGTGTTTTGTTGGCAGACACAGAAAGAGTCAACACTAGTTTTTCCTTCATTAAAAAGGAGAATCTGAAATCTGTTGATACTGTAGACCAGCAGCCAAAGGCAAAGACACATCAGCATGACTGTCACCACACATTAGACAATTAGGCCTTTTAGTAGCCTGTCGTGTTTCTGTCATGTGCATTTTATTTTAGAATATGTTTATAAAAGCAACTCAAGATAATTCTTGCCCAACACGGACACGCTCTTATTAAACCTGATTTAAGCACAAATGTCAATCATCACCAATTTTCTCTGAAATTGATTTAATGATCCTGTAATCTGTGACATGGTTAGACAGTTAACTGTTTGATCACACCGGTGGTGTAAAACACAGCCAGGCCAGCTGCACACATGCTGTAAAGCATCCATGGAGGTGTACGTTACCGTGTTATATACTGTAAAAAAGATTACCTTATTTCTTTTTTGCTTGCACATCATTTATACATTTGGCAAAAACTTGATTTCTGCATACTGCGTAGGCTATTATGATACTAAACTACTAAAGAGAGTTACAATGACGCTAAATGAACAACTGTTATCATGAAGTTTAATAAAACACTGCTATTATACAGTTAAATAAAGCACTGTTATAATAAAGTTAAATAACATATTGTTATGATATTGTTGAATAACATACTGTCATAAAATTAAGTAACCGACTGTATAATAAAATTAAATAATGTAATGTATGATAAAGTTAAATAACGTACTTTCATAATAAAGTTAAATAATGTACTGTATAATTAAGTCAAATAAGATGCTTGTGTAATAAAGTTAAATAACGTACTGTCATAGTAAAGTTAAACAACATACTTCTATAATAAGGTTAAATAATGTACCGTAGTAAAGTTAAACAAACTACTGTTATTATAAAGTTAAATAAAGTACTACATAATAAAATTAAACAGTGCACTTTTATAATAAAGTTAAGTATTGTAATAATGAAATAAATCAAATAACAATTACTGGTGCTTTTATTCTGAAGCACCCGGCTCATCTCGGGCGATAATGTTGATGTTTTTAAGGTGAACTTCAGGCCTCTGGTTAGCCTCAGTTAGCTGTTAGGAGTTAGCAGCAACTTAAACAGTTTCAGTGAGGTGTGTGTGTGTGTTCCCTCAGGTGGGCTTTAAGCCAGCAGGGGGCATCCGGACAGCTCAGGAGTCTCTGGTGTGGCTCACTCTGATCAAAGAGGAACTGGGCAACGACTGGCTCTGCCCGCTCCTGTTCCGCCTGGGAGCCAGCAGCCTGTTGGCTGACATCGAGAGGCAGGTGGGGACTCAACACACACACACACACACACACTCTCTCTCTCTCTCTCTCTCTCTCTCTCTCTCTCTCTCTCTCTCTCTCTCTCTCTCTCTCTCTCTCTCTCTCTCTCTCTCCTAACACACACACACGTGCGCACACACAGACACACACACACACACACACACAGGCTTTTTACTTTTCTACATGTAAGTGAAAGTTGTTTTTTTTTTTTGTCATTTGTACAGATCTACCATCATGTGACTGGACAGTATGCAGCCTATCATGAGCTGCCTCTGGCCTGAAGCTGTGGACTTGCTGTTTTAATGACCAATCAGAAACTCAGACTCACCACAAGAGCCTTTCAGTGCTCATCCAGGCAGCACTTACCTCTTCTATTAGCCATACTCACGTTCAGTGCTTTGACTGAAGACGGGGACCAATGAGTTTTACTGTACTTGTAATCTAATGTGTTCATACACACTGTGTACCTATGAAGAAAAAGGTGAATAAACCTTGTCACATTATTTTGTAACAGATATTAAAAACTGCATATCGTGCCCAGCAGTCATTGTTTCATGTGAAGAAGGAAGTGATTTACAGTTAAGAAAAATAAATTTCAGCAGTTTGTTCTGCAGATTCTGAAAGTCTTAAATTCTAACTCCCATCCTTGCTGATCTTTTACAAATGAAAATATTTATGTGGAAAGATAAAAGACCCCTGCTTTTACCACTTCTACCCAGTGTTACAGTCTTTAACATGGAATTATATTGCAGAGCAGGTACACTCACATACTCACTCACAGTGCTTAATTTGTAAAATTAGAAGTAGGGGAACACTTTGGGCCTCTGAGAGAGCAGTGTTTCCCCACTTTTGAGAGTGGGGGGTGAAAGTGCGATGAGGTTTGTGGACCGTTACCTGCCACAAAGAGAGAAATGTGAACGGCTCGTTTCTCCTCTGACACGCCACATACCTGTGTGCCGCCATGGCTTGGTTGTCCAGGTATTACTAGGCAGTCATGACGCCAACGAAATAGGAAATTAGGCTACTGGACCTGGAGTCGGATTTCTCTGTCGCCGGTAAGCCTTTATCTTGCGCCGCGGAGCCGGCGTAGGCTATTTGACCACTGTATTCCTGTCTGTGACCCCCGTTTAACCCACAACAGGCAGGATTTGCCTTTCGTTTCTACTGCTGGTTGAAATCTGAACTCGCACAGCGTGCTGAATGATTTATTTTGCTAGCACAAAACTATTTTTAGTCGCAAATGCGAGTAAAATGCTTGCATGTAGAGCTCTGTGGAAAACAAACCACTACAGCAGCATATTGAGTGCCAGGTGGCCAGCGCGCGCTGTTACTGGACGGCGCATGGACACTCACCCTCTTGCAAGTGGACTTTGAACTTATCCCCATATTAAGCACTGCTCAGTGCTCACTCATACACATCTCATATGCAAAAAAATAAAATAAAATGCCACCCAGATTACATTTCACTTTAAATACTATAACATGGCTGGTTAAATTTGGAGAAAAAAAGGCTTTGACTATGTTTCCTCCAATCCAATTTTGCAAAGGAAATTAGTGTTGCATGAATAGATTTTCAGGAGACAGGATCAGAACCACCAGTGCTAATAATAAACTGACAAAATTATCAACTATTTGGGGACTTTTGGTAATTGTTTTGTCTTTATTTGAGACTGTTATTTTCCTCTGACCGTCTCCCAGCAAGAGCCCCAAACTCTGACACAACACATTTACAACACATCATCTCACTTTGTGCGGTTACATGCACACTAATATTCCACTATTATTCCGAATATGAAAATGTTCCGTCACATAAACAGCAGTTTCAGTTTGGATATTTCGAATTAGGCCTCATTCAGAATGTAGCATAGTTTGATTATGACATAGGAATCAGAAATACAGTCGCTCTGTTGTAAAAAAAAAAATAGAGAATTATAAGAAGTAAGAACAAGAGTATGAAATATAAGTACAAAAATAGAAAGTATAAAATGAAACACTGGTACTTAAAATAATTAAGAATAAAAATATGTTCTGTGCTGATTCTGTAAGTGTGTAAAAATATCCAAATATTTGCATTGTGCTACATTACGCTGTATAAACTATTATGTTACATTCAGAAATATAAAACATGTATTATGCTATAATGGTCACTACAATATATACATCAATATAACAAAAACAAAAAGAATAAACAACAAACATGCACAGTTATGTGCATTATATGTTTAATATACATTCAAGAGGTGTTGGTGAGAATAAATGAGTATACTGACTAATACAAATACAGTCGACTCCATGCGTTGTTATGGATACGTTGTACATAAACCAACTCACCAACAGTAAACAGCTGTAATAACAGCCAAAACTGGAATATTTTGTGAACGTAAACATTATCACTGTTGGCTTCTACATGTTTTAACTGGTATAATGGTATAACTATCAGTTATTCAGGCATACTTTAATGACTGTATAAAACCTATCCCAGCTGGCCACCAATGGCATTAAACATGATATTTGGTTGAATTTCTTTTCGTCTTTCTGTCATTTTACCAGTGCCCACTGGGATTAGTAGCCGAAGTGCTTTCAATGAAATCTTGTGATTGTGAGGCTATTAATGTATTTACTCTTCATGTCGTCAGTTTGCCCATTTGTTCCATGACATCAGTCTATCTTTTAATTGGTTGATGGTGGCTCAAATTTACACACTTTAATTTTTCTAGTTATGAGAACCAGTATATAAACTGGGATAGTACAAATGGTCTCATTTTGTGTTCCTGTTCAGTGTTGGTAAATGAGGACCCTTGAAAGACAGTAGCACCGACAGACATCCTGAGAACGGTGGAGCTACCATCACATCCATGGAGCCTCTGCTTCATGCTGCCTGTGTGATTCCACAGATGCTTGTCAAGTCTGTCCCAGCGATGTGCGCTGAATCTGTTACGGGGGCTTCCTTTGCTCTTAATTTCATTAGCGGGAAGCTTGGCCAACTGAAGAGCACTGGGGATTAATCAGGGGTTAAGTGAGTTTAAAAGATCTGATTGAACAGCTCACAAATTTGAGGCTTCATTTGAAGACAGAAAACTTTCTTCTTCCTTTTCTTCTTTAATTAAGATATCACAGGCATTGACCTTGACTGGCACAGAGGATAAATGAGTGAATTAATTGCAGAGGGAAGGGAATGTGAGCTTTTGGGGGAAAATGTGGGATTTGATGGAAAACTCGTGGGAGAGGGTTGGCTTCAGGACACTGGTGGAAGGGCTGGGAATGAGGCCATGCTCTGTTAGGAATGGTATGTAGTGGTTTGACAAGGTCAAATACAGAACTTTGATATTTTGATTTGGCATTCTGTGTGGTCAACAGGCTTATAGCTTACAGCTTATAGGACAAATATACTGAAACTCAGAAATATAATTATAGAAGGGTATGATTTCTTTTTGATGATATTTTATTTAACTACTGGCCAGATTGCCCTGAAATTTGCTATGGATATTTATAACCCCCAAGATGATTGTAAGGATTTTAATGACACCTTTAGTGCATTGCCAAGTCAAATTATCTCTTGACATTTTTGTCTGACAAAGTACATCAAACTGGTTGGAACACGTCAGTAGTATTGAACAAAAACCTTATAAGATACTGCATTTTTAGCGAGTTAGGTTGCTAACTAGGTTGGCTATGTTAAAGAGGCAACAGATAGGATTCAGGTTTTTTTTTAGCGTGGCGCCACCTAGTGTCAGCGGTGTTGCTCGCACTGTCGCAAAGACCAAATTGACCATGGGGATCAGAGATAATCAATAAAATGTAGGCTGTAAGCCACCAGTATAGCTCTATGTATATGTAGAATGAGAAGGTGTGTGGACACTCTACTAAATAAATGAGTAAAGAGACCGAGCAACAGTTATCAGATTCATCTGAAGAAAAAACAAATAGTAATGCAAATAATTATAGCACAATGCACAGTACCAGTACAAACAACTCACAGTAAATGATACCAATATGTACAGTATCAGTACAAACAACAGTAGACACGTGAGGGATAATCTATAGTGAGCCGGTGACTGTTGAAAAATAACTCCCAACAGGGGAATGGAACCCAGACGCACAGCGGAGTTACTTTTCAACTGTCACCGGCTCACTATACATTCTTACACACACACTCACTACTAAAACATTCAAATGTTACAAGTGGCATCAATATTATTAAACTGCTGGCAAAGTGTGTTGACAAAGGAGAGGCGTTCACCAGACAAACGGGAGCGGAGGAGAGGATTTTACTCCACTTCTCCCGGTCGGAGATGCTGGGTGCCTAGTAGCTGCTGCTGCTGCGGCAGTACAGTACAGTCCTCTCTCGGCTAGCTAACATTTAGCCGTGTTACTTACTGATCCATTAGAAACAAAGCTAGCTGGACACCGGTTCTGAAGCCTCTTTGGTCACGGAGCTCCCTCCATCTCTTGAACGCCTGACTGAGGATTACTCTTGTTTTTCCTCTTCTTTTATCACTCTCCCTTTTGTGCATCCTCACCTCCTCAGAGCTCGTTTTCTTTTGCTAGGCCGTTTTTCACTTAAAAAAAAAAACTTTGTCCGTCTGCCATTGTGCTCCTGACTCAACTATCTCATGCCCCGGCCAGTTCCTCATAAGGACCAGCTCCAGTCCCTGATTGGCTGACTGACCAGTTTTGCTTTTTTGACGATGCCTGATGCCGTACTCAGACCAAGCTGGTTTTGGATGACTTTGTCGTGAGACTGGGTTTGGTGGGCAGTTGGGGCTGTCCGGTCCTCTGGAGCTGAGGTTGCCGCTGGCTGGATTTGGATTGCTGCTGCCACTGAATGGATGTCCCTCTCTGGACCTGCTGCCCACTCTGCTCATGGTGAAGTGGTCTGTAGGAGCAGGGAGCAAGGTGGAGGACATTCAAGACTCTAGCTAACGCTGGCTACATAAACCTGGACTTGAGGCTGCAGCCGTGAGCCTTTAGCTCCTGTTAGTAAAGGGCTAAACTATTAGCAACATTTTCTCTTTATCTCTGAAAGACTCTGCGGATTTTGACACGTGTTTTGTTTTATTTATTGTCATTCTCTTTTAGACTCTCCTTTTTGATAAGTCCGTCTTCCTCTTTGGGTCCAGGTAGGCAGTAGTTGCCAGTGCTAGAATAGCAACTTTCTCTGCAGAATTCTCTGCCATTGAATCAGGCTTTCACCGAAGGGACGTGCACGTGCATCTGCATTTGTAGAACAGCCAATAGGAACGTCCTCTCTCTGTGACTGGCCCAAGTATCCCATCACAGACTAGATTTTATAAAGCCTGAAAACAGATCCAAGAGGAAGTGCAGAAGTCTATTTTTTCTTTCAGTATATTGAATTACAGTATACTCAGAGGTTATTAAGGGGTTTTTGCCCAATGATGCTAAAATGAAATGGTCTACCCCAGCTCTAATTAGCCCTTCATCACTGCTGTTAGAGCAGCCTCAAGAAGCTAAAAGCTTGTTGCCTCTCGTTTTAATTTATGCTGCCGGAACTTTTTCCGATGTCACTTTAGTGGCAGGTGTCAGATATAATTCATATCTGTAAGATGCACAAATGTTTGGCCCACAGGTGTGTGATTTATTGAGAGGGAAACAGTTCATGATGCCATGTCTGATGTTAAAAATGATGCAAACTGGTCGATGACTTTGCAGCAAAATAGTTTTTGTTTCCACCTGGGAGATAAAAAACTCCCCCTCTGTGTGAGGTGTAAAGCAGGAATGATGGAGTGAGCATCTGTAGTCTGCTCTTGATGGATTAGCTCCACTTACGTAAAGGCATGTAGATCATCTCAAATCTGGACCATCGGTCAGCACGCTGCCACTTGATAAGACGGAGGCACGGAGGCTGGAACTTGATTCTGCTTGATTGATTCCCTGGGCCATCCATAAAGATCCCTATCACGCACATGCGTGCGCGCGCGCACACACACACACACACACACACACACACACACACACACACACACACACACACACACACACACACACACACACACACACACACACAGAGCCGAGAAGTAGACTGCTGTAGGATCATTAAACGTCTAGTAGGTGTGCTTTAAACAAACTAGCTGTGTGCCTGCCTGTTCTGAATGTCCAGGGCGGAAAGCCTGCTGTCAGAATGTCCTCCTGGCTGCATGTCACGATGTCCTCCTGTGTCTCTGTCCAATAACTCTGTGTCCAATGTGTCTGTCAAACTTATTAATATGAAAAGTGGAACATTTTTTTTAATGAATACAGACAATATATATAATGATCATGAAATTGGATGAGATTTGTCAAACACAGCTTATTAAAGATATATTTACATATATTAGGTGATATTAACTGTCACATAGAGAACTTGCACACATCTCACCTATATTTAACTGCAGAGTTGTCCACCAAAATCGCAAACAGCAGCACTATTGTTGATGACAGAAGGTGATTCCTGCACTCTCGTGAGGTGCCACTACCTCAATCAATCAATCAATCAATTTTATTTATAAAGCCCAATATCACAAATACAATTTGCCTCACAGGGCTTTACAGCATACGGCATCCCTCTGTCCTTTAGACTCTCACAGCGGATAAGGAAAAACTCCCCCAAAAAAAACCTTTACCGGGGGAAAAAAATGGTAGAAACCTGCGATCTCAGTAGCTTTCTAGAAGAAGTCCTACCTAACCTGACAGATGCATATTTGACACAGTAGCTGAGTAGTTTATTATCAATCAATCAATCAATCAAACATTTATTTGTCATGTGGAATTATACAAGGTACAACTCCAGGGAAATTTGGTCCCATCAGCTACTTTTACTCTCACAGTGATTTAATCCTATTGTGCGTCTTCTTTCATTGTTGGCTGCTGCTTTATAATTGTCCATGTTTCCGGATGGTTCTGGTAATCCATGGTTTCTGGTTGTGGAATGATTAAACTATCGACACATCCCAACCTCAACAAGACAGCAGCTTGGCTGCTTATCCCAAACATGGGAAGCGTAGCACTGCAGCCGCCTCTGAATGGCCAATAGCTGTGATGCACAGCAGTAACAGGACAGCACCTCGCAATCCCACTGTCACACCAGTCTTTATTCACCATAAAGCACACTCCTCTCGTTCTCTCTACTTAGTCCTTTGCTCTGTTGGATCGGCATATGGAAAAAGAGCCTCCTAGTTGAATGGTGCTGTCCAGGATTTAGACAAGTTTCGGTGAATCAAAGGATAATTCAGTTCCCGACATCCTGTTGTAAACAGATGCAGAGGTCATTCAGTTTATTATCCAGCGCCTGAACAATTGCTAACAGGATGCTCGTTGAGCTGGTGCATTCGTCTCCATCTTTTCTTGATGTTTATTGATGTTTACATTTGAAACCCTCGAGCTGGCTAGCTAGCTAGCCAGAAGACGGCAGCAGGAGAGTATACAGACTGGTGAGTTGATGTCCTCATCTGATGAGTGACTCGCAGCCACATGTCACCACCATCAAACGCCATCCACAGACACCATCACCAAGATTTGCGTCCACTCCTATATCATCAAATGTAGCTGTTGAAGTATTGAAGTATTAAAATAAACCCTGAATGACTCAAATGTAATGCTTGCATTTCATGTAACATTCGGGGTTGCACAAAATGTTTCTGAGGGCCACCACTGGCCTGTGGGCTGCATTTTGAGCAACAGTGATTATGACTGAGGAAACTGCCAATCACAACACCCTCTGGCCTGATTGTCTTGGCTGACAGAAACAAGAGGATGCTATTGTAGAATATTGAAAAAGTGACTTTAAAATAAAACCTGCCGGAAATAAATCAGCTGCAGTAAACTCTATTAAAAACATTAGATTGATTCAGTATTTCTGGGAAACAGATTTCTTTCTGCAGTTATTCTTATGGTTCATAATTATGTCTTTTTATTGATTTAGTATTGCACTATATACATGGGTAGGATGAGTTTTGTTTCTAATGCTCAGCACTGATAATATTTTCATCTCAATCTTTTATCATAGCAAAATGAAAAATAAAAAACTGTGAAAAATTAAATAGCTTGTGAGACATGTGTTATTTGTTAAAATTAAAACGACAAAACGAAAGTGATGTTTAGGTATAGATATATATTTTGCTATTACCCAACACAGAGCTTGTTACATGTTAGTTGTTAGTTACATTTTTAGATCATCAGAGCTCCTCTGACCAGTGGTGGATCTTCCAAATCAACCAAAATGTTTATTTACACAAAGCCTAATGGCAAAGCAAGAAAGTATATAAAATAAGCACAGTAGAAACACTAGATGGGTCGGACCACAGTGTTTAACTATTAACTCAACACGTTACAGTTACGGCTTAAAATGACAACAGATAAAAAGCAAGTTTGCCTATTTCACATATCTCCGCAATTGAAATCAATTGCCACTTGTCTACCCAGAAGTGATTTTTGTTGTTATGATGATGTTCTGATCTAGACACAACATAGGTGGATGTTTAGGGTGCTGTGGAGAGTGGTGTGCCAAAATCGTGACTACATTTTTTCAACCTGATCTCACTCAGAGTCACTGAAAACCAATGTTTGGTCAGTGACTTCCAGTGTCAGACACCAATGAACAAAGACATCCTTTCATGTCAGCATGATACAGCCCAGTTGCCGTTATTAACGGGGGCATCAGGGGCAAAGGCGGTGAGACAACAACGAAAGTTAAGGCAGCAGAAGTTTGACTTGGGCAGGTGGGGGAGGTGGTGGATGGGTCCAACAATCACCAACTTTCACCCGGGAGGCCGGTGTTTACCTCCCGCCTGAGTGCAAAGCCAAACCCTATTCTTTCGTCCTAAACCCAACCACATGTGTTGTTGAAGGAAAAAAAACATCAATTTGCAGTGCTGTACCAACATAGTGCATTTAATTTGAAAGAGACTGTATGCAAAGTGTACATTTCCTTCGAAAGTGGAAGTGTATTTTGACAACAGACAATGCATATAACAGGCTGAAGGTGACATGGTGTCCCACAGCGTCAACAGCCAACACACCTAGGGTACACTACACGTCATATTTCGACATGAAAAGTCCATGACCAAATGATAATATGTGACAAGGTTGGAGTGAAAATGTGTTGATAAGGACAGCATTATAGCAAGAGATTAAATTAAATTAAATTAAAAGGTAAAACCACCGAGGATGAAGTACAAAAGAAAAAAATAGTATAGCAGAGGAAGAGGACAAAATTTGCCCATGCTGCATTCTATCATTATTTGTTTATTCTGTATTATTGTTGTTATCTAAGTTGTTTTTTTGTGTTGGTTTCTCATTAGGGTCTTGATCTAGTTTGTAATGAAAAAAAAAGCCTAATAATAACAGGGGAAGTTTGCCTATGGTGCTGAACTTGCTAGTTACGGCACCGTCTCTGACTTTCCAACGGCCACACACATTAAGAGCCACTGTAGTGGACAACATGGGGTTGTTGGACAACTTGAGGTGGGTGTTTGATGTGAATTGGACAGTGTGTTATTCAACAGTGTGCAGGTCTTTTTTCAGAGGTTCCCATTGGTTTGGATAAACCCCCAGCAGCATCTGGGGCTGAATTTGTCACCGGGCGGTGATCCAGTCGCTCACACCTGACAAATCGGCTTGCTCAGATTGATTGGTTTCCTGTTGTTTAATTCATCAGTGTTTCCTTAGCCTGAAGCAGGTATAAGAAACAACACTTTCCGAGCCACCAACGGCCCACACGCAGTTTATGATGAAGAAAAAATGGCCTGGCAGGGGACAGTGTCAGTAATGGCCGGACTATCCATTATGAGTCACAGCTCTAATTTGTCATGCTGTTTGTGGCTGCAGAAGACACACCATGTGCATGCTTTTATTAATATCCCAGGATGCAGCTCTGCTATTGACCAATATTTATCATATCCAGTGGGTGAAGTATCTTTTTACATTTAGTCAAACACAATAAGAAAAATATATCCTGATATGAATGTTATTTGTAGATGCTGTTACAAATAGCATCTAAAAACATGCTAATCAGAGATGATGCAGAAAAATCAAAATAATGCCTGTTTATTACCAAAATGCAAATAAACAACCTAGCTTCTGTAACAATAAGAAATATGATTAAAATGTCTGCTAATTTTCTTTCAGTAACATGTTGTATGTGTTGAAATAATCATATAAATCAATAATCAATTAAAAAAAGAATTACAAATTAACTTGTTCAGAAGAATAAACAATAAAATAATATATGACATTGTAAAATAATAATACAATATATCAGTTAACTTTCTAATTTTGAACTAAGAATACACCGCTTTTAAAGTTCTAAGCCAATACTGATACCAATGTTTAAAATGACAATTTGGTGAAAAGCTGACAATGATGTTTTTATATTGGTATTTCTTTTGTTTTTGTAATTCATTTTTTCTTTTGTACCAGGGACACACAGAAATGAACACTTTTAAAGTCACTCAGTCCTTCATCACACTACCTTTGTATGAAATGATCTTTAACATAACCTGGGACAGGTCTAAGTTCAAAAACTGGCCTATCTGTTGGCTCTAGAGGTGATGATTATGATATGTAAAACAACCACTGTATGTGTTTTAGTTTAAGTTCTTTACTCATACAACATATTGTTTGAAAGCCATACTCTTCATGGTGCCATTAATGCTGCCCATTTCAAGATACAGCCACAACAGCAGGCTAAATCTAGCTTCAGTCTGACAAGTTATAACTCACCTATGAAGCGTTACCATAGCCCACAGATCCATTTTATCCAGACCGAATCACAGTTTACACAGCTTCCATTTCATTTCTCACATACTGTCAAAGCTCCAGATGATCTAATTCTAGCAAAAATATTAAGTCCAAACACATTATTACATCTATAAATATCAACAATCTGTTGTTGCATCATTTCAAGTGTTCATATTTCTCCATATATTATCCATTATTTCTCTGTTGTCAATGTAGACAAACCTGACCAGCATAAACCAAAATGGAGGTGAGTTCCTGGCCTTTCCATTGACACCTCACTTGAGCCAATAGGAGCCAATGCTGTTTCTATGCCCTCAATAGCCAACCAGGGCCTGAGCTGAAGGAACATACGTCACTGACACTTCCTGTAGTTTTAAGGTATTTAAAGAGCCAGAGACTGGCCAAATGTTCCTGAGGCTTATGGGTCTTGTAATCAACAGACTCTGAAGCCCCTTTAGGTCCATAAAGTCTGTTATGAATGTACAGAAATGATAGACAAGTGGCCCATATGTTGAAAAAAGTTTTCTTATCAATTAAGGTTTTCTAGAAGTGTTTTATATAAAGTAAGCTCCTAAATAGACATTTCTGTCTGTCTGCGCTAATACGTTTTTTCGCACATAATCAAACATTTAGTACATTGTTGAACCCTCTTTTTCTTTAACCGCCTGGACAAAACCTTAGAAAAACATGTGTAAAAAGCTTATTTTCTGTGATATTGTTATCTGCTTGGGCTATGTGAGGCCTTATGATATGGCCCCATTGTGTTTTTTAGCCAATAAATCCCAGCTCTAGTCATCTGCACCATCTTTTTTCAGAAAAATACTCAGGCAAAGATTAAAAATGTTTTATTTCAGTGTGTTGAAACTTGACCTCGACTGTGGTAAATTTGCCATGCTAATTCTTTTACACCTTAGCTCAGCTTTTGATACAGTTGACCATTCTATTCTCCTGGGCCATCTTGAGCACCAGGTTGGTATTCAGGGTAACGCCCTTACAAATAGATCCTTCTTCGTTAGAACTGGAAACCTGTTCTTATACTTTGCTCCCATCGCCTGTTGTGTACCCCAAGGTTCCATCTTGGGGCCCATCTTATTGGCCATTTATATGCTACCTTTGGGCTTCATCTTCCATAAATACAATATCTCCTACCACTACTATGCAGATGATACTCAGCTTTACCTCCTACTAGAACTGGGTGATAAGAATAACAACACAGCTAGGTCCCTCCTCAACTACCTCAAAGATGTGAAAACTTGGATGGCAAAAAAACTGTTTTCAACTAAATGATAGTCAGACAGAAGTGGTTGTATTTGGCCCCTCCAACCACTTAAGGGCCCCTTGCCACCCTAAAGCTTTGGAACAGTTTATCCTTTTTCAATTAAGTGCCTACCCTCTGTAGACATTTAAATCTAAGCTGAAAGATATTTTTTGGGGCTTTTTAGCCTTTAATGTATAGAACAGACAAGTGTGAAGGGGGTAGAGAGAGAGGGGATGACATGCAGCAAAGGGCCACAGGCTGGAGTCGAACCCGGGCCGCTGCGGCAACAGCCTTGTACATGGGGCGCCTGCTCTACCACTAAGCCACCGGTGCCCCAAAACCCACATGTTTTTAAGGGTTTTGTTTGTACTTAAGGTTTCTGTTTTATCTACCATATTTTATTAACAGATCTTACTATTCTGTGCTTCATTTTCTAGTTTTTCTCATTTATTTGGTCATGTTTTTATTTTTTTTTTATGTCAGTTCTCTTGTGTTTTACTATTACCATGTCATGCTATTTTACTTAGTGTAAAGCTTCTATTAGTAGCTGGGGCTATTTTTTGCTTAAATCACTAAACTCAGCAGTCTTATGTTTGGGACAGGCGTCCATATGGAACAGGCCTTTAGTTCCGTATACACAACTGTACACACTTACAAGTAGAGACTTATTTCACGGTACCTGGCATTCCAACAACACCACATTATCCTGTTAAAGCAATATTCATAACTTGGATTACATTTAGAAAAACACTTTTGATTCTCTTGATTGGTGGACCCTTGCAGACTAAAGGAATATGAATAACATACTGGGTAATCGAGGAATGGACACATATTCTGACTTAATGACAGCATCAGAAGAAGGAAGTCACCACTTTATTTCATCATGCCGGTAAATCTGAATGAGTTACAGTCTTCTCTGGTGCTCATGAATTCAGTAAAACGAAATTAATTAAACAAACGATGTGTAGCATCTCCATATTGACAAAAGTTTAAACATTTATATTTGTATGCATGTTCTAAATCGCTAACTTATTCTGGATCAAGTGGGCAGTCAACAATGCAGGAAAAATTGCAGTGCTACCTTTCAAATAAGGCCACGCATGTCCATGCACTAAAATGGAACAAGAACAGCTTTCATTTTACTTTAGGTTTGCCTTGGATAGGTGTTTTAGGTGAATTAAGGTGACCTGTACAGGACCATAACATAAGCAAAATGAAGTACGAGGTGCAGGAAAGCCAAAATGTAATGTCTTAAGATGAGGATGCAGGGTCTCAGGAGCTTAAAAATTAAACTAAGTTTGGGAGTTTTAGCAAGACAATTTCATATAATGAAGTAATGGTCCATGTGAGCACCTGATTGCAGATAGAGGTCAGCATGTGCATGTACATCATTAGATACTGTACACCACACTGCATTGTTTCCTTATTAGAAGCCATTTGAGGCATGTTGTGTGTTGAACTTGGCTGCGTCTTCAGGCCAGCATCCATACAGCTTTGATCACAGATGACTGGAAAGCTCCTCTATCACTAACACAGCCAGTCTGTGCTCACATATCCTAGCAGAGCTCGATTCAAGGTTGGGGCAGGTGAAGCTCAAAGAGAGAATAATTGGCCCTCAGACTGCAATGATATTAATGATACAATTAGAGCAGGCCTTTGGTTTCCTCTGTGGCAGAAACAGGTAGTGATAGGTGATACCGGGAGACTTCACTAGTGTCAGTCCGATCCTTCTGATGCCGCGCTGATCCCACAAAAGCGGGAGGCTGGCACACACTCGCTCAGGCTCATTTCCCATGGTGCACCCTGCCTTTGAGCGCTGACCTTGGATGGAGGCTCCCTTGTGGTGAGAGAAGAGATGGAATACATGTTTGAAAGATCAAAACAGTCCAGGCTCACCTGTCTCCACAAACACTGGCACAGGGTTTTCACAGCCCACGTTCATTATAGAAGTTGATCAGCATTGATTTCGGCCCGGCTCTGAGACACAGCTGTGCACTCTGGAAAAATGTCACAGTTTACTAGCAGCTGATATCCACTGTACACACACTAACTCTGTCTGTCTACATTTCTTTGATGATGTTTAGTGCATAAAATGTAAAAAGGAAAAAAGATAATAGATGCAAATCAGCTGTTCCCAATGTCTGATGTCATATTTGTCAAATTGCTCATTTAGTCTGATAGGTAGATTCAACATTGGATTCAACAACAAGATGTGAAACAGAAAAAAACAACACATCGTCAAATTTAAGTAGCTCTAATATACTCTGTGTGATCTCTTAAAAAAAGTTAAACTTACTTGTAGATTAATTAGGTTTCTTTAGACATGTAAACATGTTTTTAACATGTAAATGTATTGCATGTATTCACATGTGAAAAACCCTCAGAATAGTACATGTGGTATGTTATAAGATACAATAACACAGGGAAACTGAAGTGTTGTACAGTGACCTTAAAACCAGACAGGCGTATGAAACAGGAGCATCTAATATATTAAAAATGAATGAAAACAAAGTAAAAGTCGATAAATGCTATAGACACTTGAAAATAGTAACTGCAAGTATTTCACATACACCATACCCAGTGTTGGGCAAGTTACTCTCAAAATATGATATGTTACATATTACTGGTTACCTTCATTTGAAAGTAACACTGTAAATGTAATAATATCATGTTTTAAGTACATGTGATTTTTAGATTTCAAAACTGAAAACAACGGCTACATGTGAGGCTGTTTATAAAACAATGAAACACAGTTCATAATGTGTAAAACTGGATCCAGACCCCCTTCTACTGCAATCTGGTTACAAAAACTACAGGAATTGTTCTGTATGAAAAAGATTACTCATTATTTACACTTGCAGAAAGTCACATTCGATAAACAATGGAGACCTGTCATGAGTCTAATTATGCCTGAACCTATATAATTTTTATTTGTAATTTTATTTTCCCCTTTGATTTATTTTATTTATTTATTTTGCATTGATGGGTATGTTGTAATGGCGTGTATGTGGAGTGCACCGGAGTAAGAGAAAATTAAAAGGAAAAAATCCACTAAGGGTAAAATATAATGTCTAAAGATGTAGTGCAAATGGTCGGTCTGGTATCTGACTTCGTGGGGGGGAAAAACACATTTTATAATGTGTAAAACGGTATTTGACCTGTAAATAATTCTCATAGACACATGCTGTTTTTGACCATATTTTAAGAGTAATATCTCATTTTCATTTCATTTCATTACATTATGTTAAATCCATCCTAAAATGACTTTTATCTGTTAATAGTACAGACCTGAGTGTACACACAATAAATTGAAAGACTTATTGGTTCTTTTGCAGTCCAATTTTTCATCAATATCTACAAGACTTTCTGATGTGTAAAATTTCAACACATGAAAACATGAATTTCACATGTCCTGTTTTTTTGTAAGAGACAAATCATACTTAATCATAAATGAATTCATTAATCGATGATGATAAGAAATGTGTTTGAGCTCAGGTTTTCTACTTAAAGGGATAGTTGAGCTTTTTTGAGGTGGGGTTGTATGGGGTACTGATCCATAGACAGTATGGTAGGATAGGGTACAATATGCTTCAATACGGCACGACTGATACGATACAGTATACTTTATTGTCTCTGTAGGGAAATTCGTCTTAGATTCAGGAGCTGCACAAGTGTTGCTGCCTTACAATTATAGTCCAGAGAAAATTAAAAGTATACACCATAAAAACAAACCAAACAAAAAAACCCCCCACATACTTAACATGACAGTATTGCACATCAGCCATTCATGTATTGCACATAACATCAGCACACACCAGTCGGCGTGCTCCCAACTGGACAAACAGGCTGGAGCCCAACATGGAAACTAACCAATATCAGTTAAAGTGCACACTGTATTGACAGTATTTTCACTGATTTACCTTAATGTCAGACAGTGATTTCCACCTGGAAAATGAAGCCATTATATCACTCTCTTCAAAGCCAGACTTCTGTGTTCAGCAAGCTAAAATTATTGTCTGAGTCGGGTGGCTTTGACGACAACATAAATGGGGAACTGAAGCCGTCAACGGCCCCCCTATCGGGAACAGATTATCTAATGGAAAGGTAAAGTGCTGAAATTACTCTTAATATAGTGCACACTTAAACTTTTTTAGGTGGCTAAAATACGTTTTGTTGCTGGCCCCCATCCACAGCAGTACATTGTTTAAGTCACATGTCGGCACTCCAGCCTGCTTCTCCAAACTAGGGGTGTGCTGACTGACATTTACTGTATGTAACACACTGACAATGGATAAGTACCCTGTACAACCCCACTTAAAAAAATCCTCCTTTAAGGAGCAGTGTTTCTGGATGCTTTAGTCCAATTATTACAAATCTCAAAAAACATCCATTTCTCACATGACTTTTCAGGACTGTGGACTGTAAAAATTAACTTGCAAAGAAACTTGCTTGAGTTCGGTAATCATTCACAGCAAACATCACGACTGCCTGCTGTCAGAATGTTGTTATGACTGCGTGGTAACATGATGCAGATTTTCCAAATCAATCTACCCTTGGAACTATATCACCACATGATAAAAATGATGTGTTTCTGACAACAATAAAAGCAGATATATGATGTTCACTGTGATGGATCACTGAAGTCAAGCAAGTTTAAAATCTCTGCAAGTTGATTTTCATTGTGTGCTAAAAAGAAAAGCATCGGCTGGAGGGTATAAAACACACCTCAGATATTTAAAACAATACTGCATCCTTTGACAAATGTTCAGCAGTAAAAACAAGTATGATCATAACAATATGATATAATGCTGGTATAAGATTTGCTTAATACAGAAACAAACAACAGTAAGATGTGTTTGGATTTATAAGCTTGCTTGCCCGTATACCAACAGTTGCCTGTAATGCAACATATCTCAGGTGGGTTTGGTTTCAAACTTCACCCGAGAGTCCTCCAGCAATAATCTGAAATTCAGAATAAAGACAGTTGATGCATTTATTTATTCAGCCATGTTTACTCAGATTCATTTTTCCTCCAGGACATGGCTGTGTCTGTGAGTCTCCTCAGTGTGGGTGGTTACCTGAGGGAGGTGTGCCGTGTTGTAGTGAGGCTTCTTTTAAAGCACCTGCTCTTGTTCTCATCGGCAGCCTGTGTGGGGCCTTTGCTGGGACCACTGCTGGGGAGACTTCACAACGTCTTCCTGTGGCAAAGAGAAGCTTTCTTATCTATTTTGGATGATACAGCCGCACATCATGAAATACCACCCCCCAGCCCAGGTGGATATCCCAGGTACACAGGCCAGAGAGGCTGTTGGATTTCAGGGAGCAAGGGGAAAGGTGGGAGGAGGACTGAGTTACAAGTTGAACTTCAACAACCCAAAAAACTCTGAATGTGAAGACGCCTACATCTAAACTCTACTTTCCCCTAAATCTGCTCTCCAAATCTCACTCCTGACTGAGCTGTTTTGAATTAAATCAGTTCCTAGATCCCTCCGCAGAGAATAATCTACATTCAGCTCAAGGTTTTGGTCAATAGCATAACCACTGTGAAGCACGAAGCACCACTGAGACAGAGAGATATTTGATTCATGGCCTAGTAATATAAATCTAAAGAAATCTCTGTCAAAGAACCATGGACAGAATAATTGTTTGCAATGGGAAATCTCAATGGAGTCCTCAGAACTCATTCTGAGGCTTTTGAAGTGAGCGCTGACATTGGAGAAACTCAAGGGCGGGGAGGGGATGAGGGGCCTCTCAAATGAAGAAAGATGGAGGTGCATTCACCTCAGAAATTATAAGCAGCGCTTTCAAGATGCCGTCAAGTTTGTGAGAATAAATCGAGGTGCGTGTGCATGCGTGCGCGTGCGTGTGCGTGCACATGCGTAAGGGGGGTCTTTAAGCAAAGGAAGACCTGAATATATGCACTTGAGGAGATCATTAAAAATG
The DNA here is from genome assembly GCA_035609425.1 of Epinephelus awoara. Lineage (NCBI taxonomy): Eukaryota > Metazoa > Chordata > Actinopteri > Perciformes > Serranidae > Epinephelus > Epinephelus awoara. Next base: position 27,796,215 of record CM069316.1, on the reverse strand, counting down.
AAACGAGTTGTGTTTGCAAAGCGGGAGAGTGAGGTGGTCTGAACTGCACAGATTCAGCAGAGAACCTTGTCATTCGCTTCAATACAGCACCGTGGCATAACAAAACAGAGCTGGGAGCTGAAGAGAGAAACATTCCTCCATTAGAAACCACAATAAAAAAACTGAAAGGTTCTGGAAGACATTAAAAACCTTGAATTTGTTATCAAATGCTTTGATGCCCGGGGTCTCCCCCACAGCATGCAACACATAATGTGTGATGCTGATTGCCTTGTTGTGGTCAGGAGCCTGCTCAGGCTCCCTGTGCATGCTGGGAGAAACAGTTGGGAGGCTGATTAGGACCGGACTGGCCTTAAGCAGCACGTTAAGCAGTTCTCTCCTGTTTCTCTCTATTATATAGCTACAGCCCAGGATTCAACAAGGCCTTGATGCACTGACAAACCTCTCTCTATTCATCCTGTGAAACTAAATTTGTTTTAGAAATGCTTTATGCACTACAAGGATGTTGCTATTATATGGCGGTGCACTGCAAAATAAAATAATTAAGTCTTAATATGTCCCTAGTTTAAATACAATACAAATACAACCCTTTTCAAAAATAAAGTGTTATTTTAAGATGTATTACGTCCTCTAAATGACTGAATGAATGAATAATGAAATTAGTCTTTGGTGCCTCAAGTGTGGCAATCTATCTTATTATGTCTTGTTTCAAGATACTGACATTTACATCTGAAAAATTAGAATACAAAAAAGAGTTCCTGAAGAGCTGCAGTGGGAGCATTTTTTTTTTAGATCCTCTGGGTTCCCTTGCAGTAGTCTTTTGTTCCCTCATAAAACTTTTTTTTAAGAATTTAAAATAGCTTTGAATTAAATCGCTTTGAACCCCTTTGATACCATTCCAATTAAGAATTAGTACAAGCATACATGATTAAGGAATTGAGTATTTTGGAAAATATGTTTTGTTGCTTTCTGTGAGTGAGAAGAGAAGATGGATGTCAGTCTGTGTGTTAAGTACAGAGCTGGGGTCAGGCTGTGGTAGCTTAGCTCAGCATAAAGAGTGGAAAAGCTAGCCTGGTTCTTTCCACAGTTCACCAGCACATCTCTCCATAGATGTCATTTATCGTTTGGAACCCAGACAGAATCAGTATCATATTTATAGTATGCAAGGATAAGACAGCACAGATGCAGCTCCTGGAATGGCCACTTGAGGCTGAATTCCCATAATGCCAACTTTACAGCAGAAAGAAACATGTTTACAACCTGATATAAAACCAGTTTTGGTCTCTAAAGCTAATTTCAACATTCATGGAAACTGTATAGGGGTTGAATTTTTATATAACTCTCTTGCTTAAATGTTGTTAAGGCTTAAATGTATGCATAATTAACAGCGTGGCCACTTTGAGTGACAGGTGGGTGCTGTTTGTCGACAAGTCACCACCATGGCAGCAATGTTAGTTAATATACCAATGGCGTAACCCCTAAAGGTGTAGCTGGTACTATTTCAGTGTTTTCACTGAATGAATGTTTCACTGTAAGATTTTGGTCGGCTAACAAAAGTCTTGCTCAGTGATTGGTTGTACTAAAACATTCTGAGGAGTCAGATAGCAGTTTTTCCGGTAAGTATATTTTGTTTTAATGGTTTTAACACTGTTTTTCACCAGTGAAAAATTGCATTAGTATTAGTATTATCACAGTTAAGCATAGTAGTAAATGCACCATGCTCACTTAGCTATCAGCTAGCATTGCACTGTGTCCTAACTGGATGCGAGCATTTGATTATTGTGCTGCATCGTATCACATCAAAGTACATCCTTCCTTATTATTTATACTCACAATACTACTATCACAGATAACTTATAGATATCACTGTTGCAGCTTTCATACTATATCATACCACCATTTCCACTTTGTAAAACAAGCTAGATATCTACACTAAATACAAGAATGTCTTGATTAATGTATTCTCTAATGTTATCAGGTACCCTGTAGGTAGCTCCTCCCTAGCAAGCAAAAAAAAAACATCTAAATGAAGAAATGTGGTGTCCAACAAAAGTTCAGCTCAAAACTCTGCGCTGCATGGCACGGTGTTGCGTCACTCATAGGCAGTTAGGACAGCCCAATAGACAGTTGCTAACAACTGGCTAACTGAGACTACATAAAGTCATCATTGAACACTGCTTTATGGCCTCGTTTTGGTGGGGATGTTAAGTTGTGACCGTGGTGTAGTGTTTTTTATATTCTAACATTATGTTTTTGCTTCTAGTGATTACATTTAGGCTTTAAAAATTAGAAAAGTGGTGTTCATATGTGAAGATTATCTTGCTAAACAAAACGTTTAAGTCTAAACGTTTGTTTGCCACAGAGCTTATTTTCTGCAGTGATCCAAAATCCTATGGAATCCCATGGACTTTTTTATGAGGGAACCTGGGTGATGCTAACTTCCGTGTTGGCCCACAGAAAAACATCACCCCTGCAGTACTCTGTAGGCTCTTTTCTGGCTTCAAAAATCCAAGGTGGCAATGGCCAAAATGCCAAACTTGAGGCTTCATTGTTTGTTTTCAAAATACACTTCCATTTTCACATGAAATGTACAGTCGGCATACATTCTGTCGAAAATAAATGCACTACATCAGTACAGCATTGCAAATTGACATTTTTCTCCTTCAGCAACAAACACACGTGGTTGGATGTAGGAAAAAAGAACAAGGTTTGGCTTTACAATCTTAAAGGAAGCAAATACTGAGCTCCTGGGCGAAAATCAGTGGTTGTTGGACCCATCCACCACCCTTTCCGATCACCCTATGTGGACTTCCGCCACCTTAACTTGTTGTTGTGCTGCCTGGTTTCTGCCTGATGCCACCTGGTACCAGTAAACAATAGCGGTGCCCAGCTGTGTATCATGCCAACATGAGACTTTTTTTCCCCTATCCGTGTCTAACAGCGGAAGTCACTGGCAAAGTGCCTGTATTCAGCGACTTCGGAGTGAGACTGTGGTTGATTTGGCAAGATTAATCTCAAGTTTAAGGAGACATTATTTTAAGTATGCAAATTAAAGGAGCATTACATGCAAAGTACAAACAGAAAATGTAAAACAATTGCAGGCATTTCAGGAGCAGCAATGTGTTTTTCCTGACAGTTTTTTTATGGTTTACTTTTATTGTAGCATAGCCCATAAATGCTATGATATGAGATATTACTGAGTGAACATTGTATGCTCCAGATATAAACCACCAGCATAGTAATAAATCAGTTAAAAAGAAATGCTATCAAATGAATAATGTTTTTGTAGCTGTATGGAGAACACAAAACAGCACGTATTAAAAACAGACAATGCGGAGACGAAGGAACTCCGGCACGAAGGAAAAACAACTCTTTCTTTCAGAGAATTATTAACAAAAAGCAAACTGCTCACGATTAAACAGACCCATGCTGCCGAATGAATCTGTGAGGCAAATATGAGGGAAACTTTTCCTGTCAATCACAGCCATGACAGAATTGTCACAGTCTGTTTGAAGTCTGCAGCAGGAGTCAACGAGGGACCCTGAACGAGTAAATAAAACATGCCGCTTTACTTTGCCTCCGCTGGTTAATAGGGCGGCAGCACTGATCAAAAGAACATTAGCTTTGATTAATCAATCAATACCCCGGTGGCCTCCGTCCTGTCCATTGATCTGCCGGCTGTATGGAGGTCAGCGTTGGGTTCGGCAGCATGTGAAATGCTCGGCTGTGTTTTTCACACTGGCCTGCTCAAACAAAAATCCACCCTCATTGATTTTTCTTTCATTTCCCTTCTTTAAAATGTTCTTCTGTTCAAAGGTTACCCATGCTGAGGAAAGTTCTGCAGCTCTGCCACAGATGTGTGATTTTAAGGACATAGCAATTTACGTTGTAAGGAAACAAAGATGGACCCTAAAGACAACAGGTTACTGAGACACAACTGCCTTACTCTGGAACCATGGCCAATGAAAAGCTCTGGGAAAACAAAATGTAATGAGTCAAATCTTAAGCTGGAGAAACCAACATATTTGCAATTACAGAGGCTTCTGTGCTCTTAGTTTCAGCTTATGTCAGACTTTGAATTAAAATTAGAATGCACCGATATATGTCATGTTTTTGTTTTTTTTCTGTACATCCATGTTATACAGTGGCGCCTCCAGAAATTTTTTGTAAGGGTGGCCAGATGGGGCCACTGAAAATCTTAGAGTGGCACCAAAACCACTTGTCATAACTGAATTTCAGGAATTCTATTATGCTGTTGCAGTATAAGTTGAAAACTATGGCAAAATGGAGAGTTAGGGAATCACATAATATCACTAATTATCTGATGTCTTAATATAATGACGAAAACTCTGTCTATGTGTGGGTGTGTCTGTTCCATGTTTTTCTCCTCACTGACTTGGTCAATCCATGTGAAATGTGGCACAGTGGTAGAGGGTCATGGTCACTTTGAACATGCATATCTCATGCCCCGTATGTCGTAGAGACATGAAACTTTGCACAGAGATGCCTCTCCTCATGAGGAACAAATTTGCCTCAAGAACCCATAACTTCCAGTTTATAGATTTTCCACCATTTTGAATTTTTTGAAAAACACTTAAAATCGATCTCTTCCTAGGAAGTTTGACCGATCTGCATGAAACTCAGTGAACATAATCTAGGGACCAATATCTAAAGTTCCCTCTTGGCAAAAGTTGGAAAACTTACTAAAACTGAGCTTCTATAAGCCAATGAATATTGCAGAGGGCGTGGCTCATCACATAAAGGTGTATAACATCTCAAGGGTTTCACCCATCACCACACAACTTTCTAGGCATATGACCACACATAATCTGAGGGGACCCCTCCATTATTGACCCCATCAAACAAAATGGGGGCGCTAGAGAGCTAATTTCTTATCTAGGCCTAACCGCCATATCGATTTTTACTAAACTTGGTAGATATGTAGAACAGGACGCCTCAAGGTGACTGGAGAAATGTAACTCTATTTGGCAACTTGGTGGTGCTATAACAACAGAAAAATGCTTAAAAATGGCTAAAATGCAACCGATCGCTGTGGCTCCCCCTGTGGCCGAATGTTTTTTTCTAATTTTTGGTATGATTAAGTCATGGTATGGTATGCTGAACTCAATGTGTATGGACTAGTTTATATTAATTATAATTCATTTTATTTTTGGTTTAATCTTATTTTGATTTGTTTGGTACATCCCCCCACATACACGTTTTCTGAGGAATCCTTCAAACCCAAGATTGCAGAGAGCTTTTTTGCTACCTTAAACCAGAAGTGCTGGATGGTGGACAGAGCCATAAAGAGTGAAGGTAGTTATCTGTGGTGCCCACAGTACAGTGTGAACATTTATCTGTGTTGGAGAGACCCTACACAGTGCAGTTTGTATTGAGTACAAAGTACATGTATTTTTGCAGACCTGAATCCAAAGGCAGTCCAGTTGGTGTCTCTTTCCCATACAGCAGGGATGCTGTCAACTGTACTGGACATTAATTTATATAAGTTAAAAAGGTAGTTTTCTCATGATCTCTCTCTCTCTCTCTCTCTCTCTGGGATACACTATATTGACTTTTTTTTTTTTTAAACTGAATTTAAATTCCCCACTTTGACCCCATTTCACTGGATCGGGTCTTTAGATGATTTAACTTGAAATAGGTGGTGGAGATTTGTGATTTCTCTTCTGTTCCCATGTGCTGAAGTGAAAAGCAGGTCTGTTGGGCTGAAAGTCAGGGTTGTGCCAGAGAGGTGCAAGGAGTCATTTGTGATTTGCTCGCTTTAAGGGTTTTCCACATTTTTTAACCAATAAAGGTAAAATTACACATTTTGATACTGCATTCTGTCCCTGCTGGCACTGGATGACGTCAGAAAGATCTTGAACTCTTAGGTCAGAAAGACTTTGAATGTTGGTTGGAATAAAAATCAGGTTCACTATATATAAATGACTTTAGAATTTCATGCTGTGTGGACAACACTCCAGGAAACTGTGCACAGTCACTGTGATCCAAGAGTTCCAACACATAGCTCCATGTAAAATCACAAATGGGAGTTTTGATCAATCCAGTCTTACTCTGAGGTCATTGAAAACCAACACTTGGTGAGTGACTCTCAGCAGATGAAGTTAGCCATCCTTCCACGTCAACATGATACATGGCTGGTCATGGTTATTATTTAATGGCACCACGTCAGGGGGAAACACGGCGGGACGGCAACGAAAGTTAAGGTAGCGAAAGTCGGAATAGGGCAGATGGGAGTGGTGTCGGATGGGTCCAACAGTCACTGACTTTCACCCAGGAGGCCCGTGTTCTCTTTCTGTAAGATTGTAAAGCCAAACCCTGTTCTTTGTTCTTTTTATTGGCAAAACATAACCATGTCCGTCGATTGGTGAAGAAAAAAAAAATTTAATAAATATTTATATACTTTATTAATCTCCCAAGGGGAATATGTATGTTCGTGTTCAAAAGAAACAAACCACATACAACATATTAATCAGTGAGCTTTAGAGGTGTTGGTGTTGGAATTTTGGATGGAGCTAGGCTAGCCATTTCCCCCTGCTTCCTGTCTTTATGCTAAGCTAAGCTAACCAAGTCTTGACTCCGGCTCCTGCTTAACATACAGACATGGAACAGATATCCAGTTCATCTCAGGAAGAAAAATGTTTTATATTTCCCAAAATGCTGATGAACATGGAGTGTACCTTGATGCTGGAGGTGGACCCAGAGAACATTATCCAATGGTCACACTCCGCACTGGTGCTAGTACAGCAGTGGAGGAAGGCAGAACTGTAGACGCCATCTGGAGAAGTTTCTTCTTCTCCTGAATTACAGATTCTTTAAAACCCTGCAGGGGTGATCACCAGACAGCTCATCCCATTGAAGTGCTCCGAGGTTCCATTTCAAAGATGCGTTGCATCTCTTCATGCCCCGCTTGGTGGCATCGTTGTTTTTCATGTGGCCCCATTCTCCCGGAAAATGCAAATGAGCGTAATTTCAAATGACAACGAAAGTAAACTTCTTTTGTGAGTTGTGTGAGCCAGGTTCCCTGTGGGGGACAGGGAGCCGAGAAAAACCCTGCTCTAATTCTGTCATTGTCAAACTTTGACATAAGCGATTGTTCAGTCGCCTTTGTTGAGTGATACAACGGGTAACAGGGTCCCAATTCCTCCACGTTAATTTTTTAAAAGAAAGCACAAGACATGTATTCCTTGAAGAAATGTTTGGCGCTGCTTATGCTAAATATTATAACATTCAGGCAGTGATGTCTTTTGTTTTTCCCTTTTATCTCCTCTTATCCACAGGAGGCCTTTACCTTTGCCACCGAGCCTCATAACAGCATCTCAGAAATAATTTAAGTAGCCCTTTTTTAAAAAACACTAAGACAAGTTGGAAGAATTCAGATTCAAGATCAAGGTGTACTGTTTCTCCGCAGCAAGGGCAAGGGCTGACTTCCTCTCCGACAGTACATGATGATCAAGTACGCTGTTTTGTTTAAAGGCCTGTCCTGGATTCCCAAGATCTGCCCACAACACACATGTCTGCATATTTACCAGCCATGTGTGTGAACAGCAAATTAAGTGTCAAGTTGAATGATGTTCTCTGATGACAGAAGCCACACAATGAGTACATTATGTTCTGCCACAGCACTACAGCTGGTTTGTCATTGTGAATAATGTAAATACCACAATGACCGTTTGCTCGCCTGCAACCTTTGTTTTAAATTGATGTAAGCTTGACTCCTGGCTTGAGGCCAGGTGAGGAATGTGCACGTCGTTCACACCGCGGGGATTTATGGAGTCAGCCTATTATAGACGGAAAAGTTTCTCAGACTTTCAGTTTCTCTTTTCCTTTTCTTCTTCCCCTGACACATAAATCTGGGGATAAATCTGGGGGAGAAATTTCACAGAGAAGAAGTTCTTTAATTTCATCAGCACTCCTGACTGACAAGCATCATTATGGATAAAATTATCTTGGTAATTATCCTGCTCAAAGGAGATTTATATCCCTTTGTGAGGGCTGAGAGGGAAAGCATGGGATGTCGAGCCGCGGTTACATGCCTCTCTGCAGCACGGAGAGAAAGTGCTTTGTTAAAATAGCGCCCTAATGAGGCGCAGCCGCCCCTCCCGCTGCGCAGGATCTTGCCTGGCCTGATCACCCAGAGTGCATTGCTTTTATTCTGCCAAACACTGGTGAGGAAAGAAGAGCGGCTGCCGAGCGAACACAATCTGACCGCTCAGTATGGCACGGCGTCCGCCATTATCTCTGTTTGTGAAGGAAACCTGGTCACATGATATCAGATATCTACATTACTCTTTTATCTCTTTGTTTTAAAGGAATTTTAAAATGATGAAAGGATGATTTAACGTCACTGAAAATGTTGTAGGCCTTTTGTGGTTTCTAAAGTGATCTTACCTCCTTTGACTTCATCTTGACTCCAACTACAATATTTCACAAAGAAAAAGGAACTTTATTTTTAATACATACAGATATTTGCTTTTTGTTCATTATTATTTATGTTAGGAGGCCAATGAGGAAACACAGTAACTGTCAGGTGAAAGTCATTCAAACCAGTTTTCTGGCATATTTTGATTCTACAAATCCCATATTTCTCAGTGTCTTAAAATAGATTGCAAGATAAGGTGCTTTTAGATACCAGTTACCATTTGGTTCTGCTCGTTTCAGTTTTCCTAGACTGCTCAGTTTCCTTGATGTGCTAATTTTGTAGCACATATATTTTATGTTTGCTCATCAAAAGACATCTTCCATAAAAACCTTTCACCCTCTTATGTTCAGTCTGTAACACTGTATTTGCAATATAAGAAAATATTACTAAGAAGGCATGACCCATGGCCAAAATTTTGTTTGCTGTGAATAGTTAAGCAAGTAGAAGATAAAATGATCTCCAAAAGGCATGAAGTTAAAGATGGACCATTTGAGGCAAGATTACTTGGTAATTTTAATCATTTCTAGTGTCGAAATAACAAAGAAAGGAAAAGGGCCTGAAGCAAAAGTTTGGGCACCCTGCATGGTCAGTACTTAGTAGCACCCCCTTTTGCAAGTACCAGAATTTTGTGGTAAGGACACAGAAAAGATTTTCTTTTGATGACTCTTCCATGAAGGTCATATTTGTACAGGTGTCACTGCACAGTAGAACAGTGCACCCCCACTCCAGAGTCTGCTAAATTTTGCTGCAGTCAAACAATGGTTTTGATTTGCCTTTCTAACAATCCTACGAGCAGCTCTCTTGGAAAGTTTTCTTGGTCCTCCAGACCTTAACTTGACCTCCACAATTCCTGTTAACTGCCATTTCTAAATTACATTATGAACGGTGGAAACAGCAACCTGAAAACACATTGGTATCATCTAACAGCCTTCTCCTGCTTTGTGGCCAACACTTATTTTGATTTTGATTTGATATTTTTATTATTTTGTCTGAGCGCTCAAATGTTTGCATGATTCTCCTTTCCCTTTTTTCACTCTAAAAATTGCTCAGACATAAATAACACATTAATATTACTTAAAATGTATGTTGAAAAACATTTTTTATTTACAACTTCATTCCTCTTGGAGATCACTTCATCGTCTACTTAATTTACTATTCACAGTAAACGAAATTTTGACCAATGTTCAATGTTGGGATTGTTGCCTGACCGAGGGGGACCATTTGTTGTGAATGATAACAATAGTATGTGAGAGAGAGAGAGAGAGAGAGAGAGAGAGAGAGAGAGAGAGAGAGAGAGAAAGAGAGAAAGAGAAAGAGAGAGAGAGAGAGAGAAAGAGAAAGAGAGAGAGAGAGAGAAAAAGGTTGTGAAACAAAGGGCTGTCTGGCCTACAAAACAAAATGGCTGACAACAGAGAACTACAAGATGGCAGAATCAAGGCTGGCTTCAGAGTCTGCCTGGTCTGCCTGACCAGAGGACAATGGGCAAAGATAAAGAAGCAGGAACTTTGAGTTGCCTCTTTCTGGCATTTGGATTAGTGCAGAGGATGTTTAGTTGCATGCAAAACTCTGTGAAAAGCATTAGCAAACTACCATCACTTAGCTTTGCCAAAGCCAAATAACCAATAACCTGACTGCAGATAATCAGCGTTAAATCATAATTGACAAAGTTAAACAGTCTTGTTTAGCCTGTACAGCTATGATAAAGCTATGCCCAGTTGTTACATTACCAATCCTTGGATCAATGGAGGGAACAGTTATGTGGTGGCTGTTTTTGTCAGCCAGCAGAGCTGTGGTTCCAGGAGCAGTCTTTGCTGTGACCTTGTTATGAAGGTGCAGACCCTTGGAAGCCGGTTGCTCGGGGTCCTTGCAGAGGTAGACGTTGGGGTGCTAATTCACCGAGGTCTTCTTGTTGCTGGAAAGTTAGTTGCAAACCTTGTGTTTGGCACACTAATTTCTCTGGTCTCTGGTCTCTTGTCAGAGTGAAGACAGCAGAACTTCTCCTGAAGTTTGCTTGGTGACATCACAGAGTGACATGTCACTGTGTCAGTAGTGCACAATCAGGTTTGAAGACTGGTCTCTCACTTAGATGTGAGAATGGGGCACCCTGTGGAGATGAGTCCCAAATAACTATCCTTTGTTTGAAGAACAAAGAACGTGCAATCTCTACTACCATTTCAAATGACAAGATGCAGAGGAAAACCTTTCACATGTCCAGTTTAGACTTAACAAATGACAAATCATCTGTGGTCCAGTGAATCCCAACAAATATATTCAATTAAATTCAATTCAACCTATCAACTACCAACTAGTCAAATACAACTAACTTGTCAGTGACAGCACTATGAGCCTCCGCTGTATTCCTGTCTGTGACCCCTGTTCAACCCACAACCGCCAGGATTCGCCTTTCCTTTCTGCTGCTGGTTGAAACTTGATAATAGGGGCGCCCCAGCGTCCACTCCACTAGCTTGACATGGAAATGAACCGTAGTCTAGAAAACTGGCGATTTTTTTTTTTTTGTTTGTTTGTTTATTTTAGAGGGTAAAACCCGTCCTTGGGTGTACAGGAAATCTAAAATAACCACTTGTCAACCAGACCCGCTGTTGACACTAACCTGGCGACAACTGCCACCCAGCCTACTGCAGGTGGCAGTTCTTGTGAGGCTAGTGGCAGAGTTCAGTTTGGAGAGGCAGTGGAATGTTTTTTTTCTTTTTAAAAAAAATTATATTATAATAGGGGAGATTTACGGGTAAATACTAATACGAGAGGACGGCGGGAAAGAGGGGTAAAATACGGTAGTTTCCCGGCCAAAACAGGAGACTTGACAGCTATGTCTAATACTGCTGTTATGTCAGTGGATGTCAGTGTCAGACTTGGACACAAAGAGAAAATCTTTGCGCCAATATAATACAAACTGGGTATCAGCAGTTTATAACGCCATCAGCAACTACTGTAATGTAAAGAGCGAGAAAGTCTGTTTTGGGAGGGTGGAAGAGGTGGTGGATTGGTCAAACAAATTTTGCACTGTGACCCGAGAGCCCGCTCTTCGGTTTCTGTGTGAATTTAAAGCCGAGAGTAATATTTTTCTCATTGTTACGACATGCTTTTGTTGCCTAACTTAAGGGAATCAACCAAAAAATAAAGTGTTCTACCTGCATTGAAAGTTTATTTTGAAAAAGACTGTATGCATGTAACGAGTAGAAACTGAACATTTCCTGTGAAAAAGCAAGTGCATTTTGAAAAAACACAATGCGTGTAACAAGCCTAAATTGACATGTCCTCCCTGAACATCAAAAACTGACCCAGGAAGGTACCTAGTGCATCATATTTTGAAGTATACGTCCACTGACAAAGCAGCAGTATTTGAAGGGTTGGGTGAGAATGTGTTGTACATATACACATAGATAAAAAATATAATACAGACACATAGAAAAAGTGACACCTAACATGATTGTATCTGCATAAACCTCAAGTGGCATAATGGCCAACTCAGTGGGTCAAGGATCAAATGACCTGCTCCAACCTGCTTGGTAAATGAGCATCAGCACAACAAGTGTAACAACTGTGTAGTATTTTAATGGCTTTGAATGTAAAGGTCATTAGTGCATGATATAAATCAGGAGATCTTTAGATGAAAGGATCACTCAATGGGACTGCTGTCTGCCATGCATTAGCGTTAGCCTGACCACAGTAACAGTGTGCTAATCAGCTCTGAAACATGATCACTTAACAGATTCATCCATAGGCATGTCCTTCTGCTCACTCACACAGCAGACATATTCTCACAGCATGCAGCAGAGCTATTAATGCCGAGTGAGATCTCCTTATTATTCACTAAACTCAGCCGGCTGGCCAGATGAAGTGAACAAAGTGAACGAGAGATAAGGAAGGCTTGATGACAAACCCAAAATCACTTAGAACCCAAAGCAGGCAAGACTCATTTAGATTCTTTATCCACATCTGCCGTCAACCTTCTTTAAAGGCACTGCTGAGGAGAACACTGTGCTTCCCTTACAATATATGTTGGAGTAGAAATGTTTTATCTCAGCGTTTAACAATGAAGCAAGTGACTGTGTTCAGACTGTAGACAACTAAGTTGTTATTAAGGCATCATCATAATAACATCTGGGGATTGCTGTCATTGTGAGACTGATTACAGGTGCTGTGCCCTTTACCAACACATTCACAGGAACCACTTCATGTGTATAATGGTTGTAAGAGATTGTCTTTGGTACCAGTAAGGCAACCTGCTTTCACAGAAATACATAAAATGACCACAACCTCCTTACACCACAATACATTGTGGTGGCATGTATTGTTTTGACGTTACATGATAGCACCAGCAAAACAGTACCAATGGAGAGTCAATAAGGATCCTTTGTCGCAGCGTTAATTTTGACAGCTAGTCTTAGTCTTGAGACAAAATAGCTCATTAATTAGTTAGTTAGCTCATTAATTTTAGTCATTTATATCCTTCATAGTTTTAGTTTAATTTTAGTCGATAAAAATGTATGACATTTTAGTCAACTTTTAGTCATGTTTTATATATATACATACATATATATATATATATATAAAATTATATATTATATATATATATATATATATATATATATATATATATAATATTTTTATCTTTAAACTAATCCAGTGAGGCTAGGAGTGAGGTTGTATAGAAATTTAATTTGGACATTTCTACAAATACAAATAATTTCTACAAACTTATAAACTATCATTTTTCCATCAGTTTTTGAAGGGTGATTTAGGAGCACACACTTCATCATTTGAAAAACTCCACATCTCTCTTTTTATGCTCTCAAAAACTTTGAATGACTAATCTGAGACAACTAGGATTTGTACCCAGGTTCATTGTAAACTCTGACTTAGCCATCTCACTCTTAAGAAACAGATAAATAACTTAACTAAAGCCTGAATTCTTTCTTAATCTGCACCATGTTAGTCTGAAAATTTAAACTTGCGTCCTCTCACAGAGTTACTAAACTTTCATCTCTGTCAGAGAAAACTGATCTGAGTTCAGACTGTTTACTTACAGCACAGCTATACTCACAGATAACTGAGCCTCCTACCTGCCTGTCAGAAAGCATCAACCCATAAACCTCAAGTCCAGACTGAGTAAAGTCCAGCAGCTGGTGGCTGCTTGCTCTGCTGCCGTTAAGCAAGTGGAGTTAACTGCTAACCCCCAATTTCCACCAGATGCGTGTTGGTTGCGTGTGCGGTCCGGCACGGCAGCGGAGCCGAAGAAGTTTGTGCACGGAGAAGGTCAGGAAGGTTCATAGGTGAAAAAACACTGGACTTTCACCCCGTAGACTGCTGTTCAAGTCCCCTGTGAACGTAAAAGTCAATGTTGACTTCTTTTAACTTGACATACTAATGATATTAACGTACTTATGTAACATTATTTGTTGTACTTATATCACTTTACAATGTTCTTTAGTCTCCTATATAACAAATGTAGTTATTTTAACTGAAAACACAATCTTTTTCTAACCTTATCAAGTGATTTTCATACCTGATCCCAACCAAGCTTCCATCACAGTTCATGATGTTGAAAGGTTGTGGTCATTTCATGTATTTCTGTGAGATCACATTGTAGTAAGGAGTTGATATAGTTGATATATCAGCCAAAATAAGAAAATATTTTAAGCTTTTGGAGGCTGATGTTTGGTCTTGCAGCTAGTAGTAATGCCTACAGGAAAACATTTTATTACAACTTGGATTTCAGTTTTGTAGGTTTGTCCTTTAGTTCTATTGGTTGTTATAACACTGTGATCATGCAAGTAACAAAGGGTAGTGACATTGTAAAAACACAGGTCCCCCAAACATGAGCAGTCAGATGATCAGGCAAGTCAGAAACAAGACAACAGTTCAGACTATCTAGATTATCTAAAGCATGTTAATACAGTTAATGTTAATGTCAAACTGAAATTGAGCTCATTTGAAAGGTCAATAATGATCCATCATTGGTCATGAAAATTGTCTACACACAACTAAGTAGCTGTGGCAGGACAACCCCATCTCGTGTTAGTAAAGTTTAGGCTGTATACTACAGTACAATAGCTTTGTCAAATACATTTTGAAGAAAACATTGCAGTTGCCTGAATTAGATTAAGTGCTACGTTCCTGTTCCACATGCGTTGTGGGAAGGTGGTCAGGGACTTTGACAGTGCAGAGCTGGATTCAAATCCTGAGTCCCGTGTGTGATTAGATCAAGACAACAAAAACACATTAAATTAATGGAAAGATAGTGGGAAAGTTTATTCAAGGGTGCTGGAAAAGAGTCTCTGACATACTGTCGAAAGGAAAAGCAATGTGGATTCTGTCCTGGTGGTGGAGCGGTAGACCAGCTCTTTGCTCTTGCAGATCTTCTGAAAGGTAATGGGTGTTTGCCCATCCAGTATTTATGTGCTCTGCCAACTTGGAGAAGGCTTATGACCGTGTCCCCTGGGGTGTCCTATGGTGGGCACTGTATGACAATGGGGTACCAGTGTGTAACAAAAGTGAGAGCTGCGTTGATATACTTGTCACAGTCAAACACCTTGATCTCCAGCGTACACTGGGCAGTTTACAGCACAGTGTGAGGTGGTTGGGATGAAAGTCAGCACTGGTTCTCCGCCAGAAGACAGTGCATCGCCCCCTCTGGTTTGGGAGTGAGTTACTGCCCAAAGTGAAGGAGTAAGTACATTGGGGTGAGGGTAAAATAGAGCAGAAGATGGACAGGCGTTTGGTACAGTAAGCGCTCTGCCAGTCCCTTGTGGTGAATAAGGAGGTCAAAACTCCTGATTTACCACTACATTCCCACCCTTAACTATAGTCATGAACTCTTGGTATAGACCAATATAATAAGATTGCAAATACAAGTGGCTGAAATGAATTTTTATTTCTTTGTAGGGGGCCTGGGCTCAGCCTTAGAGATAGGATGAGGAGCTCAGACATCTACAGGTGGTTCGGGAATTGGATCAGGATGCCTCCTGGGTGCCTCCTGTTAGTGAATTTGTGTTTCCTAAGATTTGCATTTCCTAACTTTACAGGAGGTCAAAAATCTTGATTTACCACTATGTTCCTACTCATACCTGTAGAGGTTTTCCAGGCACATCCAAGTGGTAAGAGGCCCCAGGGTAGACCAACATGCTGAAGGGATTATAAATAGAAGATGGATGGATGGATGGATGGATGGAAGGAAGAAAAGACTGCCATTTTGGTTAAATGTGGATTCCTATGCATGTCTTTGGACTTTTTAAAAATGTTTTATTATAATGTTCTCAAACAACGAAAAATCAAGTTGGCATTAAATTACTCTAAATGTATAAGCTGTTGAAAATGAGTAACGCTTGAGTTCCATGTACCACTTTTACATTACAGAGTGTAGTGAACATTACAGGCTCTATCATTTCAGGGCTGTTTGACCTATATTCTTGTTGTAAACATGTCTGAACCATTAACAGCCAGTGACAAGGATTTTAAATGCTGCCAGATGTGCTAACCTGCTTGGTCACCCACCTCGACAGAATAGCTTTCTAAAAAAGGTGGATGTAAAGAAGGTGCTGAGCTGCTATCAGTGGATGGTGAAAAGACAAAGCCTCAAGGCCTGAGCCTAATGAGCAGCTGTGTGGCCCTCATTAAGCAACCGCTGATCCTTAATGAGCTTCTTCATTAAGAGCCATTTGGAAGAGAAAGGTCTGTAAGGCAGCCAGGCTCAGCACCCCGAGCACCAGGGCAGGCTACCCCCATCAGGGAAAACCATTACAAATACACTAAGTCACTGGATGACAAGGTGTATGTTGGGTAGATATGTGTGCATGTGTTAGACTCAACAGATTAGTCCCTAATTCAAAGGTTACCCCTTACTTATATCACTCACACCTAATTTTAAATGTCAGTTGTTCAGTGTGATCCTGTAAGACCACATGTACTGTCAGTTTGTAATTTTTCTTTTTTTATTAAATTGAATGTATTTTCAAGAGAGGATGAGTGGCTTAAAGAGCTGATTACTTGAAACACATGGGCTTAGTTCAGTGAAGTTTTAAGATTCATGCTGGAGTAAACACTCAATATGAAATATGATGGCATTGACTTTTAAAGCACACACCAGCAGGGCAGGCATTATTAATATCATGTACAAATCAATAATAAACAAACATTTGATAACATTAAATATTAACTGTAAGTGTTGAGGCAGATAACTCTTGGTGTTGGTTAGCTTCATAACTAAAAAACTTAAGAAACTAAATATTCTCATGTTTTATTTGATATAATGTTTTGAATATCAATAATAATGCATAATAATAGTAGCGCTGCTTTGTGACCTTGATCCAGGAGCCCGCTGTTTGCTTCCCATGTGAATGTTGAGTCAGTCTATCACATTTTTTTAACCTAACCACAAGCTTTTATGGCATGAGAGCCTGTGTCCACATAGACGAGATTAACGATGCAATAAATACCCACAAACACCACTATTCAATGCAACTATCTGCAATCAGCACATCTATCTCTATATTGACTGTCCCGTCACATCTGATGTCAGATCAAAGGGGAATGGCACCGTTTGGCACGTTTGGCACGCGTAATAGAAACCCAACCTGATTCGATTAACACAGCTGCAAACTAATGAGTTCACATCCCTCTCAGCCAACCACAAGCAGCCACAGCATCAGATAGGGAGTATATATTCAGCATCTGTCATCTTAGAAAAGTCAAAAGAAAAGAAACATATTGAGACTGCAAGAGAGAAAGAGAGACCGTGCGCACACAAGAGAAACGCAACATTGATTTCCGATTGTGGTGACCTCCTCCCAGGCTACCTTTGCATCATCAGCCCGTGGAGGTCTGCTCGCAGTTCTGTATACTCGGACACTGCGAGCTTGGACCTCCCGGACCAAAACATCAGTTTCCTCCTGGGAGGAGTTTGGCCGTCTGACGCTGCTGCTCTCTTCTGCCATGGCGAATTGAGTAAACTCTCATTACGCCTTCACGTGGCGCATTTAAGGGCGAGGAGAGGGGCTCATGTGATTGGTGTGTTGTGTGTAAAACCCACTCCACGCCTTCTCTCCTCCCTCTTTCCGACTTGTGCTGGTAGGAGGGACGGAGGTGGGATAGAGGAGTAGCTGCGCCAGGGTGCACGGTGTGCCAAACTTGCAATATCCGCCTGGCCACACCCAGTTGGCAAAGCGCAGGTGCGCTGCGCCTCCACCTCGCCTGGTCTGCGGAACTAGAGCCCACTGTGTCTGTTCATGTGCCAGCCGACATGTTGTTGTAGTCACCTAAAAGCGTCAGCAGATGGCAGGAGCTACATTTGAAGCGCCATATGTAAACTGTCAAGCTACTGTATCTTCCACAGGAAGTTCTGACAAATGTTTCAGAATAAAAGTCTATTTAGAAAATGGAAGGATTCTCTCAGCCGAGGTTATAAGGGGCTTTTAATTTGAAACAAGTGTTGAGTTTGAAATGACAGTGCAATATGTTAACTTTCTAAAGACAACGGAGCGGATACAAAGTAAATATATAATGTTAAACACACAGAGGGATGAATAAATAACGGACCGTCTATAATGTAGTTTGTTTCAAATGAAGCTGGGAGCCTCTGCAGTTGTGGGGAGTAAAAGCCCCGCCGCTATTTGTTAATGTTATTACTTTATATCCGACCGTGAGGATGTACCATTGTTTGCTAGCTTGATGCTAATGACGTTAACTCAGCGGGTTGACAAAGTGTCTCTGCTGTTTCACACCATCATTTCCCCCTTTTACTCTGTGTGGTAACATCCCCAGAGGAAATATTAAAAATGCTGGGGTGTTGTTGTCATACAGTTGTCTACGGCAGCAAATCGTTGTGTGTTTCTACTGGTCAAAGTGACGGCTGTGATGGGAGAATTGGATCTCAGTGAAGGGCAAGTGGTCCATAACTTTAATTTTGGAGATAAAAAAATGTAGGCTTAGCGCCCTGTGGTCCATTGCCCAATAGGAAATGTAGAATACTCAAAAGTACTTTAAAAGTGCTTGAGTTACTTTTCTCAGGGAGTAACATTGGAAGTACTTTTAAAGTAATTGAGTTACTTTACTCAGGGAGTAACGCAGTAAAGTAACAGGTTACTTTTTTAGAAAGTAACACAGTAACATACTTTGATTACTTTTAAAGTAACCCTTACCCAACACTGGGAGTTTCCCAGTGTTGGAGATATGAGCTGTAGAGATGTCTGCCTTCTCTCCAGTGTAACTGAACCAGATGACACTCAATTTGTGGTGCTCAAAGTGCCGAAAAAATATTCAAGATAATCCACAGATCTCATTGTGAGCAGTTTTATATAGAAACTATTTCTACCAAACTACACCCACTGACAGTATCACTGCACAGAAGGAAGGAAGTGCATCTACTGCTAGCTCACCTAGCATCACTGAGCTAGCTATTGTTACAGCTCACCAGCCAAGGACGACCCACTCATCCATGAGTAGATGCACGCTTCCTTCAGCATGGTGACACCAGTGTAGTTCAGAGGAGAGAAAATAGTTCCTACAAGATTATCTTGAGCAACTGGGTCATGATTTTCAGAAAGAGACTTTGCTGTTGAGTTTTTTGAATATATCTTTTGGCACTTTGAACACCACAAGCTGAGCTGATCTAGTTCCATTACAACCACACAATGGGATTGCTGTACTACATCTTGCACCACCTCTATGGTGTAAGACAATTATCAAAAAGATGTGTGCATAATTTTAACCATTCGTATTTGTAATGTTAAACATCTGTATGTCAATAAAATTGTTGTACACAAAATGATGCTGTTATATACGTGAGTCTGTGAAATTGTTTGGGTTAGGATTGTTTTTATGTGAGTATGAATCTAAAAGCTGTGAGTGCAAAGTCTTGTGAATACAACTCAGATTTCTACGACTACGAAGTCCTCACTGTGAACATGAATTCAAGTTTGTGGGTACGAGTTGAAAAGTGTTGAAATTACGTCACTGAGGTCACAGGCAGGTCACAGGGAAAAATATTGAACTGCGATTTCTCCAAACGCTCATGCCCCAAAGGCAAAGATGGCTGACAACAGCGGACCGAGTGGAGCTGCTAGCTTATGTTGCTGTGTCCTATTTCTGTAGTCCTGTAAATCATTCTTTAGACCAAACAGCCTACATCAAGAAATTTTTGATGTAAGCCGCTAACAGCAGAGTTGGAACAGAGTGACATGCAGGTTTGACTCTGAGCTGAGAGTAAATGATGAAGCTATAGTGTACAGGTGGTGCTGTGACTGGCTGGTAACTGAAGCCTGATCCACTGGATCGTGTCTGATAAGAACAATCCAAATGTGTCTTTATTTTTCGCTAATTTTTCATTTTAATTTCTGCCATATTATCAACGCATGCTCATTCTTCCATACAGGTAGGCCTACGTGTGGTTCTGAAATGAAAAGTAAATACATGCTATCTATAACTAGGTTGTAAATAAACCATAAACATCAGATATCAAATTAAATGAACAGTATTAAATACATCTGCATCATTGACCTGGAAAACAAGCCAACAGTTCACAAAGTACTCAATCTGCCATCTACTGGTGGAGAGTCAGCTTAACCTACTTCCACTCTGTTTCGCTCAGGCAACAGCGCATTACGGTGGAAACCCAGTTAAATACCACTGCTAACAGTGACAACTCTGCACACACAGTAATTGCTGGTAATTGTTGGTTAAACTATATTGCGAACTGTATTGCACCAAAAAATGCAAATCATTAATCTAAGACTTTACTCATGTTGTGTAGATGAATCAAATGCACAATATTAATCTACATGTAATCAATCCCTGTTTCCATCGGTCCATTTTTTGGTGTATTTATTTACTTATTAATTTGTCTGATTGATTAATTTATATTAATGTATTTTTCCTCAGATGTTACCCTGGTATGTGCTCGCATAGCGTTAATGTTATAGAACATCACACATGTTGTGAAAGATGATCAGAGATAATTGGTGTGAACCATCGTGTAGTGTGACATGCCAAGTCACAGCGTGATGTTATGACTCCACAATCGCGCAATATGACATAGTGAAGTTTTGTCATAATTAACATGTGAATTCTTGAGTTATTGCCAAAAATATATTTAGTGATGTCACACTGACCTTGACCTTTGACTGTCAACCACAAAATTGTATTCAGTTTATTCTTCAGTCCAGGAGGATGTTTGTGTGAAATTTAAAAAAAAATTCCCTTGTTCTTGAGATATCGTGTAATGAGAATTAGACAGATGCAAGGTCACACTGACCTTGACCTTTGACTACCGGAATCCAATCACTCCACTGTTGAGTGCAAGAGGACGTTTGTGCCAAATTTGAAGAAATTTAAGTTTAAATTTAAAGTTTAAGATAAGATGGATCCAAGTTCAGAGCAACCTTGACCTCTGACCCGTGATCACCAAAATCTTATCAATTATCCTCAATTTGAATGATATGTGGACAGGTGGCGTCAGATCATAAAGCAGCTGCATGGCACCTGTTGTGGCAGTATTACACGCCAATGGACAGCGTCAGTTTGAAAGGCTGCCGGTGGCAACATGATATAAGGAGCTGGAAAATTCCTTTGAGGCGGGTGGGAGGGGTGGTTGATGGGTAAAACAAATGCTGGACTTTCATCCAGGACCCCAATGTTCACTTCCTGTATGAATGTAGAGCCAAATCATGATTTTTTTCCCCAAACCTAACTACATGCTTTTATTGATGTCCTGCCATTGGTTGCAGCATCCTGGAACGACAACAGCAGATGCAGGAGGACACCTAGCACGTAATATGTAGATGTGAAAGTCCACATACAAAGCGGCAATAGGCCCGTTTCCACCGCAGGAACTTCAGGGTAGATTTACGGGGCCGGGGCCGTTGGTGCGTGTCTCCACCGCAGGAACCAGCCCCGAAGGGCAGAGTTCCGGAACTTTTACAGGGGCTAAACAAGTCCCTGCTTCGGGGTAGGTACTCAGAACGGCCCTGAAAGACTCCTGGGTGGGGCTTGGGGGTTACTTGGTGCTGATTGGATTTACTCAAGGCGGAATGTGACGTTAACAGAAAGCAACAAAATAGCCGGCATTTTTAAAACTCAGCAGACGAGGGTTAGCTCGTTCATAGCTTCCACCGCCATGTAAACAAACTCAATAAGCGGTCCGTGAAAACATATTTTTTCCGGCGGATATCTTAGTTACAACATGATTGAGCTAGCAAAGCAGTTTTGTGTTGCTGTGTGTGGTATTTATTAAGTTTTGGGAAATCACGATGTCTAGAAAGCATCAGTAGCTGCAGCTGACAGGGACAGCTAACAGCAGCAGCAAAGCTAACATCAGGACGTCATCTGTTAAAAGCCTCCTGTTGTCGGATACGACATGAAACTACTCCAGTTAGCTCAATCATGTTGTAACTAAGACATCCGCTGGAAAAAATATTTTCACGGGCCACTTTGTGAGTTTAGTGAGTTATTACAGACACCGCTAACAGCGTCCCTACGCCGCTACGTTGCTCCGGTCGCGTAACGATTACATCACATCCAGAGCCTGGTAACTTCACAGGAACCTTCCTCCTACTCCGCTCTCTCAGCGGAGACACGGCGGTTGAGAGGGCCGAGCGAGAGGACGTTCCTGTAGTCGTTCCTGTCCCCCAAATAGTACCAGGAACTTCTTCGGTGGAAACGGGCCTAATATGTAACGTCTTGGAATGAGAAAATGCTGTGTATTTGCATCTGTGACCTAATCTGTAACTTTGCTTTTATAAGGAGTTCAGTATGACTAATTCAGTAGTTGATGAGGTATGTTTGTGTTTATCTTGAAATCTTAAACTAACCCCTCCTCCTGTTTACTTCCTTCAGAGTCTATGAAGGTTGACTGGTTGTGACTGTGTCATCATGTTCCAGTTCAACAAAAAAAATCAACCAATTACTGGTATTGTGGCTACAACCATTATTTTGCTGTCTGTCTATCCAGTTGATATGATTCCTCTATTTTGTGGTTAAGGCTGAACAAATTACTCCCAACCTATCATCAATACAGTCTTATCTGAGCAGTTTCTCCTGCCGGGGTGCTGGTCTGATTTCTTATTTTCTTGCTGCCCTTGGGCCACAGAGTTGTGAATAGGGTCAAATGAAACCCAATTGGACAAGTTAATCACACAATATCTGCGGTTTATCCCACAGGTTGCAGTGAAAATGCTCACACTTATCAATTCTGTCAGTCGGGGTCACCTTCCAAACCCTGATTATATGCTGCCAAATTCATTGCACCCCACTGTACCTATGCAATTCCATGCACTCAGCATTCTGCTGTCATTGATTGGCTGCATGTGACAGTGCTGAAAGTAATGTGGACATTGCTACTGATCAATAAAAAAATGTATGTGCCTAGAAGCTAGGAGGCATTCTGTAATGAAATCAATAGCTGTGCTTGGCTTGTGGCATTAAGATCATTGGCCAGGCTGTTATTTAGTCATTGTTGTCCTACACCAGCAGCATAACCTGGCTACCATAAGAAATCAATGGCAGCATATCGCAGCCAGCATCCCAATTACTGGCAGGGCTGGCGACGAATCAATGCAGCTCGTTGCCATTACCACTCCTTGTGGGAAATCACAGGACATTATTTTTCTTGTGGAATCTGCTGCACAAAGGATGACGCCCGGCTGCTGATATTTAAGATCCATCTGAGGCGCTTAGCTTCCATTTCATTTGGGTGGGGCTCAGGTTGGCTTCCTGCAGCAGAATGTGAGTAAAGCAGGGAGGAAAACTCATATTTTGATGCTTGCCAGCCATTGACATGATATGTGATCATAATGTATTGATCACTGGCTGCTCCTGACAAGGAAAAAGAATCAATTTCAAATAGTAAACTGGTTACTGCAGAGAAATTAAATGTTACTGCTAAAAATCCTTACATCTCTTCAACTGACAGACCCACTGCAGGCACCTGCATATGGGGTGCCTTTTGTAAAGTGGCTCATGCTGAAAATAACATCAACATTTTGCCACATTTAGCTTCAAACAATGTTTAAAAAAGTGTTTTAATGCCACCTTTTACCATATTAACAGCAATATTTGTTAACTTAAGTTTAAGTTTATTTACTTTATCAAGTTTATTTACTTTATTAATCCCCCTGAGGGGAAATTCAATGTTTTCACTCTTGCTTGTCAATTACACACAGGTCTGAAAGACACACACATGCACAAACAGGACCTATACATGCACAAAGTGGAGAGATGTCAGAGTGAGGGGGCTGCCCTTGGTGAGGTGCCCTTGGTGAGCGGTT